>CM054062.1:305572989-306172989 GCA_028641055.1 Alopecurus myosuroides
TGCCGAGCACTCACTCGAAGTCTTTCCTAATGCCAAACCCATCAAACAGACGACTCGACGATTCTCAGAACCCAAGCAGAAGGCGCTTGGAGAAGAAATAAACAGACTGCTAGCCGCCAACTTTATTAGGGAGATCAAGATATCTACCTGGTTGGCAAACCCGGTGCTGGTCCCCAAGAAGAACACGGACATCCTTCAGGTGTGCATCGACTACACATCGCTGAATAAGCACTGCCCCAAGGACAATTTTCCTCTACCACGAATCGACCAGATCGTGGACTCTACGGCAGGCTGCCAACGCCTCTCCTTCCTGGACGCCTATTCGGGATACAATCAGATCCGAATGAAAAAGGAAGACGAAGAGAAGACGGCATTCATCACACCCCACGGTGTCTATTGCTACACGACAATGCCCTTCGGGCTGAAGAACGCAGGCACAACATATCAGCGCTGCATGCAAAGATGCCTCGCCAATCTCATTGGCAAAAACGTACAAGTGTACGTCGACGACATCATCATCAAAACTCGAGTAGAGGATACACTCCTCGAGGACATCAGAGAAACGTTCGACGCCCTTAATGCATATCGGATCAAGCTCAATCCGACCAAATGCGTTTTCGGCGTCCCTGCAGGAAAACTCCTCGGGTACCTGGTATCCGCCAGAGGCATTGAAGCCAACCCGGAAAAAATACAAGTCATCCTGACTATGAAGGACCCAACCAATCTACGCGGAGTCCAGCAGCTCGCAGGACGACTAGCCGCCCTAAGCAGGTTCATCGCACGATTGGGAGAGCAAGCGTTACCCTTCTACAAATTACTAAAGAAGACGGACAAATTCGAGTGGACACCCGAAGCTAAACAAGCGTTCGCAGACCTGAAGCGATCGCTGCAAAGCAGGCGCGTCCTTGCAACACCGCAAGAAAGGGAGCCGCTCCTGCTATACCTAGCCGCTACAAACCAGGTCATCAGCACAGCAATCGTGGTCGAACGACCTGAAGACGGCAAAGCATACGGAGTCCAACGACCAATATATTACATCAGCGAAGTGCTCTCGCCATGCAAGCAACGATACCCTCATTATCAGAAGCTGGCATATGGAGTTGTTCTCACAGCCCGAAAGCTCAAACATTATTTCCAGGAACATACCATTACAGTGGTTAATGATGCGTCACTCGGGACAATCATGAACAACCCTATGGCATCCGGAAGAATAGCAAAATGGAGCATCGAGTTGGGCGCCTGGGACATCACCTATACAGAACGAAAAGCAGTCAAATCTCAAGTACTCGTGGAATTTCTCAGCGAATGGACAGAGCTACAAACGCCCGGACCACCCGAGTACACGAGCAATTGGATAATGTACTTCGACGGATCCAAGAGAAACGAAGGAGCAGGAGCTGGAATCGTTCTTATTTCGCCTCGGGGAGACAAGCTGCAGTACGTCCTGCGACTGGACTTTCCACCAGACGATCCAGCCTCAAACAACGACGCAGAATATGAAGCCCTGTTGCACGGGATGAAGATGGCAATCGCCTGTGAAGCTACCCGATTAATGATCTACGGTGATTCCAATCTCATAGTGCAGCAGACGATGAAAGAATGCGACGCCATCGCTGAAAACATGGTCGCATATCGTGACATGTACAACCTACTCGAAGGAAGCTTTAAAGGCTGCGAGCTGAAACACATTGCAAGATCTAGCAACAAAGAAGCAGATAGACTGGCAAACATGGGTTCCACCAATACACCTATACCGCCAGGAATATACTTCGAACGGATGATCAAGCGATCAGTCAAAGTGAAGAAAGCTGCAGCAGCGCCAGAAACAGAGGTCAGCCCGCAGGTCGCGCTTATCGAGCTTATTCACAATATATCACGACAGGTTTTCATGGTCGAGCCGGTCTGGACGCAGAAATATCTCGACTACCTGCTCCACAGATAGCTCCCGGCCGACCCACGTGAGGCTCGACAGATAATCAGGCGTAGCAAGTCCTTTCGAGTAGTCAACGGAGAATTATACAAACAAAGTATCTCGGGAATACTTCAGCGTTGCATCGCACCCAAAGACGGCAAGGAATTGCTCCAGGACATACACCAAGGAGACTGCGGACATCATGCTAGCTGGAAAACAATAATGGGAAAAGCTTTCCGAGCAGGATTTTACTGGCTAACAGCAGCCAACGATGCAAAAAGCCTGGTCGAACGATGCGACGCCTGCCAGCAATTCGCACCAAGGCCACACGCCCCTGCTACGGAACTACACATGATACCAATAGCCTGGCCCTTTGCACAATGGGGGCTAGATATGGTTGGGCCACTACGCAAGTCCACGCCAGGTGGATACACACACTTGCTGGTCGCAGTCGACAAGTTCACCAAATGGATCGAGGCTATGCCAGTAACCTCAGAAAGCGCCCAATGCGCCGTCAAGTTTCTCGACTCCATTGTATGTCGATTTGGTGTGCCACACGACATCATTACAGATAACGGTACAAATTTCACAGCAAAGGAGACACAACAATTCTGCGAGGAAAAAGGCATCAATTTCAAATTTGCCTCAGTCGCTCACCCGCAAACGAACGGACAAGTCGAAAGATCCAATGGCTTAGTTTCGATGGGCATCAAGAAGCGACTACTCGATCGTCTACACCCCGCCGCAGGACATTGGGCGGAAGAGCTACCCTCCGTACTCTGGAGTCTGCGCACAACTCCTAATCGATCAACGAAATACACGCCATTCTTCATGGTATACGGGGCAGAAGCAGTCCTTCCCGAGGACGTTCGATTCAGCGCCCCACGAGTTGTAGCCTACAGCGAAGAAACTTCCAACAAGGCGCTCGCAGAAGATATGGATGCACTCGACGAAATGCGCGACATCGCACTCGCAAGATCCACAGTGTATCAGCAATCCTTGCGCAAATATCACAGTCGCCGCATACGCCACAGAGCATTCGCGGTTGGGGATCTGGTGCTGCGGCTCAAACAGAAGGAAGGACACAAGCTCGAGCCACCTTGGGAAGGACCCTTCATCATACATGAAGTCATCCCAGGCGGAGCCTACAGGCTAAAGAATCCAGCGACCGGAGGGGTTTACTCCAATCCGTGGAACATTGCACACCTCCGCAAATTTTATCCTTAGGTTTATTTGTTATCACAACAAAAATAAGGATATACTAGCCAGTCCTGTAGTTCGAATACATGGCTTCTCAGTCATTGCAATAAAGACGTGATTCCTTCATCATATTCACTCGAAGCTTCTCATTCTTTACATGCTACAAGTTACAGGTACACACCCCCTAAAACACACGGGGGCTACCCTACAACTAAGCATCACAAAGAAACAACATCAAATACAAGGTTATACACCTTACAACAGTTTTTTACAAACTATAAACAGATTACAGGATATTTACATCCGAAAATCAGTCAAAGTGCTGAGCATTCTCAGTCGCCAAAACTCTATCTACCTCTTCAGAGGTCATTCGGATAATCTTCTCCGCCGCAGGACGTACAGCATCATAGTACGGCGAGATATCCTCGATTGCATAATCTGGGCGCCGAGCAACGGAGTTAACATCTATCTCAGGATGCCATATGCGGACAAAAGAGAGAGCTACAATCGCGCCGCATGTCATCTGATTGCGCACACACGCGTGAACTTCTCCTTCACGTCCAAACAAACTGAGAAGATAACCCCAGTCCTCGGGACCTTTTTCAAGTGGGTAAAATGCAGCGTTCATCGCAACCAAGACCTCGCGAAACGAACTCACGAGAATTCTCGCCTGGCGGACTCGAAATTTTAAGGTGGCCATCACAAAACCCCGACTGCGATCAGACCAAAAATTGTTCGCATGAGGTTTGGAGCTACTAGCCCCTTGAAGGATGTGATTCTCTACCCACTGCTTTTCTTCCCTGTCATCCGGATTAACGACTGAAGACAAAAACACACTCAGTCAGATAAGGAAACAAGGAAGAAAAAGACACGGGGGCTGCACTACTTACAAAGCAAGTCCCTTGCGACTACAGCCAGCTCATCCATCAGAAATTGTTCGCGTTCAGCTGCCAATTTCTGCTTAGACTTCGCCACATCGGCTATCCCGCGCATAGCTTTTAGCTTGCGCTCACCCTCCTGGACCTTATCACGAAGGCCCGCAAAAGTGCCAACAGCGGCAACAAGTGGATTTACTGGAATACCACATCCACCCGACGTTTCCGCGGCAGACCCAGTAGCCTGGAAGCATAAAAACGAAAGAAGTAAGATGCCCTACTCGAGTCAATTCTAGTCGCATATCTGACAGACGCTCGGGGGCTACTCCCATCGGGAGACAATGCACAAACAAAGGGAACGAATTGCAAGATGAATTCTTCGATTAAAGACAACAAAGGTACGGGAATACATCCCAAGGTTCATTACATTCAAGGAGAAAAAAAAAAAGCTATGAAGCTACATTGGTGCTCCCGCTGGCAGCAGTCGCCCCTCCCCGCAGCCGAGCAAAAATCTCAGACAGCTTCCGAGCAAGAATAGCGGCTTGCTCGCCAAAACGAGAGAGCCGTACCTTTTTGCCCGTGGAGGGGTCGACTGGAAGATATGTGTACGCCTCCTCCAAACCTTCGACTCCATGCGCCAAAGCGAATTGTATCGCGGTCTTCGCACCAGATTCCGCCTGTGCGACCGCGAAGGCATCCAGAAGTTTGCCTTCTGAGAAGACCTTCAACAGATCATCTAGCGCGGGTGCAGGAGTGGCGTTGGCGAGGAGGCGACCGTGCAGTTGCCCTAGCACTTGAGTAGCATCATTGATCATGGAGAGAACTCCATCAGCGTGCCTTTTAAGCTGGGCAAGTGTGTCGGTTACCACATCCACCCGCTGGAGTCCAGGGATCTCTATAGGAACATCCAGTAGACCTGCAAAGGAAGGAAAAAACACTTAGCAAAGTACAGCGAAATGAGGAATCAAAGTCGAGAAACCCAACACACTTACCCGCGAAGCGCTCAGCAAGGGGACGGAGGAACCCGACAATGTCGTTGTCGGCCTTACTGCCAGCTTTCTCTAACTCCTTCAAGGACTTCCGCGCATCTGCAAGTTGTCGACCAAAATCTTCCGATTGCATGCGGGAAGCCTCTAGCTCTTGTCGAATGGCCGTCAGGTCAGCCTCCCGAGCAGTTACCTGCTCAGAGAGTTTGACCTTTTCGGATTCTGCAAATTCAAGTCGAGCTGCAAAAAGATGCTTGTTAAAACTCAAGAATGAACAGAGTGCAAAGGACAGGGAGATGATAAAGCTTACCCTTGAGAAGAACGTTTTCAGTCTGAAGTCGACTACGGTCCGCTCGAAGCGACTCGCAACCCGACTCGGCGAGAACGACGCGGCGACCGATCGCCGCAAGAGAATCAATAAGCGACTGCGAAAGTACGAAGACAAAAGAGTTAAAAGGATTAAATTAGAGTCTGTACCCGATTATTTACAATCGACTACAGCCTCGGGGGCTACTCCCATCGGGAGCACTGTCGTGCACCCGATAAAAATGAAATCATGAAGAAAAATTAAGCTTTGAGCCTGTGGCCGATCACATGCGATCGACTACAGCCTCGGGGGCTACTCCCATCGGGAGCACTGCCGTGCACCCGATAAAATATTTTCTGAAGACGGAAGATGAAGTTTACCTGGCCGGAGGCACGAGAGAGCGGGTCCGCGGAGCTATCCGTCACCTCCTTAGAAGCAGAAGTCCTGGCGGCAAAGCTGGGAACTTCGCGTACCACCGTCGCGGCTTTGGGGGCTGCTCTGGGGGAATTTTGGACGGTGCCCGCGGTGGGAGTTTCACCCACATCCTTGGCCTTATTCCTCTTTTTGGGAGGAACGGCAGCGGCGTACCTGCGAGGACTGATCGTCTGCAGACTGCACCGAAAGATAGAAACAATCGATATTGAAGCACGGAAAATGTTCGACCAAGATTAAGGAAGAAGCACTTACTCGTCATCCTCGTCGTCATCCAGAAAGTCCGCGTTCCAAGCGGGCGTCATCACTGGGAACGAAGGCGAAGGAGCAAGGGAGCGAAGTGGAGTCGCATGGACAGGAGCTTGATTGGGCGATGCTTCCAAAGATTTATCCTTCGAAGTAGCCTCGTCCTCATCTACCCGACGACGTTTCGTCGGAGCGCCATTCGAGTCCGCAACGTCATCCGAAGAATCGTGTTCTGAACTCGAAGAGGCGTTGGCGACGCTGGTGTCAATCGCGCCATCTTGATGACTCGACACTTGCTCTGAGGCGGCTTCCCCTGTAGTTGGCGGGTAGCAGTCCGCCATAGCTAGGCTCTGCAAAGGCAAGAAGAAGACAAGAAAAACCTTATCGACTAGGACTCAGAATGAGAAAAAGGAACAACTCAAAGACGAAAAAAGAAAAAGAAACTAACCTCGGCTGGGGGAGGATTTGAAGCGGCGAAGGCTTCAACAGAGCAATCGAGGAATTTCTCCCCCACCTTCAGTCGGGTGATACCCACGATTTTCTTCTCGAATTCTACATTCGAAAGTTCCTCGCGGCTTACTCGACTGGGGTCCTCTGAGCCTTGATACTCCCACATGGCGGAGGGCCTTTGTTGAAGTGGCTGGATCCTGCGCTTCAAAAAGATGCTCGCCAGATGCATCCCGTTGAGCACAACTCCCGCGGTCTGATCCCGGAGAGCAGCTACTCTTGCGAGTAAAGGCGCAACGGTCTGAGTCTCTTCGGATGACATCTTGTGCCCCCAAGACTTTCGCCTTTTCAGAACAGCGAACGGGTGGAACTCTACAATCCCACCCGAGCTGTTGTCGATGACGTAGAACCACCTTTTCCGCCAGCTTTGAGCGGAGTCGACGAAATGCATGTTGAAGTAGCTGCCTTCTTGTCGAGCTTGGATCCCGAAGCCGCCGGTGTGAAGCGGTTCGCCAAGCTCGGACTCCACCCGCGATCTCTCGCGGAAGATCCGGACCTTGAAGAGCGCCTTCCACAGCGCCCAGTGCGGGCGAATGCCGAGATAGCATTCGCAGAACACGATGAAGCACGTAATGTGTTGCACCGCGTTCGGGGGGAGATCGTGAAGCTGTATGCCATAGACACACAGCAACCCGAGGAAGAAGGGATGAAGGGGAAAAGAAAGGCCTCGAGTCACGTGGTCCACAAAGACCACGCGCTCATTCGATTGAGGATTGGGTACCTCTTCCTTTTTCCCGAGACGGACTCGCTTCTCCGTCTCCGCCGGCAGCAACCCCTCCCGTTGCATCTCCTTGATGCTTTTCGCGGTGGTGTTGGGGGAGCGCCAGTCGCCGGCGCGGGGCGCGGGTTGCGCGGAAGGTTCACCGGATGCAGAGCCGGCAGCGCCGCGTCTTTTTCCGCCAGCCATTGCTTGCAGCACGAGCTCGAGCGCGGGGAAGACGAAGATGGGCGAGAGGAAGAAGATGAAGACATAGAGCTGGGAAAGTTTTACCGCAGCGCTAACACCCGTATTTATACACGGGGCGAGGCGATCTCAGCCGTACGATGCGCTACGTGGCGCCTATCACGGCCGCCACACGTGAGGATGAAACGAAGCGGCGGCCAGCGCTGTTTCGTGCCACGATCTTAACAGAAGATCGTGCGCATTTACTGCGCGTCTCGCGTAAAAACCGACAAGGTGGGCCACCTTCTGCTGCCACTCCGTCACGTCCCATCGGGAGAAGAGGAGTGCGCCATGACGTCATGGCATTCATCATTCAAAACCAAAATCTTTTCGATTGGAAGTTCAGACGCGAAATTATCTTCGTATGAATATCAATTTCTTCGGATAAAAGCAACTTTTCCATGAACAGTTCATAAAGCAAGACCTCTTCGAACAAGAGAAAAATACCCTATGCACGAAAACTCTTTCGTATGGGCACAGCATCCCGAACATGAAAACTCTTTCATACGGGCTTAGTTTTTTCTTCCAGCACGAAATTTCTTTCGTATGGAGCTCAAACAAATCAATCGGGTAGGAAAAACCTACCTCTCCTACACATGATAATCTTACATCATAAGAACCTGGATTGTTCAGCCGACTAGGCACATCCGGATGCCGTATTCTTCGAATATGAAGGTAAGACCCGAAAAGATCTCTCTTTTGGGCTTGGAATCGCACTCAAAAGCTGCGTCCTCCGGTATAATTCCGTGTCAACAACACGAAGAAAAATCCTAGCGGACGCGCCGGGTACCCCCATAGGTTAAGTTCGATTCGATAAGTCCACAATGGACCAGTCGCAACAATCACCTTATCGGGTTCGAGTCGGAGGTCTCGAATCTGAGTAGGCCAGGAATGTTTTTGCCCTAGTCGCAATTAATTGGCCCCGATCTCTCGGGAGAGCCAAGCTACTGTGCCACATCCTTCTGCGAAAAAAGCCGTAAAAACAGGCACTTATATTGCTCGATACTCGAGCATGATGACCCATGATACAGGAAACACACCCTTTGGAAAAACAATGACTGTCAGAGCAATCTTCCATAAAAATAAGGAGAGTTTGACCGCCTACTCGACTGGAAAAGCCCCAGTCAAGCACGCGCTCGGGGGCTACTGACGAAGATATGGATCCTGGACCCTGCAAGTAAGGACACCCCCTCTCAGGCCTTCTGGTCAAGGCCCAAAAGGAAGCGCCCTTGGAGTACTCTAGAAGGCCCATGTGAAGCCCACCCGCATCAACTTGCGGGTTAAGTTAGGGAATTTGTAACCGACCCAGCTAGGGTTTGAGTCCTCTCCGGGTAGAACTCGAGACCTGGCCATCTATATAAGGCCAGGAGAGCCCCCAAGGAGAGGACCAAGTAATACCGCACGACCAAAAAGCCTCGGAACTCGAGGTCTACTCTCGATTCGAGCAACCTGTAACCGATCTAATCATCCAATACAGATCAGCAGAAGGCAGGAGTAAGGGTGTTACCTCTTCGAGGGCCCCGAACCTGGGTAAATCTCGCCCCCTGTCAAGCCGACGATTTCACCAGCGCTCATGACTTCTCCTAGTCGAAACCCGATAGGGTCACCTGAGGGATTTGTGGAATTAGAACTTCGACACGCGCAGTAAATGCGCACGATCTTCTGTTAAGATCGTGGCACGAAACAGCGCTGGCCGCCGCTTCGTTTCATCTTCACGCGTGGCGGCCGTGATAAGCGCCACGTAGCGCATCGTACGGCTGAGATCGTCTCGCTCCGTGCATAAGTACGGGTGTTAGCGCTACGGTAAAACTTTCCCAACTCTCTGTCTTCATCTTCTTCCTCGCGCCCACCTTCGTTTTCCTCGCGCTCGAGCTCGTGCTGCAAGCAATGGATGGCGGAAAAAGACGCGGTGCTGCCGGCTCTGCATCCGGTGAACCTTCTGCGCAACCCGCGCCCCGCGCCGGCGACTGGCGCTCCCCCAACACCACCGCGAAAAGCATCAAGGAGATGCAGCGGGAAGGGTTGCTGCCGGCGGAGACGGAGAAGCGAGTCCGTCTCGGAAAAAAGGAAGAGGTACCCAATCCTCAATCGAACGAGCGCGTGGTCTTTGTGGACCACGTGACTCGGGGCCTTTCCTTTCCTCTCATCCCTTCTTCATCGGGTTGCTGTGTGTCTATGGCATACAGCTTCACGATCTTCCCCCGAACGCGGTGCAGCACATTTCGTGCTTCATCGTGTTCTGCGAATGCTATCTCGGCATTCGCCCACACTTGGCGCTTTGGAAGGCGCTCTTCAAAGTCCGGATCTTCCGCGAGAGATCGCGGGTGGAGTCCGAGCTCGGCGAACCGCTTCGCACGGGCGGCTTCGGGATCCAAGCTCGACAAGAAGGTAGCTACTTCAACATGCATTTTGTCGACTCCGCTCAAAGCTGGCGGAAGAGGTGGTTCTACGTCACCGACAACAGCTCGGGTGGGATTGTGGAGTTCCACCCGTTCGCTGTTCTGACAAGGCGAAAGTCCTGGGGGAACAAGATGTCAGCCGAGGAGACTCAGACCATTGCGCCCTTACTCGCAAGAGTAGCTGCTCTCCGGGATCAGACTGCGGGAGTCGTGCTCAACGGGATGCATCTGGCGAGCATCTTTTTGAAGCGCAGGATCCAGCCACTTCAACAAAGGCCCTCCGCTATGTGGGAGTATCAAGGCTCAGAGGACCCCAGCCGAGTAAGCCGCGAGGAGCTTTCGAATGTAGAATTCGAGAAGAAAATCGCGGGTATCACTCGACTGAAGGTGGGGGAGAAATTCCCCGATTGTTCAGTTGAAGCCTTTGCCGCTTCAAATCCTCCCCCAGCCGAGGTTAGTTTCTTCCTTCTCGTTTTTGAGTTGTTCCCTTTTTGTTCTGAGTCCTAGTCGATAAGATTTTTCTCGTCTTCTTCTTGTCTTTGTAGAGCCTAGCTATGGCGGACTGCTACCCGCCAGCTGCGGGGGAGGCTGCCTCAGAGCAAGTGTCGAGTCATCAAGACGGCGCGATTGACACCAGCGTCACCAACGCCTCTTCGAGTTCAGAACACGATTCTTCGGATGACGTTGAAGACTCGAATGGCGCCCCTACAAAACGTCGTCGGGTAGATGAGGACGAAGCTACTTCCAAAGATAAATCCTTGGAAGCATCGCCCAGTCAAGCCCCTATCCATGCGACTCCACTTCGCTCCCTTGCTCCTTCGCCTTCGTTCCCAGTGATGACGCCCGTTTGGAACGCGGACTTGCTGGATGACGACGAGGATGACGAGTAAGTGCTTCTTCCTTATTCTTGGTCGAACATTTTCCGTGCTTCAATATTGATGGTTTCTATCTTTCGCTGCAGACTGCAGACGATCAGTCCTCGCAGGTACGCCGCTGCCGTTCCTCCCGAAAAGAGGAATAAGGCAAAGGATGCGGGTGAAACTCCCACCGTGGGCACCGTCCAAAATTCCCCCAGAGCAGCCCCCGAAGCTGCGACTGTGGGACGTGAAGCCCCCAGCTTTGCCGCCAGGACTTCTGCTTCTAAGGAAGTGACGGATAGCTCCACGGATCCGCTCTCTCGTGCCACCGGCCAGGTAAACTTCATCTTCTATCTTCAAATTTTTATCGGGTGCATGACAGTGCTCCCGATGGGAGTAGCCCCCGAGGCTGTAGTCGATCGCATGCGATCGGCCACAGGCTCAAAGTCTGCTTTAGTTCTTCTTCATGATTTCATTTTTATCGGGTGCACGGCAGTGCTCCCGATGGGAGTAGCCCCCGAGGCTGTAGTCGATTGTAAATAATCGGGTACAGACTCCAATTTAATCCTTTTAACTCTCCCGTCTTCGTGCTTTTGCAGTCGCTTATTGATTCTCTTGCGGCGATTGGTCACCGCGTCGTTCTCGCCGAGTCGGATTGCGAGTCACTTCGAACGGACCGTAGCTGACTTCAAACTGAAAACGTCCTTCTCAAGGGTAAGCTTTATCATCTCCCTGTCTTCAGTATTCCGTACATTCTTGAGTTTTGATAAGCATCTCTTTGCAGCTCGACTTGAATTTGCAGTATCCGAAAAGGTCAAACTCTCTGAGCAGGTAACTGCTCGGGAGGCTGACCTGATGGCCATTCGACAAGAGCTGGAGGCTTCCCGCATGCAATCGGAAGATTTTGGTCGACAGCTTGCGGATGCGCGGAAGTCTTTGAAGGAGTTAGAGGAAGCTGGCAGTAAGGCCGATAACGACGTTGTCGGGTTCCTCCGTCCCCTCGCTGAGCGTTTCGCGGGTAAGTGTGTTGGACTTTTGCGACTTTGATTCTTCATTTCGCTGAACTTTGCTAAGTATTATTTTCTTCCTTTCCAGGTCTTCTGGATGTTCCTCTAGAGATCCCTGGACTCCAGCGGGTGGATGTGGTAACCGACACACTTGCCCAGCTTAAAAGGCACGCTGATGGAGTTCTCTCCTTGATTCATGATGCTACTCAAGTGCTGGTGCAACTGCATGGTCGTCTCATCGCCAACGCCACTCCTGCACCCGCGCTAGATGATCTGTTGAAGGTCTTCTCAGAAGGCAAACTTCTGGATGCCTTCGCGGTCGCACAGGCGGAGTCTGGTGCGAAGACCGCGATACAATTTGCTTTGGCGCACGGAGTTGAAGGTTTGGAGGAGGCGTACTCATCTCTTCCAGTCGACCCCTCCACGGGCAAAAAGGTACGGCTCTCTCGTTTTGGCGAGCAAGCCGCTATTCTTGCTCGGAAGCTGTCTGAGATTTTTGCTCGACTGCGGGGAGGGGCGACTGCTGCTAGCGGGAGCACCAATGTAGCTTCATAGTTTTTTTCTTTTTTCTCCTTGAATGTAATGAACCTTGGGATGTATTCCCGTACCTTTGTTGTCTTTAATCGAAGAATTCATCTTGCAATTCATTCCCCTTGTTTGTGCGTTGTCTCCCGATGGGAGTAGCCCCCAAGCGTTTGTCAGATATGTGACTAGAAATGACTCGAGTAGGGCATCTTACTTCTTTCGTTGTATTCTTCCAGGCTACTGGGTTTGCCGTGGAAACTTCGGGTGGACGTGGTACTACAGTAAATCCACTTGTTGCCGCTGTTGGCACTTTTGCGGGCCTTCGTGATAAGGTCCAGGAGGGTGAGCGCAAGCTAAAAGCTATGCGCGGGATAGCCGATGTGGCGAAGTCCAAGCAGAAATTGGCGGCTGAACGCGAACAATTTCTGATGGATGAGTTGGCTGTAGTCGCAAGGGACTTGCTTTGTAAGTAGTGCAGCCCCCGTGCCTTTTTCTTCCTTGTTTCCTTATCTGACTGAGTGTGTTTTTGCTCTTCAGTCGTTAATCCGGATGACAGGGAAGAAAAGTAGTGGGTAGAAAATCACATCCTTCAAGAGGCTAGTAGCTCCAAACCTCATGCAAACAATTTTTTGGTCTGATCGCAGTCGGAGTTTTGTGATGGCCAGCTTGAAATTTCGAGTCCTCCAGGCGAGAATTCTCGTGAGTTCTTTTCACGAGGTCTTGATTGCGATGAACGCTGCATTTTACCCACTCGAAAAAGGTCCTGAAGACTGGGGCTATCTTCTCAGTTTGTTTGGGCGTGAAGGAGAAGTTCGCGCGTGTGTGCGCAATCAGATGACGTGCGGCGCGGTTGTAGCTCTCTCTTTTGTCCGCATATGGCATCCTGAGATAGATGTTAACTCCGTTGCTCGGCGCCCAGATTATGCAATCGAGGATATCTCGCCGTACTATGATGCTGTACGTCCTGCAGCGGAGAAAATTATCCGATTGACCTCTGAGGAGGTGGATAGAGTTTTAGCGACTGAGAATGCTCAGTGCTTTGATTGATTGTCGGATGTAAATATCCTGTAATCTGTTTATAGTTTGTAAGAACTGTTGTAAGGTGTATAACCTTGTTTGTATGATGTTTTTCTCTGATGCTTAGTTGTAGGTGTAGCCCCCGTGTGTTTTATGGGGTGTGTACCTGTAACTTTTAGCATGTAAAGAACTAGAAGCTTCGAGTGATTATGATGAAGGAATCATGTCTTTATTGCAACGACTGAGAAGCCATGTATTCGAGCTACAGGACTGGCTAGTATAGCCTTATTTTTGTTGTGATAACAAGTAAACCTATGGATAAAATTTGCGGAGGTGTGCAATGTTCCACGGATTGGAGTAGATCCCTCCGGTCGCCGGATTCTTTAGCCTGTAGGCTCCGCCTGGGATGACCTCGTGTATGATGAAGGGTCCTTCCCAAGGTGGTTCGAGCTTGTGTCCTTCCTTCTGTTTGAGCCGCAGCACTAGGTCCCCAACCGCGAATGCTCAGTGGCGTATTCGGCGACTATGATAGTTGCGCAAGGATTGCTGATATACCGCGGATCTTGCTAGTGCGATGTCACGCATTTCGTCGAGTGCATCCATATCTTCTGCGAGCGCCCTGTTGGAAGTTTCTTCGCTGTACGCTACAACTCGTGGGGCGCTGAATCGAACGTCCTCGGGAAGGACTGCTTCTGCCCCGTATACCATGAAGAATGGCGTGTACTTCGTTGATCGATTAGGAGTTGTGCGCAGGCTCCAGAGTACGGAGGGTAGTTCTTCCGCCCAATGTCCTGCGGCGGGGTGTAGACGATCGAGTAGTCGCTTCTTGATGCCGTCCGAAACTAAGCCGTTGGATCTTTCGACTTGTCCGTTCGTTTGCGGGTGAGCGACTGAGGCAAACTTGAAATTGATGCTTTTTTCCTCGCAGAACTGTTGTGTTTCCTTTGCTGTGAAATTTGTACCATTATCTGTAATGATGTCGTGTGGCACACCAAATCTGCATACAATGGAGTCGAGAAACTTGACGGCGCATTGGGCGCTTGCTGAAGTTACTGGCATAGCCTCGATCCATTTGGTGAACTTGTCGACTGCGACCAGCAAGTGTGTGTATCCACCTGGTGTGGACTTGCGTAGTGGCCCAACCATGTCTAGCCCCCATTGTGCAAAGGGCCAGGCTATTGGTATCATGTGCAATTCCGTAGCAGGGGCGTGTGGCCTTGGTGCGAATCGCTGGCAGGCGTCGCATCGTTCGACCAGGCTTTTTGCATCGTTGGCTGCTGTTAGCCAGTAAAATCCTGCTCGGAAAGCTTTTCCCATTATTGTTTTCCAGCTAGCATGATGTCCGCAATCTCCTTGGTGTATGTCCTGGAGCAATTCCTTTCCATCTTCGGGTGCGATGCAACGCTGAAGTATTCCCGAGATACTTTGCTTGTATAATTCTCCATTGACTACTCGAAAGGACTTGCTACGCCTGATTATCTGTCGAGCCTCACGTGGATCGGCCGGGAGCTGTCTGTTGAGCAGGTAGTCGAGATATTTCTGCGTCCAGACTGGCTCGACCAGGAAAACCTGTCGTGATATATTATGAATAAGCTCGATAAGCGCGACCTGCGGGCTGACCTCTGTTTCTGGCGCTGCTGCAGCTTTCTTCACTTTGACCGATCGCTTGATCATCCGTTCGAAGTATATTCCTGGCGGTATGGGTGTATTCGTGGAACCCATGTTTGCCAGTCTATCTGCTTCTTCGTTGCTAGATCTTGCAATGTGCTTCAGCTCGCAACGTTTAAAGCTTCCTTCGAGTAGATTGTACATGTCACGATATGCGACCATGTTTTCAGCAATGGCGTCGCATTCTTTCATCGTCTGCTGCACTATGAGATTGGAATCACCGTAGATCATTAATCGGGTAGCTCCACAGGCGATTGCCATCTTCATCCCGTGCAACAGGGCTTCATATTCTGCGTCGTTGTTCGAGGCTGGATCGTCTGGTGGAAAGTCCAGTCGCAGGACGTATTGCAGCTTGTCTCCCCGAGGTGAAATAAGAACGATTCCAGCTCCTGCTCCTTCGTTTCTCTTGGATCCATCGAAGTACATTATCCAGTTGCTCGTGTACTCAGGTGGTCCGGGCGTTTGTAGCTCTGTCCATTCGCTGAGGAATTCCACGAGTACTTGAGATTTGACTGCGTTTCGTCCTGTATAGGTGATGTCCCAGGCGCCCAACTCGATGCTCCATTTTGCTATTCTTCCGGATGCCATAGGGTTGTTCATGATTGTCCCGAGTGACGCATCATTAACCACTGTGATGGCGTGTTCCTGGAAATAATGTTTGAGCTTTCGGTCCGTGAGAACAACTCCATATGCCAGCTTCTGATAATGAGGGTATCGTTGCTTGCATGGCGAGAGCACTTCGCTGATGTAATATATTGGTCGTTGGACTCCGTACGCTTTGCTGTCTTCAGGTCGTTCGACCACGATTGCCGTGCTGATGACCTGGTTTGTAGCGGCTAGGTATAGTAGAAGTGGCTCCCTTTCTTGCGGTGTTGCAAGGACGCGCCTGCTTTGCAACGATCGCTTCAAATCTGTGAACGCTTGTTTAGCTTCGGGTGTCCACTCGAATTTGTCCGTCTTCTTCAGTAATTTGTAGAAGGGTAGCGCTTGCTCTCCCAATCGTGCGATGAAACTGCTTAGGGCGGCTAGTCGTCCCGCGAGCTGCTGGACTCCGTGTAGATTGGTTGGCTCCTTCATAGTCAAGATAGCTTGTATTTTCTCCGGGTTGGCTTCAATGCCTCTGGCGGATACCAGGTACCCGAGTAGTTTTCCTGCAGGGACGCCAAAAACGCATTTGGTCGAATTGAGCTTGATCCGATATGCATTAAGGGCGTCGAATGTTTCTCTGATGTCCTCGAGGAGTGTGTCCTCTACTCGAGTTTTGATGACAATGTCGTCGACGTACACCTGTACGTTTTTGCCAATGAGATTGGCGAGGCATCTTTGCATGCAGCGCTGATATGTTGCGCCTGCGTTCTTCAGCCCGAAAGGCATTGTCGTGCAGCAGTAGACACCGTGGGGTGTGATGAATGCCGTCTTCTCTTCGTCTTCCCTTTTCATTCGGATCTGATTATATCCCGAATAGGCGTCCATGAAGGAGAGGCGTTGGCAGCCTGCCGTAGAGTCCACGATCTGGTCGATTCGTGGTAGAGGAAAATTGTCCTTGGGGCAGTGCTTATTTAACGACGTGTAGTCGATGCACACCCGAAGGATATCCGTGTTCTTCTTGGGGACCAATACCGGGTTTGCTAACCAGGTGGATATCTTGATCTCCCTGATGAAATTTGCAGCAAGCAATCTGTTTACTTCTTCTCCAAGAGCCTTCTGTTTGGGTTCTGAAAATCGTCGAGTCGTCTGTTTGATGGGTTTGGCATTAGGAAAGACTTCGAGTGAGTGCTCGGCAAACTCCCTGGGTATTCCTGGCATATCTGAGGGTTGCCAGGCGAAAATCTCCCAGTACTCACGGAGGAGTTTGACGAGCGCGCCTTCCTATGCTGGCGAGAGGGTTGTTGAGACCATTGCTGTCTTCGCAGAATCCGTCGGGTGCACTTGATGCTTGCGAGTGTCGCTGTTGGCGCTGAATTCTAGTTCAGGCGCGTTTTTCTTCGTGAGGGGCATAACGGAGTGATCCGTGGTTTTTGCCAGCTCTTGGAGTTCTTCTTGCATCCCGAAAGATTTTGCGATCTCATTAAATTCTATGTCGCACTTGTCCGATTTCTGGAAGTCTCCGTCGATGGTGATCACACCGTATTCGCCGGGTAGCTTGAGCTTCAAATACGCGTAGTGTGGTACGGCCATGAATCTGGCGAACGCTGTTCGACCAAGAATGGCGTGGTACTGTGAGGGCCAGTCGACGACTTCGAAGTCCAGGAATTCCCTTCTGTAGTTGCTTGGAGAGCCCAATACTACTTCTAGGTTGATTGTTCCGAGTGGACGGATTGCCTTGCCCGGAACTATCCCGTGGAAGGATGTTTCTGATTCCGTTAGGCCGTCCAGATTCTTGTTCATTCGTCGGAGTGTATCCGCGTAGATGATGTTGATGCCACTGCCACCGTTCATGAATACGCGGGCCAGGTCATAATTACCAATTTGAGCTTGGATGACGAGGGCGGCGTGTCCTGGTCGATAGACTCGTGGCGGATGGTCTTTCATTGAGAACGTGATTGGCTGATCCGCCATTTTCAGGTACTCGGTTTTTGTCGGTGGTGTCTGCACTGCCATGCACAATTGCCTCGTGTTAGTCTTTTGAGCTCTGCGAGAGGGGCATACCTTCTGTATCATCGCAAGTTGTCCTGCCGGGTTCGGGTATGCATTGGCTCCATTGTTTTGCGGTGGTGGCGCAGGTAGTGCGGCTAGCGCCATGTTTGGATTTGCTGGTGGAGGTGGTGGTGGAGGCGGCTGGAATTGTTGTCCTCCTCCTGGCAGCGGCGGGTAGTTTTGGGTGGATGCAAATCTTTTCCTCGCGAGAGCATCTGAGATGTCAAGAAACTTTCGGCAATCCTTGAGAAGGTGTGTTGCCTTAGTTTTGCCAGTGCGCTTATCTGTAAACAGGTGTAGCGAGCAGTATGCATCGAGATCCTCCTCGGGGGATTTTTCTTCTGCTTTTGGTTTCCACTCGCGACTTCCACGGCGACCAGAGTCGCGGTTTCGCGTGAATTCTGCCGCCACTAATTCCTCCCTGTCCTCGTGGTCGTAGTATTTCCTTCTCTTTCTTCGTCCATGGCGGTCGTCCTCGTGTGCGGGCGACGATGCTCTTTCATTGCGCACCGCGTCTTCTCCGTTGGCCCATTTTTCGGCTATGATCATTAGCTCCCCAATGGTTTTGGGCGCGGCTCTGCCTAACTCTTCTCGAAACGCGGTTCTTCTCGCCCCTTTGGCGAAGGCCTCAATCGCCACCTCTTCCGAGATGGTTCCTGCGGTGTTCCTGAGTGTGGTCCACCGCTGGATATATTCTCGTGTGGATTCGCCACTCTTCTGTTTGCATGCTCGTAACTCTTCGATTGTGGCTGGCCTCTTGTAAGTCGACTGGAAATTTTTGCAAAAATCGCGGTGTAGGTTGTCCCACGATGCGTAGCAAGATTTGGGTCTTCTCTCCAGCCAACTACGGGCCGCGCCTGTAAGATGCAAATTGAGGTATTGCATGGCTGTGTTCTTGTTCCCACGTTGGCATTTTACTGCCGTGAGGTAGTCGCTTAACCACTGGGAGGGCTCGAGTGAGCCGTCGTATTTTGTCACCTCCGTGCTGAGCTTGAACCTCTTGGGTAGAGGTGCTTCACGGATGCTGCGAGCGAAACAGAGTGCTCCACAGGTTTCGTCGTCCGAGGACCTGGATGAGGAGCGCTCGCGATATCGTGAAGCTCTCGCTCTATCCACCTTCTTTTGGGCGAGATCTGATCGCGCGTCGTATTCGGACCGGTCGCGGTCGTTATCTTTCCTTGGTTCTTTGCTTCGTTTTCTCGAGCGGCTGCTGTGGTGCCGCGAGCCTTTGTCTCTCGGGCTGTCGTCGCTGCTGCTTCGACTATCGCCGCGGCGGCGGGCCTCTTTTCCTCGACCACGTCGTGGCGATTTGTCTTTTCTTGGGGATGAACTTCTGTGCCTGCGGGGCGTTTCTTTATCCTTGTCCTTCTCCTGTCGGTCCTTCTCCAATTGTTCTTCGGTCTTCTTGCGATCGTGAGAAGCGAGCCTTGCGGCCGCCAATCCTAGTCCTTTGCGAATTTGTTTGTACTGTTCCACCCGAGGGTCGCTTTCCGTCGGTTGGTTCATCTGCATGTAAGTTGCTGCGGCTAGGATCGCGGCAGCTGGGGTTTGCGGGTAGACGTTGCCGTCATCGTCGACCCTCATGAAGGAAGACGTGGTCGACCTGTCGGTCGCAGTCACGGATTCGTGGCCCCTTGACGATGTTGCGTGTCCCTTCCTCGCGGGTCGGGTACCAACCGAGGGTGCAAGGGACTGTTCGACTTGTCGCAGGCTTGATTCGTCCGCCGCTCTTCTGCGACGGGCTAGATCTGCCCGGGCTTCTTTGATGTTTGAGGCCGCTCTTACTAGGTGGTAGTGGTAGGCGGTTAGGTCCTCTTGTGAGGCTCCTGCCGCGGGTGGCTGACTCCGCCGCATGGCCTCCTTGGCCCTTTTCCAGGCCTCCCGCGAAACACCGATTATATCGCGCTCGGTTGCGCTGAATTCGGTTTCTGAGGGCTGTTCCGATCCTGCCATGCAGACTTGGGCCAGTCGTGGCTCGTGCGTCCTAGGCGTAGATCGGAAAGCTTCCCGTACCCGAGATGGTTCCTCTGTCGAGAGGGCGTGATAGTCGACTGTGTTGAAGCGGATGGACTCGCCACTTTTCTCCATAGGAAAGCGCGAGTTGACGGCTCCAGATTCAGGTTCAGATTCATCCGAGAAGTGGAGGATTCCGTCTCTGTTCGCCATGAAGTTGAAGCTCCCGAACGTCAGGGTGACGCTCTTCTCCAGATCCTCGAACACCGGGCGTGATTCCGGCGAGTGAGGCGTGACTATGACGGATCCGATCCGTACAGGATTGTTCGGAGCCGTAGTCTATGGTTTCCAACGGGAGTTGGATGTCGATGAAGCCGAAGATGCCGGTGATCCAGCGCCCGCGTTCCCCACGGTCGGCGCCAATTGTCGAATCTCTGACTCCACAAATCCCTTAGGTGACCCTATCGGGTTTAGACTAGGAGAAGTCATAGGCGCTGGTGGAATCGTCGGCTAGACAGGGGGCGAGATTTACCCAGGTTCGGGGCCCTCGAAGAGGTAAAAACCCTTACTCCTGCCTTCTGTCGATCTGTATTAGGTGATTAGATCGGTTACAGGTTGCTTGAATCGAGAGTAGATCTCGAGTTTCAAGGCTTTTTGGTCGTGCGGTACTAATTGGTCCTCTCCTAGGGGGGCTCTCCTGGCCTTATATAGATGGCCAGGTCTCGAGTTCTACCCGGAGAGGACTCCAACCCTAGCTAGGTCGGTTACATGTTTTCTAACTTAACCCGCAAGTTTAGTGCAGGTGGGCTTCACGTGGGCCTTTTAGAGTACTTCGAAGGCGCCTCTTCTTGGGCTTTGTCCCTGGGCCTGAGAGGGGGTGTCATTACCCGCAGGGTCCAGGATCCATATCTTCGTCAGCCCCTATCTTAGAAAAGGGGGTGCGAAACCCGACATCTGCATCGAGTGATGCACGCAGTCTTCCGCAATTATTTAACAACACATTACAAGAGGAATACAAAGATCAACCCGAAGTGAACCACCAAACTAGCGACATCACGCTACACCTATAACACGGATGAAGGGGGTGGCTAAGAACAGGGCCAAATACCCTGACAACACACCAACGCACATCATAAAAAAATAAAGGCCACACCAAGTCATCCGATAGCGAACAAGGGGCACAACCAATCCAGCAAACCCTCAGCGGCACCGATGCACCGGATACATAAGTCGCCGCCACCGTCTTCCTAAAACACATTCATCTCCAGGATATGGACCAAAGTATTAACCTTCTCGGGCATATCGTTGATGTCGCCACAACGCCAAACAATATATCTGATTTGTGCGCTACCATCATCACACATCCAGCGCCGAGACTCCGTTGCGCCGCGCCGCCAAGACTCGTCGTCATTGACGTGTTAGATGCCTCGCCACGCCACCTCATCTTGCCCGTTCCAACCAGCACCTACTCCAAAACGATGTCCCGGGAGGGATAGCGACGTTGAAAGAGTCGTCATCGTCCGATCCGGAAGACCCAGATCTATGGTTTCCCCCGAAACATCTCAGTCACCTAGAAAGTGAGTTCACTGCGGAGCTTATCCGCTTGTGCCTTCATGCGTTGTTGAGCTCGGAGTAGTTGTTGTCGGATCACATCCAACATTTTGGTCCTTTCCTTCAGACAAGTCTCACTTCCGCGGAAGCAAAGTAGTTGATAGTATGCTCAGATCCTGTGGAGTATAGCCATACAACACCTCAAATGGCGTATGTCCTAGTTCTGAATGAAAGGACGTGGTGTACGAATACTCTGCAAGTGGTAGCAAGGATGCCAATTTCTTAGGACACAAACGTGTTGTGCAACGCAAGAATCCTTCCAGGCATTGATTAAAGTGTGGACGTATGTTTGAGAATGGTAGGAAGAACTCATGTGTAGTGTAGTATGAGACAGTCAAAAAAGTTCCTACCATAGCCGACTAGTGAAAATATGATCTCGGTATAAAATGATCCTATAGGGCATGCCATGTAATCGATATACATGATTCATGAACTCTCGAGCAACTTTGAATGTAGTAGATGTATGCTGCAAGGGAATGAAGCGACTGTACTTCAAGAATTTATGTCAATGACTACTAGGATAATGCCAAAACGAAGAAGAAAACAGGGATGATTTTAGGGTGCAAAAATACGAAACAACGAACGTGATGTTGATCTTGGATCTGGCTCCGATCTCGGAGCTGATTACGGGATAGATCCCGGGGCAGATTTTGCCTCCAATGACGAGGGGGCAGAGCCGACAGATGCGCAGGAGGCCGTGCCTGCCTCGCCCTCGCTCTCCGTGCGAAGCGAATCCGCGCATGACACACATGTGTCCGCCTTGTCATCAACACCGCGCGGGCGCGACTCCCCTGCTCCAGGAGAAAACAGTGGACCCGGGGTCCACGCGTCAACCTCGCACTCGCTGCAAGCCCTCCAAACCAGCAGGAGGCCAGGACCGGTCACAGATCTCCAGATCTTCTGTGATTGGAGATCCTGCAGCTCCGCGTGCGAGAAGTACACGGTTACAAAAAGGAATTTCTAATCCAAAAAATTATAACTGATGCATGTGTTCGCTATAGTTTTTTGTGCACTTCAGGAGAACCAAATACAATGCATGAAGCATTGAATCACCCCGATTGGCGCAAAGCAATGGATGAGGAGTACACTGCAATTCAGAAAAATCAGACATGGCACCTAGTACCCCCACACCATGGTAACAACAATGTTATTGGTTGCAAATGGGTTTATAGGATTAAAAGGAATGCTGATGGCTCTATTGATTGTTATAAAACTCGTTTGGTAGCAAAAGGTTTTAAGAACGCTATGGTATATCTTTCTCTAGGAATTGGCACATTAGACAACTCGATGTGAAGAATGTGTTTCTTCCTGGCGTTCTGGAAGAGGAAATATACATGAAGCAACCTCCTGGGTATGAAGATGCTAATAAAACACGCCACATTTGCAAGCTTGACAAAGCTTTGTATGCTCTCAAACAGGTGTCGAGAGCATGGTATTCTCGTTTGAGCACCAAACTTCAGCACTTGGGATCCAAACCATCATAAGGGGATACATCTCTCTTTATCTATAATCAGTGAGGTATCACGGTCTTTGTTCTTGTTTATGTGGATGATATTATAGTTGCAAACTCCTCACACCAAGCAACCACTTTTTCTAGTAGATGATTTGAACAAACACTTTGCTATTAAACATCTTGGAGATATTCACTTTTTCTTGGGCATTGAAGTAAAGAAAAATAATGAAGGACTAGTTCTTACTCAAGAGAAATATTCTTCTGCATTATTAGCAAAGGCTGGGAAGAAAAATTGTCAGCTCATGAAGGAGAACCTCTTGGTTTGGATGACAACACTAGATATAGAAGTATAATTGGTGGTTTGCAATACTTAACATTTATAAGACCCGATATTTCTCTCTCAGTTAATAAAGTTTACCAGTTGCTTCATGCTCCAATTACAGTGCATTGGAATGCAGTGGAAAGAATATTGCGCTATGTGCAAAACACTCTCGCTACTGGACTCACTTTCAGGAGATGAACTTCTACTCTTATTAGTGCCTTCTCAGGTGCTAATTGGGCATGTTGCATTGATGATAGAAGATCCACTGGTGGATTTTCTATATTTTTTCAGTCCAAAACTTATAACTTGGAGTGCTAGAAAACATGCAACTGTGTCAAGATCCAACACTGAAGGGAATAGAAGTCTCTAGCAAATGCCACAACTGAAGTTATATGGGTTGCAACTCTTCTCAATGTGCTCTTCATTAAACTCAATGAAACACCATGTCTACGGTGTGATAATATGGGGGCTACATATTTGTCTGCTAATCTTGTTTTTCATGCAAGGACCAAGCACATTGAGATTGACTTCCATTTTCTCAGAGAAAGAGTTGCTCAGAAAATGCTTGGCATACGCTTCATCTCCACTAAATATCAAGTTGTTGATGGATTTACCAAACCTTTACCATATAGGGAATTAGAAGTTTTTAAGCGTAACCTACACTTGTACAAGTTTTGATTAGGGGTGATGTTAGAGACATAGCTTATCCATGTAAACCGAACCTACTAAAGATTATGAAGTGGTTTGGTAGATAAACGTCATCCCTTAATCTCTTGTAAACCGTTGGCATTATGCCCTATATTAACACATACCCGATGCGAATCCAAGCATCGTTCCCTGCTATTCTTGATAGATTAGTATGCTCGTTGAAGCAACAAAATTGTTTTTTTACAGGAAGATGCAACTATATTTGTTATCACTTCAAACATGTTACCTAGGAATATCCTACTGAGACGTTTGGGTTAGCGTTTTTCATTCACTGGGAACATGTCATTTCTTTTCATTTTTTTTCATTTGTTGTACATTTGTTTCCCATGTCGACAACTAAAATTTAAATCCAACTTATGCTATATACCACTAGTAGAGAACAGGCCAGTAGCACCGGTTTGTAAGAGCCTTTGGACTCGGATACAAAACCGGTGCTACGTATCCGGGACTAAAGCCCCTCCCCCTTTAGAACCGGTCAGTCACCAACCGGTTCTAAAGGCCTCCACGTGGGCACCGAAGATAGCGCGCAGGGGGAGGACCTTTAGAACCGGTTGGTAACACCAACCGGTACTAAAGTTTTTTTTTCTTTTTTTTTTTTCAATTCCGTATTTAGGGTTTAGGGTTTAGGGCGTGTTCCGTATTTTCAGGGTTTCCGTTTAGTGTTTCCGTTTCTGTTTGCGGTTAAATGTTGATGCACCAAATAGTAGTACATATATACATATATACATGTAACACGAAGTAATCGACGGAGAATTACATAATCCGAAGTTCGTTTTGAATAGTTGTATACTTGCATAGAGAAGGGAGCTAGCTATAATTGGTTCATAATATGGAAAAATTCTCCGTCTTCTGCTACGACTTGCGTGAGAAGAAATCCTGCCAATTCCTCTGCAATAGCCTTGCAACGGTCGATTGGTTTGAGCTGCGCCCGCTTTCGTGCCATCTTGAAAAAGAAGTAGATGAAAACAATTAAGTTATGAACAAAACTAAACATAATTAATGGCAACATAAATAAAGTTGTGAAGATCCGGTTACGTACCTGTAGAGTTCTGGTAGTACGGGATTTCTCATTGATCGTCCTGTGAATGAACTCGCAAACGTAGTATCCACAATAATCGGTTCCCTGTGGTTGTTGCGGGACTTTCTATATACGAGAAACATAATTCAGTCAAATTAATAATAATCAAGAGAATGGTAATGGTATTTAAATCAGGGTACGTAGTAACTTACTTTGTTAATCTGAAAGTTGAGCTTGTCTGCCCATTTACCGGGTTCTTCCTTGATGAACATTTGCCAAACCCTGGGCGACAAAAGAAAAATGGATAGAAGAGTTAATTATTACTTACTTGATATGAGGGGATGAACGAAAAAGAGCCCGATGAACGAAAGAGGTCGATATATATATATATATACTTTTGAAGCATCTGACGCGCGCTCTTCCATGTGTCAGGGCCCCAGGTTAACGAGTCCCAGACTTCAACTTGTCCTTTATCGATTCTAATGATGAACAATATGAAGTGGCCGCTGCGCACGTGTACACACGCAGTCATGCATACTCATCAATTACACTTAACATCAGGTAAGCAAAATGGAATGTCTACAAGACAGTAACACTCACTTGAATCCGTAGGGCCAAAGTATTTCTTTTTTGGTACTTTGTCGCTTCAAAAACCTTAGCAAATCATCCGGTGCATCCTTGTTGAACACTTCTACTGTGTTTTGATGATACGAATACGGGTCAATGAACCCAAAGTCCCAGATTCCTGCCAGCCTGCATTCACGAATCTTCATTCTGCATAGTAGCGTACAAAAAGAATGTCGTGAGTGATAATTATACGGGCTATCAACGCGAGCTTAACTAAATAATTAAATTACACAATTAAATCACTTACAAACAGTAGCAGCTGAGGATAGACTTGTCGAGGGCACGTTGATTGTACATCTGGAAGAAATCATCGAACCCAATCTCGACACCGTAATCTCCGAAGTAGTGTTGATCCTGAATTGTCGCCATGATACAGTCTCTCTGCTGCCTTGCGGCCTCCAAGTACCAATCATGTAAACTCCGTAGTTGGGTTGTTAGAGCACTAGGATTTTCGACCAGAGGGTGCCCGCGCTTGTATGTATATACCACATCAGCAATAGCGTAACCCGCGTCGCCCATGCGTGGACCGGACACTGAAGCCTGGTCAGATAACACCTTGAGCGGGGCAACTGACCGTACTTCTTGTTGTCCGAGCTGGGGAACTTGTTTCCCGCATTTCGGGTGCTCCGCCTGCTTCATCTCCTCCGCCTGCTTCATCTCCGCGGCGTGCTTCTTTTCAATATACCGTTCATAGTCTGAAAGGGGCGGCGGTGGCGGCGGTGCAGGATAATATAAGTTGTCGATGGTCCGCTCAATTTTCCACTTTGGGATGTTCTTCAGAGTTTCCTTCCATTGGTCTGGAGGGGCCTTATGGGGAAACTGTGCGAACCATGCCTTGGTTTTGGCTTTCACTGTATTGCTTAGTTCCTCCTGAGTCATCAAGCCTGGTAACTTCGGGGGACTCTCGACTTTCTTGGGTTTCCTTGGTCTCTTCTTGGGAGGAGTCCCGTTTCTTCTGAACTGCAGCTTCCGCTTTGTCGTACCCGTAGTGGGCGCATCCGTCGGCTCACGGGAGTGCACGGGCGATGGACCCTCGGCCTCGGGCTCCGGCCAATCTTCGTTGTTGGGTGGACTTGGAGGTTCGTTGGGGGGTGGACTTGGAGGTCGTGCATTCTCTGTACGAAAGTGAAAAAACTATTAAAAATAAGCTTACATGTGGTGCAACATTCAGTAATTGATGGAGGTATGGTGCATTCGTACCTGGAGGAGTCGGTGGCCTTGGCGCCGAGTTAGGGAACACGATGTGTTTCTTATTCCACAAGATGATACCAAGCTCCATTTCTCCCAGTGTCTTCTCGCCTTCACCTCCAGGAATACTGAGCTCAATTGACTGGCACCCCGGCGTAATTGTTGACAACCCTACACGAGCATGGGATGCTGGAATCTGACCACCATGGTAGGTTGCTCCAGGTTGATTCGGTAAAGCATAGCCTGACGCCACCCTAAAGGTTATGTTCCCCATTGGCATATGTATCTCACAGTTTGTCTTCTCCGTGATATCATCCACGGGGTAGTGAGGCGCCGACGGTTCGACTGCACGACCGTCTTCCAGCTGCAGGTGCGTGGAACCCACGCTGCTTCTATGCTGAGATGGGACGGCATGATCGTCTTCTATTTGCAGCTGATCAGAAGCAGGACGATGTTCTACCTCCTCTTCAGTGTCAGGTAAAGGGTGTCCCCCTTTCTTCATGAGAAATTCCACCTTTTGTTCTAGTGTCAGGTAAAGATCTCCTTCTCTTCCTTGGTAAGAGCGTAGCTGGCAGGACCTTTGAAATTCTCTGGATTCATCAGGTCGTCTCGTTCGTGCATACGTTGGTGGTGCAGCCGTGCTTTTGGTGTATCTCTCGACTTCTTCCCATACACGCCCAATAAGTTTAGCAGGTTCACGCAAATATTTTTCGTCACGTGCATCACGTCGATCGCAGAGCGAACCTCTAGGAATTTCCAATAGGGTAGTTCCCAGAATATAGATTTCTTCTTCCACATGGCTACGTGGTTGTCAGCGTCATTTGGAACAGATTGTGCGCCAGGACCCTTTCCAAAGATTACTTTTATATCTTTGACCATGTCATATATATCAGTACCTTTAGGGAGGGTTGACTTCCTCCGTGTATCTGCCTCGCCTTTGAAATGCTTTCCTTTCTTTCTTACGGGATGCCTGTCTGGAAGAAATCGACGATGCCCCGGGTACACATTCTTGCCTATATGTATACTTTCTGTCTCGCCTAAACAGTGTGTGCATGCGCTGTATCCCTTGTTTGACTGTCCTGAGATGTTACTAAGAGCGGGCCAATCATTGATGGTAACAAACAGCAACCCTCGTAGGTCAAATTCCTCTTGTTTGTACTCGTCCCACACACGTACACCTTCGTCAGCCCACAACTCTAAAAGTTCATCAACCAGTGGCCTCAGGTACACATCAATGTTGTTGCCGGGTTGCGACGGGCCTGGGATAAGCACTGGCATCATAATGAACTTACGCTTCATGCATAACCAAGGAGGAAGGTTATAGATACATAGAGTCACGGGCCAGGTGCTATGACTGCTACTCTGCTCCCCAAATGGATTCAGGCCATCTGTACTCAGACCAAACCTTAAGTTTCTTGCGTCACGTGCAAAGTCCTCGTACTTATCGTCGATGTTTCTCCACTGCGACCCATCAGCGGGGTGTCTCAGCATATCGTCTTCCTTACGGTCTTCTTTGTGCCATCGCAACAACTTGGCATGCTCTTTGTTTCGGAACAAACGTTTCAACCGTGGTATTATAGGAGCATGCCACATCACCTTGGCAGGAACCCTCTTCCTGGGGCGATCGTCGCCCTCAACATCACCAGGGTCATCTCGCCTGATCTTATACCGAAATGCACCGCATACCGAGCAGGCATTTAAATTCTCGTGCTGGCCGCGGTAGAGGATGCAGTCATTGATGCATGCATGTATCTTATGCACTTCCAATCCTAGAGGGCAGACAACCTTCTTTGCTTCGTATGTACTGCAGGGCAGCACGTTATTTCTTGGAAGCATCTTCTTCATTATTTTCAGCAGGTTTTCAAATCCCTTGTCAGATAATCCATTCTCTGCCTTCCATTGCAGCAATTCAAGGGTGGTGCCCAGTTTTTTCTGGCCATCTTCGCAAGTTGGGTACAACAATTTTTTGTGGTCTTCTCACATGCGCTTCAACTTCAACCTCTCGTTTTCACTTGCGCAGTTTATCTGTTCTTCACGAATGACCTGACGAAGATCATCATCAGACTCATCAACAATGTCCTCAAGTTCAGGCTCATCTTCCCCCATTTCAGTATCACCGTGTTCATCGAACATAGGATACTTATCATTATCCTCTTCTTCTTCATTGTCTTCCATTATAACCCCTCTTTCTCCGTGCTTGGTCCAACAAAAATAACTGGGCATGAAGCCTTCTTGCAACAGGTGGGTGTGTATGGTTCTTGAGCTAGGGAAATTCCTCCTATTCTGGCATTTTTTACATGGACAAAAAATAAATCCATTCTGCCTGTTTTTCTCAGCCACATTGAGAAAACTATGCATGCCATTAAGGAATTCGGGACGACGTCGATCACTGTACATCCATTGCCGGTTCATCTGCATTATATAAATTTATCAACAACCATTATGCTAAATCATCATGACTAAATTAATTAATTAATACAAAAAGTTCATCACACGTTAATACCAAACTAGCATATAGTGACCATACATATATAGTTCTCAGAAACATACACACTGAAACCATCCATAAAAACTCTCTCTAATTAATGCATTTAGAAACAACAACAAATGCGATCAAAATCGCAACAAAGGTAACAATTGACCCGACGACATAATGATACCAAGCCTCTTTACTAATTGCATATTTCCTAATCTTTCTAATCTTCAGCCGCATTGCGTCCATCTCGCTCTTGTGACTATCGACGACACCGGCAAGAACCTTTTCCAAGGTCATCTTCTCTCTTTCAGTTTTTTCCAACCTTTCTTCAGTTTTTTTCAATCTTTCTTTCAAGCCAATATTTTCTTGTTCAACTAAGTATAACTTCTCAACAATAGGGTCGATTGGCATTTCCGGTTCCACTACCTCCTATATAAAAATATCTATGTCAAGTTGGTCGGCGTAAGTAATTGTCGTATAATTAGGAAATGAAAATATGTAGTGAAAAAAAAAATATACCACATCCGAATCATAGACTGGACGAGGGCCAACGGGGACGGATATCAAAACCATGGCTCTAGAAAATTATATACAAGTAAATACGTAAATCATACAAATTAAAATTTGTTTTGGTAAATAAAAACAATAGGCTCACCAAGGTTGTGTTGGTGATGGGGCGATTGACGGTAGTGAGGAAGGGGACTAGGCGCGCGACACTAAAAAAAGCACAAATCATAATTAAGTTTGAGCTCAAATTGCATCAATTTGTATACATAACAAAATGAATAACAAATTCTAGCTTAGCTAGGCATTTCATCAAACACCTAGCTAGCACAACAAAAATGAAATGAGCAAGAAAACGAGCAAAACCTGCAATGCCGGAAGAGGGAACGTTGATGCTAACCGTAGAACCGATGGGTACCAACAATCTTGACAAATGGTGGAGAAAATGGGGATGGATTAGACCTCACAAGAGGAAGGAGAGAGCAAAAATGGAGTTGAGCTCGAGCTGGAAAAAATGAGCTGAGCTCGGGGTGGTATGTAGGGTTTAGGGGAGGGCTTTAGGACCGGTTTGTGTTACAAACCGGTTCTAAAGGATATGACAGCGGGACCCGCAACGCCTGCAAAAAATGAGAAATCCTGTAGAACCGGTTTGTGATACAACCCGGTTCTAAAGGGTCTGCCCATGGGCCCCCCTCCATGCAGCAAATAGCCCGCAAGGCCTTTAGGACCGGTTTGTGTTACAAACCGGTCCTAAAGGCCTTGCGGCCATTTTGCTGCGTGGGTGGGGCCCAGGAACAGACCCTTCTGAACCGGTTTGTATCACATCCGGTTCCATTGGGCTTGGCTCAATGCCCTGTTTTCTACTAGTGTACGCATTTCTGTATGAGATCAGTTTGAGATCTTGGCAGATCCATCATTAGATGCCGAAGCTATCAAAGTATCAAGGAATGGCACCGAATTTTTGCCAAATCGAAAATGTAGCAGCAATTACGACAACTGGCATTTTTCATCCCCGCTAGATGGTGTTAGAAAACCTCAAGTAAAGAAAAATAAAAATAAATAAATAAATAAAGCTTCATATTGCCATGCACAGTGGCATCTAGGACTGTACAAACTAGATCGCATGATCCCAAATACAGTGCCTTGTTTTACATTGCATCACATGAAAGCAGAGATTCTTACACATGTTCCAAACTGCCCATAGCAAAGCTGAAGTTCATGCAAGTTATCCCCAGTGAGTAGCTAATTACTCACCAACACCCATAGAGAATTTTGATGTTCATGCAATTTATCTCTATATTTCCCATAGCGAGACAGAGTTTCTTAAAAATAAACGGGTGGCAAGTTTTATCTTCTACCCGCCGAATGGTTAAGTTCTCTTCGGTGAGTACCTTATACTGGAAGGAAGATGTGCATGAGAAGATCAAAGTACCTTTTGGTCTCACCTTGCAAGTTAGTCATAAATAGGCTCAAAGAGGCAATTTCATCTTCAACACTGGGAACAGCAAGGTTATTATTTTCACTTTGAGTCTTGTTGGAGGAAGATGATACCTCGGTGGCCTTTGCCATGAAGAACTTTGCGGAAGGCTGAGGAAGATTCTCATTGGGGGATTCAAAGAGTTATGGAGACGACGAAGATGCAATATCAATCACTTGTGGATTCTTCTTCCTTTTCATCACTAGAATCATACTCTTCTTGAGTAACTAGCACATATCTTGAAAATGGTTTATTGTTGAAAGGTTTATTCTTAAAGAAAGGATTCTTTTTGGGGAGCTTTGACTTATCCTTGAGAACAAGCTTTCTTCCATGGCTTTCCCTATTCTCGAAAGGGAACTCAACAATAAAGTGATACTTGTCTTGACAATTAAAAGAAGCCCTCACTTTCTGAGTCCCTTCTTTGCCATAGCTTGACTTGGTCTTCTCCTCAATATATGTCTTGGCCTTGGGAGGTTTCTTCCAAAACTTTTGCACCGCAAGAGCAATGTATTAGCGGAGAAAAGTTTTCTCCCAAAGCAACCTCTTCGTGTTGATCCACCACCTTGGTCACAACCTTGGCCTTCAAAGAAATGGAGGCCCCTTTGTGCATTCCAATAGCACGAGTGTCATGAGCAAGCTTTTTTGAACTTGGAAGGGGGCATCTCTTGCATCACCTCGGTTGAGGAAATGAGGTGATAGTTGTGTATTCTTGAAGGATCTTCAAGTGAAAGCGCATGGTTCCCCCATATGTGGTTTTGGTAATTAATGACAATCCTTATGGACTAATGTTTGCATTGAGTTATCCTTGTAGATCTTGTCCATAGGAAATAATGGAGTTCATGTGTTGAACTCTATTAGCTTCCTTGATGGCCATTGTTATATTCAAGGATTTATATGAAGAATGGTCATGGTTTGAGTTGAGCCTATTGCTAGTGTGTCTTGAAGAAAAGTATTAAGTGATCCTTCATTATTATCTTCAAGACATCATCATTTGAAGTGAGAAGAAAAGATATAAGGTTGATCAAGAAAGTGATCAACACACAAAGCTACAATTTGTACCAAGTGGGATTGTGTATCTCATGGTATGGTAAGAAATTGTAAATATAGCTTTGTGAACTAACCCATCATATGTGTGTGTGGCATCTCTATGTGTGGTTAGGTATCTTTTCATGGGTATGAACCAAAAGGAAGATTTCATATAGCTCGTGGTCTATGTCGTCTTCAAGCGGTATTCGTCATCTAGTTTGACGTGGAAGCTCAAGTGAAGCATCTAGAAGATATCCTATGCTTGATGCTTGCCACCATTTTGGAGATTGTGGCCTTGTGAAGATTTGCCGAGAAGGGTCTCTCCCATAATGGTGTATGGGGGAGCTAGTCTGTCCCATAATGGTGTATGAGGGAGCAACTTGCAAGTCTTCATCAAGTGGAGCTTGTGCTAGCAAGCACGATCAAGAAAGAAGATCCAACTTGAGAGAGTCAAGATCGTCATCATCTAGCTCAAGTGGAATGCTCAAGGCAAAGGTATAATATTGATAGGTTTTCTATTTTACCGGTCTCGTGTCTTTGGGAGACCGGGTTATAGGATAGATAGTCGTACTATCAAGATGGGCTCTCAAGTGAGTAACGTGATCGAATTGTTGTGGAGAGCTCAAACCTTTGCATACTTCCATATCATCTTTCTTGGTTCTTATTTTTCTTTTTTCTCCTTTGGGTTTTAGTGCTTGTCGTGATCTTCATGGCAATCCAAGGTTTATCGAAAACGGTTTTGGTAAGAAAAACTTGTTGCGTTTTCGGTGGTGAAAATATCCGGTTCAGTTTTGAGAATGTTTCCACGCCTTTCATGTGTGGTAAATTCTCCATTCCTTTTTTGTTTGGATATTCCTTGTTATTACCTTTCCAACCCATTTGGATTCACCTAATTTGGAGTTCATTCGCAAAAGTTATGTGTGTTTTCGTGTTGGAGGTTTTACCGGGTGTTCCTATTTGAGAGGTCTAAACCTTTACCCATTTGGTTTTATATTCCATTTATTTACAATGATGTTTCTCTGCATATTCTTGTAGTGCTTGTCGTTGCGATTTCAACGAGCCCAAGAACATCAAAAACGGAGTCCATATGCAAATGTTATAGCATTTATCGTATCGGTTTTTCAGTCACTGTTGCAATCCGGAATTATTCCGGACCATCCGGAATTATTCCGACTACAACGGGAAAATGCTCTGTTGCAATCCGGAATCGCTCCGGAACCATTCCGGGCCATTCCGGACCACTCCGGAATCATTCCGGACCATTCCGGAATGGACGGAAAAAGTGGAAAATGGCTAGTTTTTTAGCACCTATTTAAGGGGCTTTCTTCCCCAAACCCCCAAGACTTTCCCAACCCGTTTTCCTCTGTCTCTCCACCATTGTTGACTTTGGAAAGTTTACTCCTCTCTCAATCCCTCCAATGATTCTTGCATATCTTTGAGGGAGAAGTTATAGGAGATCTAGATCTACATTTCCACCAATCCATTCTCCTTCTTAGTGAGGAAAACCTTGTAGATCTTGATCTTGGAGTTCTTGGTGTTTCTCCATTGTTATTTCTCTCTTATTCACCCATAATCATTTGTTGCTTTGTTGGAATTTGAGAGTGGAGGATTTGAGCACTTGTGCTCTTTCCATTTGCATCGGTTGCATCGGTTTGGTCTCTCCACGAGGATTTGTGGAAGTGAAAGATTGTGAGCTTGTTACTCTTGGGTCTTGGACCCTAGACGACTTGTGGTGTTCTTGGGAGCCTCCAATTGAGTTGTGGATGTGTGCCCCAAGATTGTGGTGACACCGAGAGCCTCCAATTAAGTTGTGGATGCGTGCCTCGGGTTTGAAGGTTGCCAATAGTGGAAGGTGAACTAGGCCTTTGTGGCGGGGTTCATCGGAGAATAGGGTGATGCCTTTGTGGCGTTGAGTAGGCCTTTGTGGCGAGCTCACACCCCTCCAACGAGACGTACTCCCCTTGTGGGAGGAACTCGGGAATACATCATCGTCTCTGTGTGTCTCGGTTATTTCTATACCCGAGCTTTTTACTTATGCAGTTTACATTGTGATAGCCTTCGAGCTTGAAGTCATATATTTTCCTATCACCCTGTTACTTGTCTTGATTAGCATAAGTTGTTGGTGCACCTAGTTGACCATAGAATATTTAGGTATGCTTGTTAATTTAAACACCTAGTTTATTTCCGCATTTAGCAAACCTTAACCGGAAAAGTTTTAATCGCCTATTAACCCCCCCCTCTAGGCGACGTCGTTGTCCGTTCATCAAGTCCACGGGCTCAAATGGCATGAGGACACTCACGTACTTCCTATTGATCCAAGCATCATTCACATGAGTGGAACCAAGAGCACTAAATGTAGTGGCAAGGGTCTTGAGTCCCCCGTACATATCCTCATGGTTCTCACCATCATGCATATAGAACCCTTCGACCTCATTGTTCGAGGTATCATACCTGTTCCTCATCATGATTTCATTGCCTTCAAACATGGAGACAAGAGCATCCCATGTTTCCTTGGCGGTGAAATATTGTTGAATATGAGGCATAATCTTGTCACTCATGGCTTGTTGAATCATTTGCAATGCAGTGTAGTTGAGTTGGCAATCTTCCACATCTCTTCTTGTCAAGTTCTTGGGGTCGTGAGGCTTGTATCCATCTTGAACGACCCTCCAAAGCTCAAGAAGATTTCAAGTGAGTTTCTATATAATATTGCCATTGGCCAAAATAATGTGCATCAATTTTAGGATGTTCGCCTCTAGGATTAATATGAGGATATGGGATGGGAGGATCGGGAGAGTACCGTCCGCCGACATTGTGGAACTCTTCCTCTCATCCTTTCCCTTAGGAGATGTAGTGTTTTTTAGAGGAATGAGTTATTTTATAGTTTCTCCACCCTCCTCCTCATCTTCCTTGTTCTCCGGAATTTCTTCTGAAGGAATAGAAGATGAAGATTCCGAACCCTTGGCTTTCAAGAGTTGCATCATTAAATCATGAAACTCCGTCATTTTGGCATCCACGGATGAGGTCAAGGAATCTTTCATTTCCTTGGTATCATTCATAGTGACCGGTGCCGTGGGCTCGGTGGTTTCTCCTTTGATGACCATAGTAAGCTCTTAGGAGGTTAAGCCCAAAATAAGAGTTGAGGATCTGATGCCAATTGAACGGGTAGTATGGGCACCTAGGGGGTGAATTGGTGCTACTACCAATTTTTAATTCTTTTTCGATTTAGGCTTGACACAAATGTAAATTCTCTAGGTACGCAACTATGGTGAATTTAAGTATATGAAAAGAACAACACTAAGCAAGATACAAACACAAAGTAAAGGAGAGGGAACGAGGTAACTGATAACGTAAGCATGCGGAGACAAGGATGTATTCTCGAGGTCCCCCTTTTAAGGGGAGTACGTCTCGTTGGAGGGGTGTGAGTTTCTCAATGAAGTCCTAGTCAACGCCACGAATGCCTCACCCTATTCTCCAATGAACCTCACCACAAAGGCCTAGTGCACCTTCCACTATTGATTCCATTCGAGGTGGAAATTGGTGCCTTTACAATGATCTTGAGGCACACATCCACAACCGAATTGGGGGATCCTAAGAACCACCAACAACATTATTACAGATATAAGAGTGCAACAATGGAATCTAGGTTTTCCTCAAGGAAACCCTAGACATTAATCCCTCAAGTGAAATGAGGGGGAAATGAAGAATGGGTTGGTGAAGATGTCGATCGGGGGTTTTCTCCTTCAATCCTCCGAAGATCAACGAGTTTGGCTGGAGAGATTGGGAGATCTAGCAAGGTGGGTGAGCACAATTAATGGAGTAATGAATGCTGGATGAGCTAGCTGGAGGAAGAAGAAGGGGAGGGAGTATTTATACCCAATCCCCAAATTCTAGCCATTCGAGACCTTCCTGCGAAAGTTACACCAGAGACTCCAGACTAAAGGCCGGAGACTCCGGCCTTACAAAGTCTCCTCAACATTCCGGTGGACCGGAAACTTCGCAGAACCCTGGAGACTACGGGCACTCTTCGGACCGCTTCCAGTGGGTGACACCACTTTGACTTCGCGCTGCAAAGCAAAAAAGGTCGCACGTAAAATACGGAACTAAAAGGCACATAAACTCCTCACGTATATGGGCTGTGAGGACGCTCACACGTACATAAGCGATCACGGCCGACGCCAGCGGGAAAACACAGAATCTTGGAGCACCCTACGGTTCGGGAATACTCTAAACATGTTGAGACCCCTCTCGGACCAATAATCAGCATCGGGATCAGGATGTCCATAATGACCCCATGTACATTCCACGAATGAATATCGTTGAACCATAAACACATATACATATTCATTTTGTTCCATTCGATACATGTCTTGTCCAAGATCTCATCGTTGAAATCTCCATGTCATGTTCAATCTCGTCACCGACAAGATCTGGTTAACTCATTATCGTGATCTTCCATCCCTATGACCTAATCATACAACGCATAGCTTTATAGATGTAATCTCACCGAGTGGTCCAAGAGTATCTCTCTGTCGCGCGGATAAACAAATCCCACTCTTTATACATACGCCTCAACCCATCCCTTTGGAATATGCGATGTACACATTTTATTATCATCCTGTTACAGTGCGACAGTTGTTGCAATCTAAGCAGCCTCTGGTGGTAGTTATTAAGTATGATCTTATAGTCTAAGTATTAGGATACTATATTTTCTAAAAACTGCAACAGTGATCTTCGTGACACAATCGTGTTGCAATGTTTATGTTGGATATGTCTATCATCTCATTTGCCCAATGAAATGACCCCATTATCGACCGACATAAATGTCACATGATCGTGAAACCCTCGATAATCAATCGACCAATGAGCTAGTTATTATAAAGGCTCACTAGTACTCTCGTTGTTTACACACCACATATGAATTAACGTTTTATATTAATACATTTATAGCATGGTATAAAACTTATTATAAACTTAATGAGATATGACAATACTCATCATTTATGTGCCTCTAGGGCATATCTCTAACACAAGTCTTGACGCGACCAAATCTTCACTCCTCCACATCATCGTTGCCTCGTGAGAACGACTCGCATAACTCCAAGACAGACAACCTTTCAACCGCAACGTTGTGCAAGTCACGCCCCAGGAGATCGCGCATGGAACATAGTATTCAAGACAACACCCACGGGAAAGGAAGTGACGAGCGATCGACGTCACCATCCGACCATACAAAGAAAGATCGCTTCCTTAGCATGAGTATGATGACACTAGTAGGAAAAAACCTATAGGGGAAAACCTACTAGCAGGAATCCGGATTTACCACACACTTCTAATATTTTCTTGCGGCACGTCTCAGGCCACTAGTGGTAACCTATACTAGAAGAAGCGTGTGTTACCGATAAGTGGGTCCACTGGATTTAGTCGGATAGTTTCCACCAACATCGTATCCATGCTGGTACACGCTTGTAGTATACACGCTAGTGGAAGCGTGTCCCACGAGAGCACGCTACCGGTTAGTGGGCCCTGGTATGCACCGATCGAAATCAATGTAAATGTAATAAGAAGCGTAAGAATCCGTAATAAGGCAAAAATAAAGGTGAGCCATGCTCAACCCTCGACCTTATAATAGCATGTTGAAACGGATATGCCATAACACTAGTTACTAGCACAACTATCTTTATAAAACGTTCTATGTCAAACTAAAAGTTTATAAGAGATTTTAATTCAATTTTTGTTTGAAAATTTTGTTCTCCACGCAGGTGAGTCCGCACCTCCTAGAGTGGGTAATTCTCCGGTTACCGCAGCAACCGGATATCCCGAGTGTGCTCGATTTTTTTTTTTTTTGGTAACCAAAACCTTCCTCCGAAGAGAGCTTTGTGCTGAATTTCAGGGAAGAATTTATGGTGATTGCGGATCGAACGAGAATTTGATACCAATTGGTATGAACCTACTCGATTCTCGCAAGGGAATCAAGAGGATTCGAGAGGGGAAGTGGGGTCGAACAAATAGGTGATCTTTCCGAAAATGTGAAACAAAAGTTTTTCCCTTGCATCTCGGCCACTTTTACTTTTTCGTTATTTCGTCAAAGCAATTTGGAGATTAGGGAAATCAATCAGTTGAACTTTGCCTTCTCGTACTCCCTCCGTCCCAAATTAAATGTCACGGATTTGTCAAAATCTAGATATATCCAGATTTTGACAAATCTATGACATTTAATTTAGGACGGAGGAAGTATATTCTTTCCCTTCTCACGGGCTAAACGTACACACTTACAAGCTGTGTAACAAAAAACGGCCCACGTCCCAGTTACAAGGCATACGCCCACGACTCTTGGCCCATGAGGCCAGGAATGCCACGACCATTACTTCTACCCTCAAGAATCAACGGTGAGTCGACGGGGTAAGGGTTCACGTTTTCCTTCGGCTCAAATTACAATCGATGCATATCCTCGGGCGCGCGCCGCCGCCGCCGCCGAATGGAGGTCGCTCCATTTGTCGGCGTGGTCCTCCTGGCGCAGAGCCTGACCGCATCAGCGCGCTACCCGATGAGATGCTTCTCCTGGTCCTCGCGCGCTTAGGCTGCGCCCGAACCGCCGTGCAGACCAGCCTACTCTCCCGCCGGTGGCGCGGCCTCTGGACCGGTCTCACCGATCTCACCTTCCGCCGCCTCGCGCCGGCCACTATCGAAGCGGTGCTCGCCCGCTTCGCTCGTTCATCCGTGGTGTCCCTTTGCGATGTCCCCCTTCCATCTGGAAACCAGGCCGCAGCAGCCCAGGGCAACTCGTTGTTGCGCTCCGTCGTCCGGCTCTCGCCGGACAAGCTAGTCTTCACCATTCCGGAGCCGGAGCCGGAGCCTCGTAGGTATAATTGGCCTATGATCGAGCTCCCATGCCTCCCTGCAACGACATACATCGACCTGGACACGAAGTATCTCAGCGTGAAGCCGCTGGCGGGCGAGTTCACCGCGCTCGAGAGGCTGTCCATCTCCGGCAAAATCGTCGGTCTTGGCTTCTTGCTCACTCGCTGCCCACGCCTGCGCGTCCTCAGTCTCGGAGCCGCCAACTGGGATGAAGGATGGGATGAAGGAATCCTTTGCATCATACTTCCGTCGGTTGGCGAGTTGATCGCCCTCGAGAGTCTGTCCCTTGCCGGCAGAATAGACTTCCTTGGCGCCTTCCTCAACCGCTGCCGCCGTCTACGTGTTCTCAGTGTCACATTCATGGACTCGCGGCAGCTCACCTTGCCATCGGACGGCGAGTTCCCCGTACTCGAGAAGCTGTCCCTCTTCGGCAACATCGTCGATATTGGCACCACGCTTAACCGCTGCCCACGCCTGCGCGCACTCAGCGTGGCCTTCAGAGGTGTGACGCTTAAGTCCATGGAAGCAGCGCTCACCACACTTGAAGAGGTTGTTCCGCTTGGCCTCGTGCTGTGCCTTCTTGGCATTGACGATATCTGCTCGGACCATAACAAACACAACATGGATGCCACCCGCTTCACCTCCCTTCTCGCCACCGCCGCCAGGCTCTCGCCGCAGGAGTTCACCTTCAAACACCACTTCCACAAGCGCAACTCTGTCCACCTGCCCAGCTTTCCCCGTGAACACGTCCATACGCTTCAGAAAGATACCAGAGGCCGCAGCCGATTTCTCGGCACTCGAGAAGCTGTCCCTAGCAGGGGGATGCAGGACCGTCAATCTTGCCACCATGGTGTCCCGCTGCAAACGCTTGCGTGAGCTCACCGTGGTCCTTACTACAGGCAAGCTCAAGGTCCACTCTGCATCGTTGCAAAGGCTGTATGCCACTACCAATTGGTACAGTGATTTTCGCACCATCGACATCGTGGCGCCGGTGCTTAAGCAACTCCAACTGGCGATCTGGGTAGGCGGAGACACCAGTGTGTCCATCTCAGCGCCAAGGGTGGAGCAAGTCTGCTGGGAGCGACTTCACGTTCACGCCGTCTTAGCTTCTATGCTCGGGTTCTGGCGCCTCCGGTGCCTTAGGTTGGAGGCTGCACAAAACACATGTTCACTCGGAGTCCTGTGCTTGCACATATCTGCCACCGTACGTCTCTTCTTTTCTGTCTCGATTTGTTACGTATAATATGATGAAACTGTATATTTTGTTTTGTAGGGACATTCGGGCGCTGAGCTGTTCATTATCAAAGATCTGGAGACACTTCTGATTACCGATTTCTCTCTGTTGGAGCTACATCTGGAAGATATGTCTGGTCATCTTTTCGGAGCACTCGCGTTGCGTCTCTTTGGAATACATCGGATTCGTGCCGCCACGAAAAGCCTTAAGCTTGTCACACCGCCTAACACTAACACCCAGGTACATGTGCAACATAAATTCTCTAGATGTTCTTGAGCATAAAAAAAAAATGCATTGTAATATATACTCTTCATTTTCTTCAGCCGGTGCGAACATGCCCAATTACTTGTCCGTGTGATGAGAACAAGGATCAGGCAAACCAAAATATGTCCCCCACCTGCCTTGAAGAAGTCGAAATGGAGAACTTCAATGGAGACAATCAGGATCATGATGATTTCTTAACACGGATACTCGGATGCTCGCCAATGCTTAAAAAGGTGTCTCTCAATCTTGCATCATCGGCAACTTTTGCCAATGAAGTCGAAGATATTTTCTTGGCGTATCCCGCTGTGAGTTGCTATGTTTATGACTCCTCTGGTAAACTGGCTCGGTGCATATCAGTATCAGGTTAATTAGACTGCTCATGATGCAACAAAATCGTTTATGTGAGGTAGATGGAACTATTTGTTATCCCTACCTGGTGCTGTGATAATGGCATGACATAAACTGAGGCACTCACTTCAAACATGTTACCTAGAAATATCGTACTAAGGCATGCAATGTTCTTTTTCTGTCATCACGTTTCATTAATTCAGAAGATGTCATTTCTATCTATTTTTCCATTCGTATTATTTGTATTGCTCACAATGAAAAATCGGAATTGAGACCCAAATTATGGAGTGTATACACAGTTGTATATATATGGTACCACCTCGAGATCTTGGCAGGTCCATCGTGTGAGATGCAGATGTGCTATCAAAGTATCAAGAGCATGACACCGAATTGTGCAAAATCTGAAATGTTGCAGCCATGCATTCCGCTGAATGACATTTTGCCATCCCCGTGGGTCGGCCCTGATTTTTTACTAGTAGTGAAAGCCACCAGATCATGGGCATTTTCCATTTATTTGTCCTGTTGATGGGACCAAGAACCAGGCAAACCAAAATTTCTCCTCGGCTTGCCATGAAGAAGTTAAAATGGCGAACTTCAGTGTAGGCAAATCATGATTCCTTAATATGAATACTCGGATGCTCGCCAATGCTTAATAGGTTGTCTCTCCATCTTTCATCGTCTGGAACTTGCACCAAGGAAGTCCAAGATATTCTCTTGGTGTATGCCTCTGTGAGTTGCTATGTTTACTACTCCTTGGGTGCGTATGTCAGGTTAATTTAGCATGCTCCTTGATGAAACAAAATCGTTTCCTTAGTGGGGGGAGATGCAACTATATTTGTTATCACTTCAAACATGTTACTTAGCAATATCCTACTGAGACGTGTAATGTCCTTGTCTTGTCCGCGTTTTTCATTTATTCGGAACGTACATGTCATTTCAATTCATTTTTCCATTCGTCCTACTTTTATTTCCCCTGATGAAAAAACAAAATTTTAAATCTAACTTATGCAGTGTATACACAGCTGTATATGAGATCACCTTGAGATCTTGGCAGATCCATCATGAGACGCCGAAACAATCAAATTATAGCATCCAAATCGAAAATGTAGCAGCAATTACGCTGACTGACATTTTTCATCCCCGTCGGGTGGTGTTAAGCCCTCAAGTAAGGCAAAAAGAAAAAAAAAAGGATAAACGACACGTTCCGAGCCCAATGTAGCTGCTGACAAGATCCCAAACACAGTGCGTTGTTTTTCATTGGCTCCCATGAAAACAGAGGTTCTTACACATGTTAGAGCATCTCTAGCAGATTCCTTAAAAATGCGGGATTCTTATTTTCCCAGCGAAAATATGGGCCGAGCTTCGTTTTATGGCTAGGCCAGACCCCCATCCACGGCTCGGCCCATATCTGCAATAAAGGGCCTGCTCTCGACGCCCCGCCGTCCCTCATCTATATATTATGGGTATATAAAGGAGATATGGGAACTTGACTATGGGACTACTTTCAAGGTCCCTTTGCTCCGGTGCAAATGGTTCAACCTGAAAGACGGGGTACAGGTAGACTCACAGTACGAAATGACTACAGCGGATCTGAAGAATCTAGGGTACGACACCGAACCATTCGTCCTAGCCAGTGAAGTGGCTCATGTTTTCTATGTGGAGGACATGTCTACCAAACCGGAAAAAAGAAAAAAAAAAGGCAAGAGGACACATCATATGATGTGGCAAAGCGCCACATAGTTCTTTCAGGAAAAATAAACATCGTGGGAGTGGAGGACAAGACAGACATGTTAGAAGATTATAATAAGTTTGATGATATTTCACCCTTTAAGGTGAAAACTGACTCAAGCATCGTGTTAAATAACGAAGATTGTCCATGGTTGCGCCGCAATCAGAAGAAGGGGAAACACACGAAGAAAACTCAGAAGACTATATAGGGATATTGTTGGTGATGTGTAATAATGTGTCCATATTCCACACAAACATGCATCTTGGAAATATGACAGCTGTGTTGAAAACGTGTTAACAAAAAAGTGCTATCTCCTTCGAACATTCTAGTGTTTTGGCCAAATGACGGGTGTTATGGCCAAATACATGGCATAGTTTGTTTTAATGTGCTCATATTACACACAAACATGCATCTCGCAAGCACGGACAATGTTGATGGAGGAAGTTTTTCTTTTTATTGAATAAAACAACCATTTTCCATTTTCCGAGTGTCAAAAATGGGTTTTGCTGTGAAGGACCTACCACAAATATGTTGCAAAACTTGGGAGCTGCATTTTTCGAATATACTAGACCATGTTATATGCACAAATAAACAATTTGTTTCCTAAAAAAAGGTTTCCATCCACCGCTTTTGAAAAACACAAGTTTCTGCCGATTCAGTTGGAAACGGGATAAATTTGAACTACAAGTGCCTCGTAATTTGTTCATGATTTTTGGAAAAAATCATTTTTAGGTACACAACTACCTATTTAAACATAGATACACCAAGAGTTTCTCAATATTCACACCCTAGCTATGAACGGTCATGCCCGCTGTCTTGACTTTTTTCTGAAACCGGCTGAGAAAATTTCAGAAAATTCAAAAAAAACCCAAAATGACGTGAGACCTTTGCGTGCTGTCATTTCATATGTCCTAGTATCCATCAAAAATAATCGGAAGAAGTTGTATCAAACCTTTTATGTCAGAGATAGAACAAAACAATCGGTATCACCATCATACAGCCCTACCATGGATCGTGAGTGCATATATGCATATCAAATGCACGGTAGGACGTATGATGGCGAATCTGAGTGATTTGTATTTGGTCGATGAACTCAAAGATCTATGCAGGGAATCCGAGTGGTGGCCTATATATAGGGCCGTGTGGCTCACGAAGTGATTGTGCTAGTTTCGATCCAACAGCTCACAAGAGCTCGAAAGAAACACACCCCTAATTCAACGACTCACAAGATCTAGAAAGAAACACACGATCCGAGTGATACTTTCTGATTGGTGGGATTCAGACGCTCGAGCCCCTCTCCGAGCTAGTGTAGGTAAAACTTTTTAGTCCCGGTTGGTAAAACAAGCCGGGACGAGAATTCCTCTCCGAGCCACGGTACGGTTGTATGATGGCGATACTGATCGTTTTGTTCTATCTCTGACATAAAAGGTTTGATACAACTTCTTCCGATTATTTTTGGTGGATGCTAAGACATACACAGTGACACCACGCGAAGGCCTTGCATCATTCCCCATTTTTCGCACTCTAAAAATGGAAAATGGTTTTTTCAAATAATTTAAAATGTTATTATGTGAAAATAATTTCATTGTGATTTAAAAATCAATACAAGATTAAAGTATTTTACTGATTATTGTGGAATACCAAAATAAATAATTTAAACCCTATGTCAAATTTTGGACTTCATTATAGTTTCTAGAAATATTTAAATCCATTTTGAAATTTCAAAATTTTAAAATGTTACAAAAATCACAAAATTATTTCTAGTTGGTAGCTTTTAATTTTACAAAATTTTAGAAATTAGTTTCATGTCATTTGGACTTTTCTTTGAAAAGTTATATTTTTTAATAAAACAAGAAAAGAATAAGAGAAAATACATTTGGTAACGGTTGGTAACACCAACCAGTACCAAAGATCTGCTGGTTCGCGCGGCAAATTGCCGTGGCCCCGGAGAAAACTTTGGTACCGGTTGGTGCTACCAACCGGTACCAATACACCTTTGGTACCGGTTGGAGGCTAGAACCGGTACCAAAGGTCTGAAAACGCGGGACTTAACCATTTTCTTCCCGAAAACTTTTCTCATTCGACGCAAAACCGCCTCCGGGCTCCAGATGGCGACTGCGAGACGACGAGCTGCTGCCCGTCCGCGGTGCGCCGCCACCCACGGCGCCGCCGTCAATCACTGTCTCCCTGCGCACGCCCATGCTCCCGCCGTTGCTATCTGTCGCCTCGAGCCCGGCGCGCCGCTGCCCCTACCACCCGCCATCGTTGCGTCGAGCCCGGCCGCCGTCGTCGCCCCTCCTCACTGGACCACCGCCGTCGTCCTCCAACCGTGGGTGAGCTCCTCCTCCCCCTGCCCTGCTCGTTTTCTCCCTTCCTCACCGACCGGAACACTACCCCCTCCATCGGAACAATGAAGAGAGAACGGAAAAGAGAGGAGAGAGGCAGAGAGAGGAGAAAGAGAGAGAGAGGAATAAATTAGGTTTTTTTTAATTACTACTGTTAATAGTTCTATTAGCTAGGTTGTAATTTATTTGAAAATTAGATTAATTAGAGGTGGAATTTAGTAATTTGGTAGGATTTGATTTTTTTTACGTTGCTTCGAAGAATAAACTCGAGGAAGAGAGAGAGAGAGAGAGAGAGAGGAGGAAGAAGTGCACTGAGAAGGCCGGAGGAAGAGGAGCCGCGGCAGCCCGAGAAAAATTAGGTATTGGACTTAGAGAAAAATATTTAGATTTTGACCTATCACGTAGAGAACAAATTTAGATTTTTTGATCACTTGCAGAAATAAAATTAGGTTTAGAGAACTAAGTGAATTTGCTGAGTGAATAGAAAATTTGCTAAGTGAATTTAACTACTTAGTGTTATTTATGAAATTTGCTATTTTAAATTTGTTAAGTGAATAGAAAATTTGTTATTTATGAAATTTGCTATTTAAGATTTTGTAGTGACATTGAGTTATGGTTTCGGATGCTGCCCCCTTGATCCAAGATGAGGAGAAATAAGTTTGTTGCAACAATTGATCTATAATAATGCCCGTGGACCTGATCCCGACGAATATGGCAATGACGATGGCGATGACTTAACCTCACAATTTCTGAACAACTCCGGTGAAGGACTTGAGTCTGAAGAAAGAAGAGAGGACAAAGTGCCCTTAACAAACTCCGTCAACATGTATTTATATATTATAAGGCTGTGATCGTCAGTATATGCATTGATTTGTTTGTATTGCACTTATTAACAAATCATTTTTCTTTTAGCTTTCTAGATCATCGAGCAAATCTGTTAAAAAGCAAGGTCCTCGAGGCCGGACGAAACCTCTATCGGGCGAGGCTAGGTTACCCCTCACTGCATTTAAGGCTACTGGCGAACCGGTGGAACCCGAGGCGTTGCGGATTAGCATAAGCCGAAGAACGCGGCGGATGATGATGCTAGTTATGTCAGGAACACTACAAAAGATTTAGTTTGGGAGAGTCTACTGACACACTTCAACCTACCGGAAAACTTCACGGAAGGCTAGAAGGAGAAGGTCAAGGAATGGACTCTTAAGAAGATGGCCACACAATTCCAGACTTGGAAGAAAAATTATGGGACAAATATGCAGCTGAAGATCCAGTATTCACTGGAAGACTAGAGAAGATAAAAGACCACCGGCCCGCATTTAAGGCGTATAAGACCTTGTCAGCCCATGCGTCCCGATCAGCCAAGAATATAGAAAATGCTGAGAAGAAGAAATATTTTCATAAATTTGTGTCAGGTGGCTACAAGACTGTCATTCCTAAGTGGAAAGCATTTGAAGCTAAACTTATGGATGTAGGGGTCATTCCATAGACACAGGACTGGCCCGACCGGTCCAAGTTCTGGTTATACGCGCATGGAGCAGGGTTGGACCTAAAGACAGGGCGGATCGTTGCAAAGGGAAAATAGAAGGCAAAAATTGAAGAAATCACCCCGAATCTTGTAGATGCAATAGAAAAGGTTAGAAAGGGAGAGTATATTCCCGATAGAGAGAATGACGGGCTGACACTCGCTCTTGGGAGTTCTGAACACGTTGGACGAGTACGAACCCTCCCAGGTGTTAGCATGAAGGAAGCATGGCCGGAATGCGCTGATAGTTATAGAAGTCGTTCGAGAACGAAGAAGAAGCGCGCTGACCGGTTATCGACATTGGAATGTAGGTTGCAGCAGCTGGAGCAGAATCAAGACTCAACTGGTCAGTAGAGGGCACCTGATCAGCAGCTGTTTATAGAAGATCCTCAAGTCGATGCCGCCCCATCTCAGCCAAAAAGCAGCGTGGGTTGCACACATCTTGAAAGCTATCCCGTGGATTATGTCACAGAGAAGACAGGGTGCGAGCTACATGTGCCAATGAGGAACATATCCATTAAGGTGACGGGAAGTTTCAGAATCAAAACCAAGGAAGGAAAAAATATGCTTACCAGCAGTCTCCTTCAGTTGATTCTGAATCTCGGACATTTCCGAGTCCTTCTCATTCAGAATACCAAGAAGAGATTTCACCTCTTGGTTTTTTATGGTCAGCTTCTCAAAAACTTCCATGCTAATGCTTTCGGCAGTTTGCTGAAAAGCATACAAAGGAAAAGATGTGTTAAAAACAAGCAGGAAAAAAAAGAAAAGTATTAACACAAAAAAGTATGCTTTTGTCTTAATACTTGGGGGCTAGAGATAATACCTAGCTCATCTTTTGCAAACCGCTTAGCAGGTCCGTGTATTCCTTAGCGTATTCCGACACGGAAATCCCCATATGGTGGATTCCGTCTTGGAGAACCTGCCGATGTGAAAAGACGTAATTATTCCGAAACAAGCAATCTGCCTTTTGGCCATGGACGAATCAAGGGGGCTCGAGCGAAATGCTTTTTTGCCCACGGATGAATGTATCCAAGTTCATCAAAGCATGCCTCTTGTTTTACCATAAACTTCCCGTCAAAAGTTGGGATTGGCTCAACTTGGGGAGTTGTTAAAGGTCCGCCTTCTTCAAGTACCGCCCTTGCCCGCGCGTCCGTATCGGATGATGACCCACAAGTATAGGGGGTGTATCGTAGTACTTTTGGTAAATAAGAGTGTCGAACCCAACGAGGAGCAGAAAGTGTTGACAAGCAGGTTGGATAGAGGATTCATTGTAAACATTAGCAAACGGGTTTTTGGAGGTTTTTGATATAAGAGATAAATAAAGTGCGTGTAAATAAAGTGCAGTAAATAATATTGCAGCGAGTGGCCCAATCCTTTTGAGATCAAAGGACAAGCCGGTTGTTTTACTGATGACTACCAAACGTTCTCGAGGACACATGGGAATTTCGTCAAGTGCTTTCGCTTCGTTACGGTTGATTAATATCCATTGGTTCGTGAAGTGTTGTGTGGGTGAACCTATGCTAATGCATCGCCCAACTAGGACTAATACATACTTGTGATTATACCCCTCGTAAGCATCCGCAAATACAAGAAAGTGATTAAGATAAATCTAACCACAGCCTTAAAACTCCGGGATTCTACGCTCCCTCGTGCATTGGTTTCATAACGGGGGTTTAGGTTTCTATCACTCCGGCAACCCCACAATTAGTAGCCAAATACACAATGCATCATCCTAGGCCCATAAAGGTGAAGTATCATGTAATCGATGTTCACATGACACCACTAGAAGAATAACACCACAACTTAAATACCGACCACGAGATATTACTTCAATATAACTTCACTACTAACATCATGACTTCTCCCATGTCCTCAAGAACTAAACGAACTACTCATAAGACATCATCTGGATCATAATCAGAGGTGATATAATGGATGATAACAATCTGTTCATAAAGTGATAACACCCATAAATCTCACAAGCATCAACTACTAACAAGTAATCCACACCGGGAGAGAGTTCTAATGTAAAACAACGATAGAGGCCCCTAATTGTTACAGCGGGATGACGGTGGATGATGAGGGTGATGGTGCTGGTGGTGATGATGATGACAATGACGATCTTGATGATGCCCGGAGCGATGACGGTGACGATGGCGATGATTTCCTCTCTCCGGAGAGGAATTTCCCCAGCAGATTTCTCCCTGCCAGAGAGCTTTTCTCTCTCGGGTGTTTTCCGCCCCGAGGCGGCGGCGGAATAATTCTTCGATGATGGTATGGGGCCAGGGGGCGCGCCACCCCATGGTGTGGGCCCCTGGTGGCTCCCCTCCAGCTCTTCTCGTGGCTGGCTCCCTCTTCTGGACTTCTAAGATACCTCCGGTGTCCCCCCTCTTTTTCTGATCTTCTGAAATAGGGTATCCTGACGGTGTTCTTTCCATCAGATTTCTGGTCCCGGTGTTTATTCTCCAAAAATTATGAAACATGCAAAATAAGATAAAATGACATAAGTGATGCATCATAACATGAAATATATCGATGAATAACAGAAAATAACAATATAAAACGGTGATGCAAAATGGACGTATCAACTCCCCCAAGCTTAGACCTCGCTTGTCCCCAAGCGAAACTGAACTCAGTAAACATGACCATAGGTTTATGGAGTGAGGTGTCGATAAATAAAATACGGACAAGAGGCATCACATCTTCAAAGAACATGTCATTTTAGACAGCAACTTCCTCTCATATAATCAAACTTGAAACAAGTAGAGGAACAACAAAGGTGCAAAAAGTAAATCACAATTGGTGAAGGAAAACTTCATTCTTGGTCAGAGAGCAATTAATAGTGTACTTATCTTTCGATCAGAGTCTTTATACTGCTATATTGCAGAGTTTATCATGCTCAACTATAACGGTCTCTTTGCAAACATTGGTAACATTCAAAGTGGTATTCAAACAGATAAAAGCATTTGCAGAAACATGAAAGAATAAAGAAGATGATTGAGTAAATCAACATGTAGCTGGATGAATCACAATAACTCAAATGCTTGCTTAGACATGAAGAAGTAGGTTTACGGACTCAACATAAATGTAGAAGGTAGACCCTTCGCAGAGGGAAGCATTGATCACTCATGTGCTAGAGCTTTTATTTTATAAAACAGAGGTATAAAAGTTAGACACTCCTCCCAACCTTTCTTACACAAACCATGGCTAACCGAATCCTCGGGTGTCTGCCAACAATCACAAACCGTGGAGGAGTGTCTAAATTTTGAGAGGTGTATGTTTATGTCAACGAATGGCAAACATAAATATAGTACGTCACAAGCCAACTAGACTTCACAAGAGCGACTCCCATAGAAGGACGCAACTGGTATAGAAGGTCATCCCTATTTTTGTTTTCTTTACACAACTATGCTTTGACTGATAAATCGGGGGCAAAAATAGTGAAGAGAATTTGTATTATTATTTGGGGCTGGGAACCCCGCTGCCAGCTCTTCTAGCATTTGGATAAGCGGATGAAGCCACTAGTCCAGGGTTTGAAATCCAATCAACAAGTGAGATAAAGATTCTCTATTTCTGTCCTCATGAGCTAAAACAGGAGCACAAAATAGGTGTAAATTTTGAAGGTTTAAAGGTAGCACACAAGCAATTTACTTAGAGTGGCGGTGAAATACCACATATAGGTAGGCCTGGTGGACACAAATGGCAAGGTTTTGGGATCAAGGTTTGGATGGACGAGAAGCATTCCCTCTCAGTACAGGTTTTTGACTAGCAAGGTTGGGTAGCAAGAATAAGAATCAAAGTAAAACAAACAAAAACATATATGATAAAGCCAATCATGCAATCTTCCTTGAAGGTGCAAACAAACTTATTTGAGAATACTAAGCTTATTAGCTAACAAGAAAGAAAGATCATGGAATAATATATCTACATGCAACTCCCTCCTTTCTACTTAAGTCTCAATGAATTGTTGCTACTAACCAATGCTAGGTTTCCCAAAACCAACTAGATTATCTTGAAGCTCCAACATAGATACCAATACTAATAACAAGATCAACCATATAAAAAAAATTGCAAACTAAAATAAAGTAGAGCAAGTAGATTATGAAACTTCTCATTAATATTTCATTACGGCAACTCAAACAAAGGGATACAACGATAACCAACTAAGGAGAAACACTTCCATACTGCAAACCATCCTATATGATATTTTCTCTACTCACGATATGATTCTACTAAAAAGGTAAAAGGGTGAAAGATAAAGGTGATACCGCGACACTCCCCAAGCTTGGGACAAGCAAAGGGGATTCCAATACCAATGACGAATCAATTCTTTGGTGGTGGTGGTGAATCCTTCTCATCCTCAGACTTCCAAGGTAATGGCTCTCCATCCACAAATGATGTCCTGGTCTCCAACATCCTGAAACTAGCAGTAGAGCTTATACGTTTAAACCTGTTCTCATACTCACAGTTATGATTCTGCACATCATAGAGTTGTGCTTGCAAATCGTTGGTGGTCATGGTGAGTGAGAAAATCTCCTCCCAAAACTTCAAAGTCTCCTTCTTGTATTCAACGATCTGTTCTGTCTTTATCCTGTGGATGATCTCAACTTCACGCTCCGCCATCTTCTTGTACCTAAAGACTTCTTGCTCCAGCTCTTCCATCCTAGCTTCCAGACTGCCTTCTCCTTTAGGGCCCCGAACATTTTCAATCTACACCTCCCCATCCTTGAGCAGCAACTCTTTGGGTTGCATCTTCAACTCGTTCATGTACGGGTTGATGACGTTCTCAAAGAAACTGTCTTTGGGAGATCCAGGAGAGGACATTGTGGCTCTAGATTTGAAGATGTAACCTGGCAGAAACAATTCGAAACAGAAACACAACAAGAAAATGATAAACGGACCTCGGGGGATCCAGGGGATTATATAGCAAAAATATGTGTAACGAAAGGAAAGTCCAGGTCGAAAACGAGTCGTAGAGGGGCTCGGGCGCGCCCACACCATAGGGTGGCACGGCCAAGGGTGGGCCTGCGCCACCTCATGGTGTGGTGCTTCCAGGCACCTTCTCCGACTCCTCTTCGGCTCGGTATTTCTTATATTTTCCAAAAACCAATAATGTATAACTGAAAAGGTATTCCGCGGACTTTTTCTTAAGAAAACTGTTACCTATTCCAAAGTAGACTGTGCAGATTCTGGAATCTTCCCTCTAATGAACTTCTTCGGAGTCATTACTTGAATAACATCAACATCTTATTCGTAGGAATCCTCAGAAATATAATGTTTGAGTCTTTGTCCGTTTACCACTTGTGTAATGTTATCTTTGAGGGAAGCAATTTTGATTGCACCTGAACAATACATTTCTTCAATAACATAAGGTCCTTCCCACCGGAGAGTAGTTTTTCCCTCAAAAAATCTGAGACGAGACCGAATAGAACTTTCTCACCAACATGAAACTCTCTTTTAAGGATTATTTTATCATGCCATTGTTTAACTTTCTCTTTAAAGAGCTTGGCATTTTCATAAGCTTCACATCTCCATTCATCTAGATGATTCAAATCAAGCATTCTTTTCTTACCAGCAAGTTTAAAATCTTTGTTTAATACTTTCACTGCCCAATAAGCTTTGTGTTCTAATTCTAAAGGAAAGTTGCAAGCTTTTCCATAAACCATTTTATAAGGAGACATACCCATAGGATTTTTGTAAGCAGTTCTATAAGCCCATAAAGCATCATTCAACTTATCTGGCCAATTCTTCCTAGATTTATTAACAGTATTTTGCAAGATAGATTTAATTTCTCTATTCGATAATTCTACTTGCCCACTGGTTTGAGGATGATAAGCTGAGGCAATTCTATGGTTAACATCATATTTAGCAAGGGTCTTTCTAAAACCACCATGAATAAAATGAGAACCTCCATCAGTCCTAAGATATCTAGGCACACCAAACCTAGGGAAAACAACATCTTTAAGCATTTTCAAAGTGGTATCACCATCATCACTTTTAGTAGGTATAGCTTCTACCCACTTAGTAACATAATCAACAACAACAAGAATATGAGTGTAACCATTCGAAGAAGGAAAAGGACCCATAAAGTCAAATCCCCAACAATCAAAAGGTTTAATAACAAGATAATAACTCATAGGAATTACATTGCATCTAGAAATATTTCCTACTCTTTGACATTCATCACCAGATAACTTAAATTTACATGCATCTTTAAAGAGGGTAGGCCGATAGAAACCTGATTGTAGAACCTTATGTGCGGTTCTATCTCCAGCGTGATGTCCTCCATAAGCACTACCATGGCACTTCTTCAATATTTCACGTTGTTCATGATATGGTACACATCTTCTCGTAATACCATCTAATCCTTCTTTATATAAATGTGGGTCATCCCAAAAATAATGCCTTAAATCAAAGAAGAATTTTATTATTTGTTGAGCTGTAAATGTTGGAGGCAAATACTTTGAAACAATAAAGTTAGCATAATCAGGAAACCATGGACTATCTTGGGATTTTACCTTTATTGCAGCCAACTGTTCATTTGGAAAACTATCATTAACAGGAATAGGGTCAAAAGTAATGTTTTCCAATCTAGACAAGTTATCAGCAACATGATTTTCAGCACCCTTCCTATCCACAATATGCAAATCAAACTCTTGTAAAAGCAACACCCATCTAATAAGCCTAGGCTTAGCATCTTTCTTTTTCATAAGGTATCTAATAGCAGCATGATCAGTATGAATAGTAATCTTTGAGTCAACAATATAAGTCCTAAACTTATCACATGCAAAAACTATAGCTAAGAACTCTTTTTCAGTAGTAGCATAATTCTTTTGATCAGCATCAAGAGTCTTACTAGCATAATGAATAACATTCAACTTCTTATCTACGCGTTGTGCAAACAATTATCAGAAGAAGTTCCATAGACGGAGAAATCGTCCATGAATACTTGCACAATTTCTTCACAAAAACCATGAAAAATAGCAGACATGCATCTTTGAAAAGTAGCGGGAGCATTACACAAACCAAAAGTCAGACGTCTATAAGCATAAGTACCATAAGGACAAGTAAAGGTTGTTTTCTCTTGATCTTGCTTCCTAACGCAATTTGAGAAAACCCAAAATATCCATCAAGAAAGCAAAAATGAGTTTTCTTAGACAACCTCTCCAACATTTGATCAATAAAGGGTAAAGGATAATGATCTTTCTTAGTAACTTTATTAACCTTTCTAAAATCAATACACATTCTATAACCAACTACCACTCTTTGTGGAATGAGCTCATTGTTTTCATTAGGTACAACAGTCATTCCTCCCTTCTTAGGGACACAATGCACAGGGCTCACCCATCAACTATCAGCAATAGGAAAAATAATACCAGCATCAAGAAGTTTTAATACCTCATTTTTTATCACTTCCTTCATCTTAGGAATTAAACGGCGTTGATGTTCAACTACTGGCTTTGCATCGGGTTCAACATTAATAGCATGCTGACATATATATAGTAGAAGAAATTCCCTTCAAATCATCCAGAGTATATCCAATAGCTCCACGGTGTTTCTTCAGAATTCCCAATAATCTTTCGTCTTCTTCACCGAAAAGTTTAGCACTAATAATAACAATGTCGGATATATACCGAATAGGGGTATAGAAGATGGTAGACAAAAGAGCTGGACTACCAGGGTGGCCTGTAAGGTAATGGGCTTAGGTCCATTGGGCGGCCCAGTAGTCCAACGCGTAGAAGCCGGATTCTAGAAGAACCCGGATCACGGCCCGCGTGATCTGGCTTGGAGGAGAAGACGGATTCCTTACTTTCCAAGTTACAAGTTAAACGTAGTCTTCTAGGTTTCTGGTTCTGTAAGCCCTAATCCGGCTATTATATAAAGCCGGACGGGAGATAGATTTCATAAGTTCAATAAGTTCCTTTAGTTCCAAGGTTCTAGGTTCAAGCTCAAGCCTTACGCAACTCGCCGGGAAGTTCATCCTCGACGAGTAGCTGGATCTATTCCCTTACATTGTAACCTTATTATACGGGCTTTAGTCCCACATAGTGAGAAGTGCAGGAGTAGGTACGCCGTACTGTCGCGACGTACCGAACCTGGGTAAATCCCGTGTTCTGTGTTTACTACGCTATCCCGTTACCCCACGTCTCTACCGTAGTCTCATGGCACCCCAGTCTATGAAAACTACTACGATGTCTCGACAGTTGGCGCCCACCGTGGGGCAAACGACGTCAGGCGTGAAGTTCCGATCTGGGATATTAGGCGGAATCGGAAGATCGATCACTGTCGGAAGCTTGGAATTCGACGACGACGTCGGGCGCTTCCTCGACAACGGATCCTACATCCCGGCGCAAAACCATCTGGTAAGTGCCTGCGTTTTACCGATTGGATCTGCTAATATCTTTATCGGATTAACCGCGGAAGCAATGGGGTTTTGCGGTGAAAGCAATTATCTCCCACCCGCCCTATACCCAGTCGAAGACGACTATGATGCCGGATTTTGCTCAGATCGCCGACAAAACAGTGATATGCACTTTATCGGCATGGTGCAATCCGAGATCGCCGAAAACACGGATGACGGAAATCCCGTGCAAGAGGCAGACAACGATACACCCGTCACAGAGACGGAAGAACCAATACCCGTCACAGAGACGGAAGATCCGACATCCGTCAACCAGACGATGAACTCGGAAACAGAGTCCGTGCTTGCCGCCATTGAGGCGAGATTGGAGTCGGAAACCGGATCGGATAACTTCTCCGAAGACGAAGATGATGATGCCTTCGTAAGAAAAGTTAAATCCTTTCAAGAGGGATTCCATGAAGTGCTAATGGCAAAACCAGCTGATGCAACGGGTGCCGATAGCCAGGAAAGCCCTAAAACCCCTCCGCCAGCAGAGGAGAGGGAAGACGGAGAAACTTCTCCGATATTCCCTAATGTCAAGGAGATGACAGAGGATGAACCTGTCAAAAAACCTCCGTCTTCCAAGAAAAAGCACCGTGCTTCTAAAAAACTCCAGTACAAACTTCGGAAGAAAAAGTCAGCTGATCTCGCTGATGAAAACCTGGAAGTTGGAGATATTAGTGGCACAAAGCATACGGAAAAGAAATCTAAGGAAATCACTGCTCCGCCAATGACAGAACTGGAAGAGCAAGAACTATTACAAACTCCAGTGGGACCCAATGAACCCCCTGAGATGCTGGAAGCCAGGAGACAAGCTTTCCAACGGCAACAGCAACAACTGCTCAGATCTCGGCAACACCTCCAACAAACCCATAATGACATCAAAACTATGAAGGAAGAAATTGAGGAGTACGAGAGAAAGCATAGATCTGCCTTAAAACCTACGAGGTTACCCGGAATTGCAAAACCGGAAGAACTGCCGCCGAAAGAAAGGTTCTATAACCCATCTTGGCAAAAGCAGTTAAACGGCAAAGATGCCAAGGGCGAACCAATATACAAAACCGCAGCTGAAAACGCGGAAGCAGCGTTCGCCATCCTGAACAATGATCTGTACTCCAACGGGGAAAAACTCCAAGGGGTGTATGCTTTCCTAGGAAAAGCATTACAGCAGCAACAGCGAGGACAAGAGCGATCAGGGAGGCTGCATGATAATTCCGCCCTCTGCAAAACTGTTACTTGCGCTGCTGGAGCACCTGGACCGGAAGAACCCGGAGATTCGGATAAAAAAGAGGATCCGAGAAAAGACAAGAAAAACCCCGACAACCGGGACGCAGCGTCTAGAACCGGACCTCATCTCCCGAAAGATGGATATAAACCACACGATCGGGAAGACAAACACCGGAATGACGGCAAAATAATGCCACCTCCGAGAAACCCAGCTGAAAAAGCTGGAAGATACGATACACCTCACAGGCGTGAAAGATCTCGGACACCGCCCAAAGATAAGGAAAGGTACAGGAGCAGGACTCCACCTAATCCCAGAGGGCGTGACAACGGAAGAGATAGAGATAACCTCGGAAAAACGCGTCCGCGTAACAATGGAAAAGAAAGGAGCAGATCCCCTTCTGTCCATTCAGCCGGGAGATATTCTGCACATATTGACAGAGCAGAAAAGGATGATCTATACTTTGGTCCTAAGTGTTTTACTGACAGGATCCGAAGGATAACCCTGCATTCTGGCTTTGCCAAAGTTGGTCCAACCTACCAAAAATATACCGGCAGTACAAACCCGGATACCTGGCTTTCAGATTATTACACAGCCGTCCAGATCAACAACGGGACAGACCTGGAAGCTGTCAAGTTTCTTCCCCTAATGTTGCTAGACGGAGCCAGAGATTGGATTAATGGTTTACCATCAAGAACTGTCGACAGTTGGGATGATATGGCGAGAGTATTTACTCAGCATTTTCGAGGAACATACAAACGTCCAAATAGCATCAACCAGCTGAACCGTTGCACCCAATTTGAAGACGAACCATACGTGGATTTCATTTCCAGATGGACTGCAATGAAGAATAGTTGCTCTGGGGTAACTGACGTACAAGCAATGCATGCTTTCGTCAATGGCCTAAAACCCGGACTTGTACCGTTCATGGTTGGCTCTAAAAAGCACAAAGATCTCGGATCTATGCTTACAACCGCTAATGAGCATGCTGCAGCCGAAGACGATATCAGAGCAAGAGGAGGCAATATTGAGTCACTGATACTGGCCAAGAAAACACCTCGTTCTGATAAAAAAGGAACTCCGGAGTCAACAACAAAGCCCAAGGAGGTTAACTTAGCCTTTGGAGGAGAAAAAGGGAACAAGTGGAAAGGCCGCAGTCCGGATCCCATCAATTACACTCCTGAAGAATGGGAGAGAATTAAGTCGGAACCCTGCGTCCACCACTCTCAGTTTGGGAAACCAACCCACACGAACGCGCAATGCCGGCTAAACAAGCATATGAAAGGCAATGCAGGATCCGGAAATAAAGGGAAGGGTTCCAAGAGGAAACCTGCCAAACAAAAGCCAGAAGCTGAAAAAGAAGACAGTGAATCGGACACTGATGATAAAATCCAGGAACAACAGCGAAAAGGCGAACCTAAATTTCCGAGAGTTGACGGAGAAGCAATGCTAACTTTCCTAGCAACCCCGTCAGCAAAGGTGGCCAAAAGGACACTTCGAGAAATAAACGCGGTTGTTCCTACAACCCCAAAATTCTTGAAGTATTCCAACACACCGATAATCTGGGATCAGTCTGATCATCCCGGAAATATCCCTGAACCCGGCACACAAGCTCTTGTTGTAAGCCCTATTGTTCAAAACACTAGGCTAAGAAGAGTGCTGATGGACGGAGGATCCAGCATCAATATAATGTACCTGGATACACTGAAGCACTTGAAGATATCTGAGTCCCAGCTCAATTACAGCAATATACGCTTCCATGGCATCGTTCCTGGCAGGCAAGCACGATCCCTAGGAGAAATTTCCCTAGATGTCACCTTCGGAGATAAAGATCACTTCCGGCAGGAAAAAGTATCCTTCGAAGTTGTGCCGTTCGAGAGCGTGTATCATGCAATACTCGGACGTCCGGCTTTCGCCAAGTTTATGGCAAGATCTTGCTATATCTACAACAAGCTGAAGATGCCAGGACCCAAAGGAGGAGTAATCACCATTGCCGGTGATTTCAAGCTGGCAAACGAGTTGGAGAAGCAAAACGCCCTTTGCGCTCAAAGAGTTATAGCTCAGGAAGAACTGAAGGAGTTAGCCAAGGAGGTATCGCCGAAAGAAATGCCGGCAGGAAAAGAAACTCGGAAGCCAACAGATAGCTTCAAGGCATCCGAGAATACAAGACAGGTAATCCTAGATCCCAAAGATCCGACAAAATTCGTCGTTGTAGGGACTGGGATGACCGACAAATAGGAAGGCGAGCTCATCAAGTTCCTCCGTGAGAACTGGGACATTTTTGCCTGGTGTCCAGCTGACATGCCAGGCGTACCCAGGGAACTTGCTGAGCACCAACTCAAGGTTATTCCCGGATCAAAACCCGTCAAACAAGGTCTCCGTCGATTTGACGGAAGAAGACGGAAGGCTATTGGCAAGGAAATTATCCGGCTTTTAGCAGCGGATTTCATCAAGGAGGTAATCCATACTGACTGGTCCGCAAATCCGGTATTAGTACCGAAGAAAGACACAACTGCCCTCAGAATGTGTATAGATTACACAGGATTGAACAAGTTATGTCCGAAAGATAGGTTTGCGCTGCCGCGAATCGATCAAATAATAGACGCCACTGCAGGCTCTGAGCTTTTATGCTTTTTGGATGCATACTCCGGGTACCACCAAATACGCATGAAAAAGGAAGATCAAATCAAGACTTCTTTTATAACCCCGTACGGGACGTATTACTATGTAACCATGCCTTTTGGCCTGAAGAACGCAGGAGCAACCTACCAGCGTTGCATGCAACGTTGTTTGCATAGTCAGATTGGAAAAAACGTCCATGTTTACGTGGAAGATATTGCTGTCGTAACCAAGGAAAAAGATACACTCCTTGAGGATTTGCGAGAAACTTTCGAAAACTTGCGCACTTACAAGATGAAGTTGAATCCATCTAAGTGCGTATTCGGGGTTCCCTCAGGAAAACTTCTAGGTTTCATCGTTTCTCACAGAGGAATAGAAGTGAACCCGGAAAAGATCAAGGCAATCTTGAATATCTCAAAGCCTACATGTGTAAAAGATGTCCAAAGATTGACGGGTTCCGCTGCAGCCGTCAGCAGATTTATTAGTCGGCTGGGGGATAAAGCCTTGCCACTATACAAACTGTTAAAGAAATCCGACAAGTTTGAATGGACAGAAGAGGCCGACGCAGCATTAACCCAGTTAAAAGAAACCTTGATGAAAGCTCCCATCTTGGCATCTCCCAAAGATGAAGAACCCATGTTATTATACCTTACGGCTACTAGTCGGGTTATCAGCGCGGTAATCGTGGTGGAACGGACAAAAGAAGAACAAAGCATACCAGATCAACATCCGGTATACTACATAAGCGAAGTTTTTTCCGAATCCAAACAAAGATACCCGCACTATCAGAAACTGGCATATGGCGTATTTTTCGCATCCAGAAAGCTGCGCCATTACTTCCAAGGACATTCTATAACAGTGGTATGTAAAGCACCACTAGGAGATATTATAAACAATGCGGAGGCAACCGGCCGAGTAGCTAAATGGGGCATCGAGCTGGCAGCCTTCGACATTAAGTATCAGCCAAGGATGGCAATAAAATCCCAGGTTTTGGCAGATTTCGTCGCCGACTGGACAGAAGCAATGGAAAATACACCAATGCCAGAATCCGAGTACTGGATCATGCACTTTGACGGATCTAAGATGAAGGAAGGAGCTGGAGCCGGCGTAGTTCTAAAATCTCCCAAGGGAGACACAATGGAGTACGTATTGCAAATACACTTCAACGCCAGTAATAATGTGGCAGAATACGAAGCTTTGCTTCATGGCTTGCATATTGCAAAAGAAATAGGGGTAAAACGCATCTTGTGTTACGGAGACTCGGATTTGGTACAGCATCAGCTCAACCAAACCTGGGACGCGAAAAGCCCCATAATGGCCGAATATCGGAGAACGGTGGATGAGTTTGCCATCTGTTTCTTCGGGTTCGAAGTCCTTCACATAAAAAGGGAGGAAAACTGGAACGCGGATGCGTTAGCCCGCATGGGATCAGAGAGAGTAAAAACTTTACCACCAGGGGTATTCGTCCAGCATTTGCACGAACCATCCATAAAAGGTGGAGACGTCGATTACCCTTTAGCATCTGAAACAATTGAAGTCATGTTCGTTAAACCGGATTGGACAATCCCGTACCTGAACTTCTTAGTCAATCAGAAGTACCCGGAAGGAGCAGACGAAGTCCTGCAAAGGCAAATACAACGTCGATGCAAAGGATACGTAGTAATCAACGACCACTTATACAAACGCAGTACTTCTGGAGTTTTTCTGCGGTGTATTTCACCAGAGGAAGGAAGAGAAATATTGCAAGAAATCCATGCCGGCGATTGCGGACATCATGCTCAATCAAAAAGCATAGTCAAAAAAGCATTCCGTGCAGGGTTTTTCTGGCTAACAGCCAAGACAGACGCCGAACGCATAGTGAATACATGCGAAGGATGTCAATATTATGCTAAGCAGACCAATTTGCCGGCCCAAGCATTAAAAACTATCCCTATCACTTGGCCGTTTGCGGTCTGGGGGCTAGACATGATGGGACCGTTCAAAACTGCAAGAGGTGGACTTACACATCTACTTGTAGCAGTAGATAAGTACACAAAATGGGTGGAGGCTAAACCCATCAAAAAGCTGGATGGCGCAACTGCCAAAAATTTCATTATTGATTTAGTAATGAGGTATGGCGTCCCACACAGCATAATAACTGATAACGGGACAAATTTCTCCATTGGGGAGTTGGCAAAATACTGCCAACAAACGGGAATTCGCTTGGATCTTGCATCTGTGGCGCACCCGCAATCTAATGGACAGGTTGAAAGAATGAACAGCTCAATCCTGCAAGGAATACGCCCAAGACTCGAAACTCCTCTTCATAGAGCAGCCGGAGCATGGGTAGAAGAACTACCTTCCGTGTTATGGAGTATTCGAACGACGCCAAACAGGTCAACTGAGCAAACCCCGTTCTTCCTAGTTTATGGTGCGGAAGCCATGCTTCCAACGGACATGATCCATGATAGCCCAAGAGTGCAAAATTTTAATGACTCAGATGCCGAAGAAGCACGACAGGATGCTGTCGATCTCCTAGAAGAGGAAAGAGAACTTGTGCTTCAAAGATCCGCCATCTACCAGCAAGGTTTACGACGATATCATAGTCGGAAAATCAGGCATCGCTCTTTTAAAGAAGGTGACTTGGTGCTGAGATTGGTGCAGCAAAGAAAGCACAAATTGGCCCCGGTATGGGAAGGACCATTTGTCATCAGTAAAGCCATGAAGAATGGATCATATTATCTTGTCGACATTCGAGATACGGAGGATGATCCCAAAAAGCCGAATCGCAAAAGAAAGAGAAAAATAGATGCTGAACTAGGAGAGACAAATAGGCCTTGGAGTATCCAGCAATTACGTCCCTTCTACACTTAGTTCAATTTCTATGTAAACATCTTTGAGATCATGAAATAAAGTTATCGGAATTCATATTCATTATAAGTACAAAAAATTTCCGCTTTATCTATTTCCCAATGATCTTACAAATACTCAATGTTGACCCGAATTGTGCCTGCGTGCTCGGTGTTTAAAAGCTGAATGATTCGGCCTGTTAAAGGTTAAAGGAAACTCGGATTGTGCCTGCGTGCCCAAGTTTCAGAACAGCTCCTTACTTTCTCTAAGTCTTATCTGATCGTGCGTATGCTGGGTTACTGGAACTAGTTAGTAAAAATGCCTTTAGCATGATTCATGCTTTCGAGTTTCAAAACTGCTTGGTTCGTCCCCAGTTACTCGGCATAACGATTCATAGTGCTATTTGAGCCATTTCAAACACTAAAGACAGTTAAAGCATATATACCAGATTACTTAGAAGATAAAGGAGCAGCCAAACCCGGAAAAACTTTGCAAGAAGTTTGAAATCGCAAAAGGCGGAGTTCTTGTTTCGACAAATGACATAGAAGTATTACAATATGAATTACATTGTAAAGAAGCTACTATACGCATCCATCATCCAGGTTAAGTGCGCCCCCTTTAAATTTCTGAGTCTTCATCACTACCATCATTCTCGGGGGCTGCGGGCACTTCTTCTTCCGGATAAGTAATGGAGATATTTACCATGGAAGCAATCTGCGTGGCATGGCCTTCAACTTCTTTAAAGATTGCATTTATTTGTGCTTCTGAGCATTCTTGAGGAATACCGGATGCTACACGCCAGGATTTTGCATCAGGGTAGTGTAAGCGCATGAGGCCAAGTGCCATTCGCGCACCACCCCGTGCTGCAGAGCGAAGGAAAGATTCCTTCGAATTTGCTACTTCCATAATGCCATCCGGAAGTCGGTAAACTTCTGAGAATTGTATACTGCTTGTGGGCAGGAATTTATTAAGTAAATGCATTCCTGCATTTCTGATTGAATTCCATATCTTCCCAAAGGCCCGGATCTTTTCCGTCCGAGAAATCCCTGGAAAATTTCCTGTTTTTTTTTGACAAAAGGCAAAGATTAGAAAATATAAGAATATGGCATGAAAGTATTGGTAAAAGAAGTCAACTTACCAAGAACCGCGTCAATTTCATCGCTTTCTTTCATACGAGGAAATAGCATACTTTCTAAATCATTGATAATAGATTTATCCTCTGCTGCCTGCAAAGAAGCCTTGGATTGCGCAATCCCAAGGGCTAGATTACTGGCTTCCAGTTCTTCTCGAACTTTTGAAAGTTCTCTTTGAAGGCTGGAGTTTTCTTCACGAAGTTGAGAAAAATAAGCAGCGTTCGCTGTGAGCTTCTTGGCTTTGGTTAAAGCAGCTGAAAAGCAGGGACAAAATAATCCGACATTACGGCAAGATTTAGAAAAAACTTTCCAGCAAAAGTCAACAAACACGAAGAAAAATACCGGTGGCTTTGGATAATTGCTTTTGAGTCGACGCCAGTTCGTTGCTCTTTGACTCAATAGCAGATTGAAGTGTTTTTACTTCTTTGCTTTTGAGGCTAAGTTTTTTCAAAACTTCCACGTTTATGGCATCTGCGGAATGCTGAAACATGGAAATGAAAGCCAGATGCTTAAGTTTGAACAAGCATACAAAGAATCATTAAGAGGAATTTAGATTTTCAACTTAATGCTTGGGGGCTAGAGGTATTACCTGGCTCATTTCTCGCAAATCAGTTAAGGTCTCCTTGAATTCTCGGGCATATTCCATGAAAAGAATTCCTACGTGGTGAAGGCCATCGTGTATGACCTGCCGGGGCGAGAATGCGATATTGTTGCGGATAACTAATCCATTTTGTGGCCAAGGGCGAACCAGAGGCGCAGGAGCAAAAAACTTCTTAGCTTCCGGGCGAATATATCCGAGTTCGTCGAAAAGTTCTTCTTTCACTCGGATATCATCTGGAGCAGGAATGGATTCGTTTCTGACGGGTGATTGAAGATTTCCGCCCATTGGCATATTCGTTTTCCCCCTTTTACCCGCAGCTGCAGAAGGGAATTCTTCTTTGATGGTAGTTTGCCTCTTGCGCTTTTGGGTGTTGTAAAACTCGGCATACAATTGGCTGATTTCAGCATCAGAAGCAAGATCATCTTCTCCAAGTTCGTCAAACTAGGAAAGAGTCAGCAGTATGTTAAAAATGAAGAGAGAAGATAATCTGAGGAAACTCAGAAACAAGGGAAGAAAAGTACCTTAGGAACCAGATTTTCCGCATGATATATGGCTAGACTTTCTTCAACCTGGCTATCGGCGGCAACTATCTGATGAAGGCGTTCGACAAAATCCTTCTTGCTAAAGGATCTATCAGTGCCTCTCATGCTATCTTCCGGTCCCGTGTACTCACAAAGAAGTCGGGAACGAAGGGATAAAGGTTGTACGCGACGTCCAAACCAGCATAACACGATATCCTTCCAAACCAAAGGTGGTTGAGAAGAAGAAAGTTTGGCAATGCGACGCTTTATTTTCATCAGGCTTTCAGGCAAATCCTCTGTTATTTCAAGTGTCCAATTTTCATGAGGAATGGCAGCAGAATTAACAAAGGGAGGAAGTCCGGTTTCTTTGTTGGGGAACGGAATGTCTTGATGATAAAAGAAAGAACCTAGCCAAGATTGGTCAGGTTTCGGCATTCTTATCCTGGGGTACCATTCTTCCCTAAAGTTTCTGAGGATAAAAGATATGGTACCGCAGATGGGCGAGACACCGTTTGTGATATTGTGTTTTACCTCGAAACAATAATGCCAGAAGTCTAAATTGGGAGTTATTCCAAGATACCCTTCGAAAAGAGCTTGGAAACTAGCTAATTGGAGGATGGAATTTGGAGAGATATTATGTGGTTGGACACCATAGAAGTTGAGGACGTCTAGGAAAAAGGCGGAAGGGGGAAAACCCATACCTCTCGTGATATGAGAAGTGAGGAGGACGCGTTCTCCTTCCTTTGGCTTGGGCTCTGGCTCATTCTTCGAGATCCGCCATTTGCCTTTAACTATTAATCTGTCCCTTGACATCCGACGAAGGAGGACGAGTGAAGTATCACTCTGATTCCAAATTCCGACAAATTCTGCTTCTTCGTCAGCTCCGGCGGAGAAGCGCTCAGTGCCACGAGAGTGAGTCTTGACCCCCGCCGTTTCCGGTGCGAACGGCGGGGATGTTGTCGTGCTTGGGCCCGCTACGTCCGCGGCGGTGAAAGCGTTTCCTCCGCCCACCGCGGATGCCGTGGTTCTTTTCGGCCCGCCGCCGGCATGCTTGGGCGACCCCAGCTGTGGATCCAGGTCGCCCAAAAGCTCGTCGATGGAGGCACGGGCCGGTGAGGACGACGGAGAGGCCATCGTTTTCGGCGGTGACGGAGCGCTCCGGCGTGCAAAGGGCTCGTCGGGGCAAGGATTCGTTCTAAGCTCTCGTGCTCGCGTTTGCGTCAATGGCGTGGGCAGAGGGAGTGAGGAAAGATTTTCGGAGACGATGAGGACGGCTATTTATAGCCTAAAAACCCTCTAGATACGCGCCAACGGCTCTTTTGACCGTTGGATGTTCGACGCGTGTCGCTCGCCGGAAAATCCGGGAAACGGAACGACAGAGGAATGATGGCTATCTCCTCGTTTCTCGTGAGAATCTGTCAGAGATACGTTGCAGGGTTTCCCGCGTGAAACCAAGCGGCGCTTACGTCAGTATGATTAAAGCGCTGATGCCACATGTTCCTTTTTCGCGAAGGATCGCGAGAAGAAAAGCCGGATTTTCATAGTTCCGAGTTTTACGTTACCATCTCTTTCAAAAGGAAAGAAGAAAGAATCAAGACTGCTGAATCAAGTTTCCCGGACAAAATGTATTTAACGAAAGGCGGAGTTTCAGAGTTTTGATCCTTCCTGGGGGCTACTGTCGGATATATACCGAATAGGGGTATAGAAGATGGTAGACAAAAGAGCTGGACTACCAGGGTGGCCTGTAAGGTAATGGGCTTAGGTCCATTGGGCGGCCCAGTAGTCCAACGCGTAGAAGCCGGATTCTAGAAGAACCCGGATCACGGCCCGCGTGATCTGGCTTGGAGGAGAAGACGGATTCCTTACTTTCCAAGTTACAAGTTAAACGTAGTCTTCTAGGTTTCTGGTTCTGTAAGCCCTAATCCGGCTATTATATAAAGCCGGACGGGAGATAGATTTCATAAGTTCAATAAGTTCCTTTAGTTCCAAGGTTCTAGGTTCAAGCTCAAGCCTTACGCAACTCGCCGGGAAGTTCATCCTCGACGAGTAGCTGGATCTATTCCCTTACATTGTAACCTTATTATACGGGCTTTAGTCCCACATAGTGAGAAGTGCAGGAGTAGGTACGCCGTACTGTCGCGACGTACCGAACCTGGGTAAATCCCGTGTTCTGTGTTTACTACGCTATCCCGTTACCCCACGTCTCTACCGTAGTCTCATGGCACCCCAGTCTATGAAAACTACTACGATGTCTCGACAAACAAGATATATTTTCTTATCGTCAAGATAAGCATATTTAAGATCATTAGGTAAAGGTTTTAAATCAAAGACAGGATCCTCCTTGGGTGGTAATGTTGTACCCAAGTCTTCCACGGGTAAATTATGTTTCAGTATCACTGGTTGACGAAGAAGAATATCGTCAATCTCATTTCTCTCTTCCATAAAGACATCACTCTCGCGGTCCTCCATATATTGCTGCAAAGCATTGTTAGGAGCAAAAGCAATAGAAGAAAGTTGTTCAACTTTAAAATTCTCATCAGGCAATTTAGATTCATAAGGTGCTCTAGCAAATTTGGAGAAATTGAAATCATAAGATTTCCCATCAAATTTAGTCAAAATCTTCTCTCTTTTACAGTCTATAATAGCATCACAAGTGTTTAAGAAAGGTCTACCAAAAATAATAGGACAAGTATTACTAGCTGCCTTACCAAGTACTAGAAAATCAGTGGGATATTTTGTCTTACCACATAAAACTTCCACATCTCTAACAATACCAATCGGAAAGACAGTTTCTCTATTAGCAAGCTGAATAACCACATCAATATCTTCAAGCTCACAAGAACCAATTTCATGCATAATTTCTCTATAAATCTCATAAGGTATAGCACTAGAACTAGCACCGATGTCACACAAACCATAATAACAATGATCACCAGTCTTAACAGAAAGCACAGGAATACCAGATTTCTTAGGTCTATGAGGATGGGAAACAATATTAGAAGCATCCTCACAAAACACAATGTGTTCATCCTCCACATTTCCACAAACAAGATCTTTCACTATTGCTACAACAGGTTCAACAGTTATTTGTTCATCAGGTTCAATAGATTTCTTATTACTCTTATTAACCACACTAGCCACCATAGAGTGTTCTTTCACCTTAGCAGGCAAAGGCATTTTTTCAACATATGGCCCAGGAACAGCAGGATTAACAACATGCACTTCTATGTTACTAGGCGGAACAATATCTTTATAAGGTGCATGGTACTTGTGATAATTCTTTTTAGGAATACCAAGATAGGAGGCAAAAGCTTTAAGACAGTTTGCAAAGATTTGAGAGTCAAGACCACAAACATCACTAACATCATAGAAATCATTGGTTCCCATAAAAGATTTAATGCATTCATAATCATAATTTATACCTGACTTTCTACCTTTGTCATTCTCCCATCCTTCAGTGTTTTCTTGAATACGGCCAAGAAGAACCCATTTAGCTTCTTCCTTCATACATGTGAATGATCCCGAACAAGAAGCATCCAATAAATCATTGTTATGAAGACAAAGCCTTGCATAAAAATTATTGATAACAATATTTCTCGGGAGTTCATGAACGGGAAATTTAAGCATTAATAACTTCATTCTCCCCCACGCTTTGGCAATACTCTCTCCATCATGAGGCTAGAGATTATAGATTTGATTCCGGTCTTTATGAATCTCACTAGGAGGATATAATTTAGAATAAAAGAGAGGAACAATTTCCTCCCATCCAATAGATTCACCATTCTTCAGTAATTTGAACCATTCAGCGGCTCTTCCATTCAGCGATAAAGAAAATAATTTCCTTTTAACCTGATCCATTGTAATACCTGCACACCTGAACAACTCGCATAATTCATGTATAAAGTGATCACCGGGATGGATAGTTCCATCACCGTAATGGCAGTTATCCATAACACATCCAACAATTTTCATAGGTATTTTATAAGGATCCAGTTCAGCACATGAGGGTTACCAACTACCCTAGTAGCAACGGTAGAAGTACCCCTAAATAGTGAACCAAAAGTATTCTCCATAATGAAATAAAACAACAGAGAGAAATAAAAACAGCACTCACAGTAAAAGTTTCTCTTATCAATTCCACTTACCAATAAAGCTTCACTCCCCGGCAATGGCGCCAGAAAATAGTCTTGATGACCCACAAGTATAGGGGGTGTATCGTAGTACTTTCGATAAATAAAAGTGTCGAGCCCAACGAGGAGCAGAAGGTGTTGAAAAGGAGGTTGGATAGAGGATTCACTTTAAACACTAGCAGGCGGGTTTTTGGAGGTTTTTGATATAACAGATAAATAAAGTGTGAGTAAATAAAGTGCAGTAAATAATATTGCAGCAATTGGCCCAATCCTTTTGAGAGCAAAGGACAAGCCGGTTGTTTTACTTATGACTACCAAACGTTCTCGAGGACACATGGGAATTTCGTCAAGTGCTTTCGCTTCGTTACGGTTGATTAATATCCATTGGTTCGTGAAGTGTTGTGTGGGTAAACCTATGATAATGCACCGCCCAACTAGGACTAATACATAATTGTGATTATACCCATTGTAAACATCCGCAAATACAAGAAAGTAATTAAGATAAATCTAACCATAGCCTTAAAACTCCAGGATTCTACGCTCCCTCGTGCATTGGTTTCCTAACGTGGGTTTAGGTTTCTGTTACTCCGGCAACCCCACAATTAGTAGCCAAATACACAATGCATCCTCCTAGGCCCATAAAGGTGAAGTATCATGTTGTCGACGTTCACATGACACCACTAGAAGAATAACACCACAACTTAAATACCGAACCACGAGATATTACTTCAATATAACTTCACTACTAACATCATGACTTCTCCCATGTCCTCAAGAACTAAACGAACTACTCACAAGACATCATATGGGTCATAATCAGAGGTGATATAATGGATGATAAAAATATGGTCATAAAGTGCTAACACCGATAAATCTCACAAGCATCAACTACTAACAAGTAATCCACCCCGGGAGAGAGATCTAATGTAAAACAACGATAGAGGCCCCTAATTGTTACATCGGGATGACGGTGGATGATGAGGGTGATGGTGCTGGTGGTGATGATGATGACGATGACGATCTTGATGATGCCCGGAGCGATGACGGTGACGATGGCGACGATTTCCCCTCTCCTGAGAGGAATTTCCCTCGGCGGATTTCTCCCCGCCACAGAGCTTTTCTCTCTCGGGTGTTTTCTGCGCCGAGGAGGCGGAATAATTCTTCGATGATGGTATGGGGCTTAGGGTTCCCTCGGGGTCATGTACGCGAAAAATATCGACCAGAGGTGGGCCAGTGTGGCCACACCACGTGGCGGCGCGGCCAAGGGGGGCGCCACCCCATGGTATGGGCCCCTGGTGGCCGCTCCGGCTCTCCTCGTGGCTGGCTCCCTCTTCTAGACTTCTAAGATACCTCTGGTGTCCCCCCTCTTCTTCTGTTCTTCTGAAATAGGGTATCCTGACTGTGCTTTTTTCCATGAGATTTCTGGTCCCAGTGTTTATTCTCCACAAATTATGAAACATGCAAAATAAGATAAAGTAACATAAGTGATGCATCATAACATGAAATATATCAATGAATAACAGAAAATAACAATATAAAACGGTGATGCAAAATGGACGTATCATCGGGCGCATCGGGTTGGCTGGACTAAAGGGGATAGTTGAATTCTTCCCGAGCAGCCAAGTTCTCTTCACCAGCTGCCACTGCAGTATCAGGGGTAGCCGCAGGGGATGGCTTAGGCCCCTTAAGGGCAACAAACTTAAGCTTCTTCCTGTCCTTTCCCTTCAAAGGGACAGGAGCAAGGCTAAAAAAGAGAGAAGAAGGAAAAACCGAGATAAAAAATCCGAGAAAGAAAAGTACGCAAAAAGGAAAAGCATACGAAAGAAAGAATCCGAGTCTTACCTGGAAGTGGCGATGGCAACTTCGCAGAGGTCGATCACTTCTTGGCTCGACAAGATCTTCTTGCATTTTCGCCCTCTGGCTGATTGGAAGCGGGCTTTGAGCTCCGCTAGTTCAACATCGGTGGAGAGCTGATCTTCTGTAAGAGCAAGAAGCTGTAGAAATAAACCCGGATTAGTAAAAAACATTCGAGAAAGACAAAAGTTCGAAAAACTTCCCAAAAGGCGGAAATTGAAAGCATACCTTGGGAGCGTGATTTTGCGTGTTGTACATTTGGAGACTTTCCTCGTATTGATCACGAGTAGCTACTAATTTATTGACGCATTTTTTGAACTCCTTCTTCGACAAAGCGGACTTTGTCACCCTCATTGTGTCGTTGGGGCCCGAGTACTCGCAGAGGAGCCGACCAACGTGGTGAGCAAGAGGCTGAATCCTCCTTCCGAGCCACCAGAGGACTGTGTCCATGCCAGTTAGAGGAGGATAAGAAGAGATGAGTTTTGCTATCTGCCTCTTGATTCGAATCAGGTCTAGAGGCAGAACCTGGACTGCGTCCAACGCCCAGTTGTCTTTGGGAGTGGCTGCGGAATTGACGAAAGGCGGAATTCCCGTCTCCTTTCCAGGATAGGTGTCGGATATATACCAACTAGGGGTATATCAGATGATAGTCTAAAGTGCCGGATTACCAGGGTGGCCTAAATGGTGATGGGCTATGGTCCGTTAGGCGGCCCAGTAAGCTGATGCACAGAAGCCGGATTCTAGAAGAACCTGGATCACGGCCCACGTGATTTGGCTTGGAGTAGAAGGCGGATTCCTTACTTTCCAAGTTAGGGAGTTACCGTAGTCTTCTAGGTTTCTTATTCTGTATGCCCTAATCCGGCTATTATACAAAGCCGGACGGGAGATATCATAGATAGAGAAGAAGAAAAAGGCTAGCTCGCCGAGAGGTTGATCCTTGATGAGCAGCCAATAGAACCTCACATTGTACTCTGTATTTTCAGGCTTAGTCCTGAATAGTGAGATTGCATGAGTAGGAACGCCGCATTACTGCGTCGTACCGAACCTGGGTAAAAACCCTGTGTCATTGTTCTTCGCATAACCACGCCCCCCCCCACGTCTCTATCGGTAGTCTCATGGAACCCCCGTCTATGAAATCTACCACGATGTCTCGACAGTTGGCGCCCACCGTGGGGCCAGCAACGTCAGGCGTTAGGTTTCTATCTGGGATACTCGGCGGGATCGGTAGTTCCATAACTGTCGGAAGCTTGGAGTTCGACAACGACGTTGGACGCTTCCTCGACAACGGATCTTATATACCGGCGCAAAATCATCTGGTAAGTGCCTGCGTGTTACCGATTGGATTTGCAAATATTTTTATCGGATTAACTGCAGAGGCCATGGGGTTTTGCGGTGGAAGTAAATTTATCCCACCCGCCATATACCCAGTCGAAGATGACTACGATACCGGGTTCTGCTCAGATCGTCGACATATAAGTGAATCACACTTTATCGGCATGGTGCAATCCGAGATCGCCGAAAACACGGATGAAAGCAATCCCGTGCAAGAGGCAGAAAACAACACTCCCACAACAGAGGTGGAAGATCCGACATCCGTCAACATCACGACGAACTCGGAAGCTGACTCTGTACTAGCCGCCATTGAGGCGAGATTGGAGTCAGAAACCGGATCGGATCACTTCGATACCGAAGACGAAGACGCTTTCGAAAGAAAGGTCAAATCCTTCCAAGAGGGATTCCATGAAGTACTGATGGCAAAACCGGCTGAAAACACGGATGCCGATAGTCAGGAAAGCCCTAGAACTCCTCCGCCAGAGGAAGAGAGAGAAGAAGGAGAAACCTCTCCAAAATTCCCCGATGTCAAAGAATTGACAGAGGAAGAACCAATCAAAAAACCTCCCTCTTCCAAGAAAAAGCACACAACTGCTAAAAATCTCCAATATAAACTCCGAAAGAAGAAATTGGCTGATCCAGCCAATGTAAGCCCGGAAGTAGGAGACGCAAGTGGTGTGAAGCCCGGAAGAAAACAAAAGAAATCCTTGTTCCGCCAATGACAGAACAAGAAGAACAGGAGTTACTGCAAACACCAGTGGGATTGCATGAACCCCCTGAAGTGCTAGAAGCCAGGAGACAAGCTCTCCAGAGGCAGCAACAACATCTATTCAGAACCCGTGAACACCTCGAAAAAACCCAGGACGACATCAAGCTCATGAAGGAAGAAATCGAGGAATACGAGACAAAGAATAGATCTGGAATTAAACCTACAAGGTTACCCGGAATTGTAAGACCGGAAGTACTGCCGCCAAAAGAAAGGTTTCACAACCCATCTTGGCAAAAGCAGGTAAACGGCAAAGATGCCAGAGGCGAACCAATATACAAACACCCAGCAGATAATGCGGAAGCAACGTTCGCCATCCTCAACAATGATTTCTACTCCAATGGCAAAAAACTTCAAGGGGTGTATGCTTTCTTAGGAAAAGCATTGCAACAACAACAGCGAGGGCAGCAACGATCAGGGAGGTTGCATGACGACTCAGCCCTATGTAAAACAACTACATGCGCTGCTGGAGCACCTGGACCGGAAGAGCCTGGAGATTCAAGCAATTCAAAAGAGAAGAAAGAAGATCCGAGAAAAGACAAGAAAAATCCCGACAACAAGGATGAAGCGTCTAGAACCGGATCCCATCTCCCGAAAGATGGACTTAATCCTCGCGATCGGGAAGAAAAACTCCGGAATGACAGAAAAGCAATGCCGCCTCCGAGACGCCCAGCTGAAAAAGCTGGAAGGCAGGATATACCTCACAGACGTGAGAGATCCCGGACACCCCCCAGAAATAAGGAAAGAAACAGGAGTAGAACTCCACCTTATCTAAAGGGGCAAGATCTCGGAAGAAATAGAGAGAATCCTGAAAAAGTGCGTTCACGCCACAATGGAAAAGAAAGGAGCAGATCCCCTTCCGTCCATTCAGCCGGGAGATACTCCGCACACATGGATAGAGCGGAAAGAGACGAGTTATACTTTGGACCTAAGTGCTTCACATATAGGATCCGAAGGATAACCCTACATGCTGGCTTTGCCAAAGTTGGTCCAACATACCAAAAATATACCGGTAGTACAAACCCGGATACCTGGCTCTCAGACTATCATACAGCCGTCCAGATCAACAATGGGACAGACTTGGAAGCTGTAAAGTTTCTTCCCCTAATGTTACTGGATGGAGCCAGAGATTTCATCAATGGATTACTTTCCAGAACTGTCGACAGCTGGGATGATATGGCTCGAGTATTCACTCAGCATTTCCGGGGAACCTACAAACGCCCGAATAGCATCAACCAGCTAAACCGTTGCACCCAATTTGAGGACGAACCATACGTGGATTTCATCTCAAGATGGACGGAAATGAAGAATAGTTACTCTGGAGTAACTGACGTTCAAGCAATGCATGCTTTCGTCAATGGCCTAAAACCCGGACTTGTACCGTTCATGATTGGCTCCAAAAAGCACAAAGATCTCGGATCTATGCTTACAACTGCTAACGAACACGCTGCAGCCGAGGACGACATCAGGGCAAGAGGAGGCAATATCGATACACTGATACAGGCCAAAAAGAACCCTCGCCCTGAGAAAAAAGGAACTCCAGATACAGCACAAAAACCCAAAGAGGTAAACATAGCCTTTGGAAGGGAAAATGGCAATAGGTGGAAAGGACGCAGTACCGAGCCGATAAACTACACCAAAGAAGAGTGGGAGAAAATAAAGTCGGAAAATTGTATCCACCACTTGCAATTTGGGAAGCCTACTCATACTAACGCACAATGCCGCTTGATCAAGCATATGAAAGGCAGTGCAGGATCCGGAAACAAAGGGAAGAATTCCAAGAGGATGTTTTCCAAGCAAAAGCCAGAAGCTGAGAAAGAAGACAGTGAATCGGACACTGACGAAAAAATCCAGGAACAGCAGCGAAAAGGCGAGCCTAAATTTCCGAGAGTTGATGGAGAATGCAACCTAACTTTCCTGGCAACTTCCTCAGCAAAGGTGGCAAAGAGAACGCTTCGAGAAATAAACGCGGTTGTCCCTACAACCCCGAAATTCTTGAAGTACTCAAACACACCAATTACCTGGGATCAGTCTGATCATCCCGGGAATATCCCTGAACCCGGCACACAAGCTCTAATAGTAAGTCCTATTGTTCAAAACATTAGGCTAAAAAGAGTGCTGATGGATGGAGGATCCAGCATTAACATAATGTACCTGGATACGCTGAAGCATCTGAAAATCTCCGAGACCCAGCTCAATCACAGCAACATACGTTTTCACGGCATCGTCCCTGGCAGACAAGCACGATCCCTAGGAGAAATTTCCCTAGATGTAACCTTTGGAGATAAAGATCACTTCCGGCAGGAAAAAGTATCCTTCGAGGTTGTGCCGTTCGAAAGCGTGTATCACGCGATACTCGAACGTCCAGCTTTCGCCAAATTCATGGCAAGATCATGTTATATCTATAACAAGCTGAAGATGCCAGGCCCAAAGGAGGAGTAATCACCATATCTGGAGACTTCAAATTGGCAAACGAGCTAGAAAAAGAAAACGCCCTTTACGTTGAGAAAGTCATAGCAAAGGAAGAATTGAAAGAGCTGGCAAAAGAGGTATCGCCGACAGAAATGCCGGCAGGAAAAGAAAGCCGGAAGCTAGCAGATAGCTTCAAGGCTTCCGAGAATACAAGAAAGGTAATCTTAGATCCCAAAGATCCGACAAAATTTTTCGTAGTGGGAACTGGAATGACCGACAAATAGGAAAGCGAGCTCATCAGGTTCCTCCGTGAGAACTGAGATATTTTCGCTTGGTGTCCAGCGGACATGCCAGGCGTACCCAGAGAATTTGCTAAGCATCAAATCAAGGTGATTTCAGTATCGAAACCCGTCAAACAAGGTCTCCGTCGATTTGACGGAAGAAGACGGAAGGCTATTGGCAAGGAGATTATCAGGCTTTTAGCAGCAGATTTTATCCGGGAAGTTATACATACTGAATGGTCTGCAAATCCAGTATTAGTCCCGAAGAAAGATACTACTGCCCTTAGAATGTGTATAGATTACACCGGCTTGACCAAACTGTGTCCAAAAGATAGGTTCGCGCTACCGCGAATCGATCAAATAATAGATGCCACTGCAGGCTCTGAGCTTTTATGCTTTTTGGATGCATATTCCGGGTATCATCAAATACGCATGAAAAAGGAAGATCAAATCAAAACTTCATTCATAACCCCTTACAGGACGTATTATTACATAACCATGCCATTTGGCCTGAAGAACGCATGTGCAACTTACCAGCGTTGCATGCAACGGTGTTTGCATAGTCAGATTGGCAAAAACGTACACGTTTATGTGGACGACATTGCCGTCGTTACCAAGGAAAAAGAAACACTCCTTGAGGATTTGCGAGAAACCTTCGAAAATTTGCGCTCTTATAAAATGAAGTTAAATCCATTAAAGTGCGTATTCGGGGTTCCCTCAGGAAAACTTCTGAGTTTCATCGTTTCTCATAGAGGAATAGAAGTAAACCCGGAAAAGATCAAAGCAATCCTAAACATCTCCAAGCCTACGTGCGTAAAAGATGTGCAAAGATTGACGGGTTCCGCTGCATCCGTCAGCATGATTATTAGCCGGCTGGGGGATAAAGCCTTGCCGCTATACAAATTGTTGAAAAAATCCGACAAATTTGAATGGACAGAGGAGGCAGATGCAGCGCTAACCCAGTTGAAGGAAACTTTGATGAAAGCTCCGATTTTGGCATCCCCAAAAGACGAAGAACCTATGTTATTGTACCTTACGGCTACAAATCGGGTTATTAGTGCAGTAATTGTTGTGGAAAGGAAGAAAGACGAACAAAGCATACCAGACCAGCATCCGGTATATTACATAGGTGAAGTTTTCTCCGAGTCCAAACAAAGGTATCCACACTATCAAAAACTGGCATATGGCGTATTTTTCGCATCTAGAAAACTTCGCCATTACTTCCAAGGACATTCCATAACAGTGCTATGCAAAGCGCCACTAGGAGATATAATAAACAATGCGGAGGCAACTGGCCGAGTAGCCAAATGGGACATCGAGCTAGCAGCATTCGACATTAAGTAGCAGCCTAGGACGGCAATAAAATCCCAGGTTCTGGAAGATTTTGTCGCCGACTGGACGGAATCAATGGAAAAAACACCAATGCCGGAGTCCGAGTACTGGATCATGCACTTTGACGGATCCAAGATGAAGGAGGGCGCTGGAGCTGGTGTAGTTCTAAAATCCCCTAAAGGAGATACAATGGAGTATGTATTACAAATACACTTCAACGCCAGTAATAATGTGGCAGAATATGAAGCTTTGCTTCACGGCTTGCATATCGCAAAGGAAATAGGTGTCAAGCGCATCCTATGCTATGGCGACTCAGATTTGGTACAACACCAGCTCAACAAAACTTGGGACGCCAAAAGCCCTATAATGGCCGAATACCGGAGAACGGTGGACGAGTTTGCCATCTGTTTCTTTGGATTCGAAGTACTCCATGTTAAAAGGGAGGAAAATTGGAACGCGGATGCTTTAGCTCGCGTGGGGTCAGAAAGGGTGAAAACCCTACCACCAGGGGTTTTCATCCAACATTTGTACGAGTCATCGATAAAAGGTGGAGATGTTGCTATCTTCTGGCTTCCGAGTCAATTGAAGTCATGCTCGTTAACCCGGATTGGACAATCCCATATTTAAACTTCTTAGTTGATCAGAAGTACCCGGAGGGAGCAGACGAAGTCTTGCAAAGACAAATTCAGCGTCGATGCAAAGGATACACGGTAATTAATAATTGCCTGTATAAACGCAGCACTACCGGAATTTTTCTGCGATGTATTTCGCTAGAAGAAGGAAGAGAAATCCTGCAAGAAATCCATGCTGGAGATTGCGGACATCATGCTCAATCAAAAAGCATAGTCAAAAAAGCATTCCGTGCGGGGTTTTTCTGGCTAGCAGCCAAGACAGATGCTGAGCACATAGTAAACACATGTGCAGGGTGTCAATATTACGCCAAGCAGACAAATATGCCAGCCCAAGCACTCAAAACTATCCCTATTACATGGCCGTTTGCGGTCTGGGGGCTAGATATGATGAGACCATTCAAAACTGCCAGAGGCGGACTTATGCATCTACTCGTTGCAGTTGATAAATATACCAAGTGGGTGGAGGCCAAACCCATCAAAAAACTTGACGGTGTAACTGCCAGAAATTTTATCATTGACATAGTCATGAGGTATGGCGTTCCACACAGCATAATAACCGACAACGGGACAAATTTCTCTATTGGAGAGTTGGCAAAATATTGCCGACAAACGGGAATTCGCCTAGATCTTGCATCTGTGGCACAACCGCAATCCAATGGTCAGGTTGAAAGAATGAATAGCTCAATCTTACAAGGAATACGCCCAAGACACGAATCTCCTCTTCATAGAGCAGCTGGAGTATGGGTAGAAGAGTTACCTTCCGTGCTTTGGAGTATCCGGACAACACCAAATAGGTCAACTAGGCAAACCCCATTTTTCCTAGTTTATGGTGCGGAAGCAATTCCCCCAACGGACATGCTCCATGACAGCCCAAGAGTGCAGGATTTCGATGAATCAGATGCCGAAAATGCACGATAGGATGCGGTCGATCTCTTAGAAGAAGAACGAGAACTTGTGCTCCAAAGATCCGCCATCTACCAGCATGGTTTACGACGTTATCATAGTCGGAAAATCAGGCATCATTCTTTTAAAGAAGGTGACCTAGTGCTAAGATTGGTGCAGCAAAGAAAGCACAAACTGGCCCCAGTATGGGAAGGACCATTTGTCATCAGTAAAGCCATGAAGAATGGATCATATTATCTTGTAGATATTCGCGAATACGGCAGACGATCCCGAGAAGCCGAATCGCAAAAGAAAGAGAAAGATAGATGATGAACTAGGAGAGACAAAGAGGCCTTGGAGTATCCAGCAGTTACGTCCCTTCTATACTTAGTTCAATTTCTATGTAAACATCTTTGAGATCATGAAATAAAGTGTCGCACCCGGACTTCTAGAGGATACTCACAGTCCGCTAAATAGTAGATAGCTGGCTTACGGGGCATACCGGCACCCGCATCTCAATATGAGCAGGCCAACACGTAAACGTGTGACAACCATTCTCTACTATCCATCGTCTGCGTAAACCATCCCATAGAAATCCAACTACTTCCATTGACGTACTTCATACCATACACACATGGTACGTCAACGGCATTTGAACAAGTGATATCACAACAAATCTCTAAGACACAAAGAAATAGAAATAAGTTGCAAATAGCTCTCACTAGAGCAGAGATAGCAAATACAATCATCCAGAGGACACATGTCCCAACAAGTCATCATTACATCACAGCGGAAGCATCCAAGGTGTCTGAGTACAGACAAGATCCAAATTGGCCTAAGAGGCCGGAAACGAAAAGACGGAGCCCATCCACGATGTCTCGGATCCTGCCCGGGTCCGCTATCTACTCGTCAGCAGCCTCGTCATACTCCACGTAGTAGCCACCATGGGGATCCTCGGAAACGTAGTCTGCGGAAACCACAGCCCCAAAGGGGTCAGTACAGACAAGTACTGGCAAGCAAGACGCACAAGATACCAAAGTGTACCCGGCAACACCAAGTACAGATGATTTGGGTTCAACGGAAGATAGGTGATATAAAGATGCGGCAGCGGGCTGCCTAACCAACTACAGAGACACGCTACAACATCTGGCTAAAAGAAGGGGATAAGATAGCGTGTCGGAACCAACTACCACTATCCTCAAACAAACCCATCCTGGATCTCGCCCCTTATCCAAAGAAGCAACCCGAGGATAACTCACACAGTTGGATTAGTGAAGGTTCAAGTTATTGTGTCAATAAGCCTATTACTAGTCAAATTGATGTTAAATTAGGTGTAAGTTGTCTAATCCTTGTTAGCCAGCCTTTCACCAAGTCATCCATAACCGCGGACAACACGGATTCTCGAGAAGATTTAACCCTGCAGGGATGCACCAATTTGGCCGTACACGTAAGAATATCCCGCCAGACGGGGATCAAACCCACCAAGCGAGACACTCAACACAACCCAACTCTTCTTCGCATCAAGCCCAAAGAACCCCGTGCAATTGAGCGCACGGCTAATCAAGCCCCACGAAGAAAAGGGGACCCTCATAGCACTCTAAGAACGTGTCTCCCTAAATGCCGACTACAAAAGTTACCACCCTGGCCTCGGGTTCGCACCTGCATATGCATGCAGCAAATGGAAAACCCGAACTAAATGAGGAGATTTGGACGAGATGCGAATCGAATCAAATTGAGGGGGGCGCCCATACACGCTTCCCACATGCGGTTAGCGTGCTCATCATGGATCTAGAGGACAAAGACTTTTCCTGAGTTCGACACTAGCAGGCCTCAAAACCATACCCGGCCTCCTGCCGGTGCCTTATCATCAAATTAGCATTACCTCAAACATTAACAGGTTGTTGTTTAAACATCGAGCCCCAGAACATAATAATATGGTAACAGAAATAACGGACATCAGACTCGAGCATAAATAACCCTAAGCATGCTAGTAAGACACAGGCAACAAGCAACAGGGTTATAGGTGTGGAGGATAGGCTATATCAGGGTTACAGGATAACATGTGATAGGATCGGAACACAAGCAACGAATCTTAAGGCTAGCAGAATACACAATGGAAAGTATCGATATCCAGTGTGGAAATGACACAATGGTTCATGTGAGTGAATACTTGCCTGCAAACTCAGTAGCCTGGTACTGGGCTAACTCCTCAGAAGTAGTGTCGTAAACCTCGTCTGTCTCAACGTCGTCGTCTATTCGAGAAGAAGCAAACAAACAACACAGAGAGACAAACAATCAATACCATGGCATAATGCACAATCATGGTATGATGCATGACAATTTAATTGATGCATCAAAGGTAAGCTAGTTGACATGGTAGCATAATTAAATGGGCCCATATGCAATTTGGATTGCCTATGGAAAGGCCCATGAGTTAAGGTTGGATTAAATGATCTACAAATAACCAATATGTGAAAGTTGATTAGAATGATGCATGGATGAATAAAACAAAGAGAAAACAACAATAGCTTCAATTTGAAAAGGTGTTTACGAAGTTTGGAATTTTTTTATTTATTAAGTTATGAAATTTGGCTTCTTAAATGAGTTACACAAGCATTTGTTGTTTTCACCAATTTTAAATGTTCAAAATAGGTAACAAAGTTCATATTTGGAAATAACACAAAATTTTAGATGGAATACATGTCTCATTTGTTGAAAATGGATTTAAAATGAATTAATTATGAATTAAACAAGTTTAAACAAGATTTAAATGAATTTAATTCAAGTATGAAATTATTTGAATTTTTATTTGTTCAAAACATTTAATAAAATTCATATTTGGAAAGTGTATACTTTTCTGGTTTGAAAACATATTTTATATGTTCAAAAAGAATTTAATTTGACCAAGTTATGAATTTAGCAATTTTAAATGAATTAAACAAGGTTTACATTATTTAACCAATTTTAATTATTCAAAACAGGAAACAAAGTTTATATTTGGAAAGGTGGTTCAATTTTGCATGGAAAACATATTTTATATGTGACATTGGAATTAAATTTGAATTAGTAATGATTTTGACCAAATTTGAAATGAGTTGTTTGAATTTGAATTTTGAAAACATTTGAAATGTTCAAAACAGTAAACAAATGATTTAAACATGTAGAGAATTAAATTTGGTACAGAAAACATATTTTATTTGTTTAATTTGGATTTGAAATACAGAAGTTATTTGAATTTTAAATGCAGGGACTATTCTGTGATTTAAACAGTTACAGATTTGGTCCAGGGGCTTAGCTGCGCAAAAGAAAATTCCAGACAGGCCCCTGGGACTTTTTATACGCGGGCAGAGCGGCCCCTGGGTCACTGGCAGTGGGCCAGTGCCCAGCTGTGCGCCTGCGTGGCCGCGGGTGGGTGCTGGTGTGGCCACCACTGCCACTGGCAGGTGGGCCTGCGCAGCCAGCGAGGCAAAGAGCGAAAAATTGGGGATTTAATCCCGCGGGGCTGGGAATCAAACCCACGCCCTCGTGTGCGAGTGCGCAGTGCTGGTGCCACTGGGGTGGCTGCGGGATCGTGATAGGAAGGGCGCGCGCGCGGTTTTGAGGTGGTGTTCGTGGCCGCTAACTGAAACTGAATAAAATTCAGTTAACTGAATTTCACCGAGAGAACGGTGGTCGCCGTCGGCGAGCTCGCGAGCTGCTGCTGCTGTTGCTCGTGGGCCAGGTGCAGGGTGGGTACGCGCGCGTGGGCCACTGATGCAGAGAGGGAAAGGAAGGAGGGGATCGTGCTGCTCACCGAGGGGAAACAGAGGGAGGAGGAGGTGCTCGGGAGGCGACAGTCGACGACGGCGACAACGACAGGGACGGCGACGATGATCCAAGGGCTTCCAGTCACAGCGGTGGTGTCGAGGAGGAAGAGGACGTAGCGGGGAAACGATTCCCGCGGCTAACCAGGCCGGAGAGGCATCACGGCGACGGCGATCGCCGGGATTTGGTGGCGGTGGTGTTCGGTGGTGCAGAGAGGGAACAGAGGGAGTAACAGAGGAGAGGGGAGAGGAAAAAGGCGACGGCGCAAGGAGAAGGAAGGAGGGAGAGGAACTAGGGCAGGAGGAGGAGCCCTCGGGGTGGTTATAAGGAGGAGGAGGAGGCGCGCGCAGCCGTTCCCTCCTCGGTCTGTCGACGTGGGCAACCCCGATGCGCGGCCGTACAGAGGTAAGGGATGAAGGGGTACGCAGGCCGTGGGCTGGTGGGCTGGGCTGGCCTGCCCCCTTCTCTCTCTCTCTTTTTTTCCTGTTTTTTTTTGCAGAAAAGAAAAAGGAAAGAAAGAAGAGAAATGGAAGGGTTTTTGTGATTGAAAAATTTGGGGATAAATTTTGATGAGTTATTTATCACAAAAGCACAAGTGTGCAACTTTCTGTTTTTCAAAAATTCAAAGTTGGTTGCTGTTTAAAATTCAAATGGATTTGATTGAATTTTTGGTATTAATTGAATAATTGAAAGAAGCAAGTTATTAGTTTTTAATTTCAAGTTTATTAGGAACAAATGATTGGTTTGACTTGTAATTTTCATTTGAAAACAAAATTGTAACAGAACAAGTATGAAACAAGAATTTGAAATTTGTTTGAAATTCAAATGGAAAAACAAAGGAAACAAATGCAATGCTTATGATGACATGATGCAAAACATAAATTAACAAAAAGCAAACATTCTAATGGTTGTTTTTCATACTTGGGATGTTACATAAAGTTGTCGGAATTCTTACATCCATGTTTTTACAAGTTTATTATAGTACAAAGCATGATTCTGTCTCATCTATTTCCCAATGATCTTACAAAATACTCAATGTTAACCCGAATTGTGCCTGCGTGCTCGGCGTTTAAAAACTGAATGATTTTCAGCCTACTAAAGGTTAAAGGAAACTTGGATTATGCCTGCGTGCCCGAGTTTCAACCAAAAAATTCCTTACTTTTCTCTAAGCATTATCTGATTGTTTAAGTGTTGGGTCACTGGGGCTAGTAAGTAAAAATGCCTTTAGTATGATCCATGTTTCCAAGTTTAAACTGATTGGTTTTACCCAGTAACTTGGCATGAAGATTACAATAGTACTGAGCCATTTCAAACGCTAAAGACAGTTAAAGCATACAAACCAGAGAACTTGGAAGATAAAGGAACATAAAACTTGCAAAGGATTTCATAAAAGTTAAACTGCAAAAGGCGGAGTACTTGTTTATACAAAAGAATAGAAGCATTACAATATAAATTACATTGTAAAGTGCGGTAATGCTCCTATTTCCTATTTCCACCATCCAGGACAAGGAGAATTCTTCAAGCATCCGAGTCTTCCTCGCTGCTGTCATCCTCTGGGGCTTCTGGAATTTCTTCTTCCGGATAGGTGATGGAGATGTTCACCATAGAGGCGATCTTGGTGGCGTGACCCTTGATCTCGTCAAAGATGGTGGTCCGCTGGGTCTCCGTATATCCAACAGGGATACCGGACGCCACGCGCCAAGATTTGGCACTGGGGTAATGCATACGCATAAGGCCTAAGGCCATGCGTGCACCACCCCGTGCTGCGGAGCGCAAGGTAGATTCCTTGGACTCGCCACCTCCAGGATAGATTCCGGAAGTTTTTCAACTTTCGAGAACTCTCCAGTTCTTGCGGGAAGGTACTTGTTGACCAGCTGCATGCCTGCAGCTCGGATCGCAGTGAACACCTTCCCGAAAGCTCGGATTTTCTCAATCCGAGTAAGATCTGGGTCATCTCCTGTTTTTTCAAGACAAAATAACCAAAGAGTTAGCGGAAAAGCAGGGAAAAAAGTTAAGACATGGAAAATCCGGTAAAAGTTGATAACTTACCGAGAATCTTGTCCATCTCGGAGCCTTCCTCCAGGCGCAGGTTCAAGGCGTTCTCCAAATCTTGGATAGTGGCCTTTTCCTTGTCCGCTTGTTGGGAGGCCTTGGATTGAGCAATTCCAAGAGCCATATTGCTGGCCTCCAGATCTTTTTGATCCTTCATAAGTTCCTTATGAAGGTCCAAGTTCTCCCGGCGGAGATTCTCGGCATTGCCGGCATCTTCAGCTATTTGCTTGGCTTTCGCCAAGGCAGCTGGAAAGCAAGGAAAAATATCCGAGATAAGAAAACTCGGAAAAGTACTTAGCAAAAATTATGGACAAGGAACTACAAGAGAACTAAAAGTATACCTGTTGTTTCCTTCAGCGCCAGCTGAGATGATGCCAACTCCGTTTCCTTAACTTCAAGAATAGAAAGAAGGCTTCTAACCTCCTTATTCTTGACAGTTAGCTTGTTGAAAACTTCCATGTTTATGGTTTCAGCGGTTTGCTGAAATAAGGAAACAAACCAGAACGCTTAAGTCAGAAACAAGCATGATAAAAGATAAAAGCATTAAGTGAAAAGCATGCATTTGACTTATTTCTTGGGGGCTAGAGATAATACCTGGCTCATCCGCTATAAACCTGCCAAGTTTTCAGTGAACTCTTTTGCGTAGTCGGCAAAAAGAGTCCCAACTGCGCTAAGGCCCTCGTTGATATCTTTGAATTCCTTATCAAAGGTGGGAATCTCCTCCTCAGTTATCCGAGAAGGACCTCCCACCTCAGGGACCGCCCTTTCCCTCGTGTCCGTTTCCGGCACAATGGGCTGGCTGGTCTGGGACTCGGGGTTGGGGGCTGCAGCATGCTCTTATGTTGCTGCGATTGGTGTAGTTGGAGCGGTAGCAGGAGAAGGGTGTGGGCCTCTGCTGGCCACAACCTTGTGCCTCTTCAGCTTTTTCGGCTTCAGAGTAGAGGGAGGCAGGCTAAAAAGAAGAAAAAGCCGGAAAGTTAAACTCCGAGGTAAAGGAAGAAAATCCCGACAAAGTAGAACAAACCCAGATGTTCAAACCTGGACGTGACGACGGGGACCCCGTCAAGATCAATGTCTTCCTGGTAAGCGGAAATCTTCTTGCGCTTACGTCCACCGGCAAAGGGCGGAGCGCAATGCCTCCAGATCGGCATCGGAAGCGAGTTCCGACTCAGGAAGTTCGGCAATCTGTCAAGAAGACAAAAAATGAGTTGAAACCATGAAAACCAAGTAAACGACAAGGAGTTAAACCCAAAAGGCGAAAAATGTACCTTGGGAGCCGGATTCTCGGCCGTATACATTGGCCGGCTTTCTTCGTATTGGTCGCGGGATGCGACCAATTGATTTGCGCGTTTTCGCAAATCTTTTGCCGACCAAACCTTGTCGATTGTCCGCATAGCATCGCCATCTCCCGAGTATTCGCAGAGGAGGCGAGCGCCGTGATTCGCCAAAGGCTGAATCGGCTTTTCTAACCAGCAAAGGACCGTGTCCATGCCGGTTAGAGGCGGATCAGAGGCGACGAGCTTTGCGATGCGCCGCTTGATCCTGAGAAGATCCGGCGGCAGGGTTTGAACTGCTTCAGTTCCCCAATTTTCTTGGGGAACATCGGCGGTGTTCGAGAAAGGTGGAACCCCGGTGGTTTTCCCAGGAAAGGGAACGTCGGGATGATAAAAGAAGGAACCCATCCAAAATTTGACGGATTCCGATGTTTTAATCTTGGGAAACCAATCCTCCCTAAATCTCCGAAGAGTGAAGGAAATGGTCCCACAAGTTGGGAGTGCGCCCTCCGAAGAGTTCCGTTTAACCCCAAAACAATAAAGCCAGAAATCTAACCTAGGTGCTATACCTAGATAACCCTCGAAAAGGGCATGAAATCCGGCTAAATAGAGGATGGAGTTGGGTGGCAGATTATGGGGTTGGATGTTGTAGTGGGCTAGAATCTGGAGAAAAAAGGCGGACGGCGGCAGACCCATACCTCTCTGGATGTGGGAGGAGAGGAGGACGCGTTCTCCGTCTGTCGGCATGGGCTCGGTCTCGTCCTCCGGGAGCCGCCATTTTCCCTTCAGCACGAGTCCCTCCTTCTCCATTGTCGGAAGGAGGGATGGCGGAATACTGCTGGCAGTCCAGTTGCCGGCAGTTTCCGCCTCTTCTTCGGCTCCGGCGGCGACGGACGCAGCGGCCTCCGCGTCCGCGAGCTCGTCTCCGACGAATGCGATTTTCTCCTCCACCGTCTCGGGCGCGAACGGTGGGGGAGGCGCGGAGGAAGATCCCGCAAGATCCGCGGAGGCGAGAGGGATTTCCTCGCCCTCCGCGCCGCCGGTGGCCTTCATCGGCTCGTCGCCGGAGGCTTGCACTGGCGAGCCCAGCTACGGGTCCATCGTCGCGATTATCTCATCTATGTCCTTAGCGACGGTGCGGGCCGGGGAAGATGACGGAGATGCCATCGAGTGGTGGCGCTTGGTCGCTCCGGTGAGGTCCTGGGTGCTTCGTGCGCTCGGGAAGTGCTCTGCGAAGAACTTGGGCGCTGGAAGTGGCGGTGCGAAGTGAGAGCGGAAGGTTTACGAGGAGGACGAAGATGGCTATTTATAGCCGGAATCTCGTCACGATGCGTGCTAACGGCTCTTTTGACCGTTGGATGATCAACACATGTCACTCGCCGGAAATTCCGGGAAATGAAACGACGGGTGATTATTGCTATCGCCTCGTTTCCCGCGAGAATCTGTCAGAGATATGTTTCTGGGTTTCCCACCTGTAACCCAAACGTCCCTTACGTCAGCAAGGTTAAAACGCTGACGTAGAAAGTTCCTTCTCCGCGAAGATTCGTGGAAGAAAAGCCGGATTTTATGGATTCCGAGTTTTGCGTTGTAACCTCCTTTGAGGAGAAAAAGAAGAATGAAGACTGCAGGCCAATATTTCCTGGAAAAATATGCATTTGGCGAAAGACGGCGAATCTGAGTCTTAATCCTCCTTGGGGGCTACTGTCGGATATATACCAACTAGGGGTATATCAGATGATAGTCTAAAGTGCCGGATTACCAGGGTGGCCTAAATGGTGATGTGCTATGGTCCGTTTGGCGGCCAAGTAAGCTGATGCACAGAACCCGGATTCTAGAAGAACCCGGATCATGGCCCATGTGATTTGGCTTGGAGTAGAAGGCGGATTCCTTACTTTCCAAGTTAGGGAGTTACCGTAGTTTTCTAGGTTTCCTATTCTGTATGCCTTAATCCGGCTATTATATAAAGCCGGACGGGAGATATCATAGATAGAGAAGAAGAAAAAGGCTAACTCGCCGAGAGGTTGATCCTTGACGAGCAGCCAATAGAACCTCACATTGTACTCTGTATTTCCAGGATTAGTCCTGAATAGTGAGATTGCAGGAGTAGGAGCGCCGCATTACTGCGTCGTACCGAACCTGGGTAAAAACCCTGCGTCATTGTTCTTCGCATAACCACGTCCCCCCACGTCTCTATCGGTAGTCTCATGGCACCCCCGTCTATAAAATCTACCACGATGTCCCGACAATAGGGAACGTACGAGTGGTAGAAAAATGAGCCCGTCCAGGATTTGACGAACTCATAAGTTTTTATCTTCGGGAACCATTCCTCCCTAGACCTACGGAGATTGAAGGAAACAGTCCCACAAGTTGGAAGGATACCGTCAGAAGTATTGCGTTTAACGTTAAAGCAATACTGGAAGAAATCTAAGCGGGGTTCTATCCCTAGATACCCCTTGAAGAGGGCCTTGAAGCCGGCTATATACAGGATGGAATTGGGTGGCAAGTTGTGGGGTTGAACCTTGTAATGGTCGAGAATTTGGAGGAAGAAGGCAAAAGGTGGAAATCTCATACCTCAGATGAGATGGGAGGCCAAAATGACCCTTTCCCCGTCTTTCGGAGACGGTTCCAACTCTTCGTGATCCATTCACCATTTATCCTTGGCGATTATGCCATCTTTCTCCAGAGAGCCGAGTAAAGCCAGTACCACGTTGCACAGGCTCCAATTCCCCGAGTCGCCTTCTTCGTCTTCGCCGCCGGTGGCGTTGACGACCGTCGCGGGTGGAAGATTCTCCATTTTCTGTGTCGAGGAGGGGAGGAGGAGGAGGGGCGATAGCGGACGACGGCGATGTGATTTCGGCGGCAGGGACAGAAACGGTGCGCTCTCGGTGGTCACTGGCGCATCGATACTGGGGCACGATGGAACCAGAGGAGCAGAGAGGTTGGTGGCGTCCATGGCGGAGTCGTGGTCGACGGCGATCTGAAACGAGCGCGCGGGGCTTCCGGTTTCCATAATCTGGCGGCGCAACCGTGAAATAGAGCACCGTCCGCCGATTTTCCCTTCTCCGATGAGGGTTTGCGTTCGGTGTGTTCTTCCTTTCCTCTCTCTCGAAGTTGTGTAGTGCGCAGTGTGTTCTGAAAGGCTCGAGGTGGAAGAGAATGCGGAAGGAGAATCGGAGAGACCGATGGAGGTATTTATAGCCATTTTGCGCCAAGATTCGTCCCAACGGCTCTTTTAGCCGTTGGATGATTGACGCGTGTTTCGCCGAAAAACTCGGGAAACGAGGGGACGAGGTGATAATGGCTATCTCCTCGTTTCTCGCGCAAGAATCTGTCAGAGATATGGTTTCAGTCTTTTGACTGAACCTAGATGTTCGTGACGTAAGCAAGATTTCACCGCTTGCGTCACAGTTTCCTTCTCCGCGAAGATTCGTGGAAGGAATGCCAGATTTTGGTAAATCCGAGTTTGGCATTAAATATATTTATTGAAAGAAGAATCTTCTACGAAAAAATGCCGACATTTGTGAAAAGAATACAAATCCATGAGGGAAGGTGAAATGGAGTCTTAATCCTTCTTGGGGGCTACTGTCGGATATATGCCAATTAGGGGTATATCCGGCATTGGCCAAAGGCCGGATTACCAGGGTGGCCCACGAGCAATAAAACAGAGTCCATTGGGCGGTCCAGTAAGATGACGCACAGGAAGACGGATTCTAGAAGAACCTGGAACACGGCCGAGGCATGGTACGACTTGGAGGAGAAGCCGAATTCCTTACTTTCCAAGTTAGAAGCTTTCCGTAGTCTTCTAGGTTTCCCCTGTAACCCTAGTCCGGCTATCTATATAAAGCCGGATGTGAGCCAAAAAAGAAACAAGATCTCAAGTTAGCTAGAAGCCAACTCGCCGGGAAGTTTATCCTCGCCAAGTTAGCGAAACCCTGATTTTAGTGAGATTACAGGAGTAGGAACGCCGCCTAGTTGATTGTATACTTCAGGCTTCAGCCCTGATTTTAGTGAGATTGCAGGAGTAGGAACGCCGCCTAGTTGCGACGTACCGAACCTGGGTAAAACCCGTGTTCTTGTTTCCAGTTGTTCCACGACCCCCGCGGTTCTACCAGTAGGCTTATGGCACCCCCGTCCATGATCCTTACTACGAAGTCTCGACACTATGTTTACCCAAAACAAGATGGAGCAACGCACCATTATCAGCCCATTCCAGCTGGCTATGCTCTTGTCGGGGTGGATGACATTGTGCCTAGTTTTGAAACAATGGATCTTGATATTCCTGGAGGTGACAATGAGAAGACACATGTGATGTCAAGCGCAGTTTCGCCCTATGGAACAAGAAATACATCGTCTTTTCGGGCCCCGTGCCAAGGCCATCGACTCCTCCTGCTGGCAGTCCACATGAGCAGCAAGGGCCATCGACTTCTCGTGGTATCAGCCCACATGAGCAGCAAAGTCCACACCTACCTGAGGGGGGGGGGAACGCGAGTCCATCATCTCGATATCCTCCGCGTGAGGAAGCGCATGTTAAACGGAAAAGTTCTCCGGCTAGGAAGAGGCCTAGAATGGAGAGAATACATTCGCCTCTTCAGAAGTTACCTTGGGAAAGAACTGTCGAGGAAAACGCCACCATCGTTTGTTCCGAGGAGGCTGCCCATTTTGCTAAGAAAGTGCCAGAGATACCTATTGAGAAGACACTAGATCCGGTGAAAGTTGTGCGTACCGTTGAGAATCTATATGACCCTGTACCATTGCCGTCATCAGACTATAGGCGTTCTATTGAAAGGTCATAAGACGAGATGGTCCAGGCGGAAAAAGGGAAACCGGTGGTCCAGGCGGAAAAAGGGAAACCGGTGGTCCAGGCGAAAAAAAAGTAGTCAAGTTCCCCAGCTCGGGGAACAAGACGTTTAATTGGCCCCCCCTGTCAAGGTGTTTGACGAGAAGGCCGTTCAAAGTTATCAACAACACACAACCGATATCGATTACCCCATCGCTGAAGTAGCGTATAATTTTTTCAAGGGAAAATTTTGGTCGAGAATGTCTGCACCCTACCAACAAGAATGCGCAATTTGCATAGCTCGTACTTGAATAGGGAAAAGGAAGGGTACGAGTCTATCATGGTGAGTGTTAAGGAGGAGCACTACTTCCAAGAATACACTTTGAGCATTGACTTGGTTGATCTTTTTGGGTTATACAATCTGCGAGCCCTCGGCAAATCGTTGCTCAGTTTCTATTGCCTGTAGGTGATCTATTTATGTAATTTGAGAAGTCTGTAGCTCATTTCGATCATTTTCTGTAATTACCCTCAATTTAATATTTTGTGCGCAGATTGAAGATGCTCGGATGCAAAAGGGATGAAATCACGGACATTGGGTTCATTGACGCGAATACAATGCATGAAAAAACCAAAAAGGAACCCATGTATAACAAGGATACACCGAAGACTTTGCTAAGGTTTTTGAAGCGACAGCGTGACAAAAAACAAATACTTTGGCCTTACAACTTCGAGTGAGTGTTACTGTCTTTTAACACATTCTATTTTGCTCACCAGATATTAAAATTTTAACTATTGAGTTATATCTATGGCACTGCATATTTAAACGTGCACAACTTCCACTTTATTCTTATCGTCATTAAAATGCATGATGGAATAGTTAAAGTCTTTGACTCACTAAGCAAACCGCCTAAAGATTACAAGCACTGTTTTGATATGCTCAAAAGGTAATTTTATTTAATTCTTATCGGTTTTTTCGTTAATTTCCTTATGTAAACAAATTAATAACTCTTTTATCATTTCCTTTGTCGCGCAGCATATAGGAAACGTTCATCAAGGAAATTCGGCCGGTGGATGGAATCCGAAGCTGATATGGCGTGCGAACAAAGTAAGTACTACTAGCTAGGTCCATACACCTTTATCATACTATATTATTGTTTGATTGAATTACATTCTTGTACAGAAATGTGCGCAACAACCACCGGGGACAAATCTATGTGGTTACTATGTTTGTGAGAACATTCACAAGATTTTCAACGAGAGAACGAATAATAGAAGCAATAAAGAGGTACGTAAATAATATTCAAAACTTTATTTTGTTACCATCAGTTCGGCTGAGTTTCAGTCATAATTGTTTTATTATGATTTCACATATATATATACACATAACTCATGTATTCATTTGTATCTCATTCTTTTAAAGTTGGCAAGAAAGTAGGAAAACCTCTCCATCGAGCGCCGCTTCCAAGCAATTGGCGAGATTTTTCCTTCGAGACGTCATAGCTCCTTTCGGAGGGTACTACCATGTTCCATAGTATGCCTCAAATGTAATAGTGAGCTATAGCTATATGTAATATATGGTATGCCTCGGAGAGTACCACTATGAAACATTACTTAATTTGCGATGTTATGTAATTACTTATATGTGTTACATATATGAACCAAGTTGATATGCATCGATTTGATCTTCATGTAGATATTTTATATATACCCAAACGTGTTTCTGGCGCATCGACGCGATCCTCGTAGGATGAAACGGTCCGATACGGCCCCTAAACCCCTCCTAAACCCTAAACGCTGGATTCTCTGTCGCGACAGAGATTTGTGCACTTTCTCTGCCGCGCCCAACCCTTTGGTACCGGTTCTTGTTACGAACCGGTACCCCGGTACCAAAGGTCTTCAGCCCCGCGGGCTCCCCCGAGCCCACGTGGAGGCACCTTTAATACCAGTTCGTAAGGAACCGGTACTAAAGGGTGGGGGGAGGGTCTTTAGTGCCGATTAATTAGTACCGGTTGTCCAACCAGTACTAATGGCCCTCTGGAACCGGTACTGATAGGGCATTTTTCACCAGTGTACATTGTTTTAGAGCCCCTAATAATTTGCAAAATAAACCTCGAATATGAATTATGTCTTAGAAAAAATGGAATTATGTACTAATAAAAAATCGATTATACATTAATGAAAAATTCGGATTATGCATTAGCCAAATTCCGACCGCAAATTAAAAAAAATTGGGAACACGCATTAACAAAAAATTAAATGATGCATTAACAAAATATTTGGATCACACATTAACAAAAAAAATTGTATTACGTGTTAACAGGTAGAACTAAATATTATAAATGGAAAAAATAACAAACTAAGATCGGATGTGGACTGAATGGTCAAACTAACATTGGATGTGAATTGAATGGTCTAGATAAGACTCGTGTAGGTCCAACTAGTTGTGAACAAACCACGTTGGTTCTTAAGTACTCTCTCCGTATCAAAATATAAGATGTTTTAGCATTTTGTAGATATAATGTATTTAGACATGTTTTAGTGTGTAGATTCATATGCATCTTGCACTAAAACATGTCTAGATACATATTGTCTAGAAAATGCTAAAACATCTTATATTTTGATACGGAGCGAGTATAATATTATTGCACACAAATGGCTCACCAACATAGCATTATGACACCCACCAATAACAAGGTACATTGGGCTGAAGCTAAGCGATGCTATACTAGAGACGACAGCGCTCCCACACCCAGCGCTAACTAACCAAAATTGGGCCTCACCATGAGGTTAGCACCCTGGCCAACGGCGCTACCTTGTGGAGGGTAGCATCCCCTATACAAATGCGACTAGATTCAGAAAGATCGAAAGGTTTATTTTATACTGAAATTTTTCCATGGTGTTAGTTTTATCATTTTGCACTCTACACCAATAGTAATACTAATCCCTCCTTCCCAAAATAGGAGGCCTATAGTTTTTTCTCAAAGTCAAACTTTTTATAGTTTGCTCAGTTATATAGAAACAAAGTGAATATATTTGTAATCCCAAACCATTATAGTTAGGATCATCATGAAAGATATTTGCATATCATGTGAATTTGGTATTTTAGATGTTGATATATTTTTCTATATAGTTATTCAAAGTTTAAAAGTTTGAATTTGACAAAAAAAAAAATATAGACATCCTATTTACACCGGAAGGATTTCATGAGAGTGGATTTCTCAGTCCTAGGTTGCCCTTCCCCATACTATAAGTGTCGCCGAGTGCTTAGTTATTCGGAAATAGTCTCCTGGTCAACCCCCACAGATGCATTTGCATTTCACCCCTACAAAACATACAAATTAACTCACACTCTAGTCCAAAGATGAGAGGATAGTACATGACTAGTTCAGAGAGGATAAGACATGACTCGTTCATTCCCAGACCAAACCTTATCCCGAGTCGCCCACCACCTCTCGTCCCGTGCTCCACCCGGAAACCCCATCCCGCCCCGACCCCTTCCCGTCCCATGCCCCCTCTAGTCGGCTCTCTCCCGTTCCTCTCCACGTCCAGAGAGGAGGATCTCCTCCACCAAAACTCGCTGCCGGAGAGCAGGCCCGCGACCAGTGGCTGCGCTAGGGGTCTTCTTGTGTATTCATATGAACACCCAAGATTTCCAGCGATAAACTGTTCTTTACATATTGGCAGTTTTTTATATCAGCCTAACACAGAGCCCAACCCACAAACCAACATGCCAACGAGAAAGAGTGCACTAGGTCTGGTCGTTCTCCTTGTATGCTCGACCATACACGCAGCGCGGCCGCATCACCGCATCGGAAGACATAGCAAAATCTAGCGGCACGGCGGCACATCGCGACGCTGCAACGGCCCTTGGAGAGAGACGACCACGACGGGCCCACCCCCTCTTCACACCCGCGGTCCTGCCCCTCTTCTGCTCTTCACCCCGCATAGAACCGCCCCCGCAGGGAGTCAGGTATGGCACTGCCCCCTCTCTAAGAGCATTTCCACTCGGTACCCCTAATAGTGGTCCGGATTGGTGCATCGAGGTGGCCTTTGGGGGCTGTCCGGATGGAACTGGAAATTCGGGGAGAGACGTTCCCCACTTGCAGGCTCCCAGTTGATTCCCAGCCGTCCTCCTTCTTCATTCCTCTGTAGTCGGGATGCCAACAAGGACGACGCGGGATGCCGGCAGCATGCCGCTAGACTTGTACAAAGCCATGGGTCTAGGCCCTCGCCGCGACTGGGCATGGAGGCGTCGTCCGATGCCGTGTCGGTGCTGCCTGCTGCGGACGACGATGGCGCGCTGGCGTGGGAGGTGTAGTTCAGTTTGGCTGGATCAGGACGACAATGTGCCATGGATGTTGAGGAGCTTGGCTCAGCTTGGCTGCGTACTTCATTGCCAACACGACCGCGATCGTGCAGCAGCGCATCAAGACGATGGAGACTTGGATCCAGGCCGCGTCACTGGGTTGGTCGACACGGTGTGCACCGCACCAACGCCAGTGGCATTCTCTACATCATGTCTGTCGTGATGCCGGCTCAAGTGCTCATGGGGCTCGGCCATGGCCACGCCACGGTGGCCGTCACCGACTCGCTGTGGCTGTAGCCGCGTGCGCCGATGCATGGAGGTTGCGATGGGCGTGCATCCAGTCGTAGACCATCATCCCGCCGTGTGCGAGCCCAATGCCGCCGCCACCCATTCTAGACAGCGGGTCACCGCCGTGCGTGTGCCCGATGCCCCTCGGAAACCAGCGCGCCGCCGCTGGCGATGAGCTTACCCCGGCTCGCGTGGAAGGCCCTGAGAGCGCGGACATCACGTCGCCGCCGCCGTGCGTGAGCCCGATGCCCCTTGGAAACCAGCGCGCCGCCGTTGGCGACGAGCTCGCCTCGGCTCACGTGGAAGGCCTTGAGAGCGTGGAGTCTGCGCCGCCGCCCTGAGAGCGTGAAACCTAGCGGGCGCCTGTGGGACGGCCACGCAAGAGGGCAGGACGACCACGCAAGAGGGCGGCACGTCCTTGGGCTTGTGGAGGAGCTTGGAGGAGGGGTCGAGCGGCGAGAGGAACGACGTCTCCGGTGGCGGCGCAGTTCACAGGAGCGAGAATGGATGGATAAAGGAGAGAGAGAGGATGGATAAAGGAGGGCACGTGGAGGCACGTTAGTGGAAGAACGCAGCAAAGTTTCGTCCGAACGCTACCAACACGAATTGGGACGTGACGTGAGGGTCCTTTGGGGGCCGCGACTGGGCACAGTTGGCCTTCTTTCGGACCTAAAAGTGTTTGGGGAAGACATTTGGAGGGCGTGAGAGGAGATGCTCTAATCCTCTATTCACTATTTCAGTTGACTAATTTGGCCAGATTCGTTGATTTGTTCTGCCCGCTGTTCTAGTAGTAATATTCTATTTTTCTTATTTACTTGTAATTTAGGTTGTAGTTGAAGAATAATACAGGGACGTCTAGCAGTAGCATTGTGGGACAAGGCTTCAAAAGCAAACAATACGGATGATACATCCACACCAAATGAGACAGCTGCAGCATCGCCACCGATCTTGGCTCAAGGTACTGATGTATTCGTGTTTCTGCATAATTATTATGGTCGGATACGTTGAAAAGTTGCAATTACCGTGTTGTTTTGTTCATATATTGCATTTGGAGCAAAAAAATAAATAAATACAATGAATACCCACTCACCCGCGGCCCCTCCCTGCCGGTCCTCTCCCATGGTTGTTCGCCGCCACGACACTGGCTCGGAGCAGTGCTCGAGCTGGGGTAGTGCCGCAGTCCCTCCCCCACCGCGCCTGCGGCCCCTCCCCTCCTCCCTTGACTAGACTCGGCACCGGCGCCTTGCATTGTTGAGGTCGCCCTAGCCTGGGTCGTCAAGCAGGAGAGCGTCGTCGATCCCCAACTCCACTGTGCGGCCATCCACGTCCTCCAACGTGTGGGGATCAACACATCCGGTGGGCTGAGTTTGGTTGGATCTACGCAGGGAAAGCCTAGATCCGAGGCACCTCGTTGCTCTTCTTTTTCTTGATTATTTTTTTAGATCTGAGATGTTTCTGTGATGATATCAATGATTTCATGTGAATCTTGTATTGAACTTTTCTATATCTTCAAAAATATGTTACATATCTTACTGCAGTGGACATTATGCGGTGTTTATCCTTATGAAGTGAAGATTCTTCAAAATCTTCTATGGATGTTTTCGTGCGTATGGAACCTGAATGTTACTCCTATTCTGCCTATGTGTGAAATAATTTTTTTCAAACTCGTGTAGCCAATTTTTTTGTATAAATCCTTGGCGATTCTTGAATGAATATGATTATCCGTACAGATGTGTATACATATTTATTCCTTTTTATGGGTTTTGCTAGCCATTTATTTATCTTTGAATGAGATGCTAGCAAACTATTTCCAGCATTTTCACGTTTATTTTATGTTTATATGAGATGCTCGCAAAGTTCCATTGCTAATGCCGAAGAGGGAAACAATTTGTGATGGTCTGTGACTCAAATCTTCGAAATTCTGAGTGAAAATACTATTAAAAAATTCGGCAAAAAACTTATGAAAAATATAAACTGAAACTTTTATGAAAATTTGTAAAAGCTTAAAAAGCTAAGGCGTGTTCTGAAGTTTTCTGCACCAATCTCCAGGTTTTTAACGGATGTCAAGTATTGATGATCACCTAGGAGTGGTTTTGCATTTCCGAGGATTTCATGTGATAAATTTCGCGGACACAGTCGTGGTATAGCTCAATTGGCCCAGGTTTAAATTAACAGTTGGTCCTTGAATTAAGACCACGGATGGCGGTCACCAGCATAGCATTATTTCAGCCAACAATAATAATGCACGGAGTATTAAGTAGGAAAACTGCCAAGGTGGGTAGTATCTATACACCGGGCACAGCTGAGTGTGGTACGATCCAGAGCTTGGATAATGGAGCTCACCAGCTGCCCATGGCGATCCCTCCTTGTATTCAGCGCACTTCCCCTCGCCTTGCTCATCTTAGTATTGCTCAACATCCTTGGACGAGGCCACAAGCAGCTCCCTCCAGGCCCGTCGACCCTGCTTTTCGTGGCCAAGTTTTTCGCGCTCGGGCGGTCCATGTCTGACCTCCCTGAGATCCTACGCGAGCTACATGCGCGCCATGGCCCCGTTATCTCGGTGAACCTATTCCGCCTGCTAGTCTTCGTCTCCGACCGGCATCTCGCCCACCGTGTCCTCGTCCAGAGCGGCGACACCTTCGCCGACCGCCCGGAGGCCTTCGAGCCGGGGCTCCTGTTCAGCTCCGGCGGCCGCATCATCTTCTCCGCGCGCTACGGTCCTTACTGGCGCCTCATCCGCCGAAACCTCGCCTCCGAGGTGCTGCGTGTCGGCCTCTTCGCGCCAGCAAGACGGTGGACTCGCGAGGCGCTCGTCCGCGACCTCCTCGCAGGCAGTGGCGACGGCTGGCGGCCCGTGCCCGTCACGGTAAGGCCCTTGTTCCAGCGCGCCCTGTTCGACCTTTTCGCGTACATGAGCTTTGGTGTCAGGCTTGCCCCGGAGGTGCTGGAGGAGATAGAGGAACTCCAGATGTCAGTTGTGCGCAGCTTCCCGCTCGGGTACCCCATCTTCTACCACTTGCCGTCCCTCACCAAGAGGATCTTTCACAAGCGCTGGGCTGCGCACGTGGCCCTTCGCCGCAGGCTGGACGAGGTCTTTCTGCCGCTAATCCATGCCAGGCGCGCCGGGGACACGCCTTGCTACGCCGACTCCCTCCTCGCGCTGCGCGTGCCCGACGACGGCGACCGCCCGCTCACGGACGGCGAGCTGGTCAGCCTGTGCCTGGAGTTCCTCAGCGCCGGGAACGACGGCACGTTGACATTGCTGGAGTGGATCATGGCAGAGCTGGTGAACCGACCCGACGTGCAGGCCAGGGTCTACGAGGAGGTGAGTAGCATGACGGAGCTGCCCAGCGAGGAAGGTGACCTGCCGACGCCGTACCTGAACGCCGTGGTGATGGAGGCGCTGCGCCTGCATCCGCCTGTCCACTTCCTCGTCCCGCATGCCATGCAGGGCGACGGCGCTGAGATCGGAGGCTACAAGCTGCCCCTGGGCGCCGAGGTGAACGTCCTAGTCGCGGAGTTGGGACGCGACGAGACGGTCTGGACGGCCGCGCGGGAGTTCAGGCCGGAGCGGTTCCTGGACGGCGGCGAGGGGTGCGACGTGGACATCACGGGGAGGAAAGAGATCAAGATGATACCGTTCGGCGCCGGCCACAGGATGTGCCCCGCGTACAGGCTCGCCATGCTGCACGTGGCCTACTACGTGGGGGGGCTCGTGAGGGAACTGCACTGGCTGCCGTCGGCGGACGGGGAGAAAGTGGACATGACGGAGACACTGGACTTCACCTCCCACATGAAGCATCCTCTCCGTGCACGCATCATCCAAAGGAGTTGAAGCTACCCCAGCAAGTTAACACTATGTATGTATGTATGTATGTATGTATGTATGTATGTATGTATGTATGTATGCTCTATTTTTCGTACTGTAATCCATGGTTAATTTGCCTCCCTACCGCAATTAATCTGGCTACTGTATACGTGTATGTGTGTGCTGCAAACAATTGCTCTATTTTACATGGTTCAAGAACAGGAAGAGAGCTTCCATACATGGTTCAAAATACCCCTTCACGCCCCGTTTGTTTCTAATGTTTTTCCGGGAATTGGTGGGGATAATCCCGGTCTAATCCCGAATTTCCACATATCATCGAAAAGCCATTTGTTTCTAGAGTATTTGACTGGTATTATTCCCATTTTTATCTAGAAATCTCCAAACTCTAGTGTATTTTCTTCAATACACTACTATATCTAGTGGATTGGGATTCGATGGGATTGAGTGAAGGTGGAGGTTTCACCCAATCGCTGTGAGGATTATCCCTAGTAATCCCCTAAAGCCCACTAGAAACAAACATGATCTTAGTAATTTCCGCGGCGAGTCAATTTTCGGGGTAGGACGCTAGGTCACCACCGAGTTCCTTCCCCCGACGACACTCCTGCTATGATCCCTTTCTCTTCGAATCTTCCTCCACTCGATGCTCCAATGGACAACAACCGTTGGGTGAGAATCTCATCAGTTTGGGAGGTAAGAGCTTATACTGGTTCTGTTTTTTCAATCCCTACTAGTGGAGACAGGACCTTTTGTCCTGGCCCGTGAGAGCAATTAGTCTCGGTTGGCCAACCGGGATAGGCCAGGTGGGACTAAAGGGACCTTTAGTCCCTGAAATGCTACGGGTCAGGAACAATGTGCTGAAATTCGCATGGGCTAGCAGGCCCATTAGGCAATTTTCATTTAATCCCTAAGGCCCATGCTGCCATAACAAATGGTGGGAGTTTAGTCCCACATTGCTAGTTGGGAGAGTTTTGCACCAGTTTATAAGGTGAGCTCTCTCCCCACTAGTGTGAGTTGGTATGAAGAGAGAGGAGTAGTGGAGGTGTTCCACACGCGCGCTCCTCCTCCTCCGCCGCCTCGTCACGACACGCCGCGCCGCGCCGCGGGTTGCGGGAATGAGCCGAGCCGATGCCTTTATTTTGGCAGTTGGAAACGGAGTCAACAGACAGGCCAATAACATTCATTTTGGTAACAGCCGCGCGCAGTAAAACGCCGCATTGATCACGTGTTAACCGCGCGCAGTAAAACGGCACATTGATTACGTGGTAACGGCTGTAGTAAACGCCAAATTGATTTGTGAGCTGACCGTTCTCCTACCGTACCTATATATTGAGGTCGCAGGGGCGGACACACACACAACTCATACGCTCTGTACCCACTGTCGTTCCTCTCTCTGTTGCTGCCTCCGGTTATCCCATCCCGTCTACCGCGTACACGACCGACGGGAGAGCAGGCCTCCGAAACCCCGCCTCTCCAGATCCTGTACGGGAGAGGGGCGATTAGGTTTTTGGGGAGCGTCTCCTACGTGACTGCTCGCTGCCGTACGTCTACTTCGACTACTACCTCATCATCAACATGGCCTCCGAAGCCGAACGAGCTGGTGCTGCCGCCGCTGCTGCCACCGAGGCCGCTGCTGTTGCTGAGGCCGCCAACGCTGCTGCTGCCGCCGCGGCCGCCGCCTCTGCTACGACTACTGCCAATTGGCCAACTGCAGGGTATAACACGTTTATCCCTGCCTTTGTTATTTGTGTGCGATACTAGTAGCTTGCGTAGATTTATCTACTATAAATCTAGTATGCACGAACATGGTTAAATATCAGTATGTTTACGTTATGTTCATGATTTATACTTGGATTAATTTAATCTGTAAATTGCCTAAATTCTTAACAATCCAAAAACCTAATATGTGTAGACAATTTTCGATTCATGGTTTTGCTACTGCACTGAAACCGGACCCGTTTACGGGGACGTACTTTAAGCGTTGGCAGACCAAAACATTCTTATGGCTCACGGCTATGAACGTGTTCTGGGTCGTCGGTGTCACTCCCACGGAAACGATTACTCCTGATCAGGAGAAGGCGTTTAGGGATGCCACCGTCGTCTTTATTGGATGCGTTCTAAGCGTGATCGGAGAGAAGTTTGTTGACGCATATTTACATGTGCGGGTTGCCAAGGACTTGTGGGAGGCGCTCGAATCCAAATTCGGCGCAACCGATGCTGGCAGCGAGATGTACAGTATAGAGCAGTTCCATGACTACAGAATGGTCGAAAACCGTTCTGTTTTGGAGCAGTCTCATGAGATACAGTGCATCGCTAAGGAGCTTGAAATTCTCAAGTGCGTGTTACCGGGCAAGTATGTTGCGGGATGCATAATCGCCAAGCTGCCTAATTCCTGGAGGAGCTTTGCCACCACTCTGAAACATCAGAGGCGTGAATTCTCAGTAGAGGATGTCATCGGCCATCTGAGTGTTGAGCAGAATTCAAGGGCAAAGGACTCGCATGGAAAAGGGAATGAAGGGACTTCTGCGGCCAATATGGTACAGAAGAACTACAACTCCCACAAGAACAAGGCGAGGACTGGTGTCCAGCAGAATACCGACTTCAAGAAGAAGGCTAAGAAGACCTTCAAGAAGGATAAGAAGAAAGATGGCTGCTTCACTTGTGGTTCACTGGAACACTGGGCTGGGAAATGCCCAAAGAAGTATGTGAAGCCAGGACAGGATTCCAACGCTGTCAACATGATCGTGAGCAACAATGAGAATGGGGCATCTGGGTATGGTAATTTGTTTACTGTATTCTCAGTTTGTCAGTCTACTGATTGGTGGATTGACACAGGTACAAACATTCATGTGTGTACTGACATCTCATTGTTTTCTTCTTATCAGGTCACAAGGAACGGGTCCGTATTGATGGGGAACGGCGCAAGTGCTTCTGTACTTGGTGTTGGCACGGTCGATCTGAAGTTTACTTCGGGAAGGATCGTGCAGCTCAAGAACGTGCAGCATGTCCCCGCCATCAAGAAGAATCTCGTTAGTGGCTCCCTTCTATGTAGAGAAGGATTTAAGTTGGTTTTCGAGTCCAATAAAGTAGTTGTAACGAAATATGGACTGTTTGTTGGAAAAGGGTATGAGTGCGGAGGTCTGTTCCGCTTTTCCCTCGCTGATTTTTGTAATAAAGTCGTGAACAATATTCATTCGAGTGTTAATGAAACAGAAGTTTGGCATTCACGTCTTTGTCACGTTGGTTTCAGTTGCATGACGCGGTTAGCAAAACTAAATTTAATTCCAAGTTTCACTTTAGCCAAAGGTTCTAAGTGCCATTCGTGTGTACAAGCAAAGCAACCTCGCAAGCCCCACAAGGCTGCGGAGGAGAGACACTTGGCGCCATTAGAACTCATACATTCTGATCTCTGTGAGATGAATGGTGTGTTGACTAAAGGTGGAAAGAGATACTTCATGACATTAATAGATGATTCCACTAGGTTTTGCTATGTATATCTGTTAAACACTAAAGATGAGGCTCTACACTACTTTAAAATCTATAAGGCAGAAGTTGAGAATCAACTTGAAAAGAAAATTAAACGAATCCGGTCAGATCGTGGTGGAGAGTATTTTTCTAATGAGTTTGACTCTTTCTGTGCGGAACATGGAATTATTCACGAGAGGACGCCTCCCTATTCACCTCAGTCAAATGGGGTTGCCGAAAGGAAAAACCGTACTCTAACAGATTTGGTTAACGCCATGTTAGATACATCGGGTTTATCCAAGGCATGGTGGGGGGAGGCTATATTGACATCATGTCATGTCCTGAATAAAGTTCCGACGAAAGACAATGAGGTCACTCCCTATGAGCAATGGGAGAAGAGAAAAACAACACTCTCGTACTTACGTACTTGGGGCTGTTTGGCAAAAGTCAATGTGCCGATCCCCAAAAAGCGTAAACTTGGACCAAAGACCGTGGATTGCGTTAATTTGGGATACGCTAAGAATAGCGTTGGCTATAGATTTCTAGTAGTGAAATCTGAGGTACCTGACGTGAAGGTCGGTACGATTTTGGAGTCTAAAGATGCTACATTCTTTGAGGATATTTTTTCTATGAGAGATATGCAAAGCACTTCTAGACAGGAATCAGAGGAGACTCCTGAACCTGCCATTCCTATGGAATATTATGAACAAACACATGATGAGAATCCTGAGAAGGATGACGAGGAAACCCTTGGTAGGGGCAAGAGACAGAGGACTGCAAAGTCCTTTGGTGATGATTTCCTTGTGTACCTTGTGGATGATACTCCCACTTCTATTTTAGAAGCTTATGCATCTCCAGATGCTGACTACTGAAGAGAAGCGGTCCGTAGCGAGATGGATTCCATCATGGCTAATGGAACGTGGGAGATCACTGAACGTCCTTATGGCTGTAAACCATTAGGATGTAAGTGGGTGTTCAAAAAGAAGCTTAGGCCTGATGGTACGATTGAAAAGTACAAGGCTAGACTTGTGGCCAATGGTTATTCCCAGAAAGAAGATGAAGATTTCTTTGACACTTATTCACCTGTGGCCTGACTGACCACCATTCGAGTATTACTCTTGTTGCGGCCTTGCATGGTCTTATCGTCCATCAGATGGATGTTAAGACGGCTTTCCTAAATGGAGAGTTAGACGAGGAAATCTATATGCAACAGCCAGATGGCTTTGTGTTAGATGGTCAAGAAGGAAAGGTGTGTAAATTACTGAAATCTTTATATGGGCTGAAACAAGCACCTAAGCAATGGCATGAGAAGTTCAATACAACTTTAACATCTGTTGGCTTTGTTGTTAATGAAGCTGACAAATGTGTATACTATCGCCATGGTGGGGGCGAAGGAGTTATTTTGTGTTTGTATGTTGATGACATACTGATATTTGGGACCAACCTCAAAGTAATCAATGAGGTTAAGTCATTTCTATCCCAGAACTTTGAGATGAAAGATCTTGGTGTGGCTGATGTTATCTTGCACATCAAGCTATTGAGAAACAATGAGGGTGGGATTACACTTCTGCAATCCCATTATGTTGAGAAGGTTTTGAGTCGTTTTGGATATTCGGACTGCAAAACTTCTCCAACGCCATATGATCCTAGTTTGCGGATTCGAAAGTTCGAAGGCACAGCTAAGGATCAGCTGAGGTATTCTCAAGTAATTGGTTCACTCATGTATCTAGCGAGCGCTACGAGGCCTGACATCATGTTTGTTGTGTGCAAACTAAGCCGGTTTGTTTCCAATCCGGGTGATGTGCATTGGCATGCTGTAGAAAGAATTATGCGCTATCTGAAAGGTACCGTGAACCATGGACTTCACTACAGTGGATATCCTTCGGTACTTGAAGGGTATTGTGATGCGAATTGGATCTCTGATGCTGATGAGATGAAAGCCACAACGGGGTATGTGTTTACCCTTGGAGGTGGTGCTGTTTCCTGGAAGTCTTGCAAGCAAACGATCTTAACGAGATCGACAATGGAAGCAGAATTAACAGCATTAGACACGTCTAGTGTCGAAGCAGGATGGCTTCGAGATCTTTTGATGGACTTGCCTGTGGTTGAAAAGCCAGTACCGGCTATCCTTATGAACTGTGACAATCAAACAGTGATTGTCAAGGTGAAGAGTTCAAAGGACAATGCACAGTCCTCAAAGCACATAAAAATGAGATTAAAAGCTGTCAGACATTTAAGAAACTCCGGAGTGATAGCGGTGGATTATATCCAGTCGGCTAAAAATCTGGCAGATCCCTTTACTAAAGGGCTATCACGTGTTGTGATAGAAAGTGCATCGAGGGAGATGGGTATGAGACCCACATGAGTTGCCATGGCAGTAACCCAACCTATGTGATCGGAGATCCCGTGAAGTGGGACCTGGGAAAACAAGCTAGTGGTTAACTGAGGAGAGTAATTTTTACTAACCCACTCCACTGGAGATGCAGTACTCTCAAAAACTGTATGGCAGGTTGACTTTTGTCTTAATGTGTTCCAAGGCTTGTATAAGCAAGATGCTATCCTACAGAGCGATCTTTGGAGGAACACACCTATATGATCCTGACTGCTGGTCACAGTCTATGAGATTGGGTGATCTCTAATAAATTCATGAATAGGCCAGGAGTATGACTAATATGCTCCACCCGAGGGGTCAGCCTTCGGCAGCCTAGTACTGGCAAGACATTTAGTGAAACTATTTTACGCCAAACTGACAATTCAAGGCATAGTTCATTGTTCAGTTGTGATGTAGTGTAGCTACTTGTTCTAGGTGGATGTTCAACCTTAACGGGTCTCCACTGAAAATGCCGGTATATAAAAACAGTGAATGGAACAGAGGACAACACCATGGGTCTTCGGGATCTGGTGGGGGATTGCTGAAATTCGCATGGGCTAGCAGGCCCATTAGGCAATTTCCATTTAATCCCTAAGGCCTATGCTGCCATAGCAAATGGTGGGAGTTTAGTCCCACATTGCTAGTTGGGAGAGTTTTGCACCAGTTTATAAGGTGGGCTCTCTCCCCACTAGTGTGAGTTGGTATGAAGAGAGAGGAGTAGTGGAGGTGTTCCACACGCGCGCTCCTCCTTCTCCGCCGCCCGCCTCGCCACGCCTCGTCACGACACGTCACGACGCGCCGCGGGTTGCGGGAATGAGCCGAGCCGATGCCTTTATTTTGGCAGTTGGAAACGGAGTCAACAGACACGCCAATAATATGAGACGTCATATTGATTGCTGTCTATTGCGTCACATTCATTTTGGTAACAGCAAACGCCAAATTGATTTGTGAGCTGACCGTTCTCCTACCGTGCCTATATATTGAGGTCGCAGGGGCGGACACACACACACAACTCATACGCTCTGTACCCACTGTCGTTCCTCTCTCTGTTGCTGCCTCCGGCGATCCCATCCCGTCTACCGCGTACAAGGCCGACGGGAGAGCAGGCCTCCGAAACCCTGCCTCTCCAGATCCTGTACGGGAGAGGGGCGATTAGGTTTTTGGGGAGCGTCTTCTACGCGACTGCTCGCTGCCGTACGTCTATTTCGACTACTATCTCATCATCAACATGGCCTCCGAAGCCGAACGAGCTGCTGCTGCCGCCGCTGCTGCCACCGAGGCCGCTGCTGCTGCTAAGGCCGCCAACGCTGCTGCTGCCGCCGCGGCCGCCGTCTCTGCTACGACTACTGCCAATTGGCCAACTGCAGGGTATAACACGTTTATCCCTGCCCTTGTTATTTCCATGTGTGCGATACTAGTAGTTTGCGTAGATGTGTCTACTGTCAACTTAGTATGCATGAATATGGTTAATTATCAGTATGCTTACGTCATGATCGTGATTTATGCTTGGATTAATTTAATCTATAAATTGCCTCCCTAACACAATGGTACTCCATGTGGCCGTCGTAGAGCGTGCTGGAGGCACATCCTTTAGTCCCGGCCCGTATAACGGACTGCGACTATTGATTCTCTACCGCGGAAGAGAATTGGGCACTTTCTGTGCCACAACAGAGATATTTTTTTTCTTTCTTCATTTCTAAACGCTGATTCATATATACCGTACACAATTACCGGGACTAGAGTCCGTCTATTCGGTTGAGCATATAAGATAATTTGTATTACGATTGAGCATTCAAATTTGTAAAATCTTGATATAGTTACATGGAGATCACACAATTACCGGGACTAGTGTCCGTATATTCTATTACACGGGGATCATCAGTAGGAGCGACTATTTACACTAAATACTCCGACGTCGTCTACCATATCTGTCATCATAAAACCCGCCAGCTCCTCTGCAATTCCTATTAGTTGTTGTTCTGTTAGTAACCTATCCCGCGTGGCCTCGAACTACATAAGAAAAGGAGATCAATATGAATATCAATCGTGATAACAAAAAGTGACGGTAATAAAATAAAGTTGTGAATGTATTTCTTACGTTGACTCTATAATTTTTCTGCTCAGAGGTCAACGTGTGAATGAACTCGCAAACATAGTATCTACATAGATTCGTCCTCAGTGGCTGTTGTGCGCACTTTACGAGAATAGAATTCAATCAACATAATTATCTATCATCATAATTGCATTGAGAAACTAGAAGTAAAGAGATGCACGGCCCTATCTCGTATTACTTACCGAGGCCCTCTTAAACGTCAGCTCCTCATGAGAGATATACTTAGTCACACTCCTGAACTGCTTCCAAACTCTGCCCGACAAGGAAAATGAATGAATGAGTTATACATTACTTGATATCTCAGGAAATCATTGGAAGAGACCGATATAGTGCGAGAATGACTGAAATTACCTCTGGAGCATGTCCTGCATGTTGCGGAACTATTCCATGTTTCTCATTAATGGGTCGTAGACTTCAACTATTCCCTTATCAATTTGAATGTCTAGGAGAATCCAGTGGAAGCTGCACACATTTATATATACGTCAGTAACTCATCAATTACACTTAACATCGAGTGAGAGCAAAAGTGAATGGACAAACAACAGAGTAAGACCCTCACCTGAAGTTGTAAGGAAACAATATATGCTCAGAGAAATGTTGCTCCACTAGAAACCTTAAAATGTTTGCCGCCATCTTGTCGGAAAAGCTCGTTAGCATCTTTATAGCCAACTAGCAAACGTGCCCGTGCGTTGCAACGGGAGAAAAAAAATAATCGATGAAACCCACAGAATTTATATTGGCGTAATCATGATGTGTCACAAAAACCAACAAGTTTCAGAAGTCCAAAGAATGGCCACATTCTATTTTGGCCTGGGAACAATGAGAAATAATTCTAAAGATTATGGATTAGCACGGAAATTTATCCTATTCTAGACGTGTATGCCGTATGCGAACACCTTGCACAAATTTAAGCAGGGTGTAGCTTGGATTACAATTGATATCATACACGACATCTTCGGATGTACCTCCGCTCGCTAGTCCTCTAATTACTTTAGAAGTTAACCAAATTGGCAAAAAAGAAAACCTTCATGCAGTTGGGAGATGCATGATTCGGTTCCTCGTATTCCAACCGAGAGAAATTGGCACCCCTGACCTCGAAATCTGACACAAAAGTATTTGAGGTGGATTATGATGCCAAAAACAATTAATTGAATGTCCAGATTGGTAGGCATGATTGCATAACGAAAACAAAAGTATCACAAAACATCACTTGTTGTACGCTGAGTATTCTTAAGTCAAGAGAAGGTTGGAGTATGGTAGTACATATATGGCATGGAACTGCCAAATATTTTGCACATTCTTCAAAAACATGTGAATGGTACCACTAATACTTACCGGCAGTTAGGCTGGTGCCATTGGAGGCGACAGCGCGGGCGGGAGGGGGCCTTGTCGCCCGTGGCGGGGCGACAGCGGGCGAGGAGGGAGGCGAGAGGGGCCGGCCGGGCGCCAGCCAGCTCGCCCGGCGAGATGGCGCTGTAACGTGGCCTGCCGCCCGCACTAGCGAGGCGATAGCGCCCGCGACGGGCGAGAGTGAGGGGCGACGTAAGCGTTGACGTCATTTTTTGTTTTTTTTTTCATTTCTGTTTAATTGATTAATTCATAACTTTTGTTTTATAACCACAAATGATTTGAAATAAAATTCTATATTCTTGAATTTTCACATACTTTCCAACAGTACCATTTTGTAAACTTTTCCACATATTTATATTTTTGAAGTTTGAATAATTTCTTAATAGTGGTTTATTGTTATTTCCAAAATATAAAATTATAAAAATGTAAAACTTATTCAATTTAAATTTTAGTGACATTCTATTAGTGGAATATTATTTTTAAAGGTCATTACCACTTATTTTCATATTTTATACTTGTAAGACATAAGTGATTTATTAATAGTAGCTAATGTCTTTTTTTTAAAAATAGAAAAACTAATAATCATTAAAGTGGCTTAATAAAGTAATTTCGTTGCATTATTTTGAATATTTTCGTTTCAAAAATATATGTTGACGTGGAGGAGAGAGAGAAGCTATAGCCCGGGCTATAGCCCGTGCACTGGCACCGTGCCGTGAGAGTGGCGTGAGAGTGGCGTGAGAGTGAGGCAAAAAGCTGACGTGGCGGGGCTATAGCCCGTGAGAAGGTGTGATGCATTGGCACCAGCCTTATTCAGTAGCATCTACTTCCAAGCGAACATACCATATAGCAGAAAAGAGCAGACAAGGGGCAGCGGGACTCCAAGAAGAATTGATTTACCTACTATATGGACTCTGCCGATACCCAAGATCATGAAAATAAAGGCCTTTTTTCACTTCTCATAATGCTAATTTTAAGATTAAACATCTAATCAGAGGACACGATAGTTTTATCTGCAAAAGGACGCAGTAGCAGCGTCACCTTCAGGCTTCAGGGAAGGTAAATAGGCTTTTGAGTTGTGTCATGCTTAAGACCTCGAAGGCTGGAATATACATTATCGTTGATGTGGATGTAATTGTCTAACTGGGCTAACCACGTATGTAATTGCTGACAGGAGGACCAAGCTGTCATTGGAGCCGTGCACAACTCACAGATGTCGACGCGCCCGCACCCGATACCGCGGGTCTGTCGCCTGCCGAGGCCACGCCACGGCGGCACGGTCAGTGGCGCTTGTAGCTCCCCGACCAGGCAGCGCTGTCCAGAGAGACCGTGACCGCTCAGTCCAGGGATTCCGGGCGGCATTGCAGGTACTGATCAGGACGACCAATTAGATGCAGACAGTTTTGTTTGGGCATCGACCGGTTCGGGAGATGGGTGGCGTATGCACAGTTTTGATCTGATGCTCGTATATGCGCGGGAATGCGATGCACGTGGCGGGGCGCGATGCAATGGAGGAAAGAGCCGGAAGCGTGGCGCCGTTGCCACCGCCGCGCGTGGTTGGCAGGGAGAGCGCAGGATGGTGATGCTCGTTGGAAGCGTCATGCCCATGGTTGTCGCCGTGCGAGTTCTCAAAATCTATGCATCTTCTGTTCAGCAATCTCGCTGCATTTGGAAGCTGGTGGAGCCCTAGGTAGGACGCGAAACCATGGCAGGGAAGGAGAAAAGATTCTAGGGATAGAAATAGATCGCTTTGTACTCTGAACTTATGGCCGCTGGTCACGCAGGTTGACGTGCGTGTCTAGGATAACCTTTGTGTACAGGTCCAAGACATATCGGATTGATCTTATTTCCTATCTCCAACAGACCGAAATAATTAAGGGATGGCCTCACACACGCGACGTACAACCCACTACGCACAGTATAGTATAGATAGATAGACAGATTATATAGGTATACTAGACCATAAATGCGCGCGTTGCCGCGCCCGCCCATATATATGCGAAATGATTGGGTAATATATTATAGAACTGAAACAATGTTTGTTTTGATGTAAGTCTTCTCTCTACAGATTTATTTTCCTCATGTCCAATTGCTCGGTAGGTTCATTTGCTTGATTTGATGTACGTTTTCTTATTGTTATAAAAAAATGTCAGTGGAGTCTTCAATTATTTGATGCCACATATTTGATCTTTCACTGACCACACCGTTAACGGTTCGACCAACAAGAGCAAGAGCATTCTACGCACCAAACTGTTTGAGCAGTGGAAGAAAAAAATCATCATCTGAAAAAGCAAAAATTGTTTACCATATTAAATCGATGCTCTGCATAGCTTTATGATAGCATAGGATGGTTAACCTAAAAATCTTACTTTTTTCTTAGAAATGGATCTAAACATCTTACTGTAAGATCAACGAAATGACACAGTTATCAGAAGCATCTTTTGGTACAAGCATTACTACTAATACCTCAATATGTAGGTTCCAAACATAAACTATAACATAGGATGCCTTCCCATGCGACAAATCTAAGCGATAACATAATTTTCTCGAATAGATAAAATTAATTGGAAGAGTGAATACAATATAAAGTCCTTTACCTTCACATCATAAAAATTATTTTATTCTGGAACAGCCCGCTGAGAGCAAGCCACGTCGCTAGTGTGTCCTCTATTGATAGGAAGAGCAACTGAGAAAGGTCAATAAGGCATCTGTCTTCGGGCACTTTACCAATATAATCTCAAGGGTACTCGTGCAAAGACCCTTTTCTGTAGTGTTGTAAGAATAAATGCAAGTATGAGCCGATTTTACTAATTTTGTAATGTACCTTGCCAATCTGTATCAACAGAGTCACTATTTTTGTGTGTGTTATATTGAACCTCTTAAGGGATAACACTATGTGAATTGATCAGATTAACCTCGCAGCCACTTCCTACACAACAGTTTGCAGAACAAACTGACCTGCCATGTGTTGTGTACAGAATAAGAGAAGCAAATATCTCCTTGGTCAGTTATTTCTCATTTGAAAAGTTAAGTTCTTCAATGGTGACGGAGCTTCAATGCTGACTGGAAGTCTCATGTACTGCTCACATTCCGGTCTGAGTTCAAGTCCAGACACCAGGCCAACATATAATGATACCGATGGCTCATATATTTTCTGTTCTACAAAATAAGAATTGCTGAGCAGGAAGAGGTACCTCAATCTTGAATCTGAGCATAGCTCTGATTTTCTTAGAAGCAGGCGCGCTTTGTCCCGCCCGTCTATTTTCTGATAGAACGATGCGACTTATTGCAAATTTATCGACACAGGAAATATATACAAAAAGGTACTATTTTTACATTTTTTTATATCTTATCAAGTTATAAGAGGTAAAATGCAAAACTGAACAGAAAATACTCTCCAGGTTCAAATTATGCCTAACGGCACAAGAAAGGGGATGACTATGTGAGATCCAACAATATCTGTAGATTATGTGAATAAACATATTTGAGGAAGACAATGTTCGTTTACACAAAGCAATCTTGATGTATAATGAAATGGAGAGGATTTTTTTACAAAATAAGGAAGAGGAATTAGTGAAGTCTTCAAAAGTAAATCGCGAAATAAGGAAGAGAAATTGATGAAGTCTTGGAAAGTCTCCAACTTTGGATATGCCACTCCGGTTGATTCAATATAAAGTGCCCCTTATCCTGATACTCCCCCGTCTTATATTAACCGTCGTAAAATCTCTTAAATACGGATATATCTGGCACTAATATACATCAACATACATTCGCTTTTCCGACAACTAATATGGGAAGGATGGAGTACATGAACCTGTGTATTCCATCCATCACATCTCCTTTTAGCCACCAGAATTTCCTTTGGTTCACAAGATTTCGAACAGTTTATTACACTGGATAGAAACAGAAAACAAACTAAGAGCCATTTAGTGGTAAGTAGTACCAGGAACTTGCCAAACAAAACAATCTGTATAGTATGTAGATAGAGCTCACGGCTAATAGGTTGTATCTGCGTTGCAAACATCCTGCAGTATTCAATGGACATGGAGATTTTGACCACACTGAAAAAACAAAAAAATAGAATAGCTGATCAAAGCCCGGAACATCTAACAATGTACAAATAACTGCTTGGATATGTACAGACAGACAACTTTCCCATTGCATTTAAGGGGTGTACTTAGGCAATCTTTGTCCCAAAAATAAATCTCGATCACAGATGAGAATGTAGCTGAGGTTTAGTAGCTTCTCAGTATAACAAATAAGAGACTTATTGGTCTTTGCTCGCTAATGGACATAAATGAATGCGATGTCAGGCTTTGCTCCCTTCCCTGTATGGTCTGGTTATGTTTGAACATTTGACTATACCGTTGTATGTTACCTGCCGCACACAAAAACATTAACTGGGTGTGAATGATACACATACATGTACAATTGTACATGGATACTAAAGCGTGAAGATATAAGGTATATCAATCAAATTAGACTAACCAAAAGCCATAAGGAATTGTCAGGTCAAGAAATCCCAATCCAATATATCAGCCCAGACTCCAAGATTTGCCTGAATAAATTGAGCAGGGCCAAGATCAACACTACCTTCACAAAATAGAGACGGGGGAGATTATTAATATATTACAATCTGAACACAATATTATCATCGGGCGAAAGAGTGGGTTGTACAGAAAACGAAAATACAGAGAGCAGAGGCAACCTAACCGAGAGAACCCTAGCTGCTCGAGGAACTGCTCCCTAAGGTCATTGGGGAGAAAGAGGCGACAACACATTTATAATTGATCGGCAGGGGAAGAGTAACGTACATCAAGCATTCGTCGCCGCCGGGTGGCACACTTCCGCCACCATTAATAGCTTCTGGAATGGATTCTTTACTTCCGCCACCGACGGATCGGCTTCAATCGCCAGCGGCGCACTATGGAACAGCCACATCGCCTCTTCGCATCCCCCTCCAGCATTGGCTGCCGAGGCCCACATCGAAATCGGAGACAACCGGCGTTGCCCGCATCGCCGCAAGCCCTCCTCTCGTACGCCTCTGCTTTTACTCTGAGGAAGGAAGAAAAGAACGCCAGCCGACAAGGCCCATATGTTTGATTTACAGCCCGGCTAATGACAAGTGAGCTAGGTCGGCCCGTGGAGTAGCTGCCCTCAGAAAGTGTTTGGCCCATTTAGCTGGATCGAGACTGTAAAGAAACAAGTAGAAAACGATTCGGGATTAGCTAGTTAATCTGGATAGTTCACTGTTCAAATCGGACGGCTTAAGACGTCCGATCGCTGTGGTGGCTCCTAGCTCAATACGTTTTACTGTTTCTTAATATATCTTTACCGACTAATAAAATCATTAAGGTTTCTGTCAAAATTTTCGTCCAACGCAAATATACCGATTTGCCCTTCCACCAAATCGCATATTACTGCAAAACTGCCACCGTACCGCTTCGCCTGTGTTCTTCTCTTCGTTTTTTTCTTCTCCCCGCCGTGAAAAAACTCACAAACCCCTACGTGATTCCCCATAGAACCGACGCCAATGAAGCCTTGGCCTCTCTCCCCCCCATCGACGGCGGGCAGTCGTGAGTGAGCGGGAGGTCGGATTGTTCATGATTATTGTATTTCGCAGGTTTAACTACCTCAGTAAATCAGATCTGGAACTCAAGTGCTCTGTTCTTTCTCCTCTGCTCTTATCCATGGTGGCTGAGATGGAGGTTGCGGGAGGGATCCAAGGCTTCGGATCTGTGATGTGGTGCGTCGTAATGCGTTTGTAGCGCCGGATTTTGAGCCCCTCCCCTGATTCCCTCTTCTTCCTTGCTACCATGGGGATCGCTGGAATTTTGGGAGCTGTTCGTGGAGAGGTTCATGTCGATATTCTTGTGCATGTCCCGATACGGGGATTAGCTGGGGCGTCACACACTCCGGTCTCTGGTGCTCTTGGCCATGGCTGACACCTCGCACGGCTGGGTGTTCTGCGCAATGAGCAAGAAAGCACGAGCGTTGTGGGCTTAAGCTATACCAGATCAATGTATCCTCACTTTTCACTTTTTTCGGAGCATTCGGCAAAGTATTGTGTTGCCATTTTCAGAGCTAAACTGTTTCGTAACGCATACATATAATATTATAATCATGGTTAAGCCATAATTTACTCTCAGCTGCAGGGTTCGGGGCTAAGCTACTTGGAGTATTTGAGAATGGAATGGTTCAGTTATTTTTCATAGCCGGACAAAGCTGGGTTCTGGGCTAAGCTACTTGGAGTATTTGAGAATGGAGTGGCTCAGTCCTTTTTCATACCTGGACACTCTTCAGGTAGCCATTTCTCCGTTCTGCATACAACAAACGGGATGGTTTCATTGTCTATGTAGTGCAATTTATATTGATTTCTGTGTGAATTTTTATCACGTCAAATGCCCCGGCTTGGGCTGATTAGTAATAATGTACACTTGATAGTTTAAGTTAGTGCTCAGCTGGATTTGCAGTTTGAAAATAAATATGGCATGTCACAAATGGAATCACTGTTCAACTTAAAACATGGCTTCATTTCAGGTGTGTAGGTGTTCATATCTTCAAAAAAATGTTAGTTCACCTCTCTAATAATATGTAAGTTCTTTATTCTGTAACAAAACAGTTGTTCTACATGTAATTTGAAATGATACATATCTGGTAGGACTATGCCTCTAAGCATCAGATTGTTGCCTCCTACCTTCCCCGGAGAGTGTGGTTGACATTCTTAATCGGTTCTTTGTTGGAGTATATTCTCTCAAACGTGGTGGTTATACAGTTTCCATTGGTTTGCGCCTAAATTATTGGTGCTGGCCTCTTATATTTCTTATGCCAACGATTAAAAGTATGTTGAAACGTTTTGAATCAACATCTCTGCAGATAATTGAACTGATTTCCATCTGTCCTCAGGCTGAAACGAAGATGAAACTGTTGTAGGATATTTCTAAGGAACATGTGATCGAGTGGGGTCAACTGGAAGCGGCAACCTGATACCATTAATTGTTAGGATTCATCCAGTAAATTCTCCAAAGTGTAGTGAACCGACGACTGTATTTTCAACCGTAAGAAAACAAGAAAGATACAAATATTGATATCCAAAGAAGATTTCTTATTATGTGCTACCTCTGGGATATTTCTAAGGAACATGTGATCGAGTGGGGTCAACTGGAAGAGGCAACCTGATACCATTAATTGTTAGGATTCATCCAGTAAATTCTCCAAAGTGTAGTGAACCGACGACTGTATTTTCAACTGGAAGAAAACAAGAAAGTTACAGATATTATGTGCTACCTCTGTTCCATATTATAAGTTTGACAAAACGGCCTATAATATGGAATCGAGAGACTACATAACTAGATATGACTCAACGATCAAATTTGTTTGCGGGAATACAATAATAAGCAACTTCAAGTGGCAAACTACTATTACTTGTGGTATTTCCAACGGTATATGACAAACTAGGTATAAACTCAAGATTTTTGAGTGGTATAAATTATATTTGTAAATTATTTTTTGGTCTATGATACTTTGTTTTGTGCTTGGATCTTCCCGTTGCAACGCACGGGCATATTTTGCTAGTATTATTATTATTGGTGGACCGACCGACCAAGTAACCAATCAGCGAAGCCTTAACGCCTTTATTATTAGGTAAAGATGAACCCAACATTAAAGATCTTCCTTTACAAACCAGGATCTTCATTCTGCATAATAGAGTAAAAAGGTACATAATAAGGATAATTACATGCAATAAACTGAAAAATTAAAATAACTGAATAACTTATATGTAGACAATGAATCCAACAACTTACAGACATTAGCAACTCATGAGATTTTTGTCGAGGGCTTCAAAATTGTACATTTGGAAGAGTTCTTCAAATTCGACATGGATCTCCTCGGGTCAAAAGTAGTACTTCCGTGGGACTTTCGCCACGATCATTTTTCTGTCAGTGGCTCTCAAGTACCATTCATGCAAATTACGCATATGTGTTGGCAGTTGTTGCAACTTCTCTTTGCTGACCAAAGGCCGCCATGGGACATATGTAGGCTTATGGGCTACAACAGCCTTGGGTAACTTGTCGTCTGGGAACCTAGCAAGTCAGCAACACTCACACCCATATCAGCTGCCGACTTTGCAGCTTCTTCCAATATATCTACACACCCCTATCGGATAACACCAAGAGGGGTGGGATTGATTGTTTGGCATGTTGTCCGAGCTGTGGAATGTCTGATCTTTTCCCGCTTGCACTTTTAGTTGATTTGCTCCCGCTCGCACTTCCACTTGCTTTGCTCTTCCTCACTTGCTTCTAAAAAGTGCGTAGATAGTCATCCGTCTTATGGTACAAGTCTTATTGAGATTTTTTGGTCAAAAAATAAAGTCCATATTTTTTCTGCTTCTTGGTGTATACCGGGCAGGGCACGGGTTTCTTCTATTGCAACTGAGCATCTTTATGGGCATGTGCGATCGTAGCGTTTTGCTCGTCAGTTAGATAGTAGGTCTGATTGTAAGATTCAGATGAGGTACCTTTGGGAGGAGCGACAGTTTTCGCTTTGGGCTCTGTCGGGTAGAACTCATCGACGGAGCATTTTCGGAGTATTTCGTACCTCACACTTCTCATAAGAAGATGGAGGAGGAAAAACTTTCTAAAAAGGATTTTCAAAGGTCGGGCCTTTGAAGAGATACCAAACTGCATCTATGGCCAACAGGGCAAGAAGGGTTTTGCAAACAAAAAAAATAAAACAAGAGATAAAAGTGTGGTTACTTTGTGTTGCCAAAAAGGCGTGCTTGTTAAACACACATGTAAACAACAATAAAAGCACATAGCGGGAAAGCAAGTGAAACACCACGCAGGAATAGGACATACCAAGAGCACCCAAACAAAGATCAAACAAGGTACCCTTAGTACTAGTAGACGCCGAATACCGTGGAAGAAGGGGTAGCTCAACTAAAACAACTGAGCGTAACCTATCGATCCTATGGGTCTGGGTCAACGTTGTGGAAGTCGTCATGCCTTTAACGTCTTTGTAGATTGTCGTTGATGAGTTTGAAAAATGGTAGAGTCTTCTAATCTCAAGGATTTTTGTCATCTCGTTCAAGTTGGAAAAACTTGACGGTGAGATCACTTCAATGTTTGAGGTTGCAGCAGATCTTCGGTCTTCACATAAAGATCACCTTGATGTTGAGGTCTTTAGAAGGAAGCTTCTTTTTCTTTGGGTTGCTAAATACTAAGGTCTTTCTTGGGACATCAATAAGTATGTACTTTTGTAATAGAAAAGATAACAGAAGAATTTTTTTGGTAAACTTTTAAACAAGAAGTAGGGTTTTAGAATAATGTTTTTTGAAAATATGAGAAAATTGGAAGCTACACTTAGGGTTCCTTAGATAAAAATAGGTAGTAATATATTTTTACCAAAATAATTTTATTTTCTATCTGACGTTCATGCTAACTATGGTCTCCTATAGTCGGGATGGCTCTGATACCAACACTGTGGGGACCCCAGACTAGTAGTCTGAGACCTCCAATATGCATACACTCACGATCCCGGATCGAACAGTCGTGAGCAACATACTTAGAGCGGGTACATCAGAATACAACATCCAGTACACAAATAACAAGGTTACATAAATGGTCACATGACCAAGACTGAGACAACTGCCACACAGGGAAGACAAAACAGTAAAGCCCAAGTCACGCCTTAACACCACAGGCTGCTGATCGGGAGACGTCCCTAGTTCGCTGGATCATTAAAGTACTCCTCCTCATAGATGTCCTCATGAGACAGCTCCTTGACATCTGGCCAAGTAAATAGCCAGGGACAAAACCAATATGAGTACATTGGATTGTACTCGCAAGACACCCAAAATGAAAGCTAAAGCATTCAAGTATGCATATGTATAGGTGGTAGGAAGGTTGTAATTAGGGTTCAACTAGCCATGATGAATTTAATACCCATCATGGTTGATCAAGTTTTATATTTCCTTGTTGAAGAAGATACTTCAAAAGATACTTAGTTTCTATTGCAGATATAGCATGTCCACAAGGTTTTGATAAAGCATTGTAAACAAAAGAAAAGTTTTTCTCTGCAAAACTTATTGCAAGATCACATCTTCAAGACCATCATTCTCCGGTACCTCAAAGGTACAATCATTTCCCTTTCCGAGTACCTACCAGGTACAATACTGAAAACACTTTTTAAGCTTTTTGAAAACATTGACACAATACTAGCTGCATGGCCATTCAATTTTCCATATCCGAGGACTCGGCTATTTTGAATAGTTTTACTCTTCAGAGGAGTACACAATCCACAAGATCCAGTACATCCGCCATGATCAACCACGGACTGTCCGCGACAGTATGCGAACATCAGATAAATGGTCCTAACTATCCACTATGAAAGTTCTAGTAAATCACTACCTCTTCAACTGGGTTTGTTCTCCCCGACACCGAGTGAGTCAGCCATATCGATCCGGTTTCGCCTGACAACACACCTCCATGACAGGAGACCCAACCGTTGCAACCGGTGGTGAACTTAATCCCACACTCTGAATTTCCCGTTAATCACTCCTAGCGACAATTCGGTTCAGGGGACTCTAACCCCTATTGCACATTGAGGTAGACACGGACTAACACCGACAAGATTTAAGTTAGACCTCGTGCCCATATTGAGGTAATGTGGCGGTACGGCTTGGTTGTCTGGCGAAGACTAGGTTATGTGTCATTTTGGAAAAACAAGTTGAAAACATTTCCTCCTTCACAAACCTCCCTCGGACAAGGTCCCACCTTTCCTCGGGGGTTTTCCAAATCTTTTGTTTTCCAGAAACCTCAAGTGAAAAAATATCCACTAGGGGACTTAAGTGAATTAAGAAATGATACTAAAATGTCTAAAGGGCTTGGTAACACCAATATTATATAGTGGCTATAGCATATTATAGATACATAATATAGATAGTGGTATAGTCCACTTAGGAAAATAGTTTTCGAATAAAACTTTTGGAAAACTTCAGAAGTAAAACATGCATGATAGATAATGATAAGTAACCAACAAGAAACCATTTAGAGTGGCTTGCCTTGGCACTTGTCTTGGTCTTGCTCTTTAAATAAACAAGAGTTGCAATAAACCGCTTGAGGAATAATATTGTCCTTGTTATCTAACGTCGTAAAATAAAAAGAAAAACACCCAATCAGAACCTAACAGAGGCAAGCAAAAGCTAATGGAGTAAACACACAACAAGCATTTCAACAAATAACAACACCAAAAAATAATAGCACTGAGGTACACAACATCAATCAAACATGTAGGGACAATACACAAACATCACTCTAGATTTGATACTATGAATCCACAACCAAAATGGAATTAGTCCAGTGGGTGTACCACTCTCATACAAGGACATATAAAGTGAAATGACTCTCTGGTAATTCATGTGGATGAGAAAAATAACATGGAAGCATAACATAACCAGTGGCTAAGCAACCTAATAACAGAAGCATATCCATACGGAACAAGTCATGGAAACATTCAAGGAATGAAGATAAACATGGATTAATAATGCTACTAAAATTAGAACTAGAAAACAATCATTTAAGCAAACATGCATGCAAAACAACACTAGTTTTTGAACAAGATTTGTTATAACATGGTAGATATACAAGATATAATTCATAGGACAATGAAAACAACATCTACTCATGCTAGTAAGCACTAAACAATATCCTGAACAATTATCTAACAATAAATAAAAAATAATCCAAAATGGCAGAAAACTACCAGTTCTAGTATTGCATGCCAAAATTAATCTACAACTCAAACAATCATACCAATCTAGGATAGGATAGATCTAAGCACACAGAAGCTCATCCAACATGATTTAACTCAAAAATCATTTTTAAAAATTATACAAAATCATTTAGTGTCTCTCTAGTCATTTACCATTTTGCATGCTAGTTTAAATCTGACCCTCAAGTGCATCTGAGGCCAACAGATCTAGTCAGGTATCAAATAGATCTATCCATAGAAATCAACCTCACACCATTTGGATCTCTAGAACAAAAGTTATGTTAGGTTTTCTCTTTCAGATAGGTTTGATTTGGAATTTTCTCAAGGATAAACCAGAGGTGAAAAGGTAGATCTACCACTTGAATGTGGTTTAGAAAACATTTAAGTACCATAGGAAAATTTGGTTTGGTAAGATTTGATGATTTGATATTTTAATTAGATTAAATGAGTTTTTTGTGAAGCACCTATCAATAATATGTAACAAAATTATACCAACTAAATTTATAAAGCTATTAGACCATATTTTTTCTACGGTAACCAAATTGCTTTCTCTGAAAATATTTACATACACCTCTTTTGAAAAAGACAAATTTCTACCAATTTAGTTGAAACCGGGCCGAACCTGAACTATAGGTGCCTCGTAGTTTGCTCATGATTTTTTGTAAAAAATTTAGGTACTAAAGTACCTATTTTATCATAGATACACCAGTTGTTTTACAAGATTCAACATCTAGCTACGAACGGTCAAGTCCCCCGATTTGACCGTATTTCGGAATCGGCATAAAATGTTCAAAATAAATGGATAATCTTCACGTTGTGTCATCATATGTGACCTAGTATCCATAAAAAATTATGAACATAGAATACGGAAATTATCTCAAAAAAGTGTTCACAGAAATTAGCTATCATCTATGGAGATTCATGGCTTTCTAGCCAGATGACGGATGTTGTGGCCACTTCCATGGCATAGTTTCTTTATATATGCCCATATTCCACACAAACATGCATATTGGAACAAGGAACAATGTTGACGAAGAAAGTTTTATTTTTATTTGAATAAAAATATCATTTTCTATTTTCGGAGTGCAAAAAATGGTTTTTTTTTGTGACATACCTATCAATAATATGTAACAAAATTCTACCAACTAAATTTATAAAGCTATTAGACCATATTTTTTCTACAAATAACAAAATTGCTTCCTTTGAAAATGTTTACATACACCTCTTTTGAAAAAGACAAATTTCTGCCGATTCAGTTGAAACTGGGCCAAATTTGAACTATAGGTGCCTCGTAGTTTGCTCATGATTTTTTGTAAAAATTATTTTTAGGTACTAAAGTACCTATTTTATCGTAGATACACCAATTGTTTTGCTAGATTCAACACCTAGCTACGAACGGTTAAGTCCCTCGATTTGACCGTATTTCGAAATCGGCATAAAGTGTTCAAATTTTTTTCAAAAAAATGGATAACCTTCACTTTGTGTCATCATATGTGACCTAGTATCCATCAAAATTTAAAAACATGGAATACGACAATTATCTCAAAAAATTGTTCACAGAAATGACCTATCATCGACGAAGATTCATGGCTTTCGGGCCAGATGACGGATGTTGTGGCCACTTCCATGACATAGTTTCTTTAGATGCGCCAATACTCCACACAAACATGCATATTGGAACAAGGAACAATGTTGATGAAGAAAGTTTGATTTTTCTTTGAATAAAAATATCATTTTCCATTTTCGGAGTGCAAAAAATGGGTTTTTGTGAAGCACCTATCAATAATATGTAACAAAATCATACCAAATAAATTTATAAAGCTATTAGACCATATTTTTCTACAAATAACTAAATTTATTCCTCTTAAAATATTTACATACACCTCTTTGAAAAAACAAATTTCCACCAATTTAGTTGAAACCGGGCCGAATTTGAACTACAAGTGCCTCGTAGTTTGCTCATGATTTTTTGTAAAAACATTTGAGGTACTAAAGTGCCTATTTTATCATCGATACAACAATTGTTTTGCAAGATTCAACACCTTGCTACGAACGATCATGTCCCCCGTTTTGAACATATTTCGAAATCGACATAAAATGTTCCAAAAAATTAAAAAAATGGATAATCTTCTTGTTGTGTCATCATATGTGACCTAGTATCTCATACGTCCATTTTTCATCACTATTTCATATTGTTATTTTTTTATTCATCGATATATTTCATGTTGTGATGCATTACTTATGTTATTTTATCTTATTTTGCAGTTTTCATAATTTTTGGAGAATAAACAGCGGGACCAGAAATCTGATGGAAAAAAGCACTGTCGAGATACCCTATTTCAGAAGATCATAAGAAGAGGGGGATATCGGAGAGGTCTTAGAAGTCCCGAGGAGGAAACTAGCCAGAAGGGTAGCAAGAGGGGGGCCACAGGGGGCCCACACCATGGGGTGACGCCCTCCTGGCTGCGCCGCCAGGTGGTGTGGCCACCCTGGCCCAACTCTGGTCGCCCCCTTTTGCGTACCTGACCCCCAGGGAACCCTAAACCCCAGAACATAATCGAAGAAATATTCCGCCGCCGCCTCGGGGCGGAAAACAACATAGAGGGAAAAGCTCTCCGACAGTGAGAAATCTGCCCGGGAAATTCCTCCCCGGAGAGGGGGAATGTAACGGCCGGGGATTTTCCCCTCTTAGCCTTGTTTGTTTTTTTCCTTTTGTTTGTGCATCGTCATGCATCATGCACCATCATCTATTTAAAACTTGCAAACATATTTAAATTTATCAAATCAAGTTTTCTAAAATTTACTAACATTTATTCGATGTTTAAATCTTTTTTTTTCTTATGGCCTGGACACTTTCTGGAAAAAAAAAACAAAAAAAAATGTTTGAGGGCCGGCCAGCCCATAGGCCAACCGGCCTGTCAACTCACCCAAACCCTAACTCAACTCACGCCACACACGCACACACGCACCCGAGCCGCACACACACAGCACACAACGCACACAACGCACTCGCGCACACACCCAGGCACACCTCACGCCACACACGCACACACGCACCCGAGCCGCACACACACAGCACACAACGCACTCACGCACGCATGGAAGGAAAAGAAAATAAAAAAGAGAGGATCGATCGATCGATTCCCCAACTGCAGCGAACCCATCATCTCCTTCCTCTGCATCGCGCCGCCAGGGGCGAGCGCCTCCCTGCGCCTCCCGCTCGTCGAGCTCCCCTCCGCCTCGCTCCGCCTCCCGTCGCCCTCGCCTCCTCTCCCACCGGCAGGAGGCCGCCCAGGACCTCCCCCTCGCAGCAGCGCCTCCGCCTCGAGGCCTCCTCTCCGTCCTCGGCGCCGGCAGGAGCAGGGCTCCGCCGCGCCCCTCCCCTCCGTCGGGTCGAGCTCCGGCCGGCCGAGCCCCTGCCCCTCACCGGCCGCTGCCGACCGTCCCATCCTCCTCCTTTAGCTCCTCGCCCCGAGACCATGACGGCGCCCGGCAACGGCAGAAGTGGCAGGAGGTCGGGCTCCCCGACGTGCCGACGCCCCGTCGGGCTCCTCTCCTGCCTCCACGCGCGCGGACGCCGTCGCCGCCACAGCCGTCACTCGCCGGTTCCTGCCGCTCGAGCTCCTTCCACGATGCCCGCCAAGTGCTTGGTGGATTGTCCACAAGAAGCCCTTTGCCTCGCGGGGACACATTCATGCCGTGCTCTGTTTGTTGTGGCCGAGGCCTTCGCTCCCGTGTCGTGGATGACCGTGACGCCGCCAAGCTCGACCCCGAACTGTACCTCGTCGACGAGTTCTTCGCCGACACGTACCGCTACCACGAGCCGTGAACGTCCACCTCGCCGAACCCTCGACCGTGTCCGCTTTGCATTGGCCGCCTTCGTGCGCGCCCGAAGACCGGGACCGTCAGGTTCGCCTCCAACCCCGAAGACGATGTTGTTACGGTTCGGCCCCGACTACGACGACCACTTCGACTCCAGACGTGAATGACTATTTCGACGACGACACGAGAACAATTATCTCCTCGACGCCCCGAAGACGATGATGCGGTGGTGCAATTATGACTACTTCCTCGACGTCGACTACTTCCCCTACTACAACGACGTCGACTACTTCCAGTACCACGCCTACGTTGACTACTTCCTCTATGACCCGAAGACCTCGACTTCGACTACATCGACAACGGAATGACTACTTTCCCTGCTACGACGACTTCGTCTACTTCCCATTCTTCGTCTACTTCCTCCACGTCCTGAAGACACCAGCGTTGCCCCGAAGATCTCCTCTTTCCGGCGTCGAACACAAAGATCCTCTCCACACATGCGAACCCAAACCCCAACCCTATAACCTATATGCCTATTTTCTAAATTTCATCTATATCGTGCATATTAAATCATTCATCGTGTTGCATCGCATTTTCTTTGTGGGTGCGGGTAATAGTAATGTCACATAATAATTAAATATGGAATGAGTTGGGATAATTAAATATTGTCCCGGTTCCATTTAAATTGTGTATCTCATCTATACCCTTGTCACTCCATGTTAAACAAAATTTAATCTTGATGGGTAAATAAATAACTCGAACCTCCTAAATTAAATGTTGGGCTTCCGGCTCAATTTAAATTGATTTAATTGCATAAATCATAACTAATTCATTTCAACTCCAAATTTGAAAAGTAAAATATGTTTTCCAATCAAAATTCTCTAAACTTTGCAAATATCAATTTTGTTTTCTGTTTCAAATAAATTAAATTGCTGAAAACAACTATTTCTTAATTAATGCATTTAAAATTGCTAATTTGATAACTTGCTCATTTTAATTCCAAATCCAACAAATAAAATATGTTTTTATACCAGAAAAATGCACTTAATCTGTTTATGCCATCCATGTTCATGTTTGCACCTTGCATTTTGCATTTGTAGTAGTGTTATGTATGTTCACCTAATAAATAAATATGGAATGTGTTGGGGTATTTAATTCAATTGTTGCCCTATTCCATTTAATATTGCTTAACTCACCTATTTATTGTTTTCCATGGTAAACAACATTTAACTTGATGGTTAGCTAAACAACTTGAACCAATTCCTATTTCTCCGGACTCCGGTTCCGATTAAATTGCTTAAGTTGTTTCCCTGGTTGCATCTTGCCATGCCATGCATATAAAATAGTATCATGCTGGATCTTTTGCCGTAGTAGTAATTGTTGCATCCGGTGTTTGTTCGAGGTTCGTTGCTTCTTCCCGGATAGGACGTTGAGATGATGTGAGCAATGACAAGTTCTGTGGATGTACCTCTACTTGCTGGATTCCAGGCAAGTATACTCACTTGCTGCCAAATGGCTGCCTTTCATCACTTGTTACCGATTCTTTCCGTTGTTCTTATTCTAGCCTGTTGATTCGATGCTTGTGTCTCGATCCTATCATATGTTACCTTGCAGCCCTGACATAGCCTTCCTTCCACTTCCTATTAACTGTTGTTTGTTTACCCTGTTGGCCCTCGTGTCGTAGTTGCATGCTTAGTGTTGTTTGCGCTCAAGTTCTGTTGTCCGTCTTATCACCTGTTTAGTTGATAGTTGGGTTTCATTTCAATCAACAACATGTTAATGTTTTGGGTAATAATAATTTGATGATAAGGCACCGGCAGGAGGCCCGGCGTGGTTTTGAAGCCTGCTAGTGTCGACCCTAATTAGGAAAAGGGTCTTGTCTACTGATCCATGATGAGCGCACTAACCGCATGTGGGAAGCGAGTATGGGCGCCCCCCTCAATTTGACTCGATTCGCATCTCGTCCAAATCGCCACACTTAGTTCGGGCTTTCCATTTGATGCATGCATATGCAGGTGCGAACCCGAGGCCAGGGTGGAACTTTTGTAGTCGGCATTTAGGGCGGCGTGGTCTTCCTGTGCTATGAGGGTCCCCCTTTTCTTCGTGGGGGCTCGATTAGCCGCGCACGCACAACACGTGGTGCTTTGGGCTTGATGCGAAGCAGAGTTGGGTTGTGTTGAGTACCTCGCTTGGTGGGTTGATCCCCCGTCTGGCGGGTTATTCTTACGTGTACGGCCAAATTGGTGCACCCCTGCAGGGTTAAATCTTCTCGAGAAGCCGTGTTTTCCGCGGTTATGGTTGACTTGGTGAAAGTACTGGCTAACAAGTACTCAGAACAACTTACACCTAACTAATGATATTTGACTAGTAATAGTCTTATTGACACAATAACTTGATCCATCCTTAATCTAACAGTGTGAGTTATCCTTGGGTTGCTTCCTTAGTAGGGGGTGACATTGGATGGGTATTGTTTGGTGAGTAGTTGTAGTTGGTTCCGATACGCTATCTTATCCCCCTCTTTTAGCCGAATGTTGTAGCGAGTCTCTGTAGTTGGTTAGTGCAGCCCGTTGCCGCTTAGTTGCAATAATCCCTTCCTTTCCGTTGATCCCAAAGTATTTGTATCTTGTGATGACTGGTTACGCCGGTATCTTGTGAGTATGGTTTATCCACTTGCCAGTACTTAACCGTACTGACCCACGAATCCTTTTTCGTGGCTGCATATTCAATATTGCAGTCAACAGGTTTGAAGTCTGACGACGTTAGCTTGGGAATCCCTCCGGCTTGGCCTGGGCAGGGATTGGACGCTCTCGGTTATCTTCAGGACTCTTAGTCCATTTTGTATATTGTCCGTAGACGGACGATATGTTGTTTCTTCCGCTGTTATTTGGATCTTTGTATTGTATCAGTTGTATCCTTGGCTCGTTTGAGTCCTCTTGTATATATCTTTTATGTTGTTGTTGCGGATTATTCGTGAACTGTTGTAATGTTATCACAAGTGGCAATCTGGAATCGGTTATTATGTGGATTTTGGCGGGAATGCTGAAATCTGCATAGTGCCCGATCTCGGGGTGTCACAGGGAATCATCGCCATCGTCACCGTTATCACTTCGGGCATCATCAAGATCGTCATCGTCATAATCATAACCACCAGCACCATCACCCTCACCATCCACCTTCATCCCGCTGTAAAAATTAGGGGCCTTTATCGTTGTTATTCACTAGATCTCTCTCCCGGTGTGGATTACTTTTTAGTAGTTGATGCTAGTGAGATTTATCGGTGTTTACACCTTATTACCAGATTGTTATTATCCATTATATCACCTCTGATTATGATCCATATGATGTCTTGTGAGTAGTTCGTTTAGTTCTTCAGGACATGGGATAAGTCATGATGTCTGTAGTGGAATTATGTTGAAGTAATATCTAGTGGTTTGATATTTAAATTTCGGTGCTATTCTTCTAGTGGTGTCATGTGAACGTCGACTACATGATACTTCAACTTTATGGGCCTAGGAGGATGCATTGTCTATTTGGATACTAATTGTGGGGTTGCCGAGGTGATAGAAACCTAAACCACCGTTAGGAAACCAATGCACGAGGGAGTGTAGGATCCCGGAGTTTTAAGGCTGTGGATAGATTTATCTAAATTACTTTCTAGTATATGCGGATGCTTACGAGGGGTATAATCACAAGTATGTATTAGTCCTAGTTGGGTGGTGCATTAGCATAGGTTCACCTACACAACACCTATCGAACCAATAAATATTAATTAACCGTATGAAGCGAAAGCACTTGACGAAATTCCCATGTGTCCTCGAGAACGTTTGGTAATCATAAGTAGAACAACCAGTTTGTCCTTTGCTCTTAAAAGGATTGGGCCACTCGCTGCAACTATATTTACTGTCTCTTATTTACTCGTACTTTATTTATCTGTTATAGCCAAAACCACCAAAAACCCGTCTGCTAGTGTTTACAGTGAATTATCTATCCAACCTGCTTGTCAACACCTTCTGCTCCTCGTTGGGTTCCACACTATTATTTATCGAAAGTACTACGATACACCCCTTTACTTGTGGGTCATCAAGACTATTTTCTGGCGCCGTTGCCGGGGAGTGAAGCGCTATTGGTAAGAGAAACTTTTACTGTGAGTGCTGTTTTTATTTCTGTCTGCTATTTTATCTCATTATAGAGAATTCTTTTGGTTCTATGTTTAGGGGTACTTCTACCGTTACTGCTAGGATAGTAGGTGACCCGTTATCTGCTGAATTATATCCTTATAAAATACCTATGAAAATTGTTGAACGTGTTATGGATAACTGCTATTATGGAGATGGAACTATCCATCCCTGTGATCATTTGCTCTTTATACATGAATTATGCTAGTTATTCAGGTGTGCAGGCATTACAATGGATCAAGTTAAAAGAAAATTAGTCTCTTTATCGCTGAAAGGTAGAGCTGCTGAATGGTTTAAATTACTGAAGAATGGTGAATCTATTGGATGGGAGGAAATTGTACCTCTGTTTTGTTCTAAATTCTATCCTCCCAGTGAGATTCATAAAGACTGGTATCAAATATATAATTTATGGCCTCATGATGGAGAGAGTATTGCCCAAGCTTGGGGGAGAATGAAGTTACTAAACCTTAAATGTCTCGTTCATGAGCCCCCGAGTAATATTGTTATCAATAATTTTTATAAAAGGCTTTCTCTTCATGATAAGGATTTATTGGATGCTTCTTGTTCTGGATCATTCACACGTATGAAGGAAGAAGCTAAATGGGATCTTCTTGACCATATTCAAGAAAACACTGAAGGATGGGAGACTAACAAAGGTAGAAAGTCAGGTATAAATTACGATTATGAATGCATTAAATCTTTTATGGGAACTGATGATTTCCATAATGTTAGTGTTGTTTTGGTATGGATTCTCAAATATTTGCAAATTTTCTTAAAGCCTTTGCCTCCTATCTTGATATTCGTAAAAAGGAATTGAGCAAGTACCATGCACCTTATAAAGACATTGTTCCTGTTAGAAATATAGAAGTACATGCTGTTAATCCTGCTGTGCCTGATCCTTATATTGAGAAAATGCCTTTCCCTGCTAAGGTAAAAGAACACTCTATTGTAGCTAGTGTGTTTAACAAGAGCATAAAGAAATCTATTGAACCTGATGAACAAATAATTGTTGAACCTGTAATAGCAATAGTGAAAGACCTTGTCTATGGAAATGTCGAGGATGAACATATTGTCTTTTGTGAGGATGCTTCTAATATTGTCTCACATCCAAATAGACCTAAGAAAACTAGTGTTCCTAGGCTTTCTGTCAAGATTGGTGATCATTGCTATTATGGTTTGTGTGACATTGGTGCATATCTAGTGCCATCCCTCATGAGCTTTATAAAGAAATTATGCATGAAATTGGTTCTTGTGAGCATGAGGATATTGATATGGTTATTCAGCTTGCTAATAGAGAAATTATCTTTTCGATTTGTATTGTTAGAGATGTGGAAGTTTTATGTGGTAAAACTAAATATCCTACTGATTCTCTTGTGCTGGGTAAGGGTGCTAGTAAAACTTGTCCTATTATTTTTGGTAGACCTTTCTTGAACACTTGTGGTGCTATTATAGATTGTAAGAGGGAAAAGATATTGACTAAATTTGATGGAAAATCTTATGAGTTTAATTTTTTCAAATTTGCTAGAGCACCTTATGAATCTGAATTGCCAAATGAAAATTTTAAAGTTGAGAAGCTTGCCTCTATTTCTCTTACTCCTAACAATGCTTTGTAGCAATATATGGAGGAACATGAAAGTGAGGTATTTATGGAAGAGAGAAATGAAATTGACGATATTCTTCTTCGTCAACCGGTGATACTGAAACATAATTTACCTGTGGAAGACTTGGGTACCACATTACCACCCAAGGAGGATCCTATTTTTGATTTAAAACCTTTGCCCGATGATCTTGAATATGCTTATATTGATGATAACAAAATATATCATGTTATTATTAGTTCTAAACTTTCAAGTGAACAAGAGGAAAGATTACTGGGAATATTGAAGAAACACCGTGGAGCTATTGGATATAATCTTGATGATTTGAAAGGGATCTCTCGCGCTACATGTCACCATGTTATTAATATTGGACCTGATGCAAAGCCAGTAGTTGAACATCAACGCCATTTAGTCCCTAAGATGAAGGAAGTGGTAAGAAATGAGGTATTAAAGCTCCTTGATGGTGGTATTATTTTTCCTATTGCTGATAGTAGATGGGTGAGCCCTGTGCATTGTGTCCCTAAGAAGGAAGGAATGGCTGTTGTGCCTAATGAAAATAATGAGCTTATTCCTCATAGAGTAGTAGTTGGTTATAGAATGTGCATTGATTTTAGGAAAGTTAACAAGGTTACTAAGAAAGATCATTATCCTTTGCCTTTTATTGATCAAATTCTAGAGAGGTTGTCTAATAAAACTCATTTTTTCTTTCTTGATGGTTATTCTGGGTTTTCTCAAATTTTTGTTAAGAAGCAAGATCAAGAGAAAACAACCTTTACTTGTCCTTATGGTACTTATGCTTATAGACGTATGCCTTTTGGTTTGTTGAATGCTCCTGCTACATTTCAAAGATGCATGTCCGCTATTTTCATGGTTTTTGTGAAGAAATTGTGAAAGTATTCATGGAGGATTTCTTCGTCTATGGAACTTCTTTTGATAATTGCTTGCACAACCTTGATAAAGTTCTGCACAGATGTGAGGAAACTAATCTTGTTCTTAATTGGGAGAAATGCCACTTTATGGTAAATGAAGGAATTGTTCTTGGGCATAAAATTTCTGAACGAGGTATTGAAGTTGACAGAGCTAAAGTGGAAGCAATAGAGAAAATGCCATGTCCCAGGGATGTTAAAGGTATTTGTAGTGTTCTTGGTCATGCTGGTTTTTATAGGAGGTTTATTAAATATTTCTCTAAAATATCAAAGCCTCTTACTAATCTTCTTTAAAAAGACATACCTTTTGTTTTTTATGATGATTGAAAGGAAGCTTTTGAAACTTTAAAGAAGGCTTTAACTACTGCTCCTATTGTTCAACCACCTGATTGGAATTTACCTTTTGAAATTATGTGTGATGCTAGTGATTTTGCTGTAGGTGTTGTGTCGCACCCGGACTTCTAGAGGATACTCACCGTACGAACTGAACAGTATTCTGATGGGATTACGGGGCTTACCGGCACCCGCGTCCTCTTACGAGTAGGCCAACACTTATGTGTGACAACCCATCGCTACTGTTCACCGTCGATGTAAACTATCCCGTAGAAATCAGGACACTACCATTGACGTACTTCATACCATGCACACATGATACGTCAACGGCTTTGAACAAAAGGATAACACAACATGCCTCTAAGACACAAAAGATTGAAATAAGTTGCAAATGGCTCTCACTAGAGCAGAGATAGCAAATACAATCATCCAGAGGACACATGTCCCAACATAACATCATTACATATCAGCGGAAGCATTCAAAGGGGTCTGAGTACAGACAAATCCAAATAGGCTTAAGAAGCCGGAAACTGAAATACAGACGGAGCCCATCCACGATGTCTCGGATCCTGCCCGGGTCCGCTAACTACTCGTCAGCAGCCTCGTCAAACTCCACGTAGTAGCCGTCACCTGGATCCTCGTAAGCGTAGTCTGGGGAAACCACAGCCCCAAAGGGGTTAGTACATAGACGTACTGGCAAGCAAGACTCACAGTTCACCAAAGTGTAACCCGTCAACACCAAATACCGATGCCTTGGGTTCAACGGAAGGAAGGGGTTATAAAAGATGCTGCAACTGGCTGCGCTAACCAACTACAGAGATTCTACCACTTCCGACTAACAGAAAGGAGATAAGATCGAGTATTTGTAACCAACTGAAAGATAACTTCAAACAAACCCATCCTGGATCTCGCCCCTTATCCAAAGAAGCAATCCAAGGATAACTCACACAGTTGGATTAACGATGAATCAAGTTATTGTGTCAACAATCCTATTACTAGTCAAGTTGTTAATCATGGGGTGTGAGATTGTGAATCATTAGGTTTAAGTTGTCCTGAGTACTTGTTAGCCAGTACTTTCACCAAGTTAACCATAACCGCGGAAAACACGGCTTCTCGAGAAGATTATCCCTGCAGGGTTGCACCAATTTGGCCGTACACGTATGAATAACCCGCCAGATGGGATGCCTCCCACCAAGCGGGGCACTCAACACAACTCAACTCTTCTTCGCATCAAGCCCAAAGCACCTTGGGCGCACGGCTAATCAAGCCCCGAAGAAAAGGGACCCTCATAGCACTCTAAGACCGTGTCCCCCTATATGCCGACTACGAAAGTTCCACCCTGCGCTGGGCTTGCAAAAACATGCATGCGGCAAATGGAAAACACGAACTAAATGAGATGATCTGGACGAGATGCGAATCGAATCAAATTGAGGGCGGCGCCCATACTCGCTTCCCACATGCGGGTAGTGCGCTCATCATGGATCAGTAGACAAGACCCTTTTCCTATTAGGGTCGACACTAGCAGGCCTCAAAACCACACAGGGCCTCCTGCCGGTGCCTTATCATCAAATTATTATTAACATTAACATTAGCATGATTGATTGATTGATTAAACATCGAGCCCCCAGAACATAATAAAGATATAGTAACTGAAAGTAACGGGTAACAGACTCGAGCAAAACAACTTAAGCATGCTAGTAAGACACGGGCTCAAACAATAGGGTTGTAGGAGTGGTGGTGAGGCAATATCAGGGTTAAAGGATCCATGTGATAGGTTCGTAACAGAAACAACTACCACTAAGGCTAGCAGAAATAGACAACGGAAAGTATCGGTAACCAGGGTTGAAAGGAACACAGTGGTTCATGTGAGTGATAACTTGCCTGCAAACTCAGCAGCCGGGTACTGAGCTAGATCCTCAGAAGGGGTGCTATAAAGATCGTCTGTCTCAACGTCGTCGTCTATTCGAGAAGAAGCAAACAAACAAGGCAGAAATATAAACAATCATTATCATGGCATTGTGCACAATCAAAGATGATGCATGACAAGTTAAGGGTTGCATCAAAATAAACTAGCTAACATGATAACACAATTTAAATGGACCCCTATGCTATTTTGAGTTGCATATGGAAAAGGTTCATGGATTAAGTTGGAACCAAATGATTTACAATTAATTATTATGTGAAAGTTGTTAGCATGATGCATGCATGATGATAACAGCAAATAACAATAATAGATGCAAGTGATAAAAGGATTTAACAAGTTTTGGAAATCATTTATTAAGTTTAGAAATTTTGGTTTACTTAAACATGTCACACAAACAATTGTTGTTTTCATCAAGTTTAAGTGTGCAAAACAATTAACAAAGTTTATATTTGAAAAGAGCATCAAATTTTAGTTGGATTACATGTTTCAAATATTGAAATTGGAATTAGGATGAATTTATTATGAATTAAACAATATTAAACAAGTTTTAAATGAATTTAAAACAAGTTGGAATTTTATTTGAATTTTATTTGTTCAAAACATAAATTCAAACTCACATTTGAAAAGTTCACACTTTGGTGGTTTGAAAACATATTTTGCATGTTCAAAAATATTTTATTTTGAGCAAGGCATGATTTTATCAAATTTAAGAATTAAACAAGGTTTAAATTATTTAGGCAATTTAAATTATTCAAACCATGAAACAACATTTATATTTGAAAAGGTTATTCAAAATGGTATGGAAAACATGTTTTATTTGCCTTATTTGGAATTAGTATGAATTAGTTATTGATTTTAGCAATTTGCAATTTAATTATTTGAATTCAAATTTAAATTGCATTTTGGAATGTCAAAACAGTACACAACTGGATTATTTGGAAAGATCATTTAATTTGGAACAGAAAACATATACAACTTTTATTAATTGGGCTTATAGATTAAAAGTTATTAAAAGTTTAAGTTTAGTGTTTATTTCTGTGAATTAACAGAATTTAGAAATTAAAACAGAACGTGTTAAAACGTTTTGCACCGAACAGCAGCTTAGCCGCAGCCACTGCCAGTGGGCCACGGGGCCAGCGTGGCGCTGTGCGCGATGGCGTGGCAGCCAGGGTCACTGCCAGTGGACCCTGCCTGTCAGCCAGAGGTGGAAAAAGATTGGGAAAAATCCCGCGAGGGGCAGGACTCGATCCCTGCACCTCTCGCTCGATTGCGCGCTAACTGAACCAATTGCACTGCGCTGCTTCGTTTGACAGTATACCGTGCGCAGTGAGGATATTGTGTTGGACGCGGATCTGAATCTATCTGACGAACAAACGCTTTCGCGACCTGACAGAGGGTGACGCCGGCGGCGATCACCGTGTGCTCGCGCTCGCGGTGCTGGATCTGGTGGTGCAGGACGTGGATGGATGCACAGAGAGGAGAGAGGGGAGGAGAGGATGGTGGCTCACCACCGTTGTAGACGATGCAGAGTTTTGATGACGACGGCTGACGACGGCAGCAGCGGCGGTGTCGTGGATGGCGGCGACGTCCTGGTGGATCCCCGTGGCTGCTCCGGTGTCCAAAGGGAAGAGGAGACGGTGGTGGTGCGATTCCAGCGCTTATGTGGGTGCGTGCGTGTCCATGGCGACGGTGGCATGCACGAATTCAGAGAGGAGGCTACGGTGGTCGCCGGCGGGGTACAGCAGAGAGGGAAATCTGCGGCAGAGAGGAGGCGATCGGCGGCGGAGATGAGGGGGATAGGGATACCTAGGTGTAACACCTGGGGTGTTCCCCTTAGTAGAGTTGTTTGTTTTCTTTTGCTTGCATCACATGCATCACATAAGCATTGCATCATGTTTTCCAAACCACTCCAAAATTCAAACCAATTAAAACTTTTAAAACATGTCCAAAATTTATAATTAAAAATGGCAACCTAAACAACTCCAATTGTTTTTCAATAGTTTGAAGTTGAATTGCTTGTTAATAAAATTTTCCCTCTTGTTGAAAACCCTAATGGTAACTTTCCAATTCAACTTAAATTTCAAAGCATTTCAATCATGATGGGCATGATCAAATGGTGGTTTAAAAATCAAATTCTTGCAAACAACTAAAAATTCAATTAATGTTTTCATAATTGATGAGTTAATGGAATAAAATTTGTTTAAACACCAAATCCTTATGAACCCTATTTGAAAGCCAAATAGCAAACAAAAATTAATTTAACACTTCAAATATTTTTGGACTTAATGTTCTCAAATGCTTTGGCTTGCTGTTTGCAAATTGATAAAACTTATTCATCAAATAAAAACCCCAAGCCATTCTTTCTTTCTATCCTATTCTTTTCTTACAAGAAAAAAAAAAGAGAAGGAAAAAAAATAGAAAAAAAGGAGAGAGGCAGGCTAGCCCACAAGGGGCAGCCCACCTACAACCCGAAACAGCCCACTGCCCCTTCTTCCTCCTTACGTCACCCTGTACGAACCAACTCTCCACCGTGTGATCCCCCTCCTCCATCGGATGAGCTGCCGTACTAGCTAGGCACTCCCCATAAAACCCCCTCCCACTCGCTAGCCCTAGCCCTCCTCTCTGCCGCCGCCATCTTCCATCTTCTCCACCTCCCTCACTCTCTGATGTCTCTCTGCAACCACCGAGCGTCCATGGCCGGAGGAGGAAGTTTCACCATGGCGTCGGGGAAGGGGTAGCCGCCACGGGCTGCAAGTCGTGGGAATGGAACCTGTCGTGGGATAATCACGGCAGATGTTACCGGGGGTAACTGATCTTGGGGCAAGACGACACAGGTATTTGGGAGAGGGTTTAGCTCAGAGGAAAACATGGCGTAATTCGATCTGGTAGCCGGCAATCAAAGTCGCCGAGTCTCCGATCTTGATATAATAACTCAGCTCTGGAACTACACTTGATGCTCGATATCACACGATGTTGCTAGGGTTCTTAGATCTCTGCTTGGACTAGACCCGGGGGTCGGTTTATAAAGCACCCGTACCCCCTGGCTTATTCTCCAAGACGCATCCTGAATCCTACCCGGACCCGGCGTACAAACCCTAACTTTCTCCTACCATAACCCACAATCCGGGTTACTGGGCCTACAAGTTTGGGCCTTCACAGGTTTCCTTATCCTTAGCCAGATCTCGCGCAGCGTCCTTTGGGCCGGGTTACTCCCGGGAGTTTGGCCTACCGGGTCATCATCCCCCCATCAGTAGTCCCCAGAATATCCTGGGCTTCATGGATACTCCTTTGAAGCGCTTGCTATTCCCTGAAAAGATACCAAACACACAAGTATGCGGAGGCCGGGTTAAGATGCCTTAACAGATAATTAGGCCTCACTCCATGGTGGCCATATAGTAACCCGGCTCTTTCCCACTTACCTAACTTATTTTTCCAGGAAGAATCCCAGAATGTCAAGATTTCGCTCTTGATAATCAACCGAATATCACGGGAGGGATCTCTTTCTCTTGTTCATTCAGATCCCACGTTCCCCATTCAAGGCGCATCTTGCCAAAAACTCTAACAAATGGCCGTTACTTTTCCGCAAATCCCGGCTCCCGCTCAGTGAACCGGGCCTATCCACTCGCCCTATAAATAAGCTCCCTGGGGGGTAACCCGAACCCTAACGGCTCATTTCCCCCCACTCTGCTTCCTCTCTCCCTGTGAGCTCATTCCCGCTGAGCGCCACCACGGAAATCCCGCGCACATCGCCGGAGCCCATCGGACGGAGGCTGCGCTCCGCCACCGCTCGCCCCGTGCCGCCGCCGAGACCCGCCGGCGAATCTCCATCCGGCCCATCAAGAACCGCGAAGGGACACCAGAACTGCGCCATTTGCCTCCGCAAGGTTTCGCTCAGATCTCCTCCGGTAAGCCTTTTGCGCCCATTAATTTGCCCTTGCAATTTTTGATTTCATCTTAGATTAGATCCAAATCGACCCGCCCCTGATTCCTTGGCCACGCCGAATTAGGTTGCTAGCAGTCTCTCCAGCTCGTCTAATAGGTGAACTATGGATTTCAATCCACTCTCCTACCGCCCGCAAGCATTAACTTTGTCAGAGATCTGAATATAAGACTCCCAATCGGGGCTCGATCCACTCAAAATTTCCGCCCCGGCCTCAATCACCCGGCCGGACTTCCCCTCTTTTAGCTCCTTTCATTCGCGCTAAATGCCTACACAGTCACTCATCGTCCTCAAAAGCTTCTTCAACATTTAGATCCCATAACTTTTGCCATAATACTTGATACCCGGATAACTTCGAACTTTATTCTGTGAGCTAATACCCGGACAACTCACAGTCTTTCACGCCTCAATATTACCCGGCCTATACTTGGCCGGCTCGCAATTTCCGTATCTTAATCTTCTTATCCTTTTATCTTGTACTTTGCAGATCAACCACATGGCTCCCAAGAAGCAGGGAAAAACTCCAACCAAGGCTAAAACCTCCAACTCCATATCCGCCAACTGGGCGCGGTCTACGGTCACAAAGGCCAAGTTAGAGGAGCTGGTAGAGCTGGGAGTTCTTCCTCCTCAAGAAGATATCCAGTGGAGGGTGCCGGGTAAGGAGACTCGGCCTACCCCAACAAAAGATGAGGTAATCTGTTTTGTGGAGCATGTGACCCGGGGTTTTCGACCGCCGGGTCACCCCTTTTTCCGCGATATCCTTAGTCACTACGGCCTTCGTGTCTTTGACATTGGACCCAATTCTGTACTAAACATTTCCCATTTTATTGTACTTTCCGAATCCTACTTGTGCACTCCACCAAGCCTAGCTCTTTTATTGAGCTTTTTCAATGCAAACCGTGCCGCGAAAGCGGTGACGGGGCGCTTCTCGCTTGCGGCGGGGTTTCTATCCAGCGCCGCAAGAACTCTCTGATGCCACCCCTCACCCTTAATTCCCATGTCAAGCACTGGCAGCTCTCATACTTCTACTGCCAAGACACTTCCCCACCCGGCCAAAAGAAACTGCCGGGTTATTCGGAGGGTCTTCTTGACATTTCTGATAAGTTTAGTGCCTTCGCCCCTGACTCGGACAGGGAGGCCATTCAACCTTTGCTAGCCAAAATCGCCACTCTCACATCCCAAGGCCTCATCGGGCTCAACCTGGTGAAGACCTGGGTCGACTTCAGGATTCAGCCCAATTCCATCCGCACAAAGTTGATGTGCGAGTATTCAGGGGAACCTTCAGACCCGCTCCGATACTCCGACAACATCTTCGCAGCTGGCGACACTCATAAAACCATCAAGGGTTTTTTGACAGAAAAGCTCGAGGTAATCCGGAACATATCCGGGTTAGAGCCCTTCTCACTTGAGAATCCAGCCCCCAAGGTAAAAATCCGACTTTGATGCCTTTACTTTTTCTCTTTCCACTCGATGCGGTTAATGACCCTTATGTCAACACTTTTCAGGCTGATGATGATTTTTGGAAAACTAATGCCTCCCCTAGCTCCGATAGTCCAGAGGAGCAAGAAACGGTTAACTCGGAAGAAGGTACTCTCCGGATTTTATTTGGTTCCCTTGAACTCACCATAACCCCCTCCTTTCTAACCATAACTTTGATGATATCCAGAACAAAAAGATGACGAGGAAGAACACTCCGATGGCAAGGTAGAATCTGCCAGCGACGAGGAAGAACTGGAGCCGACAGTCAAAGTCGGATCCAAAAGAAAGACCCAAGAGGCCACCTCCAAGGTTTCATATCTCCCTCTCACATTCAACTCGCATTATTTTAATGATATACTTGAGCTAACTTGACATTGTCCCACTGGCCGTTCTTGAAGGAGTCGCCCAGGCCCAAGCGTAGGTCAACTCGGAATCACCCGGGTGATGAAGCCCTTAACCCGGGTATTACATCGACCCCCCCGCGGCGGGCTGGTAATTACCCTATCTTTTCTGGGTCAAGACATTCTCTTTAAACCATTCCCATGTGACATCTAACTTGATAATTTCCAGCTTCTCCCGAGTCCAGCGATGGATTTCCTTGTGACTTTGCGGTGAATACCGGGTAAGATCCCTTTCCTGACGTTCCACCATATTTCATCACCCTTTCTTGACTGTGTATTTAACTACTGACTGACAACACCTTATAGGGCCACGGTCGTTGTCAGCGATCAAGAGGAAACGGAGACCGAGGGCCCGGGTAAGGGGAGCCCGGCTGATAAGGCTACAGCCGCGTCCAGCGGTGAAAAACAAGCGTCGCCGCCAAACCCGGACCCGCAGGGAGCTGAGTATCCAATTGCTTCCCATGCAAGCAAGAAGAACAAAACCACCATCTTGGGTGAAGAAGAAGGAGCGTCGGATTCCGACACACGGATGACCCGGGTTCCGCCTCCTACTAAGAAGAAAGCTCCTTCCCGGAATTTCCAAGGCCCCGGGTCTTCTGATACGAGTAAAGATACTTTCGATCAGTTGATGAACACTCTCCTTACTATGAAGGCTTCGGAGAGCCAGATCTTGGAGCGCATGGCTGCAGAGCATCAGGTAAGGACACCTTGTATCTCATATTGCATACCTAGTCCCCAAGTTCCAAGTATGACTTGCAAAAGTGATGCTTGGTACTTTACACCACATTCGGCTTTCCATACAATCCAACTAATACTTGCATTCCTTGCTAATTACAGGCACAGATAACCCGGTCTGATGAAACTTTACTGAGGACCGAGCAACTTCTTCTTGCCGAGATGAAACGAAGGGAAATCCTTGAGGATGACATGAAAACCTTGAAGAAAGATGTGTCCAAATACAAGAAGAAGTGCAATGCCGCTCAGACCGAACTGAAGAAACTATCGGACCAGGTTTCCGATACTTATCAGATCTTGCTCAGTAAGTTTTCTGCTGCTGATCGGCTTCATGTCTTTAATTTATTATAACAGACTCGGGATTACTGATACGCTCTTTCTTTTGTTACGACTGCAGGTGCCAACCTTGCGGCCCCAGAGGAAAATGCCATTACCAAGGCTAAAACCCTCAAGACTGTACTCCGGACTTTCTTTGCCGGCACAAAATTTATATTGGATGCTGTGAAGTGGCCTACGGAAGTATATCCGGGTGAAGAGAATCTCGTTCAAGCCTGTTCTACTGTGCCTGGGTGGATTGAAATCTGGAAACGCTCATCATGCCGAATTGGAATGACCCGGGCTTTTACTCTGGCCAAGGCTTTCTTTCCAAAGCTTGACCCGGCAAAGGTAACATCCGGGTTTCCCGAATTCAAGGCTGACGGTTCCAAATTTACACCCAAGGATTTCAAAGCCATACAAGCCGCAATGCGCCCCTCAGCTACCGCCTTGGCCGATAGCTTGGATCTAAATACGATTATGAGTGCATATGACGCTGATGGCAAAGTTATTACGGAGGATGCGCCCCCGCCTTTTGATATCTTGGAGAAATGGGTTTCTAGCTCGGCCAGGAAGAGGGAAGCGACCGCGAAGAGGGAGGCCGAGTTAAGATCGGGCCTGTCTGCCTCTACACCAGCCGTCCCTCCACCAGTCCGCCCTGATGCAATGAGTCCGGGTAAGGGTGCCAGGAAGGCTAAGCACCAAACCCAGGACTCAGACCCGGAAGGCCGTACTCAGGAGGCCGAATAGGGCCGTATTATCATGATACCTTGTAATGCTTTGTAATCACACTGTTATGCTTTTGATGGTGCGCCTGTGCACCCCTGATACTGATGTCATACCTTGTAACGTACTTTTTAGTCCGTGATATACTTTGCGGCTTTTCTGGTCTTTTGATAACCGTATTGCTTGCCTATTCTTTGAACTTTTTCTTGATACCCAATTCTCTATTTTGGCTCCCTTCGGAAGACTCGGTTTTCCGAGTACCAGGAGTTTTAATACGTGGACTTTTTCTTTAAGTCCCCAAGACTCGGATGGTGAGGTTTTTCGAACTACGATAGCCAAGTAGTTTGTTTCTGTTTCGAAGTCCCCCCAGTCCCCATGACCCAAAGTCCGAGTCATGGGGGTGTGGCCTTTCTCAGAGAACAAATTATTTTTTACCGAGTCGCAAGCCTAAAGCCATTCCGTGTTAATACTGAAGTTATGCTTGATAATTGTTGAGTTTCCGGCTTTTAGCCTTGTACTCTGCATAAACTTGTGGTTTAGATGACCCTTTTGACTATCTTGTACTGTAAGCCGGCTTTCGCGTGGATACCATGTTGTTACATCCATACGAGAACAGTGTCAGGCAAGTCCCATTGGGCTTCATGGCTGATTGTAATCGTAAGCGAACGAATCATGCCACTTTAGTGCGAGTCACATCGAGCTTAAGTAAGAAAAGTCAAGAAAATTTGGCTCCTTTGTCCAGTTATAAGATTGCAGCCGTACTCGTTTGCGAATAATCGGCCCTTATAACTTATAGGCATCAAGGCCGGGTCTTTCGGGTTAGTGGTTGGTCACTTGAGCAACCAACCCCCAAGACCTACATGCACTTGATGCCTTTAATGATACTGAATTACTGATGTCGCGTGGATACTACTTACTTGTAATCAGGACGTAATGACATAGGACTTGATAACCATCTCTTTATTGATACTAGAAATTTTGGATCAGCAGGCCGCCTCATTAAAAACCTTCCAGTCCCCTTAGGTACCCTGGGTAGGAAAAGAGCGCGTCTGAAACCTGCTGCCCGTTACATTGTTTAGTTCTTCATAAGCACTGGTCCCGGTCTGGCTTGACCAATGCACATTCTCCATATGTTGGACCTTTTCCTGATGAGTACCGGGTTTGCTAGCCAACCCGGGTGGGGTGTTCCCATGACTTGGCTGGTTGTAAGCGGTCGTGTAGCTTCTTCCTTTACAGCGGGTCGCTTGGGGGAATCATCCTCGATTAAGGCCACCATTTTAGCATCTTGCGTTACCTTGGATTTTGTTCTTTCACCTTCAGTACTCGGCCTTTTTGATGTGACTCTACCCTCCGGGTCTGCTTGAGACCGGTAATGCTTGAGTTCTTCTTTTCTACAGGCCTGCTCGGCCATTGCTGCATCTCCTTCGTCGCATTCAGCTGCTATGTCTCGATTTCCATGTATGGTAATGGTCTTCTTGGGACCCGGGATTTTTAGCTGTAGATATACGTAACACGGCCTAGCCATGAATTTGGCATAAGCCGGCCTTCCAAATAGCGCGTGATAGGGGCTGCGCAATTTCACTACCTCAAAGGTGAGCCACTCAATTCGATAGTTATCCTTTGACTCTCCAAAAGCTACCTCCAATGCGATTTTTCCCTCGGGGCATGCTGAATGACCCGGTACTATCCCATGAAAAACTGTTGAGCTTTTTTGCAGTTGAGATTCCTTGAGACCCATGCGTAGGAAGGTTTCCCAATACAGTATATTGATGCTGCTTCCACCATCCATTAAAACCTTTTTCAGTTCGTACCCATTGACTTGCGGTGCAACTACTAGTGCCAAGACTCCTGGGTGTTCCACTCTTTCCGGGTGATCCCTTCTGCTCCATGTTACCTCCTGTTCTGACCATCTCAAGTATCTCGGGACGGCTAACGAAACTGAGTTGACCGCTTGCTTCAGTATCTTTTTGTCCTTGTTAGAGCCTCCTGTGGTATGCACATGATATTGACCCAATTGTTTGGGGTTAGCCTGGAAACCTCCTGCCCCCCCTTGGTTATTACTTTGATTTCCAGCCGCTGGGTTACCAGCTGGGGGTGGGCCGTTGCCCGGGTTTGCCCCTGGACCCGGTCCTCCTCCCCGTCCTGCACCTCGCATAGCTCTGTGCACTTCCTCATTTTTCCATCTTTGTAAATCGGCGCACTGTTCTAGGGAGTGGTTAGCTGGCTTGCCATTCCTGCTGTGCTTCGGACATGCCATCCTGAATATGTCCCAATTGTTACCCGGCCTTGGTGGACCTTGATAACTTCCTCCATTGTGGTTACCTCCGTTGAAATTTCCTTCTGCTCTTGGCCTCGAAGACCCGGCTTCTGTGTTGGCGACAAACTCGGAGCCTCCTTCGAAAGGGCGCTTGTTCTGGCTATTTCCATTGTTACCTGGTGCTAATCCGTTGCCGGTTCTTCCATTACCGCTTGTGTTTGCTTTTGCCTTCTTGTCATCAGCTTCTTCTTCTGTAGTATCTGTCGCAGCGTGTTTGTTGCACGCATCCATCAATTCTCCCATTGTGACTTCCGACGCATTTCGACTGGACTTCATGCGAGTTAACTTTTGCACTAAAGGTATATACTTGCATGTTTTTGCCATGGCCTGTAGCGCATCCTTGGGCTGGATATCCGTGGATGAGTGAAGTATCTCCATAACCCGGCGCACCCAACTGCGCGCCGATTCTCCCTTCTTCTGAACGCATCGCTCTAGATCATCAATAGTGAATAATTTCCTGCAGGTCCCGTGAAAGTGTTTGACAAACGCGGTCTTCAATTCCTCCCAAGACTTGATCGATCCCTCTGGTAGATTGGTGAACCACAATTTTGCTGCTCCTTCCGACATCATCAGATACATGAACTTGGCTTGGAGGTTCTCGGACGCGTTGCGAATTGACATTGCCATCTCGTAACTGCTTAGCCATGTTTCGGGATCCATGGTTGGCTCATAATTCACTACTTTCCCTGGCTCTTTGAATTTTTCCGGGTAAGGTTCAGCTCTAATATTGTCCGAGAGACACTTGGGTCCCGCAAGAACGGTTGAAGCCGGCCTTGCTCTAGAAACGTGTGATGCCGCGGGGGGCGCGGCTGGGCGCGGTGCTGCGGGAGGTCCATGCGCTGCAGACCCGGCCGCAGCCCTCCGAGCCCTAGAACTGTCCACGACGGCCTGTGCTGCTGATGCTGCCTGAGCGCGGGGAGGAGGCGGCATTTGCTGCTGCTCTTCCCTCCGCCGCGCTGAACTTGTTTGGATATTCCCTTGCTGCTGACTGACGTATGGCGTCCCGCGCATACCGCTTCTGTGATCCGGGTAATTGGCTTGCTGTGCCACCGCAGTGTGCAACAGCTCGATGGCTTGCCGAGTCTTCTCTGCATGGGGCGACTCTCCCACAGGGATTTGATTCAATGCGAGTGTCGCTGCATATACGTTGTCCATAGGATTGTTGTAGTGGCCGGCTGGTGTGTGGAATCGTGATGGTGGCGGCGGCAGTAGATCGTTGCCGGTTGTGACTCTAGTTTGTGGTGGGGGTAACCCGGTCCGTTCATTCGCCGGATGTGTCGCTGCTGTCACCTGTTGGGGTGCAGTTCCCTGGTTCACCACTGGTATTGGCTGGTTCTGAGGTGTAACAAATAAATTAGCCGGATTGATAACCCCGCCCATTGCTGGTAATCTGGTGTGGTGCCTTTGATGTAGTCTGGACGTTTCCTCTCGGAGCCGGGTTTCCAATGCATCTAGCTCACGCCGCCGCGTGGCCATCCCTTGCCTTTCTGCCTCTACCTGCCTTCTTTGCTGTTCCAGCGCACGGCGAGCCACATCCAGATCCCTGACGCGTTCCGCTGCGATTTCCGGAGTGATAACCGTTGCGAGAACCGTGGGGTCTAGAATCAGATTGTTATCGAATAGGGCCGGGTGGCGCGGGTTCGAAGGACCCGCCCCTGGTGTCCGGTTTTCTAAGAATCCGAACGTGTTTGCATGCAACTCCTCATCCGCTGCTCTGCTGGTTACTGACGCCGACTCTCCATCAACCCGGGTCAAGACCGGGTCTCCGTTAACCGCGCCCTGTTGCTGGGCCACTGCCTGAGCCGCCCCGACTGATGCCGCGGTTGTGTTTCCTTGGTTGGCCGCGGGGGCCGCATAGACTGCAACTCGGCGTACGATATCCGGTGTAAATTCAGGCTGTTCTTCCTCACCGTTCTCCTCATACCGGTTTTCCAGTAGATCCAGGATAGACCCGGTACCATCTTCTCCTTGGGCCCGGTCGCGTGGGGTCCATGCCGGCTCCTCCGGCTGTTCCCACTCCGCGATGGGTTCTTCTGCCGGATATGTCGTTCCAGTCGATTCTTCATCATCTGATCGGATAGACGTGGCTTTTCCTGGCATAGAATCAGATCCAACGTTGTCAGGGATCGAATTGGAAGCACATACCATACCGATGAAGACGCTGATCCGGCCGATTGTCACGACGGATCCGGTTTCGAGGTGATCCGACTCCGGCCCCCAGCCGGAATCGTCCACCACCTTTTCTCCTTCGTGGTCGATGTAGATTTCGCCGATGACAAGATTCTCCATGCCCTTCCGAGCTTCTCCCGTGATGTAAACACCTTTGGACGCAGGCCCCACGGTGGGCGCCAACTGTCGTGGGATAATCACGGCAGATGTTACCGGGGGTAACTGATCTTGGGGCAAGATCACACAGGTATTTGGGAGAGGGTTTAGCTCAGAGGAAAACATGGCGTAATTCGATCTGGTAGCTGGCAATCAAAGTCGCCGAGTCTCCGATCTTGATATAATAACTCAGCTCTGGAACTACACTTGATGCTCGATATCACACGATGTTGCTAGGGTTCTTAGATCTCTGCTTGGACTAGACCCGGGGGTCGGTTTATAAAGCACCCGTACCCCCTGGCTTATTCTCCAAGACGCATCCTGAATCCTACCCGGACCCGGCGTACAAACCCTAACTTTCTCCTACCATAACCCACAATCCGGGTTACTGGGCCTACAAGTTTGGGCCTTCACAGGTTTCCTTATCCTTAGCCAGATCTCGCGCAGCGTCCTTTGGGCCGGGTTACTCCCCGGAGTTTGGCCTACCGGGTCATCATCCCCCCATCAGAACCGGCTCTCCACCCGCTCCAAGTTTGGTGTAGGCGTCACCGGCCGAGGATGCCCGGAGCACCGCCACCGTCGAGGTTTCCGGCCGGCCACCTCCCCTGCATCGACTCCCTGTCCGGCACGATCTGCCGCCCCGACCTCCTCCCCTTCGACCGCTAGGTGAGCGCCCGCTCCCCTCCTTCCCCTCGCCTTCCCTCCTCCTCCCTGTTGGCCGCGCTCCCCTCCAACCGCCCGCACCAGCGACCGCCGCCCCACTGCCGATCGCCCCCACCTTCCATCGCTGGCCATGATTCTGTCGAGTGCAGTACCTGTTCGATTCAGTTATTTTTCAGAAACATGCAGCGAGCCACAGCACATACCCCCTGCACTCCCCCCTCTGTCACCAACTCGAGCAGTAGCCCATCTGGTTCAGGTCCCTTGAGCGCAGCAGTGAGGTGCAGGGTTCGATCCCCCTCCCACACAAATAAAACCCACTTTTTTATTTTGCATTGTTTGATCACAGCAACTCCACGAATTCACAACTAGGCCCTTGTAAATTAATTCTAAACCCCTGAAATTTATTTCCAAGTCCCTGGTTCATTAAAAAATGGCAGATTTGCACTATATCTTGTAAATTGCATAAGAAAATCATTGTAACTCCAATTTTGACTTTTTAAATATGTTTTCTGTCCCAAATTGAATGTTCTATCCAAATATAAAGTTTGTTTACTGTTTTGAATATTTAAAATTGGTGAAATATTTGAAAACTTGTCAAATTCACTTAAAATTGCAAAATTCATAACTTGTTCATAAAAATTCCAAATTCAACAAACTAAATATGTTTTCCAATCAATTTTTCATGTACTTTCCAAATATAAATTTTGTTTGCTGTTTTGAATAATTTAAATTGCTGAAAACAACTGTTTCTTGTTTATTGCATTTAAAATTGCCAAAATAATAACTTGCTCATTTAAATCCAATTTCAACAAATGAAATATGTTTTCCATGCAAAATTAAACCACCTTTTCAAATATAAAATTTGTTTCATGTTTTGAATAATTAAAATTGGTTAAATGATTTAAACCTTGTTTAAATCATTTAATATTGCTAAATTCATAACTTGGTCAAATTAAATTCTTTTGGGACATATAAAATATGTTTTCAAACCATCAAAGCATAACCTTTTCAAATATGAACTTCACTCAATGTTTTGCACAAATAAAAATTCCAATAAGTTCATGTTTGAATTAAGTTCATTTAATTCTTGCTTAAACTTGTTTAATTCATAAATAATTTATTTGAAATCCTTTTGCAACAAGTGAAACATGTAATCCACCCAAAATCTTGTGTTCTTTTCAAATATAAACTTTGTTATCAATTTTGCACAATTAAAAGTGGTGAAAACAACAATTGCTTGTGTGACATCAATAAGGAACCAGAAATTCTTAACATGACAAATAAAATCCCACACTTGGTAATTTCCTTTTCCTTTGCTCTATTGTTGTTATTTTGCTGTTTTCCTCATCCATGCATCATGCTAATCCACTTTCACCTATTGGTTAGTTGTAAAACAATTATTTCAACCTTAATTCATGGGCTTTCCATATGTAATCCAAATTGCATATGGGTCCATTTAATTATGTTATGTTATCACGTCAACTAGTTTATTTTGATGCATCTTTAAACTTGTCATGCATACATATCTTGATCATGCTGGATCTTTTGCCGTAGTAGTAATTGTTGCTCCGGTGTTTGTTCGAGGTTCGTTGCTTCTTCCCGGATAGGACGTTGAGATGATGTGAGCAACGACAAGTTCTGTGGATGTACCTCTACTTGCTGGATTCCAGGCAAGTATACTCACTTGCTGCCATATGGCTGCCTTTCATCACTTGTTACCGATTCTTTCCATTGTTCTTTTCTGCTAGCCTTAGTAGTAGTTGTTTCTGTTACGAACCCATCACATGAATCCCTTAACCTTGATAGTGCCTCACCTCCATACCTATAACCATTGCTTGTTGCCCGTGTCTTACTAGCATGCTTAGGGTTGTTTTGCTCAAGTCTGTTACCCGTTACTTTCTGTTGTTACTTCTATTATGTTCTGGGGGCTCGATGTTAATCAATCAACCTGTTATTAATAATATGTTGATAAGGCACCGGCAGGAGGCCCTAAGTGGTTTTGAGGCCTGCTAGTGTCGACCCTAATAGGAAAAGGGTCTTGTCTACTGATCCATGATGAGCGTGCTCACCGCATCCGGGTGGTAGTATGGGACCCCCCTCGACTTAGACCTGATCTGCAGCTTGTCCGAAGAGCCACACTTAGTTCGGGTGTTCCATTTGCTCCTTGCATAATGGGTGGATCCCCCATGGTTACTTATGATGATGATGCATATAGGGCGAGGCCTGTAGTGCCGGGGTGTTGTGTCCTGCGGGAGTTTTGCACACCTGCGCTGAGTATTCGGCTGCGTGGCTGGGACCTTATAGCTCCGTGGCTCCTAGGATGGGTTGTAGAGATGGTTTGGGTCGTGTCAAGCCAACCTGAGTTTTAGTTGGTGGCTTGAGTGTGTACAGGTACTGGAGCACACCCCTGCAGGGATAAATCTTCTCGAGAAGCCGTGTTTTCCGCGGTTATGGATTACTTGGTGAAAGTACTGGCTAACAAGTACTCAGAACAACTTACACCTAACTAATGATAACTTGACTAGTAATAGTCTTATTGACACAACAACCTGATCCATTATTCATTAATCCAACTGTGTGAGTTATCCTCGGATTGCTTCTTTGGATAAGGGGCGAGATCCAGGATGGGTTTGTTTGGAGTTACTTTCAGTTGGTTACGATACTCGATCTTATCTTCTTTCTGTTAGCCGGAAGTTGTAGTATCTCTCTGTAGTTGATTAGTGCAGCCCGTTGTCGCTTATTTGCAATAATCCCTTCCTTTCCGTTGATCCCAAAGTATTTGTATCTTGTGATGACTGGCTACGCCGGTATCTTGTGAGTATGGGTTTATCCACTTGCCAGTACTTAACCGTACTGACCCACGAATCTCTTTCGTGGCTGCATATTCAACATTGCAGTCAACAGGTTTGAAGTCTGACGACGTTAGCTTGGGAATCCCTCCGGCTTGGCCTGGGCAGGGATTGGACGCTCTCGGTTATCTTCAGGACTCTTAGTCCAATTTGTATCTTGTCCGTAGTCGGACGCTATGTTGTTTCTTCCGCTGTTATTTGGATCTTTGTATTGTATCAGTTGTATCCTTGGCTCGTTTGAGTCTTCTTGTATATATCTTTTCTGTTGTTGTTGCGGAATATTCGTGAACTGTTGTAATGTTATCACAAGTGGCAATCCTGGAATCGGTTATTATGTGGATTTTGGCGGGAATGCTGAAATCTGCATAGTGCCCGATCCCGAGGCGTCACACTAGGGCTAGGGTAGCTGGCGCGCTGCCCTCGGGCTACTTATAGGCGCGGCGTCGATGTGATGGCCGTCGGTGTGCTCCCGCTGCCGCCGTGGCATGCGTGGATGCACTGCCGTACGGGGGGGGGGGGGGGGGGCGGGACGACGAAGGCGGCTTCTATCCGAAGCGGTACGCTGGTTAGTGGGCTGGGCTGCGCGCTAGTTAGGGGTTAGGTGGGTTGGGCTGGTTAGATGCCGCGCGCGCAGCTGGCTGTTGCTTCTTTTATGTTTTTCTTTTCTGTTTTTTTTTTGTAGAAAAACAGAAATGGAAGAAAGAGATGCTTTGGGGTTTGCCAAAAGTTCCAGAAAAATTTGTGTAGGCTACTTAGTGTGTTAGCAACCATTTGGCCATTTTAATTTTCAAGATTTCAAAATTCCAGAGCAGTTTGTAAATTGGTTTAGTTTTGGAAGTATTTGATAATTATTTGATTAATCTTGAAACCAACAATTTAATAAGGTGAACCAAATGATTTAATTGGAAATAAAAGGGTATAAAATGTTTTGGTTATTATTTTTATACTTTCAAATTGGGTTCTGTTTGAAAACATTTGGTTTGAATTGGAATAATTGGTTAATTAATATAGAAAACAACAACTTGATAGGGTGAACCCTATTATTAATTGGATTAAAAATATTGGAATGGTTTGGTAGTTTTATAATTTCCAAATGAGGTGCTGTTGATGATTTGCCTTGAATTTGAAACCAATTTGGAATGAATTAGTGGAATTAAAGGCACCATTTTATTAGTTGATCAATATTGAAAAATATGACAACAAATGGGTTGTTTTTATTTGTGATTTTTATTTCAAATGTTGTAACAGAGCAAGTATGAAATAACCATTTGAATTTGTTTGAGTTTCATTATGAAAACAAGATAAAACAGATGCAAAACAAATAGTAACAAATGCAAACAAATAATTAAACATGATGACATGATGCAATACTTGAATTAAAACAAGAAACAAAACATTCTAAGGGATATTTCATACTTGGGATGTTACAAAACGCCCCCCTTGAAGGAATCGCGCCCCGAGATTCCTTACTGAGAAGTGAAAAGGTCCGGATACTTCTTGCGAAGATCCTCTTCGGTCTCCCACGTTGCCTCTTTATCGGAATGATGCGACCACTGCACTTTCAAGAACTTGGTGCTCTTGTTGCGAGTCTTACGCTCGGTCTCATCGAGAATACGAATAGGGTGCTCCTCATAAGATAGATCATCTTGCAGTTCAATGGAATCATGATCAACTGCACGATCTGGATCTTTGAAACACTTCTTGAGTTGTGACACGTGGAACACATCGTGCACCTTGGATAGTTTTTCTGGAAGTTCAAGACGATAAGCATTTTCTGCCCGCCTTGAGAGAATGTTGAAAGGACCAATGTATCTTGGTGCAAGCTTTCCTTTCACACCAAAACGATGAGTGCCTCTGAGGGGAGTTACACGGAGATATGCCTTATCACCAGGTGCATAGATCATATCCCTGTGCTTGCTATCATAATAGCTCTTCTGACGAGACTGAGCAATCTTGAGATTGTCGCGAATGATACGAACTTTCTCCTCGGCTTCCTTAACAATGTCAGGGCCTAAGAGTGAACGTTCACCAGCTCCAGACCAATTGATTGGACTCCTGCATCTGCGGCCATAGAGTGCTTCAAATGGTGCCATGCCTAGGCTTGCCTGGTAGCTGTTGTTGTAGGAGAATTCAGCATATGGAAGGCAATCCTCCCATTTCATGCCAAATGAGAGACCACATGCTCTGAGCATATCGTCGAGAATCTGATTGACTCTTTCGACTTGCCCCTGAGACTGAGGGTGATAAGCTGTGCTGAACAGAAGTTTGGTGCCCAATGCTTCTTGAAAACTCTTCCAGAAATGAGAAGTGAATATACTTCCACGGTCTGAGCTTATTTCCAATGGAACACCATGAAGAGGAACAAACTTTGCTGTGTAGAGCTCTGCTAACTGGCTAGCTGAGATAGTTTCCTTGACAGCAAAGAAGTGAGCTACCTTAGTGAGACGATCAATAACAACGAAGATTGCATCGTTGCCCTTCTTGGACTTTGGAAACCCAGTAACGAAGTCCATTTCAATCATGTCCCACTTCCGCTCAGGAATTTTCAGAGGTTGGAGTAGACCTGCTGTTTTCTGATGGACTGCCTTAACACGTTGACAAACGTCGCATTCAGAAACGTATTGAGCAATTTCACGTTTCATGCCAGGCCACCAATACAGAGACTTGAGATCCTGGTACATCTTTGTACTTCCTGGGTGAATTGAGAGAGGAGTTTCATGGGCCTCCTTGAGAATGATATCTTTGAGACTTTGAATCTGAGGAACTGCAATGCGTCCTTCGAAGAACATAGTTCCCTTGTCATCAATTGAGAAGGACTTGAATTTATCATTGCCTTCCTTGATGTGCTCTACAATCTTCTTGATTTCAGTATCACGAAGTTGTTCAGAACGAATCTTGTCCTAGAGAGTTGGACTGGCTGTCAAGCTAGCAAGGTAACCTTGAGGGACAAGACCAAGGTTCAGCTTCTGGAATTCTTCATGAAGTGGAGGTTGGCTTTCCGTGATCATGAGATTATTGCAATAGGATTTGCGACTGAGAGCGTCGGCCATAACATTAGCCTTGCCTAGAGTGTAAGAAATGGTAAGATCAAAGTCTTTAATCTTTTCAATCCATCTCCTTTGCCTGAGGTTTAGATCTGGCTGAGTGAAGATGTATTTCAGACTCTTATGATCGGAAAAGATTTCAGTTTTGTTACCCAACAAGTATTGTCTCCATTTCTTGAGGGCAAACACAACTGCTGCAAGTTCAAGATCATGTGTGGGATAGTTTTGCTCATGTGGGTTCAACTGACATGAAGCATAAGCCACAACTTGACGTTCTTGCATAAGAACTGCACCTAGACCTTGGAGAGATGCATCGCAGAATATTTGGAAAGGTTTGGTAGTATCTGGACCAACCAGAACAGGTGTGGAAGTGAGTTTAGTCTTTAGGAGATTGAAACTCTCATCACATTGTGGAGTCCAAACGAACTTCTTGTCCTTCTTTGTGAGATCAGTGAGAGGTTTAGCAATCTTGGAGAAGTTTTGGACGAAACGACGGCAATAGCTAGCCAAGCCAAGAAAACTTCTGACTTGCTTCACCGTCTTAGGGGGTTTCGAATCAACAATTGCCTTAACCTTTTCTGGGTCAATGGCTATGCCTTTGGCAGAGATGATATGACCAAGGTAAGCAACTTCTGGAATCCAGAACTCACATTTGGAGAACTTGGCATACACACGATGCTCGCGAAGTTTCATGAGAGTGAGACGAAGGTGTTCTCCATGCTCTTCCTCGGATTTTGAATAGACTAGAATGTCATCGAGATATACCACAACGAACTTGTCGAGGTATTCATGGAAGACAGAATTCATGAGTCTTGAGAACGTTGCCGGTGCATTGGTGAGACCAAAGGACATGACGGTGTATTCATATAGACCGTACCGAGTGGTGAAACCTGTTTTTGGAATATCTTCCTTTCTGATATTTATCTGATGGTAACCCATCCTCAAGTCCAACTTTGAGAATATTGAGGCTCCAGCAAGTTGATCAAAAAGATCATCGATACGAGGAATTGGATACTTGTTCTTGATGGTTTTCTCGTTGAGAGGACGATAGTCAACCACGAGTCTTTTTGTTTGATCCTTCTTGGCAACAAACAGAGTTGGGCAACCCCAAGCGGAGGAACTAGGCTGAATGTAACCTTTCTCCATGTACATATCGATTTGCTCCTTCAACAATTTCAGTTCAGGAGGAGCTATCTTGTATGGATGCTTAGAGATTGGAGCAGTACCTGGCTCAAGCTCGATCACGAACTCAACTGCTCTGTCCGGAGGCATCCCTGGCAACTCTTCTGGAAAGACGTCAGGGAATTCACAAACCACCGGAACATTTTCAATTGCAGGAAGGGGTTTAGCATCGAGGTTGAACAACTGAACAGAACTTGATCCATATGGAGAATAGACTATCTGGCCTGAAGGGTGGGATAGAATTATTGACTTTTGAGCACAGTCAATTTTTGCTTTGTGGGTCTTCAACCAATCCATGCCCAGAATGACATCAATGTCAGAATTTCCCAGCAACATTAGTGAAGCAAGGAATATGCGACCTCCAATTAGGATTTGATTGTCCATGCTTATCTTGGAAGTAATCATTTTAGTTCCCGGAGAGTGAACATAGATTTGATTGCTTAGTGGGACCAGAGCTAGATTGTACGTTGTAGCAAAGATATTTGACACAAACAAATGCGATGCTCCAGTGTCAAACAACACTTTAGCTGGAAAAGAGTTTACGGGTAATATACCGAGAACGACGCCAGCAGCTTCCTCAGCTTTGTCGGCCTTGATATGATTCACCCTCGCGGTCCTCCCGACAGGCCTGTTGTTGGAGTTGAAGGCTTTAGCCGGGGGAGCACGAACCATTGCCTGGTTGGTGTTGGGGCGAGGAGGTGGAGGTAGCTGCCTCTGAGTGCACTTATCAGCATAGTGTCCAGTATCCTTGCACTTGAAGCAAGTGACGACACGAGAAGGACCTGGCCTTGGCTGCCCCATTGGAACCCTCTGACTCTGCATCTGAGCTGGGTTGGGTGGGCGGGGTGCAAAGCCTGGAGAAGCTTGGGCATATGGAGCCCTAGTGACAGCAGCATTTGGCACCCAGATGCGGCGCTTCTGCGGAGGGGTGGTCATGTTGGAGGAGGAACCACCCTCACGCGAGTGCTTGCGGGACTCTTCGAACGCCTTGCGCCCATTCTCCTCATTGAGCGCGGTGTTCACGAGCTCCTCGAAGTCCTTGCACCTGATGTTGGTGAGAGCGTACTTCAGTTCCGGGTTAAAACCTCGGCGGAACCTTGCCATCTTCTTGGCTTCAGTGGACACCTCATCACCACCGTATCGAGCGAGACGATTGATCTCGTTCTGGTAGCCAATGACGTCCAGCTTGCCCTGTTTGAGAGAGCAAAATTCCTCACACATCCTTTCCATGAGACCATCTGGGATGTGGTGCTTCAGGAAGGCATCCTTGAAACATCCCCAGGTGATAGGATATCCAGCTCTCATGGTCTGGTAGTTCTCCCACCAGGTAGCTGCCTGGCCCTTCAGTAGGTAGGTGGCATACTTGACTTCATCCTCCTCAGCAACGTGAGCAATGTCCAAAGCCCTGTTCATCTCCCTGATCCAGTCATCAGCATCCAGAGGCTCACGTGTTGCCACGAAAGCTCTCGGCCCCATGCTCAGGAACTCCTTGATGCTGACTCGCGGAGCATTCTGGTTGTTGTGCTGGTTAGCCTGGATCTGGGCCATCTGAGCCACGACTTGAGTCATCTGAGTCAACAGCTCCGTGAGCGGAGGTGGTTCAGGAGGGTTGCTCCTTGTTGGCGGCATCCTGAATAGACATGCATTTTAGCACAACAACAGAAAAGGATAGACTTGTTAACCGAAAGATAGATTATTCCGACGCATGAATAGATAACCAACAGGTACATCATCACATGTTCAAATACATCAGAATATCCAACACACCAATACATGGTTCGAAAGACAAAGGATAACTAAACATAGCTAGGAATGGATACATCGGTACTCCCATGCTCATCACGCAGGACGGCGGTGAGTAGTACGACGAGAGATACGGTGAGGAGGAATCCCACAGAAGTAGGTAGAACGACGATCCACGTAGATCGGGACTGCTCTGAGAGCAACTCTCGGTGTGGTGAAGTAGAAAGCGTCGTCTCCCTGTGCTCCAAAGCGTGGAATCCCAGTGTAACCAGCTCCGAGGTTGAGAAGTGGACCTCTGATCGGCTCATAAGCTCCAGCATCTGGTAAACTACGTCCAACTGTCTGATGGAAACGTGCAAAGCACTCATCTCCAACAAAGTCTGTGGTGTACGTAGCCAGACGAGTCAAAGCAAGATAGAGCTGTTCCCTGACTGAGGCCAACTCCTGAGAAAGTGTGGTGGCAACAGCGTCACTGTGCCTCACAAACTGAGCGGTGGTGTGCAGCCTGGTGTTATCATGCTCGTAGACATCCAGGTTGTCGTAGAGGGTGAAGTGAGCTCCCGCTGAAGTGATGTAACCACGGGGGATGTGGCGATAGATAGAATCGTCAAACCCCCAGTAGTCAGCACGGAGGACGGTGAGACTCACGTAAGCTGCCTGCTGCACGGCCATATCCACTGTGGAACCTACTGCCTCGTAGCGGTGGACAATGCTCATGCCATCATCTGACCGAATGTAGACGATAGCCTGGTAGTAGGTCTGGTCAAACTCTCGCTGCTGCTCGTAGACCTGGTACTCTGGTGCCCAATGGAACCCCAGATAAGTGACCATGTCTCTCAGCATCTCCGGATACCCGGCGGTGCTCTCACAGCGAGTCATCCGAACCACCTGCGGGTAGAACCTGAGATCCATCTGGAGATGATTTGGGAGGTTTTGATTAGACGCCGGTAGCGAACTGATGTGGAAAGCAACAACAAGGTTCAACGGACGAAAAGGGTGTTGAAAAGAACAGGATATTGAAGCAACATCGGGAAACACGAGACCAAAAACTCCTGAGGTACTACGGAGGACCCAAAACACGTGAAATCCTAACTTGAAAGTTTAGGTGAGAACAGAAAACAACATTGCACTTCCTTACCAGAAAAGGGTGGGTGGGTGGGGAAAGAAGAAAAATGGCAGAATTCCTACTCTCACGTTTCATTTTTCCTATATAGCTACAAAATAGTTTCTAGACTCAACTGCGACCAGTAAAAAGGGATCCTACAGGCAGACAGGCTCTGATACCATTTGTCGCACCCGGACTTCTAGAGGATACTCACCGTACGAACTGAACAGTATTCTGATGGGATTACGGGGCTTACCGGCACCCGCGTCCTCTTACGAGTAGGCCAACACTTATGTGTGACAACCCATCGCTACTGTTCACCGTCGATGTAAACTATCCCGTAGAAATCAGGACACTACCATTGACGTACTTCATACCATACACACATGGTACGTCAACGGCTTTGAACAAAAGGATAACACAACATGCCTCTAAGACACAAAAGATTGAAATAAGTTGCAAATGGCTCTCACTAGAGCAGAGATAGCAAATACAATCATCCAGAGGACACATGTCCCAACATAACATCATTACATATCAGCGGAAGCATTCAAAGGGGTCTGAGTACAGACAAATCCAAATAGGCTTAAGAAGCCGGAAACTGAAATACAGACGGAGCCCATCCACGATGTCTTGGATCCTGCCCGGGTCCGCTAACTACTCGTCAGCAGCCTCGTCAAACTCCACGTAGTAGCCGTCACCTGGATCCTCGTAAGCGTAGTCTGCGGAAACCACAACCCCAAAGGGGTCAGTACATAGACGTACTGGCAAGCAAGACTCACAGTTCACCAAAGTGTAACCCGTCAACACCAAATACCGATGCCTTGGGTTCAACGGAAGGAAGGGGTTATAAAAGATGCTGCAACTGGCTGCGCTACCCAACTACAGAGATTCTACCACTTCCGACTAACAGAAAGGAGATAAGATCGAGTATTTGTAACCAACTGAAAGATAACTTCAAACAAACCCATCCTGGATCTCGCCCCTTATCCAAAGAAGCAATCCAAGGATAACTCACACAGTTGGATTAACGATGAATCAAGTTATTATGTCAACAATCCTATTACTAGTCAAGTTGTTAATCATGGGGTGTGAGATTGTGAATCATTAGGTTTAAGTTGTCCTGAGTACTTGTTAGCCAGTACTTTCACCAAGTTAACCATAACCGCGGAAAACACAGCTTCTCGAGAAGATTATCCCTGCAGGGTTGCACCAATTTGGCCGTACACGTATGAATAACCCGCCAGATGGGATGCCTCCCACCAAGCGGGGCACTCAACACAACTCAACTCTTCTTCGCATCAAGCCCAAAGCACCTTGGGCGCACGGCTAATCAAGCCCCGAAGAAAAGGGACCCTCATAGCACTCTAAGACCGTGTCCCCCTATATGCCGACTACGAAAGTTCCACCCTGCGCTGGGCTCGCAAAAACATGCATGCGGCAAATGGAAAACACGAACTAAATGAGATGATTTGGACGAGATGCGAATCGAATCAAATTGAGGGGGGCGCCCATACTCGCTTCCCACATGCGGGTAGTGCGCTCATCATGGATCAGTAGATAAGACCCTTTTCCTATTAGGGTCGACACTAGCAGGCCTCAAAACCACACAGGGCCTCCTGCCGGTGCCTTATCATCAAATTATTATTAACATTAACATTAGCATGATTGATTGATTGATTGAACATCGAGCCCCCAGAACATAATAAAGATATAGTAACTGAAAGTAACGGGTAACAGACTCGAGCAAAACAACCTAAGCATGCTAGTAAGACACGGGCTCAAACAATAGGGTTGTAGGAGTGGTGGTGAGGCAATATCATGGTTAAAGGATCCATGTGATAGGTTCGTAACAGAAACAACTACCACTAAGGCTAGCAGAAATAGACAACGGAAAGTATCGGTAACCAGGGTTGAAAGGAACACAGTGGTTCATGTGAGTGATAACTTGCCTGCAAACTCAGCAGCCGGGTACTGAGCTAGATCCTCAGAAGGGGTGCTGTAAAGATCGTCTGTCTCAACGTCGTCGTCTATTCGAGAAGAAGCAAACAAACAAGGCAGAAATATAAACAATCATTATCATGGCATTGTGCACAATCAAAGATGATGCATGACAAGTTAAGGGTTGCATCAAAATAAACTAGCTAACATGATAACACAATTTAAATGGACCCCTATGCTATTTTGAGTTGCATATGGAAAAGGTTCATGGATTAAGTTGGAACCAAATGATTTACAATTAATTATTATGTGAAAGTTGTTAGCATGATGCATGCATGATGATAACAGCAAATAACAATAATAGATGCAAGTGATAAAAGGATTTAACAAGTTTTGGAAATCATTTATTAAGTTTAGAAATTTTGGGTTACTTAAACATGTCACACAAACAATTGTTGTTTTCATCAAGTTTAAGTGTGCAAAACAATTAACAAAGTTTATATTTGAAAAGAGCATCAAATTTTAGTTGGATTACATGTTTCAAATATTGAAATTGGAATTAGGATGAATTTATTATGAATTAAACAATATTAAACAAGTTTTAAATGAATTTAAAACAAGTTGGAATTTTATTTGAATTTTATTTGTTCAAAACATAAATTCAAACTCACATTTGAAAAGTTCACACTTTGGTGGTTTGAAAACATATTTTGCATGTTCAAAAATATTTTATTTTGAGCAAGGCATGATTTTATCAAATTTAAATGAATTAAACAAGGTTTAAATTATTTAGGCAATTTAAATTATTCAAACCATGAAAAAACATTTATATTTGAAAAGGTTATTCAAAATGGTATGGAAAACATATTTTATTTTCCTTATTTGGAATTAGTATGAATTAGTTATTGATTTTAGCAATTTGCAATTTAATTATTTGAATTCAAATTTAAATTGCATTTTGGAATTTCAAAACAGTACATAACTGGATTATTTGGAAAGATCATTTAATTTGGAACAGAAAACATATACAACTTTTATTAATTGGGCTTATAGATTAAAAGTTATTAAAGGTTTAAGTTTAGTGTTTATTTCTGTGAATTAAAAGAATTTAGAAATTAAAACAGAACGTGTTAAAACGTTTTGCACCGAACAGCAGCTTAGCCGCAGCCACTGCCAGTGGGCCACGGGGCCAGCGTGGCGCTGTGCGCGATGGCGTGGCAGCCAGGGTCACTGCCAGTGGACCCTGCCTGTCAGCCAGAGGTGGAAAAAGATTGGGAAAAATCCCGCGAGGGGCAGGACTCGATCCCTGCACCTCTCGCTCGATTGCGCGCTAACTGAACCAATTGCGCTGCGCTGCTTCGTTTGACAGTATACCGTGCGCAGTGAGGATATTGTGTTGGACGCGGATCTGAATCTATCTGACGAACAAACGCTTCCGCGACCTGACAGAGGGTGACGCCGGCGGCAATCACCGTGTGCTCGCGCTCGCGGTGCTGGATCTGGTGGTGCAGGACGTGCATGGATGCACAGAGAGGAGAGAGGGGAGGAGAGGATGGTGGCTCACCACCGTTGTAGACGATGCAGAGTGTTGATGACGACGGCTGACGACGGCAGCAGCGGCGGTGTCGTGGACGGCGGCGACGTCCTGGTGGATCCCCGTGGCTGCTCCGGTGTCCAAAGGGAAGAGGAGACGGTGGTGGTGCGATTCCAGCGCTTATGTGGGTGCGTGCGTGTCCATGGCGACGGTGGCGTGCACGAATTCAGAGAGGAGGCTACGGTGGTCGCCGGCGGGGTACAGCAGAGAGGGAAATCTTCGGCAGAGAGGAGGCGATCGGCGGCGGATATGAGGGGGATAGGGATACCTAGGGCTAGGGTAGCTGGCGCGCTGCCCTAGGGCTACTTATAGGCGCGGCGTCGATGTGATGGCCGTCGGTGTGCTCCCGCTGCCGCCGTGGCATGCGTGGATGCACTGCCGTACGGGGGGGGGGGGGGGACGACGAAGGCGGCTTCTATCCGAAGCGGTACGCTGGTTAGTGGGCTGGGCTACGCGCTAGTTAGGGGTTAGGTGGGTTGGGCTGGTTAGATGCCGCGCGCGCAGCTGGCTGTTGCTTCTTTTATGTTTTTCTTTTCTGTTTTTTTTGTAGCAAAAAGGAAATGGAAGAAAGAGATGCTTTGGGGTTTGCCAAAAATTCCAGAAAAATTTGGGTAGGCTACTTAGTGTGTTAGCAACCATTTGGCCATTTTAATTTTCAAGATTTCAAAATTCCAGAGCTGTTTGTAAATTGGTTTAGTTTTGGAAGTATTTGATAATTAGTTGATTAATCTTGAAACCAACAATTTAATAAGGTGAACCAAATGATTTAATTGGAAATAAAAGGGTATAAAATGTTTTGGTTATTATTTTTATACTTTCAAATTGGGTTCTGTTTGAAAACATTTGGTTTGAATTGGAATAATTGGTTAATTAATATAGAAAACAACAACTTGATAGGGTGAACCCTATTATTAATTGGATTCAAAATATTGGAATGGTTTGGTAGTTTTATAATTTCCAAATGAGGTGCTGTTGATGATTTGCCTTGAATTTGAAACCAATTTGGAATGAATTAGTGGAATTAAAGGCACCATTTTATTAGTTGATCAATATTGAAAAATATGACAACAAATGGGTTGTTTTTATTTGTGATTTTTATTTCAAATGTTGTAACAGAGCAAGTATGAAATAACCATTTGAATTTGTTTGAGTTTCATTATGAAAACAAGATAAAACAGATGCAAAACAAATAGTAACAAATGCAAACAAATAATTAAACATGATGACATGATGCAATACTTGAATTAAAACAAGAAACAAAACATTCTAAGGGATATTTCATACTTGGGATGTTACATGTTGTTCTTGGACAACGAGTAGATAAGGAGTTGAATGTTATTCATTATGCTAGTAAGACTCTTGATGCTGTTCAAAAGAATTATGCTGTGATTGAAAAAGAGTTCTTAGCGGTAGTTTTTGCATGTGATAAGTTTAGACCTTATATTCTTGATTCAAAAGTTACTATTCATACTGATAATGTTGCTATTAGATACCTTATGGAAAATAAAGATGCTAAGCCTAGGATTATTAGATGGGTGTTGCTTTTACAAGAGTTTGATTTGCATATTGTGGATAGGAAGGGTGCTGAAAATCCTGTTGCTGATAACTTGTCTAGATTGGAAAACATTGCTTATGACCCTATTCCTGTTAATGATAGTTTTCCAAATGAACAATTGTTGCAATAAAGGTAAACTCCTAAGATAGTCCATGGTATGCTGATTATGCTAACTTTGTTGTTTCCAAATATTTTCCACCAACATTCACAGCTCAACAAAGAAGAAAATTCTTCTATTATTTGAGGCATTATTTTTGGGATGACCTGCACTTATATAAAGAAGGAGTAGATGGTATTATGAGAATATGTGTTCCAGATCATGAACAATGTGAAATATTGAGAAAGTTCCATGGTAGTGCTTATGGAGGACATCACGCTGGAGATAGAACCGCACAGAAGGTTCTACAATCAGGTTTCTATTTGCCTACTCTCTTTAAAGATGCATGTAAATTTGTTTTATCTTGTGATGAATGTCAAATAGTTGGGAATATTTATAGACGTAATGAAATTCCTATGAGTTATTCTCTTGTTATTGAACCTTTTGATTGTTGGGGATTTGACTTTATGAGTCTGTTTCCTCCTTCGAATGGTTACACTCATATTCTTGTTGCTGTTGATTATGTTACCAAGTGGGTAGAAGCTATACCCACAAAAAGTGTTGATGGTGAGACCTCTTCAAAAATGCTTAAAGATGTTATTTTCGCTAGGTTTGGTGTGCCTAGATATCTTATGACTGATGGAGGTTCTCACTTTATTCATGGTGGTTTTAGAAAAACCCTTGCTAAATATGATGTTAATCATCGAACTGCCTCAGCTTATCATTCTCAAACCAGCGGGCAAGTAGAAGTATCAAATAGAGAAATTAAATCTATCTTTCAAAAGACTGTTAATAAATCTAGGAAAATTTGGTCTGATAAGTTGAATGATGCTTTATGGGCTTATAGAAATTCTTAAAAAAATCCTATGGGTATGTCTCCTTATAAAATGGTTCATGGAAAAGCCTGTCACTTGCCTTTAGAATTAGAAAACAAAGCTTATTGGGAAATTAAAGAACTTAATAAATATTTTAAACTTGCTGGTAAGAAAAGAATGCTTGATTTGAGTTCTCTAGATGAATGGAGATGTGAAGCAAAAATGCTAGACTCTTTAAAGAGAAAGTTAAAAAATGGCATGATATGAGAATTCTTAAAAGAGAGATTCATGTTGGTGAGAAAGGACTACTGTATATGTCTCGTCTTAGATTTTTTGCAGGAAAATTACTCTTGAGATGGGAAGGCCCTTGGGTTATTGAAGAGGTGTATCGTTCGGGTGCAATCAAAATTGCTTCCCTCAAAGATAACACTACACAAGTGGTAAATGGGAAAAGACTCAAACATTATATTAGCGGGGATTCTTATGACGAAGATGTTGATATTATTCAAGTATTGACTCCAGAGAAGTTCATTAGAGGGAAGATTCCAGAATCCGCAGCTAGTGTCTTTTTTCGAATAGGTAGCAGTTCTGTGAAGAAAAAGTTTGCGGATTACTTCCCATGTTATAAATTATTGATTTTTTGAAAATATGAAAAATATCGAGCCAAAAAAGGGTAGGAGATGGTGCACGAGGGTACCACACCACCTGGGGCCGCGGGCCCACCCCTGGGCGCGCCACCCTATGGTGTGGGCGCCCTAGAGGCCCTCTTCGACTTGTTTTCGACCTGGACTTTCTTTTCGTTACGTATGTTTCTGATATTTAACCCCCCGGACCCCCCGAGGTCCGTATATCATTTTCTCGTCCTGTTTCTGTTTCGACTTGTTCCTGCCAGTTCTGTTTTTAGTTTTAGAAGCACCATGGCCTCCGCCAACAACAACAAGGGGAAGGAGCCGATGGAAGATGATCTCCAAGTCCCTAAGCGCAAGAACATGGATCAGGGTGTCAAGAGAGAAGCAAAGAGGACATCATCAAGTAGCGATGGAAGTGTTTCTTTGTGTAGCATGCAGGGACCAAGACCATCAGTTCCGGGCCTCAGCCCCATCCCTGGAGTAGAGGAAGCTCTTTGAGTCGGAGATGAGTTCTGTGAATGATATCAAGCTTTAAGGACGGAGGTAGAGATTCTTCAAGAGGAGAACGATAGATTTCGTGAGATGTTGGAGCGTTTCCATGCCTTGCTTGAGAACAGTTCACCACCACCACCAAAGAATTAATTCGTCATTGGTATTGGCATCCCCTTGGCTTGTTCCAAGCTTGGGGGTGTGCCGCGGTATCACACCTTTATCTTTCACCTTTTTACCTTTTAGTAGAGTCATATCATGAGTAGAGAAAATATCATATAGGATGGTTTGCATTATGTAAGTATCACTATTTAGTTGGTTATCGGTGTATCCCTTGGTTTGAGTAGCCGTAATGGAATACTAATGAGAAGATTGATCATTTACTTTCTACACTTTATTTTAGTTTGCAATTTTTGTTATATCGTTGATCTTGTTATTAGTATTGGTATCAATATTGGAGCATCAAGTTAATCTAGTTGGTTTTGGCAAACTTAGCATTGGTCAGTAGCAGTAATACGTTGAGACTTAAGTAGAAAAGAGGGAGTTGCATGTAGATATATTATTCCATGATCTTTCTTTCTTGTTGGCTCATAAGCTTAGTATTCTCAAGTAAGATTGTTTGTACCTCCAAGGAAGATTTCATAATTGGTTTTATCATATGTATATTTGTTTGTTTTCCCTCAACTCTTATGCTTGCTAGCCAAAAACCTAAACTGAGAGGGAATGCTTCTCGTGCATCCAAACCTTGAGCCCCAAAACCTTGCCATTTGTGTCCACCATACCTACCTATATGTGGTATTTAACCACCACTCGAAGGAAATCTCTTGTGTGCTACCTTTAAAACCTTCAAAATTACACTTGTTTTGTGCCTATGTTTTAGCCCATGAGGACGCAAATAGAGAATATTTATCTCACTTGTTGATTGGACTTTACACACCTGGACTAGTGGCTTCATCCGCTTATCCAAATGATAGAAGAGCTGGCAGCGGGGTGCCCAGCCCCAAACATAATAATACAAATTCTCTTCACTATTTTTGCCCCTGATTTATTAATCAAAGCAGATTTGTGTAAAAAAAAGAGAAAAAGGGATGACCTTCTATACCAGTTGCGTCCTTCAATGGGAGCCGCTTGCTGTGAAGTCTAGTTGGCTTGTGATGTAATGTATTTTATGTTTTCCATTCGTTAAAATAAACATACACTGCTCTCAATATTGTTTTCAATAACTCTGTTTATCAAATGAAAAGCTCTAGCACATGAGTTAATCCCTGCTTACCTCTGTGAAGGGCCGATCTTTTACCTTTATGTTGAGTCAGTAAACCAACTCCTTTCAATCTTAAGAAAGCATTTGATTTATTGTGATCCATCCATCTATATGTTGATTTCCTCAATCATGTCCTTTATTCTTCCTTGTTTAGTACAAATGTTTTTATCTGTTTGAATACCACTTTGAAAGTTACCAATGACTGCAAAAAGACTGCTATAATTGAGCATGATAAACTCTGCAATATAAGCTCTAGCATAAAGACTCTGATCGAAAGATAAGTACACTGTTAATTGTTCTTTGACCAAGAATGAAGTTTGCCTTCACCAATTATGATTTCCGTTTGCACCTTTATTGTGATCTCCTCTACTTGTTTCAAGTTTAATTGTATGAGAGGGAGTTATTGTCTAAAATGACTTGTGCTTTGATAGATGTGATGCTTCTTGTCCGTATTTTATTTATCGACACCTCACTCCATAAACCTGTGGTCATGTTTACTGAGTTTAGTTTCGCTTGGGAACAAGCAAGGTCTAAGCTTGGGGGAGTTGATACGTCCATTTTGCATCACTATTTTGTATTGTTATTTTCTGTTATTCATCGATATATTTCATGTTATGATGCATTAATTATGTTATTTTATCTTATTTTGCATGTTTTGTAATTTTTGGAGAATAACCACCAGGACCAGAAATCTGATGGAAAAAACACCATCGAGATACCCTTTTTCAGAAGATCGAAAGAAGAGGGGGGATACTGGAGAGGTCTTAGATGTCTCGACGAGGAAGCTAGCCAGAAGGGCAGCCAGAGGGGGGCCATAGGGGGCCCACACCATGGGGTGGCGCACCCCCCGGCCGCGCCTTCAGGTGGTGTGGCCACCCTGGCCCACCTCTGGTCGCCCCTTTCGCGTACTTGACCCCCAGAGAACCCTAAGCCCCAGAACATCATCGAAATAAATATTCTGCCGCCTCGGGGCAGAAAACAACAGAGAGAGAAAAGCTCTCCGGCAGGGAGAAATCTGCCGGGGAAATTCCTCCCCGAAAAGGGGGAATCATCGCCATCGTCACCGTCATCACTCCAGGCATCATCAAGATCGTCATCGTCATAATCATCACCACCAGCACCATCACCCTCACCGTCCACCCTCATCCCGCTGTAACAATTAGGATTATATACTGTTGTTCTTCACTAGATCTCTCTTCCGGTGTGGATTACTTGTAGTAGTTGATGCTTGTGAGATTTATCCATGTTTACACCTTATGACCATATTGTTATTATCCATTATATCACCTCTGATTATGATCCATATGATGTCTTGTGAGTAGTTTGTTTAGTTCTTGAGGACATGGGAGAAGTCATGATGGTAGTAGTAGAATTATGTTGAAGTAATATCTAGTGGTTTGATATTTAAGTTGTGGTGCTATTCTTCTAGTGGTGTCATGTCAACATCGACTACATGATACTTCACCTTTATGGGCCTAGGAGGATGCATTGTGTATTTGGATACTAATTGTGGGGTTTCCGGGGTGACAGAAACCTAAACCCCCGTTAGGAAACCAATGCACGAGGGAGTGTAGGATCCCGGAGTTTTAAGGCCATGGTTAGATTTATATTAATTACTTTCTAGTATTTACGGATGCTTACGAGGGGTATAATCACAAGTATGTATTAGTCCTAATTGGGCGGTGCATTAGCATAGGTTCACCCACACAACACATATCGAACCAATAAATATTAATCAAACGTATGAAGTGAAAGCACTTGACGAAATTCCCATGTGTCGTCGAGAACGTTTGGTAATCATAAGTAGAACAACCGGCTTGTCCTTTGATCTTAGAAGGATTGGGCCACTCACTGCAACTATATTTATTGTCTTCTATTTACTCGCACTTTATTTATCTGCTATATCCAAAACCACCAAAAACATGTTTGCTAGTGTTTATAGTGAATTCTCTATCCAACCTGCTTGTCAACACCTTCTGCTCCTTGTTGGGTTCGATACTATTATTTATCAAAAGTACTATTATACACCCACTTTACTTGTGGTTCAACAGTATCCATCAAAAATTATAAACATGGAATACGGCAATTATCTCAAAAAAGTGTTCACATAAATGAGCTATCATCTACAAAGATTTATGGTTTTCGGGCGAGATGACAGATGTTGTGGCCACTTCCATGGCATAGTTTCTTTAGATGTGCCCATATGCCACACAGTCATGCATTATGGAACAAGGAACAATATTGAGGAAGAAATTTTTATTTTTCTTTGAATAAAAATATAATTTTCCATTTTCGGAGTGAAAAAATGGGTTTTTTTGTGAAGCACCTATCAATAATATGTAACAAAATTATACTAACTAAATTTATAAAGCTATTAGACCATATTTTGTCTACAAATAACCAAAATTGCTTCCTCTGAAAATATTTACGTACACCTCTTTTGAAAAAGACAAATTTCTGCCGATTCAGTTGAAAGCGGGCCGAATTTGAACTATAGGTGCCTCGCAGTTTTCTCATGATTTTTTGTAAAAATTATTTTTAGGTACTAAAGTACCTTTTTTTATCGTAGATACACCAATTGTTTTGCCAGATTCAACACCTAGCTATGAATAGTAAAGTCGCTCGATTTGACTCGATTTCGAAATCGGCATAAAATGTTCAAAAAAATTACAAAAATAGGATAATCTTCATGTTGTTTCATCATATGTGACCTAGTATCCATCAAAAAATAAAAACAGGGAATACGGCAATTATCTCAAAAAAGTATGCACAGAAATGAGCTATCATCGATGAAGATTCATGGCTTTTGGGCCAGATGACGGATGTTGTGGCCACTTCATGGCATGGTTTGTTTAGATGTGCCCATACTCCACACAAACATGCATATTGGAACAAGGAACAATGTTGACGAAGAAAGTTTTATTTTTCTTTCAATAAAAATATCATTTTCCATTTTCGGAATGCAATAATATCAATAATATCTAACAAAATTGTAACAACCCAATTTTTGGAAGACAAGAAAAACTTGTTTTTAATAACCCAAAAATCAGGGCCAACAAAAACTTTTTGAAATGTTTGACTTATGCTTGTGTTTTCATTTCTATTTTCTTGTTGTTTGTGTTTGTGTTTGTGTTTGTGTTTGTGTTTGTGTTTGTGTTTGTGTTTGTGTTTGTGTTTGTGTTTGTGTTTGTGTTTGTGTTTGTGTTTGTGTTTGTGTTTGTGTTTGTGTTTGTGTTTGTGTTTTTGTTTGTGTTTGTGTTTGTGTTTGTGTTTGTGTTTGTGTTTGTGTTTGTGTTTGTGTTTGTGTTTGTGTTTGTGTTTGTGTTTGTGTTTGTGTTCGTTAACACCTAAAAATAAAACCAATCTTCACAACCTCCTAAAATACTTAACCCTTGTGATCAAGTCATGGCAAGAAAGCTTATCACGTTTATCTATCACCCTATTTTGGCCAAACCCTTTTGATAATGATTTGGTTGAGAAAAACAAAAGGTATTTTCAAAAATTATATGAAAATTATTTTGGAGGTAATCATATCCTACCTGTTTCCAACCAGTATACCTTTGCAAGTATTTCAAAAAACCCATCTCACTTTCTCTTTTTCAAAAACTCCTGTGTTGCACCTCAACTATGTTATTTTGTAAATAACAAGCTTTGAGTTGAACTTCTTTACAAAATCCTCTTGTCATGATATGACTTGATCACTTCCTTTCTCTAACACTTGATACAACATTCTGGATGAAATTGAAGACCTTAGTTGCTTGAGTGATCTTGTGTGTCTTGTTATTTTCCCTTCTTAATGTCTGATCTTCTCCTGTGTTTGCTTTGAGTAATTCTATATGTTTGTTTATGATTGTGAGTTGTTTTAAAATGAATGAAACGTAAGTAACAAAACCAGTCATCCATATCAGATTCTATCCTATCTCTTTCACATCTTCTGTTTTGTTTAAATCCTCCAACTTGGGCCTCCTACCTTAATTGAAAATCACGATCTATTCATGAATGCACCTTCATGGATATCATGGTCTATATCTATAATCTACATCAAAGTTGTTAATTTGGATATTGAAACACTTTGGTATCATCTTTCAAAGTCCTTTAGAAGGCATCCCTAAATATTGATCATATCCCTGTTATCTTGATGCACTTTGTCTATGTTACTAAAACTCACTCCTCTTTATTTTCAATCTCCATCAAACTACCCTAGCCATCTTCATGACTTATATATCACCTCCATGTGGTCCATTTATATTTCATTGGCCATTTGATTATTCTTCTCTCATGGTTTTTGGCCTATTAAATAAATCTTGTTTTCACCCTTTTTCACTTGGTGCCTCAAATATTTTCAAAATAGTTGTTTATTAAAAATAAATTTTGATACCTATATTATATACTCTCACATACCAACTCAAAATATTTGTTTTAAAAGCTTTTTACTATTTATTATTTTTCATTTTCCAAAAGGCCAGAAATGGACTTTTAAATATTTTGTGAATAAAAGTATTTCCTAAAATCTTTGAAAAATTACCCAACATGCCTATGGTCATGTGGGACTTATTTATACAAAAATATTTGCAAACTGTGTTGAAAATTTCGAAGAAAAATGTAAAAGCAGAGCTCCAAAATTTTGTGAAAGAAATATTTTCAAAAACTCTTGAGGCCACCATCCCTAGACTCCATTTTTCATCCTCTATCCATTGGACATGATCTTTCACATATGTCCTTTTCAAAATCTTTGTGAAAACAAGCAAAAACCCTCGCTGGTCACTCTGGTCACTGTTGAATTCATGCATGTTCTGGACACTCCTTTCACTTTCTCTCCCTCTCTCCTGTTCTGAGGAATAGAAGAAACCTTCCTTAACCTCCTAGACATGGCCTACTGATATTTCATAAAAGTATCCTTAATTTTTGATGTTCCATGTTGTTTTCATGCCATATGCTACATGTTTTTCTTACACTTTATGTCATTTTTATCGATTTCCCGGGACTAACCTATTGACAAGATGCCACAGAGCCAGTTCCTGTTTTCTGTTGTTTTTAGTTTCAGAAAAGTTGTTCTGGAAATATTCTCGGAATTGGAAAATTCGAAGCCCGAAAGTCTTAGAATTCCTGAAGGTTCCACAGAGTCCCGAAGAGACCCGGAGGGGGTCCTGGAACCCCCACACCATGCATGGGCACGGGTGGACCCCTGGGCACGCCTGGGGGTGGTGTGGGCCCCTCGGGCGCCCACCGCCATCGCCCTTTCGCCTATATATGCCCCCCGATGCATAAACCCTAAATATATCGGCCCCCTTCCACGAAAAGTTTCGTAGCTCTGCCACCGCCGCCGAAAAGTTTCGGGGGACAGGAATCTCTGTTCCGGCACCCTGTCGGGACGAGGAAGTGCCCCCAGAGGCATCTCCATCGACTCTACCGCCATCTTCATCGCTGTTGATCTCTCCTATGATGAGGAGGGAGTAGTTCCTCCCCGGGGCTAAGGGATCTACCGGTAGCTATGTGTTTCATCCCTTTCTCCCATGGTGTGATCTTTATGTGACCATGAGCTTTATAATCTAGTTGAATAAGTAGATGTTACTCTTCACCTGTTATGCTACTCAAGTGGTTTTGTTATGAGATCTCCGTAGACACTTTGATCACGGTGTAAAGGTGACAGTGTGTGCACCATGTGGTTTAGCATGATATTTATATCTTGTGTTGGATCACTATGAAATTGTGGTGTTTGTCCAGTACCTTCTAGGGCGCTCAAGTTGACAGTGTGGGATTAACTAGACATGGGAATGTGACTTTGAGGAGTGCTGTTATAGCCCTACGCTATGATTGGTGTTTATTATTCAACTGGAGAGTGGTTCGTTGTAGCATAGTGAATAGATGATATTTATGTGTTCAATTATGTTATCATTGTTGAAAGTGTCCACTAGTGAAAGTAGGATCCCTAGGCCTTGTTTGTAAGCATTTAAACACCGTTTACAATCAGTTCAGCTACATGTTTGCTTGCTGCCATTTTTATTTCAGATTGTTACAATCACTTATAATCATCCATATTACTTGTATTTTACTCTCTCTTCGCCGAACTAGTGCACCTATACAACTTACAATTGTATTAGGTGTGTTGGGGACACAAGAGACTTCTTGTATCGTAATTGCAGTGTTGCTTGAGAGGGATATCTTTGACCTCTACCTCCCTGAGTTCGATGAACCTTGGGTGATCCACTTAAGGGAAACTTGCTGCTGTTCTACAAACCTCTACACTTGGAAGCCCAACACTTTCTACAAGAATAGAAGCGTGCATAGACATCAAGCTCTTTTTTGGCGCCGTTGCCGGGGAGGTAAGGTAAAAGGTTCTCACATCCTATGTGAGTTCTCGAAGTTATTTCCTTTAGATTCTGCAATTATATCTTTTTGTTTCTCGTTTTTATTTTCATTAGTTAGGCTTATTTTCACTTGTTACTTGTTTTTGTTTTTACTAGTTAGGATTAATGGAAAACAAGAAAAATATGAGAGAGCTTTATACTCTTTATCTTGACTTAGGACATGAAGTGTTTGAAGAGAAAATTAAAAAAAACCTATAGAGCTTTATTTGCATGCCAGTAGCAATGTTATTAGCATTAATTCTTTGAACCCCATTATTGCTAATGCTATGGAAAAGTATAAGCTTGGGGAAGCTTGTTTTGATGAATATGATATTTTTAGTCCGCCAAGTTTTGAGGAGGAAATTTTCTTTGATGATACTTTTCCTCCAATATATGATGATTATGATGATTGTGGTATTCTAGTTCCACCTACTATTGATGATAAATTTTATTGTGATCATGATATGCCTTCTATATATGATGTTTACAATGATGACCATGCTATTTTCAGTCCACCTACTATTGAGGAGAAAATTAGTTATGATTACAATATGCCTCCTATATTTGATGATTATGGTGATGAGAATAATAACGATAGCTCTTTTGTTGAATTTACTCCCACTACTACTAAAGTACTAATAAGAATGACTATGCTTGTGTGGAGAGTATTAATTCTTTTATGCATGTGGCTCATCATAAGAATGTTTCTTGTGATAGTTATATTGTTAATTTTATTCATGATGCTACAAAAAGTTATTACGAGAGAGGGAAACATAGTCTTATGAATCTCAACAATACCAAGTTTCCCCTCTTTATGTTGAAAATTTTCAAGTTGCACTCGTTTTGCTTTCCTATGCTAGCCACTTTGTGCTTTATTGACTTGTTCTTATACAAGATTCTTTTTCATAGGAAGTGGATTAGACTTAATTTTTTTTACATTTGCTTCTTGATGCTCTCTTTTGCTTCAATTCATATTTCTTATGTGAGCATCTTCTCAAATTATCATGCCTATCTAAAAGGCTTTAAAGAAAAACACTTCTTGGGAGATAACCCATGGTTTTATTTTTTGCTTTGTTTTTCTCTGTTTTCTTTCAGTCAAGGGGTTGTATACTTCTGTAGAAACTCCTTTGTGTCTTTATTTTCATGTTTTAGTTGTTCCAAGTAAAGTTTCTAGCGAGAGCCCGCCCTCTCTTCTTGTCTCCTTCCTCCTTGCACATGAGATGGCCATGGCGCCCAGGACACGCACGAAACGTCGCTCACGTTCCGCCACCTGGGTCTTGCACCTCGCCCTCTCGCCTTGTCAACAAGCTACACGAGACATCCCCGAGCACTCCTGTGATCTCCATTCGCTCGGTTTCCTTCTCCCTCTAGCTACTGCCGAACACCTGCGGGTGCGAGCAGTGAGCTCTTGTTTCCGATCGCCTCACAACCTCTCCTTGATCTCAATCTCTCCCTGGAGGATCATCTGAGCGCGCCCCACCCGCCAGACATCCCTGCCTCCTTCCTTAGTGCGCGCAAACAAACCGCCATGGCCGCCATACGGACATGCGCACCGAGCTTCGGCGCCAAACCTCCCCGAGCAACCTCCTTGCTGTCCATCATGATTGTTCCCCTCCTTGCTGCCCATCATGACGATTCCCCTCCTGATACCTCCATTCAAGCTCCTACACTGAAACCCCTCTCCCTAGCATTATTGCTCGCCGGAATCGGCCACCCACCGTCGCGGGTAACCTCCTCGTCGAGCCTTCGATTGAGGGCCTCCCAAACCCTCCCGTTTTTCCCCTAGGTTCCTCCTGACCCTAATCGTCTCGTGCCCCTCTCTATTTTGGAATTCGTCCCTTGCAAGGTCACCGCCATCAGCGTCCTTGCTCGGCCGCCGCCCCAATGCATGGCTGAGCCTGCTCTGGCCCTCCCCAGCAAACGAGAAGGAGAGCACTCGGCTCGTCGTGCCTTCCTGACCCTCATCGATGAAGCACTACTTCCCAAGGTCTTCCCCAGCTCCTGGAATTCAGCAATCCCGTGATCTACGGCGGCCAGTGCGGACGCCGTCGTGTTTTTATGTCACCACCGGCGCGGGGTGACGCGGGCTGTCGGTGGCCATCCGATTCAGATCTTACGACAATGTACCGATCAATGTGACCGTGTAACACCGACCAGCGGGCCTGGCGCGGCCCACTGTCAGGGTCAAATCCCTCTCGCGCTTGAAATGCTAGTGGGTCGGCCCGACTCTTTGAATCCGTCCTCTGTTCTGCCCCTGCAGCAGATCTGGCCCGTTAATGTTTTTTCTGCGGGTTAATTTCTTTTTCCTGCAGAATCATATCTGCTGCTATGGTTTAATCCATTTAAAATACTTAAGATGAAAATCTTTCCAGACCAATATTAGCAGTGGTAGATCTACATTTTCCTAACCACATCCAATTTGTAGATCTATGTTTTGTGTTGTATTATAGGAGAAATTGAATAAATACTAGAACTACTCTTTTTCACCATTTAAATCATAACTTGAGTTTTAAGTGTCCAAATCTTGTAAACAAAATTGTTTTGAGAATCTCTTGTTAATACCTACCTTTAGAACTTAACCTTGTGTTGACTTGAGTTGTTGTGTGAAAAACCCATGCATGTTAGTTTAGGACCAGAGAGCACTTATGTGATCTATTTAATTTTATGGGTGATGAATTGTGATGTGAATCCAATTGTTCTGGTTTGATAGTGACAAGGAGCACCTAATCCTATGTTTTTATGATTTTAGGAGTTACAGAAAAGGCTTGGTGAATTATTTAGTGTTTAGTTGTTTCCTGCTTATTATTGCCTTGCCTTTATTAATTAATGTGTTATATTGTTATTGTTATTAAAGTGATTCCTAGCATGTGTAGGGTAGCAAGCCATGTTTGAGATGTTCTTTGAGTTTTTCACTAGCATGTTGAATTGTGTGTGAAAAACCATGGTTGTAGTAGTTTTCTTCTCATATAATGTTTTCTAGCAATTAGGAGTTCATGTTGTTATTTTATTATGTGAGCAAACTATTTTGAGTGATTGATTTAGTTTATATTGTCATAGAATAGCTACTGTTATTATGGGATATTATATTTTCTTGCATAATTGAATAAGGTCTAGATCATTTTGGCATGCCATGCTAGTTTTAGGTGTTTCCTGACATAATTGTTATTTGTATGCTTAACTATTGATACTTTGCTTAGATTGTTATTTTGATATTACTAGCATGTCTAGGTGTTGTTTTCTCTGTTATATGGATGCTATGTTATAGATCTATCATGTTATAATAATTCTTGTTTCGTGTTCTATTATGGTTATGCTTGTATACATGTCTAAATAGTCATTTTACATGTCTAGTTTTGGTGGTTATTTTGCTCCATGATTATTTTCATGTATTGAGTGATGCCATGACATGTTTAGTATAGATATTTCTCTGTTATTAGGTTTCTTAGCCACTGGTTATATTACTTCTCCATGTTTAGAAAAGCATGTGTTATTATGGGCTTGTAGTATTGCTTGTTATTATTTTCATGTGCATGTGTAGTGTTTATAGTTTGTTTTCATGTTATTTTGTTCATCCTCATGAATGACCAGAGAGTCATTTAACCTTATTTGGGAATGATATGAGAGTGGCACACCCACTGGGCTCATGCCAATTTGGTTGATGATCCATAACATATGTTTTAGTGTTAGTCATGTGTGTTGTCCGTGCAGGTTTTGCTTGTTGGGGTGTACCCTAGTGCTTTTGTATTTTATTGTATTTGTTTGATTAATTTCTTGTTGTATGTTTACTTGTTAAAAAGTTCTAGCCTTTGATTGGTTCTGATTGGGTGTTTTCCTTTTTAATTTACGACGTTAGATAACGAAGATGGTATTATTCCGAAGATGTTTTCATTGCAACTCTTGTTTATTTCAAGAGCAAGACCAAGACCAGTGCCCTCCACGCTTGCTTGTTTATTACTTATCAATATCTATCGTGCATTTTTACTTATGAAGTTTTACAAAAGTTTTATTCAAAAACTATTTTCTTAAGTGGACTATACCACTATCTATGTTATGTATCTAATCTCCTATAGCCACTATATAATCTTGGTGTTACCAAGCCCTTTAGACATTTTAGTATCATCACATAATCACTTTAAGTCCCTTAGTGGACATTTTAACTTGATGTTTTTGGAAAACAAAAGCTTTGGAAAAACCCCGAGGAAAGGTGGGACCTTGTCCGAGGGAGGTATGTAAAGGAGGAAGTGTTTCAACTTGTTTTCCAAACATGGCACATAACCTAGTCTTTGCCGGACAACCAAGCCGTACTACCACATTACCTCAATATGGGAACGGGGCCTAACTGAAAGCTTGTCGGTGTTAGTCTGTGTCTACCTCAATGTGCTATAGGGATTAGAGTCCCATGAACCAAATTGTCGCCAGGAAGGAAAGCATGTGACATTTAGAGTGTGGGATTCAGTTCACCACCAGTTGCAACAGTTGGGTCGCTTGTCATGGTCGTGTGTCGTCAGGGGAAACCGAATCGATACGGCTGACTCACTCTATGCCAGGGAGAACAAACCCAGTTGAAGAGGTAGTAATTTACTAGCACTTACATAGTGGATAGTTAGGACCAGTTATCTGATGTTTGCATACTGTCTTGGAAATTCTGTGGTTGTACATGGAGGATGTACTGGATCTTGTGGATCGTGTAGACCTCTACAGAGTAAAACTATTCAGAATAGCAGTGTCCTCGTATATGGATAGTTGAATGGCCATGTAGGTAGCATTGTGTGAATGTTTTCAAAAAGCTGGAAAAGTGTTTTTGGAGTTGTACCTGGGAGGTACTCGGAAAGGGAAATGATTGTACCTTTTAGGTACTAGAAAAAAGGAGGATTTTTGAAGATATGATCTTCCAAGAAGTTTTGCAAAGAAAAACCTTCTTTTACTTAGAATGTCTTATCAAAACCTTATGGATATGCGATATCTACATGACAAATTAAATATATTTTGAAGTATCTTCTTCAACAAGATCTTCTAAAACTTGATCAACCATGATGGGTCTTCAATTCATCATGGCTAGTTGAACCCTAATTACAGCCTTCCTACCACCTTTATATATGCAGGCTTGCATGTTTTACCTTTATTTGGGGTGACTTGCGAGTACAATCCAATGTACTCATATTGGATTCTTCCCTGGCTATTGTCTTAGCTAGGCTTTGAGTAGAACTCTGGAGAACCTGTGGGGACCCCAGACTAGCAGTCCGAGACCTCCAGCATGCATACATTCACGATCTCATGATCAGTTAGTCGTCAACAACATACTCGAGTTGGCATTGCAGATTACAATATCCACTACACAAATACACGTCTTACACAACTGGTCACTTGACTCGGTTTAAAATAGCTGCCATGCAGGGCAGGAAAAACACACGAAACAACGGAAGTCTTCAAAACACACTCGTGGTAAGCCCAAGTCATACCTTGACACCTACAGGCTACTGACTCGGAGACGTTCCTAGTTCGCACAGTTTGCCAGCGACACCATATTCTTCACGTTCTTCGGGTTTCTGCTCAAAGTCTGGCTAAGACAATAGCCAGGGACGAAACCATTATGAGTGCATTGGATTGTACTCGCAAGACACCCCAAATGAAAGCTAAACATGCAGGTATGCATAAATATAGGTGGTAGGAGGGCTGTAATTAGGGTTCAACTAGCTATGATGAATTTGAAGGGAATATGCCCGAGAGGCAATAATAAAATGGTTATTATCTTATTCCTTGTTTATGATGAATGTTTATTTCTCATGCTAGAATTGTATTAACCGGAAACGTTGATACATGTGTGCTTAATAAACAAACAATGGTTCCTAGTAAAGCCTCTCTTTTAACTAGCTCGTTGATTAATAGATGATCAAGGTTTCCTGATCATGAACATTGGATGTTATTAATAACGGGGTCATGTCATTAGAAGAATGATGTGATGAACATATACCTAAAGAGAATATAGCAATGCGATCAAGTCATTTAGTTTACATTGTTATATCAAACATACGAAGTAACTTATTCCTTAGACCATGAGATCATGTCAATCGCTGATACCGGAAGAGTGCTTTGATAGCATCAAACATCACACAGTAACAGGGTGACTATAAAGGTGTCGTTAAGTATTCGGAAAGTATTAGTTGAGGATCATGGATCAAGAGTGGGATTTATCCATCCAAATGACGGAGAGATATACTCTGGGCCCTCTCGGTGATATCACATCGAAACCGCTTGCAAGCACGTGATATGATCACAAGGATGTTATATCACGGGAACGAGAAAAGAGTACTTGTCGGTAACGAGATTGAACAAGGTATGGTTGATACCAATGATCGAATCTCGGACAAGTAAAATATCACGAGACAAAGGGAATAGTTCACGGCGTTGTTGGTTCACACGATCACGAGAGTCGTCGTTGAATATATAGGAGTCATCACGGATCTCCAGACCCCGCTGTTGATTATTGATCGGAGAGAAGTCTCGATCATGTCTATCTTATTCCGAACCGTAGGGTGACACACTTAAGGTTCGATGACGCGTTTGAGAGGATACGGAATATCGAAGAATATTTTGGGCAGCACCGAAATTGTTTCGGGGAAAATTGAAATAGTTCAAGGGGTTTTTCGTCGAATGGTTGTTAATAGAATTAACAAATGATTCGAGGTGCTATATGCAAAAGTTTGTTAATAGAATTAACAAATTCTGAAATAAAGAAATAAAAAAGGTTTTATTTATTTATTAAAAGAAAACCTTTGGATTTTCCAAGTGGGAAATAATGGGGAAATGAGTGGGTGTGAGTGGAGTGTCCACTCACATGATGAGGGAAGAGGTGGGGGCACCCCCATGGGCTGGCCGCACCCCCCTTGGGCTGCCTCCCCCCTCTCCTATAAAAGGAGGGTGAGAGCTCTCCCTCCTCCACACACTTGCCACTTCCCTTTCCCTCCACCTGCTGCTCCATTTCATGTTCTCCGGCTTGGCGAAGCCCTGGCCGTGGGATTCTTCTTCACCACCACGCCGTCGTGCTGCTGGAGTTCCGAGGGATCCTCTACTTCCGCGCCCCGCTGGAACGAGGGAACGGAGGTCGTCATCAACCGTACGTGTGACCGATCACGGATGCACCGCCGGATTGCGGTGCCCATCTTCTCGCTATCGGGATCGGTGTGAGTACGACTACGCCAACAACGAGATTTGATCTCGTACCACTTTGAGTCTTCGAGGGTATGTGTTCTCCTTAACCCTCTTGTTGCCCGTTGCACTTCGTCTCCTAGATTAGATCTTGGCCTTTCGGGTGTCTCTCGCGTAGGAAAATTTTTGTTTTCTATGCAACGACCCCTTCAGTGGTATCAGAGCCGGATCTATGCATAGATGTTTTGTACGGGTAGAACACATAGGTGTATGTGGGCGTTGATGATCATGTTATTGCCTTCTTGAGTATTTTATGATCTTAGTGGCATAGTAGGATGAAGCTACCCCAGACTAAGTTTACGTGTACTATGTACGCGAGAGTTGTCTCACTTGTGGCTAAGGGGGTGTCCGTTTCTCCTACTATAGTTAAGATCTAATCTACGAAGGGTTGCTAAAAATATGTTTATCAACGTTGTGGTTGATGTTCGTAGGTATGAACGGTTCTATCCTCGAAAGCCCTAAGCCACGTAAAATATGCAAAAATAAATTAGAAGCGTCTAACTAGTTTTTGCTAGGCATGTGATGTGATATGGTCAATATTACAAATTTGATTATGAGATGATCTATTTTGTAAATTATTGATATACCGGAAGGTATCCATATGGTTGTCTTCTTATTGATGGACAATCAAGATTGGGTGCCATGGTACTTGGTACCACGCCGGTGGAATGATGGAGATCATACCATAATGCACATGATGGAGATCAAGTGCAAGGAGGACCATATCATATCACGTTATCCTTTCATGTGATGTCTGTGATGTTAATCCTTTTTATGCATCTTGTTTTGCTTAGATAACGTTGGTAGCATTATAAGATGATCCCTCTCACTTAATATCAAGATAATAATGTGTTCTTCCTTAAAGTATGCACCGTTAAGAAAGTTCGTCGTTTCGAGACACCACGTGATGATCGGGTGTGACAGACTCAACGTTCGCATACAACAGGTGTTTTCAAGCCTAGCATGTACAGACATGGCCTTGAAACACAAGCAATACTACGGTTCTACTTGGCGAGCCTAGCATGTACAGACATGGCCTCGGAACACGTAACCGAAAGGTAAAGCATGAGTCATATGGATGATATGATGAACATGTCGATGTTCGCCTTTGAAACTACATCATCTCACGTGATGATCGGTTTTGGTGTAGTGAATTTTGTTCGTGTAATCACTAAAGACGACTAAGAGGGATGTTGTTTTTGAGTGGGAGTTCATGGTTTAATTTTGAATTAACTTGAACTTATTTATCATGAACAACTAATCAAAGTGAATTTGCACAAATTGTAGTATTCATTGGCATCTATAATTACCTTACACTTAGATTGTTAATTGAGATATAACTGTTATGATCTGGTAAATACCATTTAAGATTGGTACCGTATTAGTGAAATTTAAAATTGAGTCCTATTGTAGATTTTTGGTATTTCCTACCTAGCTCCATGTGGTTAATGATTGATTAATCTAGAGAGCAAATAATTCCTACTTAGAATCCAGAGTCATGGTTGCTTCCGTATTTCTTTATCTTCAAAAGAATGTTTTGTTGATCAAAGTGATTTAGGAACCGAAAAGAATTGTTTTCAGAAACAATCAAGTGAAAGATATATTGATATCTAGAAACTTATTTGTGGCAACATGGCTGAGTATAATTTAGCGTGACAATGTATGCTTATATTATTTGAATATATGCAATGATTGAAGACGCTAGGCGTTTGAATATTCCAAGAAGTTGGCGCGCTAAAAATTATCCTCTAAATCCCTTCCTTCGAGCTATAGTAGCTTAATCATAAAATTGTTATGAGGGGATGGATTAGAAGTATGGGTAAAGTAGTTTACCTTACTTGGAAATTGCTAATAGTGGAATCTAGAAGAATGCTATTAATATGGTGATATTAGTAGAACAATCAAACTCAAAGTATGACTCAATGGGTGATAGTATATGACTAACACGCCAAAGAAAATGAGCTAGTAAGACTAGCATTGTTTGATGTTGAATTATTCTTCTGTAAAGGAAAGGGAATATTGAAAATAGAATTGCAAATAGATATATGGCAGAAAAAGAAGATAACTGGGAAGTCCAGCTCAGGAGTATATGCTTGATATACAAGTTATAGATGTATTACTAGTCAACAAAGTATTTTTGGGTATTTTGATACCACATTGGTTCGTATGAGTTGTCATACAAAGCAACGCAATGCAAGAAATACAAGGGCCTAAAAGGAACTAGTAATAGATGTGGAATCGATCATGACAAGAACATAAATAAAGTGTTATTGTGTTCATTATCGTATCGAACCAAACAGTCAAGATTTATTTGAAGAACTTAATAATTTGTTATTTTGTTCTAGTCTTTTGTGAGAACAAATGAGATTGTTCAAACTATGACCATATTCCATAATTGATGGATATGTTAATATAAATAATGTTGGTAAAGTAAAAATCTATAAGACTAAATGCTAAACGTTGCAAGACGTAGAAGAGTTTCACTTAAATTGTGACACCACCATTTTAGTTCATATCGGAAAGGAAAACATGAAGGAATTCCATATTGATGGACTTCCGGAGTCATTTTATTTTGAATCAATTGACGCTTGTGAGACCTCTTCCAAAAGATGAATAGAATTTCGTTCTTAGGCCAAAGTAGAATGGACGACTAATTTAGTGGAGATTATACATATTGATGTATATAGTCCATTATGTGTAGTCATGTATGGTGGATTAATTTTTCCTTCATAAAAATTTTGTCGATGATTTAAGTAGATATGTGAGTATATCTATTTAAAGGGAACAGAGTTTGACATTTTGAATTGGTTCAAAAGGTTGTTAATATGAAGTTAAAATCAATGTAACAAGATAATCAAGTATTTATGATTGGATCATAAAGGATAAAGTTTGAGTTACAAGTTTAGCAAAACATCTGAGAAGTTGCAGAATTGTTCTACAACTTATACTTCTCGAATACGCCACATTAGATTGGAGTATTCAAAAGACAAAATCAAACCCTGTTTGACATGGTAAGATTAATGAAATTGCCATTATAATTTTGTAGTTTATACATTAAGGACAACCGCTTTTACACTGAAAAGAGCACCATCATGATCCGTTGAAATTGACAACATATAAGATATGGTTTGGGTAATGACCCGAATTGTCATTTTTCTTAAGTTTTGGTATGCATAGCATGTGTAAAATGTTTACAACCTAAATAGGATAAATATATGTTTATAAGGTTATCCCAAATAAAACATTGGGTATTTCTCCTATCACCGAACCAAAAGACAAATGTTGTTTGTCAGAAAGGGTTGATTTCTCGAGAAAGTAGTTCTTGCGAAACAAGTGAGTGGGAGCACGGTACAAACTCAACGAGATTAGAGAATCTTCGTTATCATGTCAAGAGTAGCGCAGCACTGGAAGTTGTTCCAGGGTTTACTATTTTGACTAACTAGAAGACACTACAAATGTTGTAGATACTTCAAACGAGTTTGCGAACTGTACCAGAAAAGTCCAAAAACTTTGTACTTAGAACAACTTGTGGTTTAAGTGTAAAGTGTTGTTTTAACAACAAAAGGACCTGGACCTTATAAAGGAAGCAAATGATGGGCCCTGACTTCGTAAAATTGACTATGAGTCATCATATCCGCCATAGTATCCTTGTATGAATGTCAAGTATGTGACTTGGTAGTGCTTTCGATAGGCATGATGCCTAACGATAGCAAAAGGGTCTATATAGCGACAAAGACATGGATACTTATCGAAAAGTTGTTTTCGACGAAGTTCAAAGAGTTGACTACTACAAGATTTTTATCTTCCGTAGTGATGCTTTAGTCTTTGCGGATAGTTCTAGCAAAAGGTTACATATTATGATATGGCAGTTGAATAACAAAACCAACTCTCCTCTCGAGGAAGTTTGATCAAGGATGTGTACTTGACACAGTCTGAGAGTTTTGTAAAATTAAAAAGGTTGCTAGAAAGGTATGCACACTTCAATGGTTGAAGTAAGCATAGCGAAGTTGAAATCTTTAGCTTAATGAAGTTATCAAAAGAGTTTGATTCCATCATGAATGATAAAGATGCTTGTAGAGTTACAAGAAATTAAGTGGGAGTGCTATGACATATTTCCAATACTTTATGTAGATGTAATATGGTTGATTGGAAAATATGTATTTTAAATTAAAACGGTTAATATTTTCGATTTCATATTGATGAAAGGCTTAGAAGATATTGGGCATCGATATCTATAAAAGATGGATTGATGCACCTGATATGATTGGAGCCAAATTACATAAATGAAATATTGAAGTAAGTCAATATGAAAATGGCAAGAAGGAGTTCTTGTCACATGGAAAATAATTGAGCAAGATTCATGTGTTTTGACACATGATGAGCATCATTGAAATTGAGATTTCTAAGTCATGTTTCCATGCTATGTACACAACCAGATGAGTCCTATGCTATAAAATGTTATAGTAGGATAATTCATATGATGATTAGACAACAGTGGGAGAGATCCTTGTGTCATTTTAGAAATGCTAAGGATATGTTTTCCTATACAGTAATGACAAAATATTAGTTGTAATATGTTACACTAATAGTCTTGTCATTTATTCAAGTAATTTTATCCCAATTAAAATATGTGATGAAGGGTAGCACAATAGGATGGAAGAAAGTTCCATGCTGGATTTGAAAGAGTTTCAAAATTAAAATATTGTGACAGATACTACAACAAAGGCTAAAGTATATCGTTGTGTTAACAACTGATTATAAGCGTATTTTGTGTCAAGGAGTTCTTTATTGAACTTGGTGAATTTCCAAGAATGTTGAAACTATGAAGCTACATTTTCACAATGTTAGTAACATCAGTTTAAGCTGAGGAATTAAGGTATCACCGGAACTTGGTGAGTTTCCAAGAATGCTAACACTATGAAGCTACATTTTCACAATGTTAGTGACATCAGTTTAAGCTGAGGAATTAAGTTTTCATCAATTGACCATATATATACAAAGCCATCTCATTAGAGAATGAGTGATGCGTGTAGACGCAAAGAACTTTCAAATACAATAGGACCTGAACAGTTCAGATCTTTTTGATGATGTTTACCGCATGCGAAGCATGGTAATAACACTGGTACGCCATATGTGTTAAAATGCTTACAGACTAGATTATTGACTCTAGTGCAAGTGGGAGACTGGAGGGAATATGCCCAAGAGGCAATAATAAAATGGTTATTATCTTATTCCTTGTTTATGATGAATGTTTATTTCTCATGCTAGAATTGTATTAACCAGAAACGTTGATACATGTGTGCTTAATAAACAAACAATGGTTCCTAGTAAAGCCTCTCTTTTAACTAGCTCGTTGATTAATAGATGATCAAGGTTTCCTGATCATGAACATTGGATGTTATTAATAACGGGTTCATGTCATTAGAAGAATGATGTGATGAACATATACCCAAAGAGAATATAGCAATGCGATCAAGTCATTTAGTTTACATTGTTATATCAAACATACGAAGTAACTTATTCCTTAGACCATGAGATCATGTCAATCGCTGATATTGGAAGAGTGCTTTGATGGCATCAAACGTCACACCGTAACAGGGTGACTATAAAGGTGTCGTTAAGTATTCGGAAAGTATTAGTTGAGGATCATGGATCAAGAGTGGGATTTGTCCATCCAAATGACGGAGAGATATACTCTGGGCCCTCTCGGTGATTTCAAATCGAAACCGCTTGCAAGCACGTGATATGATCACAAGGATGTTATATCACGGGAACGAGAAAAGAGTACTTGCCGGTAACGAGATTGAACAAGGTATGGTTGATACCAATGATCGAATCTCGGACAAGTAAAATATCGCGAGACAAAGGGAATAGTTCACGGCGTTGTTGGTTCACACGATCACGAGAGTCATCGTTGAATATATTGGAGTCATCACGGATCTCCAGATCCCGCTGTTGATTATTGATCAGAGAGGAGTCTCGATCATGTCTGTCTTATTCGCGAACCGTAGGGTGACACACTTAAGGTTCGATGACGCGTTTGAGAGGATACGGAATATCGAAGAATATTTTGGGCAGCACCGAAATTGTTTCGGGGAAAATTGAAATAGTTCAAGGGGTTTTTCGTCGAATGGTTGTTAATAGAATTAACAAATGATTCGAGGTGCTATATGCAAAAGTTTGTTAATAGAATTAACAAATTCTGAAATAAAGAAATAAAAAAGATTTTATTTATTTATTAAAAGAAAACCTTTGGATTTTCCAAGTGGGAAATAATAGGGAAATGAGTGGGTATGAGTGGAGTGTCCACTCACATGATGAGGGAAGAGGTGGGGGCACCCCATGGGCTGGCCGCACCCCCTTTGGGCTGCCTCCCCCCTCTCCTATAAAAGGAGGGTGAGAGCTCTCCCTCCTCCACACACTTGCCAATTCCCTTTCCCTCCACCTGCTGCTCCATTTCATGGTCTCCGGCTTGGCGAAGCCCTGACCGTGGGATTCTTCTTCACCACCACGCCATCGTGCTGCTGGAGTTCCGAGGGATCCTCTACTTCCGCGCCCCGCTGGAACGAGGGAACGGAGGTCGTCATCAACCGTACGTGTAACCGGTCACGGATGCACCGCCGGATTGCGGTGCCAATCTTCTCGCTATCGGGATCGGTGTGAGTACGACTACGCCAACAACGACATTTGATCTCGTACCACTTTGAGTCTTCGAGGGTATGTGTTCTCCTTAACCCTCTTGTTGCCCGTTGCACTTCGTCTCCTAGATTAGATCTTGGCCTTTCGGGTGTCTCTCGCGTAGGAAATTTTTTGTTTTCTATGCAACGACCCCTTCAGAATTTAAGACCCATCATAGTTGCACAAGTTTTATTTTTCTTTGTTGAAGAAGAGACTTCAAAAGATATTTCATTTCTCTTGTAGATATTGCATGTCCACAAGGTTTTGATAAAGCATTTTAAATAAAAAAAGTTTTTCTTTGCAAAACTTCTTGGAAGATCACATCTTCAAGATCATCATTTATCCGGTACCTCAAAGGTACAATCATTCCCTTTCCACGTACCTCCCGGGTAAAATTTCCAAAACACTTTTCAAGCTTTTCGAAAACAGTGACACAATGCTAGCTACATGGCCATTCAACTGTCCATCTCCGAGGACGCGGCTATTCTGAATAGTTTTACTCTGCAGAGGTGTACACAATCCACAAGATCCAGTACATCCGCCGTGAACAACCCCGGACTGTCCAAGATAGTATGCAAACATCAGATAACTGGTCCTAACTATCCACTTTGCAAGTGCTAGTAAATGGCTACCTCTTCAACTGGGTTTGTTCTCCCCGGCAGCGAGTGAGTCAGCCGTATCGATCCGGTTTCCCCTGACAACACACCGCCATAGCTAGAGACCCAACTGTTGCCACCGGTGGCGAACTTAATCCCCACACTCTGAATGTCCCATGCTTTCCTTTTTGGCGACAATTCGGTTCAGGGGACTCTAACCCCTATAACACACTGAGGTAGACACGGACTAACACCGACAAGCTTTTAGCTAGACCCCGTTCCCATATTGGGGTAATGTGGCAGCACGGCTTGGTTGTCCGGCGAAGACTAGGTTATGTGTCATTTTTGGAAAACAAGTCGAAAACATTTCCTCCTTCACAAACCTTCCTCGGACAAGGTCCCACCTTTCCTCGGGTTTTTCCAAAAAAAAAACATCAAGCTAAAATGTCCACTAAGGGACTTAAGTGAATAAAGTGGTGATACTAAAATGTCTAAAGGGCTTGGTAACACCAAGATTATATAGTGGATATCGAATATTAGATACGTAATAAAGACAGTGGTATAGTCCACTTAAGAAAATAGTATTTTTGAACCACCCTTTGAAAAACTTCATAAGTAAAACATGCATGATAGATAATGATAAGTAATCAACAAGCAAGCATTTAGAGTGGCTTGCCTTGGTACTGGTCTTGCTCTTGCTCTTAAAATAAACAAGATTTGCAAAAAACCTCTCCGAGAAATAATACCGTCTTCGATATCTAACATCGTAAAAATAAAAAGGGAAACAACCAATCAGAACCAATCAAAGTCAAGCACTTTCTAACAAGTAAACATACAGCAAGCAATCCATCAAACAAATACAATAAAAAACAAAAACACTAGAGTACACACCAACAAGCAAACCATGCAGACAACACACAAGAATAACACTAGAAGAGATGCTATGGATCCTTAACCAAAATGTGATGAGTCCAGTGGGTGTTCCACTCTCTGGTCATTCATGAGTATGAACAAAATAACAAGAAAACAACTAGAAACAACTACGCATGCACAGGAAAATAGTAGCAAGCAACAATATAGCCTATAGTAACACTTGCTTTTCTAATCATGGTGAACTAATATAACTAGTGGCTAAGCAACCTAATAACAGAGACATGTCTATACTAAACATGTCGTGTCATTACTCAATACATGAAAATAATCATGGAGCAAAACAACTATTAAAACTAGAGATGGAAAAGGGCTATTTAGACATGCATACATGCATAACAATAATAGATCATCAAACATGGTTTATTCTAACATGATAGATATTATAAGATAGCATACATATAACATAGAAAACAACATCTAGCCATGCTAGTAATATCAAAATAACAATTTAAGCAATGCATCAATAGTTAAGCATACAAATAACTATTATGGCAGAAAACACCTAAAACTAGCATGGCATGCCAAAATGATCTAGACCTTATTCAATCATGGAATCAAGTGTAATATGCTAAAAATAAAAGTAGCTATGCTATGACAATCAATACTAAATCAATCACTCAAAAATAGTTTGCCCATATAATAAAATAACAAGAGGAACTCCTAATTGCTAGGAAACATTAAATAATAATACAACTACTAACAAACATGGTTTTTCACACACAAATCCTAACATGCTAGTGACACCCTCAAAGCACATCTCAAACATGGATTAATACCCTAAACATTCTAGGTATCACTTTTATAACAAAAACATTATAACACAATTTATAATAAAGGCATAACAATAATAGCAGAAAATAACTAAACACTAAATAATTCACCAAGCCTATTATGTAACTCCTAAAATCATGAAAACTTAGGATTAGGTGATCCTAGTCACTGGGAAACCAACACACTTGGATTCACCTCAAAATACATCACCAATAAAATTAAATAAATCACAGAAGTGATCTCTGGCCTAAAACAAACATGCATGCCATTTTCACTCAACAACTCAAGTCAACACAAGGTTAACGGAAACAGATAGATATAAACAAGGTCAACTCATAGAAATTTAGTTTGCATGTTTTGGACACAAAATATTCAAGTTATTAATTAAATGGTTTAAATGAGTGTTTCTGCCATTTAATCCAGTTCTCCTAAAATATTGCACAAAATACAGATCTACAAGTTGGAGATGGTTAAGAAAAAGTAGATCTACCACTACGATTTTTATTGTGGCAAGATTCACTTGCTCATATTTTCATTTAGAAATAAATTAAAACACCAGCACTGGTTCTGCAGGAAAAATAAAAGAAACAACCTTTAGAAAAAGAATCAGGCCAGATCTGCTGTGGAACTGGGCCGAGAAGCGCTGGGCTGGCCCAGCAGCGTGTCTCCCGCACGGGAAGGATTCAAAGAGCTGAAGATGGGCCACGATGGAGGCAGGCCGGCCCGTGGAGATTTCTCCCAGCTACGAACAAAGTCAAACCCTGACAATTGGGGCCGTCCGTCAGCGCCTTGCAGGAGTGGAGTAGAGCCGGCTGTTGGATCCCAATCCAACGGTTAGGAAAAGAATCCTTCCGGGCCAACCTCCGGTGACCAACAACAGAGGCGGCGTCCGCACCGGCCACCACTGCGGAGGGTGGAGCTCGCTTCCGGGGTCTCCTGTGGCTTCCTGGATTCACGGCGAGCACGAGGAGGACTAGGGTGATGAGGCAGAACCGGTGCTCCGCTCAGCGGTTGCTCGGGAAGTCTCCATGCTGGAGTTTGATGGGTTCCCGTGGCGGTGCCTTAGGTCGTTCATGGCGGCATCCAAGCAACAGCTCTAAGGAGAAGTTAGAGGTGGCACGAAGTTCCTGGGAGCTCAAGGAGGGTAGGGGAACAAGTGGAACAACCGGAGATAGCCCAAATCGGCGGCTCGACGGGGTGCTCATCCGCGGTGAGTTCACGCACGATGCCGGCGATTTTGAGGGCTGGGGAGGGGGCTTTTGATGCAGTCATGCAATTAGAATGTAGATGGAGTTGTGTGACAAGGAGGACAGCAAGGGGCGCCTTGCGTTGGTGTAGCGTGGGAGCACCGCGAGCAACAGCTCGGGTGTCCATGGCGAGCTAGCGGAGAGGCACGCGAGCCAGAGAAAACATGTCCGGGTGTGAGGCTGAGATGAGGAAGATCTCCTGGTGAGAGGGTAGGGATAGAGGATGTCGGAGAAGGGCAGATTTTGAGCGCTCCCGAGGTGTACCCGCGGGTGTTTGATAGAAAGAAAAGGAAGAAGGAGGGCGAGCTAGGGAAAATGAAGTTCACGGGGGTGCTCCTGGAGGCCTTGTGAAACTAGTTGACAAGGAGGTTAACTTAGCCTTTGGAGGAGAAAAAGGGAACAAGTGGAAAGGCCGCAGTCCGGATCCCATCAATTACACTCCTGAAGAATGGGAGAGAATTAAGTCGGAACCCTGCGTCCACCACTCTCAGTTTGGGAAACCAACCCACACGAACGCGCAATGCCGGCTAAACAAGCATATGAAAGGCAATGCAGGATCCGGAAGTAAAGGGAAGGGTTCCAAGAGGAAACCTGCCAAACAAAAGCCAGAAGCTGAAAAAGAAGACAGTGAATCGGACACTGATGACAAAATCCAGGAACAACAGCGAAAGGGCGAACCTAAATTTCCGAGAGTTGACGGAGAAGCAATGCTAACTTTCCTAGCAACCCCGTCAGCAAAGGTGGCCAAAAGGACACTTCGAGAAATAAACGCGGTTGTTCCTGCAACCCCAAAATTCTTGAAATATTCCAACACACCGATAATCTGGGATCAGTCTGATCATCCCGGAAATATCCCTGAACCCGGCACACAAGCTCTTGTTGTAAGCCCTATTGTTCAAAACACTAGGCTAAGAAGAGTGCTGATGGACGGAGGATCCAGCATCAATATAATGTACCTGGATACACTGAAGCACTTGAAGATATCCGAGTCCCAGCTCAACTACAGCAATATACGCTTCCATGGCATCGTCCCTGGCAGGCAAGCACGATCCCTAGGAGAAATCTCCCTAGATGTCACCTTCGGAGATAAAGATCACTTCCGGCAGGAAAAAGTATCCTTCGAAGTTGTGCCGTTCGAGAGCGTGTATCACGCAATACTCGGACGTCCGGCTTTCGCCAAGTTTATGGCAAGATCTTGCTACATCTACAACAAGCTGAAGATGCCAGGACCCAAAGGAGGAGTAATCACCATTGCCGGTGATTTCAAGCTGGCAAACGAGTTGGAGAAGCAAAACGCCCTTTGCGCTCAAAGAGTTATAGCTCAGGAAGAACTGAAGGAGTTAGCCAAGGAGGTATCGCCGAAAGAAATGCCGGCAGGAAAAGAAACTCGGAAGCCAACAGATAGCTTCAAGGCATCCGAGAATACAAGACAGGTAATCCTAGATCCCAAAGATCCGACAAAATTCGTCGTTGTAGGGACTGGGATGACCGACAAATAGGAAGGCGAGCTCATCAAGTTCCTCCGTGAGAACTGGGACATTTTTGCTTGGTGTCCAGCTGACATGCCAGGCGTACCCAGGGAACTTGCTGAGCACCAACCCAAGGTTATTCCCGGATCAAAACCCGTCAAACAAGGTCTCCGTCGATTTGACGGAAGAAGACGGAAGGCTATTGGCAAGGAAATTATCCGGCTTTTAGCAGCGGATTTCATCAAGGAGGTAATCCATACTGACTGGTCCGCAAATCCGGTATTAGTACCGAAGAAAGACACAACTGCCCTCAGAATGTGTATAGATTACACAGGTTTGAACAAGTTATGTCCGAAAGATAGGTTTGCGCTGCCGCGAATCGATCAAATAATAGACGCCACTGCAGGCTCTGAGCTTTTATGCTTTTTGGATGCATACTCCGGGTACCACCAAATACGCATGAAAAAGGAAGATCAAATCAAGACTTCTTTTATAACCCCGTACGGGACGTATTACTACGTAACCATGCCTTTTGGCCTGAAGAACGCAGGTGCAACCTACCAGCGTTGCACGCAACGTTGTTTGCATAGTCAGATTGGAAAAAACGTCCATGTTTACGTGGACGATATTGCTGTCGTAACCAAGGAAAAAGATACACTCCTTGAGGATTTGCGAGAAACTTTCGAAAACTTGCGCACTTACAAGATGAAGTTGAATCCATCTAAGTGCGTATTCGGGGTTCCCTCAGGAAAACTTCGGGATTTCATCGTTTCTCGCAGAGAAATAGAAGTTAACCCGGAAGAGATCAAGGCAGTCTCGAACATCTCGGAACTTACGTGTGAAAAAGATGTCCCAGAATTGCCGAGTTCCGCCACAGCCATAAAAAGATTTCTTAGTTGAATGGGGGCTAAGAACCTATCATGCTTCAAGCTGCTGAAAAGTTTCGACAAGGTCAAGTGGATCGCGGAAGCCTGGGAACACCTAGCAAGTTATGTCCCCTTCTGTACTTAGTTCAAATCTATGTAAACATCTTTTGAGATCATGAAATAAAGTTGTCGGAATGCTGTCATCTATTTCTCTTATAAGTGCAAAGTGTTTCCGCCTCATCTATTTCCCAATGATCTTACAAATTTCTCAATGTTAACCCGAATTGTGCTTGCGTACTCGGCGTTACTTAACTGAATGATTTTTCAGCCTTTTAACGGCTAAAGGAAACTTGAATTGCCTGCGTGCCCAAGTTTCACTTAAAACTTTCCTTGTTTCTCTAAGTCTTATCTGATCGTGCGTATACTGGGTTACTGGAACTAGTTAGTAAAAATGCCTTTAGCATGATTCATGTTTTCGAGTTTCAAAACTGCTTGGTTCGTCCCCAGTTACTCGGCATAACGATTCATAATGCTATTTGAGCCATTTCAAACACTAAGGACAGTTAAAGCATACACACCAGAGAACTTAGAAAGATAAAGGAGTGGTAAAATTCAAACAACTTGCAAAGTAATTTCATAGTTTAAACTGCAAAAGGCGGAATTTTCATTAATACATAAGAAGCATTACATTTTGGATTACAAATGAAAGAACAGTAATGCTCCTATTGTCTAAATTTTCTATCCAGGTTCCAGGCAACCCTTCAAGAATCCGACTCCTCCTCGCTGCTTTCTTCATCGGGAATCGGAGGAGCTTCTTCTTCTGGATAGTGGACGCCGACATTTACCATGGCGGCAATCTGGGTGGCGTGGCCCTTAACTTCACCAAAGATGGTGGATCGTTGCGCATCCGTGTATCCCTGAGGGACACCGGTGGCCACACGCCAGGATTTGGCACTAGGGTAGTGCATGCGCATAAGGCCTAAGGCCATACGCGCACCACCCCGTGCAGCGGAGCGGAGAACAGACTCCTTGGACTCCGCCACCTCCATGATGATACCCGGAAGTTTTTCAACCTCCGAGCATTCCCCAGATTTTTCGGGAAGAAACTTGCCTACCAGCTGCGTTGCAGCAGCCTTCATCAAGTTCCATGTCTCCCCGAAAGCTCGGATGCCTGCAGCCCGAGCGCCATCTGGGGTGTCTCCTGTTTGATCCGATAAAGCATACAAAAGGGTTAAGGAGACAAACAGAGAAAGCAAAACATGGAAAGATGAAGACAAGGGTAAAAATTTACCGATGAGTTTATCGATTTCCGAAACTTCCTCCAGGCGAAGGTTCAGAGCTTCAGTCAAATCCTGGATGGCGGATTTGTCTTTCTCCGCCTGCTCGGAAGCCTTGGAGTTAGCCACTCCAAGGGCCAGATTGCTGGCTTCCAGGTCTTTTTGAGCCTTCACAAGATTCTTGTGAAGCTCAATGTTCTCATTGCGGAGAATCTCGGCGTTGCCGGAATCTTCCGCTGCTTGTTTAGCTTCAGCTAAAGCAGCTGAAAAAGCAAAGGGCAAATCCGAGTTGATCAATTCCCTCGAGAAAAAACCTCAACAAAGTCTTAAATCGGAAATTTCAAAACGAAAAAGCCTACCTTTCGTTTCCGTCAAAGCAAGCTGAGACGATTCCAGCTCCGTCTCTCTCTCCTCAAGAATAGAAAGAAGACTTCGAACTTCTTTATTCTTGATAGTGAGCTTCCTGAAAACTTCAAGGTTTATGGCCTCGGAGGTTTGCTGAAACACAGCAAGGAAAAGTATGGTTAATAAAAACATCAAAGCAAAAAAGCATGCATTTTGTTTAATGCTTGGGGGCTAGAGTTACATACCTGGCTCATGCGTTGCAAACCTGCTAAGTTTTCCCGGAATTCCTTCGCGTATTCCGCGAAGTGATTTTCGGCCGCGTTCAAGCCGTCATTTATAGCCTTAAAATCCTTGTCAAAGGTGGGGATTTCCTCGTCGAATGTCCGAGAAGATTTCCCCACCTCTGGAGCCGCCCTTTCCCTCGTGTCCGACTCGGACACAATGGGCTGGCTGGGCTCTGGGGGCTTGGTGGTGGTGGCGGCAGTAGGTTCTTCCGCCATTGTCTGCGGCGTATCCGGGGCGACGGCGGGAGATGGTTGGCTGCCTCGGTTGGAAGAAGCTCTGAGCTTCTTCAACTTTCTCGGCTTCAAGGTGGAGGGGGGCAAGCTAAAAACCAAAAACCCGGAAAAGGTTAAAACACCGAAGATGGACGAAAAAGATCCCATGAAAGAAAAAACCCAGAAGAAAATAACCTGGACGTGGCGACGGGGATTCCGTCAAGGTCGATAATTTCATCCGAAGAAATTATCTTCTTGCGTTTGCGCCCACCAGTAGCGGCAGTACGCAGCGCATCCAGCTCGGCCTCGGAGGCTAACTCCGAGTCTGGAAGATCCACAAGCTGTTGGAAAAAGCCAATCAGATTCGAAAGGTAGATTATCCAGGAAGTAAAAATTATACCCAAATAACGGGAAAGTTACCTTAGGAGCGGGGTTGTCGGCCGTGTACATTGGCCGACTCTCCGTGTATTGATCGCGCGAAGCGACCAATTGATTGATGCGCCGCCGGAGCTCCTTTGCGGGCCAATCCTTGTCGGTTGTCCGCATTGGATCCTTGGCTCCTGTGTATTCACACAGGAGGCGGCCTCCGTGGTTTGCTAATGGCTGAATCCGCCTATTCAGCCAGCAAAAGACCGTGTCCATTCCGGTCAAAGGAGGTTTGGAGGAAGTGAGTTTGGCGATGCGCCTCTTGATCCTTAGTAGATCTGGAGGCAGAACCTGGACGGCCTCTGTAACCCAGTTATCCTGGGGAACAGCGGCGGAGTTCACAAAAGGTGGAACCCCGACGGCTTTTTTAGGAAAAGGCACGTCGGGGTGATAAAAGAAGGAACCCGTCCAGAATTTGACGGATTCCGAGGTTTTTATTTTGGGGAACCAATCCTCTCGGAATCTCCGAAGAGTAAAGGAAATGGTTCCGCAATTTGGGAGTGCGCCCTCCGAAGAGTTACGCTTAACCCCAAAGCAGTACAACCAAAAATCTAACCTAGGCTCTATTCCTAGGTAACCCTCGAATAAGGCCTGGAAGCCGGCCATATACAGAATGGAATTGGGAGGGAGATTATGAGGTTGGATGTTGTAGTGAGCTAGAACTTGGAGGAAGAAAGAAGAAGGGGGAAGCCCCATACCTCGCAGAAGGTGGGAGGCGAGAAGCACCCTTTCGCCCTCTTGCGGCGCGGGTTCGGTCTCCTCTTCCGGGAGCCGCCATTTCTTCTTCAAAACCAGGCCTTCCTTCTCCAAGTTGGGAAGAAGAGCCGGGGGAATACTGCAGGCAATCCAGTTGCCTGCAGTTTCCTCTTCTTCATCTCCTCCGGCGGCGGCGGTGGTGGCGGCCTTCGCGGCGGCAAGCTGCTCGTCGAGGAGCTCCACCTTTTCCTCCGCCGTTTCGGGAGCGAACGGCGGGGTTGATGCGGTGCTTGGTCCCGCAGCATCTGTGGTGGCGGAGACGTTTCCTCCGCCCGCTGTGGACGCCGTAGTTTTTTCCAGCTCGCCGCCGGCGTGCTTGAGCGACCCAAGTTGGGGATCTAGATCGCTCAGGAGCTCGTCGACGGAGGTGCGAACTGGCGATGATTGCGGAGACGCCATCTTTCTCGGTGGTGTTGGTGCGCTCTGGCGTGGGAAGGGCTCGTCGGGGCAGGGAATTGTTCTCGCTCTCGAGCTCGCGTTCGCACCAATGGTGAAGGCAGTGAGGGAGTGAAGAAGGTTGATGAGGAGGACGAAGACGGCTATTTATAGCCTAAAAACCCTCTAGATACGCGCCAACGGCTCTTTTGACCGTTGGATGTTCGACGCGTGTCGCTCTCCGGAAAATCTGGGAAACGGAACGACAGAGGAATGATGGCTATCTCCTCGTTTCTCGTGAGAATCTGTCAGAGATACGTTGCAGGGTTTCCCGCGTGAAACCAAGCGGCGCTTACGTCAGTATGATTAAAGCGCTGATGTCACATGTTCCTTTTCCGCGAAGGATCGCGAGAAGAAAAGCCGGATTTTCATAGTTCCGAGTTTTATGTTACCATCTCCTTCAAAAGGAAAGAAGAAAGAATCAAGACTGCTGAATCAAGTTTCCCGGACAAAATGTATTTGACGAAAGGCGGAGTTTCAGAGTTTTGATCCTTCCTGGGGGCTACTGTCGGATATATACCGAATAGGGGTATAGAAGATGGTAGACAAAAGAGCTGGACTACCAGGGTGGCCTGTAAGGTAATGGGCTTGGGTCCATTGGGCGGCCCAGTAGTCCAACGCGTAGAAGCCGGATTCTAGAAGAACCCGGATCACGACCCGCGTGATCTGGCTTGGAGGAGAAGACGGATTCCTTACTTTCCAAGTTACAAGCTAAACGTAGTCTTCTAGGTTTCTGGTTCTGTAAGCCCTAATCCGGCTATTATATAAAGCCGGACGGGAGATAGATTGGATAAGTTCAATAAGTTCCTTTAGTTCCAAGGTTCTAGGTTCTAGCTTAAGCTTTGCGCAACTCGCCGGGAAGTTCATCCTTGATGAGTAGCTAGATCTATTCCCTTACATTGTAACCTTATTATACGGGCTTTAGTCCCTCATAGTGAGAGGTGCAGGAGTAGGTACGCCGTACTGTCGCGACGTACCGAACCTGGGTAAATCCCGTGTTCTGTGTTTACTACGCTATCCCGTTACCCCACGTCTCTACCGTAGTCTCATGGCACCCCAGTCTATGAAAACTACTACGATGTCTCGACAGAGGGGGTGACGCGTAGCGATGGGAGCAGAGCTCGAGCGACACATGGGCTCTGGATTGGCATTTAGCTCATGGATGAGGTGTGGAGGAGAAGGGAAGGGTCTAGGGGCGGTGGCATGTTGTCTAGGGGTTTAAGGGACTATTTTCCACTGTCCAGGTGTAGGGGAGAGGAAGAGAGAGAGAGAGAGTGGACCACGACATGCCTGCTCTCAAGAGTGACAAGAAATACCAGAAATGGTTTTTGATTTTTTTTTCTCCAAAAGTTTGAATAGAACATATGTGAAAGATCATGTCCATTGGATAGAGGGTGAAAAATGGAGTCTAGGGATGGTGGACACATAAATTTCTGAAAATATTTCTTTCACAAATTTTTGGGAATTCTAAAATGGCAGAAACAGTTTTTAAATGTTTTCTCCAAAATTTTCAACACAACTTCCAAATGTTTTTCTATAAATAAGTCCCACATCACCATAGTCATGTTGGGTAATTGTTCCAAGATTTTAGGAAATACTTTTATTCACAAAATATTTAAAAGTCCATTTCTGGCCTTTTGGAAAATGGAAAATAATAAATAGTAAAATGTTTTTAAAACAAATATTTTTTATTTGGGATGATATAGTATATAATATGGTCTCAAAAGTGATTTTTTAATAAACAACTCTTTTGAAAATATTTGAGGCACCAAGTGGAAAAGGGTGAAATGAGGGGTTTATTTAATAGGCTAAAACTATGAGAGAAGAATAATCAAATGGCCATTGAAAAATAAATGGACTACATGGAGGTGATATATAAGTCATGAATATGCCAAGGGTAGGTTTATGGGGCTTCAAAACAATAAGGAGTGATTTTGAGTAACATGGACAAAGTGCTTCGAGATAACAGGGATATGATCAATATTTTTGGGATGCCTTCTAAAGGACTTTGAAAGATGATACCTAAGGGTTTAAATATCAAAATTAACAATTTTGATGCATATAAGGGATAGGTACAATGGGATACATGAAGGTACATTGATGAATAGAATAAGATTTGACATAGAAACATGTCTCCAAAGTTGGAAGTATTAAGGGAAACAAAAGATGAGATAGAAATATGATGGAATAAGATATTGATGCATGGTCTTGTTATTACTAGGTTTTTTAATCACTTAAAACAACACACAACTATCAATAAACAGAAATAAATACTCCAAGGCAAACACAAGATAAGATCACACAAAACAGATAATAACAATCATTCAAGAAAAAGGGTTATTTAATTCAATTGCCAGGTGTTTTTCTAAAGTGCTAGATAAAGGTAGTGATCAAGACATACCATGACAAGAGGTTGTTAGAAAGTAGTTCAACTCATAGTTTGTTATTTCCAAAAGAATGTAACTAAAGAAAAACACATGGGTAATATAGTCCCCACTTATAGTTTTCGCAAAAGATAAAGTGAGATGAGGTTTTTGGAATATTAATAAACACATCTGGGTTGAAAACAGGTAGGAGATGATTACCTCCAAAATACTTATCATATGGTTTTGGAAAATACCTTTTGTTTTCTCAAAACTTGGACTTTGGGTTTTCTTCTAAAATCCAAAAAATTTCAAAAAGGTTTTTGCCAAAAGAGCGTGATAGATGAAGGTGATAAGCTTTCTTGTCATGACTTGCTCACAAGGGTTCTATTTTAAGAAAGTTATGATCATAGGTTTTAATGTTAGGTGTTAACAAACACAAACACAAACACAAACACAAACAACAAGCAAATAGAGAAGAAACACAAGCATTAGTCAAACATATCAAAAAGTTTTTGTTGGCCCTGATTTTGGGTTATTGAAAACAAGTTTTTTCCTGGCTTCCAAAAATTGGGCTGTTACAGAACCTGTCGAAGATGGTCTCATTGACGGTTGTGCGAACTAGGAACGTCTCCGAGTCAGTAGCCTGTAGGTAGTCAAGGCATGACTTGGGTTTTACCACGAGTTTGTTTTTGAAGACTTCCATTGTTCGGTGTGTTTCCTGCCCTGCGTAGCAGTTGTTTTCAACTGAGTCAGGTGAACAGTTGTGTGTAAGACGTGTATTTGTGTAGTGGATGTTATAATATGCAATGCCAACTCGAGTATGTTGTTCACGACTAACTGATCATGGGATCATGAATGTATGCATACTGGAGGTCTCGGACTGCTAGGCTAGGATCCCCACAAAAATTATACCAAATAAATTTATAAAGCTATTAGACCATATTTTTTCTACAAATAACCAAATTGCTTCCTCTTAAAATATTTACATACACCTCTTTTGAAAAAGACAAAATTCTGCCGATTCAGTTGAAACCGGGCTGAATTTGAACTATACGTGCCTCGTAGTTTGCTCATGATTTTTTGTAAAAATTATTTTTAGGTACTAACGAAGAGATGGATCTTAGACCCTGCGGATAAGGACACCCCCCTCAGGCCCAACGTTAAGGCCCACGAAGGGAAGCCCTTGGAGTGTTCCAGAAGGCCTACGTGAAGCCCACCCGTAATACCTTGCAGGCTAAGTTAGGAAACTTGTAACCGACATAGGGTTAGAGTTCGAGTCCTCCCCGGGTAGGGTTTGAGACTTGGCCACCTATATAAGGCTAGGAGAACCACCGGAAGAGGACCAAGCAATACCGCACCACCAAAGCCTTGAGCTCGAGATCATACTCTCGACTTGAGCAATCATCTTTGTAACCGATCTATTCAATAATACAGATCGACAGAGGCAGGAGTAAGGGTTTTACCTCTACGAGGGCCCCGAACCTGGGTAAATCGTGCCCCCTGTCTAGCCGACGATCGCCACCAGTGCCCATGGGTTCTCCTATTCGAAACCCTATAGGTTCACCTGAGGGATTTACCGAGCAACAGACTCGACAATTGGCGCCATCTATGGGAACGGCGGGCGCTGATCTCCGGCGTCATCGGCTTCATCATCCAACTCACGTTGGAAACCTTCGACTTTGGCTCCAGTCAATCCTATTCGGATCGGATCTGTCGTGGTCACCCCTCACTTGCCGGAATCACGCCCGGTATTCAGCGATCTGGAGAAGAGCGTCACCTTGACGTTCGGAAGCTTGAAGTTCTACACCAACAAGGACGGGATCCTCCACTTCCCTGATGAACCAGGGTCTGAATCAGAAGCTGTCGACTCGCGCCCCCATCTGGAAAAAAGTGGCGAGTCCATCTGCTTCAACACCAGCGACTACCATACCCTCTCGACAGAGGAACCTTCACAGATCCAGAAAACTTTCCGGGCAACGCCTAGGACGCACGGACCACGATTGGCCCAAGTCTGCATGGCAGGATCGGAACAACCTCCAGGAACAGAGCAAAGCGCTGCAGAGCGCGCTGAGATTGGCGTCTCGTGGGACGCCTGTGACCGAGCTAAAGAAGCTTTGTGAACAAGCAAGCTGCCCGTGGCAGGAGCGCCACACGAAGATATGGTCGCCTACCACTACCATCTAGTGAGAGCAGCCACAGCTATCAAAGAAGCTCGGAGAGACCTGGCACATCGGAAGAGATTGGCGGATGAATCAAGTCAACGCCGGGCTGAGCTATCCCTAACACCTTCGGTTGCAACTCGACCCACAGGGAAGGGATACGCATCAAGAACAACATCCATGGACGCCGAGTCCCTGGGAGGGATCAGTAAGTCACTCGCACCTTCCCTCATGCGGGTTGACGAGGAAGGAAACGTCTACCCGCAAACTCCAGCTGCCGCCGTCCTGGCCGCATCAACCTACATGCAGATGAACCAGCCAGCGGAGTACGACCCGCGAGCAGAGCAGTACAAACAGGTTCGGAAAGGATTGGGTATGGTAGCCTCAAGGCTCGCCTCCTACGACCGCAGGAAAGCCGCCGAACAGCAAGAGAAGGAAAAAGAAAAAGAAGCATCGCGCAAGCATAGGAGCACTTCGCCTAGGAGAGAAAAATCACCTCCCCGCGGTCGAGGAAAAGAAGCCCGGCGGCGCGGCGATAGTCGAAGCAGCAGTGAAGGTAGCCCAAGAAATAAAAGCTCGCGGCGTCATAGCAGCCGCTCGCGGAATCGCAGCAAAGAGCCAAGGAAAGAAACTGATCGCGACCAGCCAGGATATAACGCGGTCAGATATCGCACAAAACAAGGTGGACAAGGCAAGAGCTGCAAGGAACCGCGCGCGCTCCTCGTCCAGTTCTTCGGATGACGAGACCTGCGGCGCTCTGTGTTTCGCCCGCAGCATCCGCAAGGGACCCCTACCCAAGAGATTCAAGCTCAGCACAGAAGTCACAAAATACGATGGTTCACTCGAGCCTTCGTCGTGGCTAAACGACTACCTCACGGCAGTAAAATGACAACGTGGGAATAAAAACACGGCTATGCAGTACCTCAACTTGCACTTGGTCGGCGCGGCACGCAGCTGGCTGGAAGCAAGGCCAAAGCCCTGTTACGCATCATGGGATGACCTGCACTACGATTTCTGCAAGAACTTCCAGGCCACTTACAAGAGACCAGCAACAATTGAAAAACTGCGGGCCTGCAGGCAGAGGAGCGGCGAATCCACCCGCGAGTACATTCAGCAGTGGACAACACTCAGGAACACCGCGTGAAATATCTCAGAAGAAGTAGCGGTCGAGGCCTTCGCGAAAGGCGCCCAACGAACCGCTTTCAGAGAAGAGCTGGGCCGAGCGGCACCCAAAACTATTGGGGAACTGATGATCATAGCCGACAAATGGGCTAACGGAGAAGACGCGGTGCGCAATGAGAGGGCATCATCGCCCGCGCCTGAAGAAGACCGCCATGGTCGAAAGAAGAGGAGAAAATATTACGATCACGACGACCGGGAAGAGATGGTAGCGGCAGAATTCACACGAAGCCGCGATAATGGGCACCGCGGGAGTCGCGAGTGGAAACCAAAAGCTGAGGACAAAAGCCCCGAGGAGGATCTGAACGCGTACTGCTCGCTACATCTATTTACAGATAAGCGCACGGGAAAAACTAAGGCAACGCACCTCCTCAAGGATTGCCGAAAGTTCATCGAAATCCACGAGGCCTTCTCGAAGAAAACCAGATCAGCAGCTAATCAAAACTACCCGCCACTCGCAGGAGGAGAACATCAAGGGTTCCAGCCACCATTACCCCCACCTCCACCAGGAAATCCGAACATGGCGCTAGCAGCACTAAACGCGCCACCCGCACCAAACGCAGGCGCTAACGCGTACCCGAACACGGCTGGACAGTTGGGGATGATACAAAAAGTCTGCCCATCCCGCAGAGCTCAGAAGACAAACACGCGGCAACTGTGCATGGCTGTGCAAACCCCGCCAACAAAGCCCGAGTACCTGAAGATGGCGGACCAATCGATCACTTTCTCGATGGAAGACCACCCGCCACGAGTCTATCGACCAGGACGCGCTGCCTTGGTAATCCAAGCACAAATTGGTAATTACGAACTGGCTCGCGTATTCATGGACGGAGGCAGCGGCATCAACATTATCTACGCAGATACGCTCCGCCGGATGAACCGGAACCTGGACGGACTCGCAGAGTCAGAAACATCCTTCCACGGGATAGTTCCAGGAAAGGCGATCCGCCCACTTGGAACAATTAACCTAGACGTTGTGTTGGGCAATCGACGCAACTACAGAAGAGAATTCCTCGACTTTGAAGTAGTCGATTGGCCCTCGCAGTACCACGCCATTCTTGGTCGAACAACGTTCGCCAGATTCATGGCAGTACCACATTACGTGTACCTAAAGCTCAAGTTACCCGGAAAATATGGTGTAATAACCATTGACGGAGATTTCCAGAAGTCCAACAAATGCGACATCGAGTTCAACGAGATCGCAAAATCTTTTGGGATGCAACAAGAACTGCAGGAGCTGGCAAAGACCACGGACCACTCCGTGATGCCCCTCACAAAGAAAAACGCGCCAGAATTGGAGTTCAACACAAACAGCGACACCCGAAAGCATCAGGTGCACCCGACGGATTCCACGAAGACAGTGATGGTCTCAACTACCCTCTCGCCAGCATAGGAAAGCGCGCTCGTCGAACTCCTCCGTGAGTACTGGGAAATTTTCGCTTGGCAGCCCTCAGATATGCCAGGAATACCTAGGGAGTTCGCCGAGCACTCACTCGAAGTCTTCAAGGATGCAAAACCGATCAAGCAGACCACTCGACGATTTTCAGAACCCAAGCAGAAAGCGCTTGGAGAAGAAGTAAACAGATTGCTAGCAACAAAATTCATCAGAGAGATCAAGATATCCACCTGGTTAGCAAACCCCGTGATGGTTCCAAAGAAGAACACTGACATCCTTCGAGTGTGCATTGACTACACGTCATTAAATAAGCACTGCCCCAAGGTTATTTTCCCCTCCCGCGAATCGACCAGATCCTGGATTCTACTGCGGGCTGTCAACGCCTCTCCTTCCTGGACGCCTACTCGGGATATAATCAGATCCGGATGAAGCAGGAAGACGAGGAAAAGACAGCATTCATCACGCCACATGGTGTATACTGCTACACGACAATGCCTTTCGGGCTCAAGAACGCAGGCGCGACGTATCAGCGCTGCATGCAAAAGTGCCTCGCCAAGCTCATTGGCAAGAATGTACAAGTGTACGTTGACGACATTGTCATCAAGACTCGGGTAGAGGATACACTCCTCGAGGACATTAGAGAAACATTCGACGCTCTCAACGCATACAGGATCAAGCTCAATCCGAAAAAATGCGTCTTCGGCGTCCCAGCAGGAAAGCTTCTCGGGTACCTGGTATCCGCCAGAGGCATCGAAGCCAACCCAGAGAAAATACAAGCAATCTTGACAATGAAGGAGCCAACCAAACTACGCGGAGTCCAGCAGCTCGCAGGACGACTAGCCGCCTTGAGCAGGTTTATCGCGCGATTGGGCGAGCAAGCATTACCGTTCTACAAGCTGCTGAAGAAGACAGACAAGTTCGAGTGGACACCAGAAGCTAAGCAGGCATTCGCGGACCTGAAGCGATCATTGCAAAGCAAGCGCATCCTTGCAACACCGCAAGAGAGGGAGCCACTATACTTATACCTAGCCGCAACAAACCGGGTCATCAGCACGGCAATTGTAGTCGAACGACCTGAGGAGGGCAAGGCATATGGGGTCCAACGACCAATCTACTACATCAGTGAAGAGCTCTCGCCATGCAAGCAACGATATCTCACTACCAGAAACTCGCTTATGGAGTTGTTCTCACGGCTCGAAAGCTCAAGCACTACTTCCAGGAACACACCATAACAGTGGTTAATGATGCGTCACTCGGTACAATCATGAACAACCCAATGGCATCTGGACGGATAGCAAAATGGAGCATCGAGCTGGGCGTAGGGCTGGAATTCGAGCCGAGCCGAGCCGACTTGGCTCGACTCGCTCAAGATCAGTCAACTGACGAGTCGAGCTCGGCTCGACTCGTTCAACAAACGAGTTCAAAATCAAAACTCGGCTCGGCTCGATGAACTCGCGAGTAGCTCGCGAGCTACTCGTTTAACTTATCTAATTTTATAAAACTATAAAAAGTCAACATTATATAATGTATATATAATTATTTTTGATTATTTGGGTCATGTATAATAAAATCATCACAATAATCAGTGAAAATATGTCACCATCCAACAGTTTGTAGTAAACAAACTACAATAATCAGTAAAAAATATTCAAATAAACAAGAATATCATTAAAAACTATTTTGACCGAGTTAAACGAGCTAAACGAGTACTCGGTAAACTCGGCTCATTTAGCTTGAACTCGTTTACCGTCAAAAACGAAAACTCGACTCGGCTCGTTGGACAACGAGTTCAAGCCGAGCCGAGTCGAGTTGCGAGCTACTCGTTTAACTCGCGAGTTCCGAGTTTTAATTCCAGCCCTAGCTGGGCGCTTGGGACATCATCTATGCAGGGCGCAATTCAGTAAAATCTCAGGTACTCGTGGAATTCTTGAGCGAGTGGACAGAGCTACAAACGCCCGGCCCGCCAGAATACACGAGTAATTGGATCATGTACTTCGATGGGTCCAAGAGAAACGAAGGAGCAGGAGCTGGAATTGTCCTAATATCACCTAGAGGGGACAAATTGCAATACGTCCTCCGATTGGATTTTCCACCTGATGATCCAGCATCAAACAACGACGCAGAATATGAAGCTCTGTTGCATGGGATGAAGATGGTAGTTGCGTGTGGAGCCACCTGACTGATGATCTACCGCGACTCCAATCTCATCGTGCAACAGACAATGAAGGAATGTGACGCTATCGCCGAAAACATGGTCGCTTATCGTGACATGTACAATCTACTCGAAGGAAGTTTCAAGGGATGCGAGCTGAAGCATATTGCGAGATCCAGCAACGAAGAAGCAGACAGGCTGGCAAACATGGGCTCCACAAATACGCCCATACCGCCAGGGATATATTTTGAACGAATGACTAGACGATCAGTCAAAATCAAGAAGACTGCAGACGTACTCACAACATCCGAAACAGAGGTCAGCCCACAAGTTGCTATTATCAAGTTCATTCATCATATTTCGCGACAAGTTTTTCTGGTCGAGCCAGTCTGGACGCAGAAATACCTCGACTACTTGTCCGTGAAACAGCTCCCAGCAGATCCACGAGAAGCTCGACAGATAGTCAGGCGAAGCAAATCCTTTCGGGTGATCAACGGAGAGCTATACAAGCAAAGCATCTCAGGCATATTGCAACGATGCATAGCACCCGAGGACGGCAAGGAATTATTGCAAGACATCCATCAAGGAGATTGTGGACATCATGCTAACTGGAAAGCAATCATGGGGAAAGCCTTCCGAGTAGGATTCTACTGGCTTAGAGCCGCCAGAGACGCAAAGGAGCTAGTCGACAGGTGCAACGCTTGCCAGCGATTCGCACCAAAACCACACGCACCCGCTACGGAATTGCATATGATACCCATCGCCTGGCCCTTTGCATAATGGGGGCTAGACATGGTAGGACCACTACGCAAGTCCACGCCAGGTGGATACACACACTTGCTGGTTCCAGTTGACAAATTTACCAAATGGATTGAAGCCATGCCGGTAACCTCGGCTAGCGCCCAATGCACCATTAAATTCCTTGATTCGATCGTATGCAGGTTTGGAGTACCACACGACATCATTACAGACAATGTTACTAACTTCACGGCAAAAGAAACACAGCAGTTCTGTGAAGAAAAGGGCATCAACTTCAAATTTGCCTCAGTTGCCCATCCGCAAACCAACGGCCAAGTCGAAAGATCCAACGGATTAGTTTCGGCTGGCATCAAGAAACGTCTACTCGATCGTCTACACCCAGCAACACGACATTGGATAGAAGAGCTACCCTCCGTGCTATGGAGCCTCCGCACAACTCCAAACCGATCCACAAACTACACACCATTTTTCATGGTCTACGGGGCTGAAGCAGTCCTTCCCGAATACGTTAGGTTCAGCGCCCCAAGGGTTGTTGCTTACAGCGAAGAAACCTCCAACAGGGCACTCGCGGATGACATGGACGCACTCGACGAAATACGTGATATTGCACTCGCAAGATCAGCAGTATACCAGCAGTCGCTGCGCCACTATCGCAGTCGCCGCATACGCCACAGGGCCTTTGCAGTAGGAGATCTGGTGCTACGGCTCAAGCAGAAGGAAGGACACAAGCTCGAGCCACCATGGGAAGGACCCTTCATCATACACAAAGTTATCCCAGGTGGTGCCTATCGACTGAAGAACCCGGCGACTGGAGGCGCCTATTCCAATCCTTGGAATGTCGCACAACTCCGCAAATTTTATCCCTAGATTTATTTTACTCGCAGTAATAAGGCTATACTAGCTATCTTGTAGCTCGACAGAAAAACACATGACTTCTCAGTCATTGCAATAAAATACATGGTTTCTCAACCATAGATACTCGAAGATTCTTCATCCTTACATGCTAAAAAGTAACGGGTATACACCCCCACAAACACACGGGGGCTACGCCTAACTCAGCATTACAGGGAAATTTATATACACAAGGTTAAACACCTTAAAACAGTTTTTACAAACTATACAGCACAACATGATACATACATCCTACATTTACACATGGCGATGAGCATTCTCAGTCGCCAAAACCCGGTCAACCTCATCCGAGGTCAATCGAATGATTTCCTCTGCTGCAGGTCGAACAACCCTATAATGAGGAGACATATCGTCGACTGGACCATCAGGAAGTCTAGCTATGGAGCTGAAATTCACCTCAGGATGCCACAACCGGACGAAAGAGAGAGCCACCGCCGAGCCGTAAGTCATCTGATTGCGAACACACTCGCGAATCTTTCCTTCTCGACCAAACACCCTGAGAAGATGGCTCCAATCTTCAGGACCCCTTTGCAGCGGATAGAAAGCGGCGTTCATCGCAATCAAAACCTCGTGAAAGGAGCTCACGAGTATCTTCGCCTGATTGACTTGAAACTTCAAGGTAGCAAGCACAAAACCTCGACTACGATCGGACCAAAAATTATTTGCGTGAGGTCTCGAGCTGCCAGTTTCTTGAAAGATGTGGTTTTCCACCCATTGTTTCTCATTCCTATCATCCGGCTGAACAACTTAAAAGCAAAGTTACATGATCAAAAAAAGGATACAAGATAAAGAAGACTTGGGGGGCTGCATTACTTACAGAGCAAGTCCTTGTCAACAGACGCCAACTCATCCATTACAAACTCCTCGCGTTCAATCGCCAGTTTTTGTTTGGACTTAGCCACATCGGCTATCCCATGCAGCGCTTTTAGCCTGCGCTCACCATCAGCTATACGATCACGGAGACCTGCAAAGGTCCCAACAGCGGCAACAAGAGGATTTTCCGGAGTAGCAAGTCCACCTCAAGGCTCCGCAGCTACCCCGGCTACCTGAAAAATACAAGGAAGTTAAAGGAATAAGATGCCCTATTCGAGATATATTAACCACCTATTTGACGGGTGCTCGGGGGCTACTCCCATCGGGAGGAAACACACAATTGCGGGAAGCATTTCAGAAGAACACCTCGATTAAAACATTAAAAATACGGGAGCACATCCCAAGGTTAATTACAATCGGAACAGCGAAGTACAGAAGAAATATACTAAGGAGCTATAGTTGTGCTGCCACTCGCGGCGGTGGTCCCTCCCCTAGCACGGGCAAACAACTCGGATAAATTCCGAGCGAGGACTCCGGCTGGCTCGCCAAAACGAAGAAGCCCTACCTTTTTGCCCGTAGCAGGATCGACGGGAAGCTCCGAGTAGGCCTCCTCCAAACCGGTGACTCCATGCGCCAGCGCGAACTGGATGGCGGTCTTCGCCCTAGATTCTGACCGAGCGACTGCGTAGGCTTCAAGGAGATTGCTCTCCGAGAAAATCTTCAGCAAATCACTCAGCGCGGGTGGAGACACGACGTTGACGAGAAGGCGGCCGTGCAGTTGCGTCAGCACTCGAGTGGCATCGGCAACCAAGGTGCAGACCCCTTCGGCGTGTCTCCTGAGCTGGGCGCAAGAATCCGCCAGGGCATCCACCAGATGGACCCCAGGAAGCTCCAGTGGGACACCCAGAAGACCTACAAAGAAAAATGTTAAGATCCAAAGAACTCGCTACGACAGAAGACAAATCATAGGACAAAGGTAACTTACCCGCAAAGCGCTCGGCAAGGGGACGAAGCAAGTCGACAAGGTCGGTATCCGCCTTGGTGCCAGCTTCCTCCAATTTCTTCAGAGTATCCTGGGCAGCCGCAAGATTTCCTTCAAGATCAGCCGACAACTCAGCCTCTTGAGCAGTTGCCCGAGTGGAGGCATTCGCCTTCTCGGTCTTCATAAACTCAATTTGAGCTACATAGCAGTAGTTGTTAGAGTCGAAGCATTGGTGGAAAAATAAAGACAAAATAAGATGGTAAACTTACTTCGAAGAAGCTCGTTCTCCGAGGCGAGTCGATCACGTTCCGATCGAAGGATCCCGCATTTCGACTCAGCGAGAACAACACGGCGACCAACCGCCGCAAGGGAGTCGATAAGCGACTACAAGGAACATGAAGATAGAAGAATCAGAAAAGTGAAATTTGAGCCTATACTCGATTATAAACATTCGAGTATAGCCTCGGGGGCTACTCCCATCGGGAGCACTGCCGTGCACCCGATAAAAAGAAGAAGAAGGAAAAGACTATATCTGAGCCTGTAGCCGATCGCATGCGATCGACTACAGCCTCGGGGGCTACTCCCATCGGGAGCACTGACGTGCACCCGATAACAAATCCAAGGACGATAAAGCATTAAAAAGCAGGTAGCGGAGTTTACCTGGCCTTGAGCGAAGGAGAGGGGATCCGCCGAGCTGCCCGACACCTCCTTCGGAGCCGAAGCCCCAGCAGCAAAACTAGGAATTCTGTATTCCGTAATCGTCGTGTTGGGGGATACACTCGTTGAATTTTGGACGGTGTCGGCGGTAGGAGTCTCACCCGCAGCTCCCACTTTATTCCTCCTCTCGGGAGGAAGGGAAGAGGCGTACCTGCGAGGGCTGATAGCTTGCAGGCTACAATGAAGACAACGCGTCAACAAGATGCGAAAGGAAATGTTCGACTAAGAGCGAGAAGAGAAACTTACTCATCATCATCTTCCTCGTCCAACATATCCGCATTCCAGGCGGTTTGGATTGTTGGAAATGAAGGAGAAGGGGCGAGTGTGTGCAGCGGAGTTACGATGAGGGGCCCCTTCCCGGGCGATTCCTCCAAGGAATTGTCCTTGGAAGTGGCCTCGTCACCCTCTACTTGACGGCGTTTGCGCTGGAGGAGACCGTCACCCGAATCGTCCACACTATCCGAGGAATCACTCTCGGAGATCGAGGAGGCGTCAGCAACACTGGTGTCGGCTGGGCCGTCCAAGTTACTTGCCAGCAAATCCGAGGCATCCTCCCCGGATATTGGCGGGTAGCAGGTAGTCACGGCTAGGCTCTATTGAAGAAGACAGAAGAAAAACAAGAGAAAATTTCAATCGACAAGATCTCATAACAAGGAAAAGAAATGAAGACAAAGAAATTCAGAACTTACTTCAGCTGGCGGTGGCCTCGATGCCTCAAAAGCGGCTACCGGGCAGTCGGGGAAGGTATCGCCTTCCTTTAAACTGGTGATAGCCGCGATCTTCTTCTCGAATTCAGCACTCGAGAGTTCTTCACGGCTCACGCGAATAGGATCCCCGGCGCCCTGGTACTCCCACATCGCGGATGGCCTATCTTGCAGGGGCTGAACCCTGCGCTTGAGGAAGACACTCGCCAAGTGCAGGCCGTTCAGCGCAATTCCTGCGGCTTGATCACGAAGAGTAGCCACCTTGGCGAGTAGGGAAGCGACAACTCAGTTTTCTTCAGCCGAAAGTTTGTGCGCCCAAGACTTCCGTTTCTTCAAAACAACGAACGGATGGAATTCGTTGACTCCACCCGCGCTTTTGTCGGTTACATAAAACCATTTCTTCCTCCATCCCTCGGCGGAGTCGATGAAGTGCATGGTGAAGTAGTCGTTCTCTGACTTCGCCTGGATCCCGAAGCCGCCGGTGTGCAACGGTTCCCCAAGCTCCGTCTCCACCCGCGATCTCTCGCGGAAGACACGCACCTTGAAGAGGGCCTTCCAGAGACCCCAGTGGGGGAGAATGCCCAGAAAGCACTCGCAAAGAACAATGAAGCACGAGATGTGCTGCATTGCGTTTGGAGGCAGATCATGGAGTTGTATGCCGTAGACATACATCAGAGCCATAAGGAAAGGGTGAAGAGGGAGAGAAAGACCGCGCGACACGTGATCTGCGAAGATCACGCGTTCATTCGCGCGGGGATTAGGTGCCTCCTCTTTCTTGCCGAGGCGTACCCGTTTCTCCGCTTCCGGAGGCAGCAGTCCGTCTTGCTGCATTCCCTTGATACTCTTGGCCGTGGTGTTGGGCGAACGCCAATCACCTGAGCGCGGCGCGGGTGGCGGAGGAGCATCCCCTGAAGCCCTCGACGACGAGGCAACATCACGTTTCTTGCCGCCCGCCATTGCTGCTAGCACGAGCTTGGAGAGCGAGGGAAGATGGAGCGCGAGAAGGAAGATGAGCAAAGAAGACAAAGGCTGGGAAGTTTTCACCGTTCCACCAAGGCTTGTATTTATACACATGACCGCTCGATCCTAGCCACTCGATACGCCACGTGGCGTCCATCGCGGCCGTCGCATGCAAAGGCGAAACGAGAGGGCGGCGGATCCTGTTTCGTGCCACGATCCTAACGGAGGATCGCGCGCATTTACTGCGTTGTTCGCGTAAAAACCGGGAACGATGTCTCGTTTCCGGTCAAAAAGCTGACAAAGTGGGCCAGCCCTTCTGCTCTCACTCCGTCACGTCCCATCGGGAGGATAAAAGTGCGCCATGATGTCATAGCGTGCATCATCAAGCTGAAGAATCTTTCGGATGGAAAGCTCAAACACGAAAATAACTTCGTATGGACAAATTCCTCCGAATAGAAAATCCAAACACGAAAATAACTTCGTATGGACAAATTATGACGTGAAATCTCTTTCACAGGAAAAATACCCTACACACGAAAAACTCTTTCGTATGGGCACAATACCCCGAAACATGAAAACTCTTTCATATGGGCATGAAAATTCCTAACACGAAAACTCTTTCGTATGAAGAAGGAACTACAAACCCAAAACTACACGAGTAGGCAGATCCTGCCACTCATCCACACGATGTTTGCACATCATAAACCTGGATTGTTCAGCCGACTAGGTACATCTGGATGCCATATTCTTTCGAATATGAAGGTAAGACCCAAAAGATCTCTCTTGAGGGCCTGGAATTGCACTCAAGCTGCGTCCTCCGGTATAATTCCATGTCAACAACACAAAGAAAAATCCTAGCGGACGCGCCAGGTACCCCTATAGGTTAAGTTTGACTCGGTAAGACCACTACGGCCCATTCGCAACAATCACCTCATCGGGTTCGAGTCGGAGGTCTCGAATCTGTGTAGGCCAGAACTGTTTTTGCCCTAGTCGCAATTAATTGGCCCCGATCTCTCGGGAGAGCCAAGCTATTGCGCTGTATCCTTCTACGATAATAGCCATAAAAACAGGCACTTTCATTACTCGATACTCGAGTACAAAAGCTCATCACACAGGGTACACACCCTCTAAAACAGGAAACGACCATACTGGTTATCCGAAGGAAAGATGAACAATCTGACCGTCTACTCGACTGGAAAAGTCCCAATCGAGCAAACGCTCGGGGGCTACTGACGAAGGGATGGATCTTAGACCCTGCGGATAACGACACCCCGTCTCAGGCCCAACGTTAAGGCCCACGAAGGGAAGCCCTTGGAGTGTTCCAGAAGGCCTACGTGAAGCCCACCCGCAATACCTTGCGGGCTAAGTTAGGAAACTTGTAACCGACATAGGGTTAGAGTTCGAGTCCTCCCCGGGTAGGGTTTGAGACTTGGCCACCTATATAAGGCCAGGAGAACCACCGGAACAGGACCAAGCAATACCGCACCACCAAAGCCTTGAGCTCGAGATCATACTCTCGACTTGAGCAATCATCTTTGTAACCGATCTATTCAATAATACAGATCGACAGAGGCAGGAGTAAGGGTTTTACCTCTACGAGGGCCCCGAACCTGGGTAAATCGTGCCCCCTGTCTAGCCGACGATCGCCACCAGTGCCCATGGGTTCTCCTATTCGAAACCCTATAGGTTCACCTGAGGGATTTGCAGAGCAACAGATTCGCAGGTAGTAAAGTGCCTATTTTATCATAGATACAACAATTGTTTTGCAAGATTCAACACCTTGCTATGAACGGACAAGTCCCCCGTTTTGAACATATTTCGAAATCGGCATAAAATGTTCAAAAAAATTCAAAAAAAATGGATAACCTTTTCCGAGGGGAAGTTGATACGTCGAAAACCTATCTCCTTTTCCAAACACTTTTCTTATTGTTTTCCTCTAAACTTGTGTGTTTTGGATACAGTTAACACGGACTAACGCTGTTTTCAGCAGAATTACTTTGGTGTCTCGTTTTTATGCAGAAAAATCAACTTTCGAGAAAATGCCCAGAAAAGAGCCCATTGATGTTTTCACCCCGGAAGACCCCGGAAAACAGAAGGGGGCCAGGAGAGGGGCTACAGGGTGGCCACACCCCCTGGCGCGGGTCCCCCTGGCCGCGCCAGCTTAGGGTGTGGGCCCCCATGACCCCCCTCAGACTCCCCTTTCGACTACAAGTAGTGTAACGGTCCAATTTTTGGAAGAGATGAAAAACTTGTTTTCAATAACCCAAAAATCAGGGCCAACAATTTGTTTTAATATATTTGACTAATGCTAGTGTTTCCTTTCTTTTTGCTTGTTGATTGTGTTTTTTTTTTGATTTTGTTAACAACTAACATTAAAAGCAATGATCATAACTTTCTTAAAACACAACCCTTGTGATCAGGTCATGACAAGAAAGCTTATCATCTTCATCCATCACCCTCTTTTGGCAAAAACCTTTTTGAAAATGTTTTGATTTTAGAAGAAACCCAAAGGCCAAGTTTTGAGAAAACAAAAGATAATTTCCAAAACAATATGAAAAGTATTTTGGAGCTAATCATGTCTAACCTGTTTTCAACCAGGATGTTTTTGCAAGTATTTCAAAAAATCCTTCTCACTTCCTTCTTTTGCAAAAACAAGAAGAGGGGACTATGTTACCCCTGTGTTTGACTTCAAATATATTCTTTTGGAAATAACAACTTTTGGGCTGAACCTCTTTATAAAATCCTCTTGTCATGGTATGTGTTGATCACTACCTAAAATTAACACTTGAGAAAAACACCTGGAAATTAAATTAAAGAACTCAGTTGTTTGAGTGATCTGTGACTTGTTATTTTATCTGCTTGTTGTGTGATTTTATCTTGTGCTTATTTTCAAATATTTATTTCTGTTTGTTGGTAAGTGTGTGCTGTTTTAAAGAGAATAATACCTAGTAATAGCAAGATCAAACATAAATACCATATTCCATCTCATGTCCATATCATCTTCTGTTTTCTTAAAAATCTCCAACTTTGGAGACATGCTTCTATGACAAATCTTCAGCTAATCATCAATGCATCATCATACATCTCATTGTATATATCCATGCTATGAATCCAAGTTGTTATTTTGGATATTGAAACTCCTTGGTATCTTCTTTCCAAGTCCTTTAGAAGGCATCCCTAAATGTTGATCATATCTCCTTTATTATGAAGCACTTTGTCCATGTTACTCCAAATCACTCCTTATTGTTTTCAGGCCCAATGAACCTACCATTGTCATCTAAATGACTTATATATCACCTCCATATGGTCCATTTATTTTCCAATGGCCATTTAGTTATTTATCTCTCATGGTTTTTATCCTATTAAGTAAACCCCTGTTTTCACCCTTTTCCACTTGGAAACTCAAATATTTTTCAAAAGATTTGATTATTAAAAATCACTTTTGAGACCTATATTATGTACTCTATCATCCCAACTCAAAAATATTTCTTTTAAAAGCATTTTACTATTTATTATTTTCCATTTTCTAAAAGGCCAGAAATTGATTTTAGAATATTTTGTGAAGAAAAGTATTTCCTAAAATCTTGGAAAGATTCCCCAACATGCCTATGGTAATGTGGAACTTATTTATTCAAAAACATTTACAAGTTGTTTTGAAAAATTTGGAGAAAACATTTAAAAACAGTTTCTTCCACTTTTGAATTCCCAAAATTTTGTGAAACAAATATTTTTCAAAACTCTTGAGGTCACCATCCCTAGACTCCATTTTTGATCCTCTATCCATTGGACACAATTTATCACATAGGTTCTATTCAAATTATTGGTGAAAACTATCAAAAACCACTTCTGGTTATTTTGGACATTGTTGGGTTCATCCATGTGTTGATCAATCATTGCATTCTCTCCATCTATCTCTTCATCCCTGGCATTTTAAACATCCTTATTGCACTCCTAGACATGGTCTACCAACCCCTAGCTCTCTCCTCTCCCTTTCTCTCAGCATGTGGACAAAGATGGTGATCACCCTCCTCTTCTCAGTCCACCTCCACAGTGCATCCCTGAAGAAACCCTCGCGCCAGCACACTCCTCTCACCCCCGTGAACTCTCTGGAACGAGCCCTCGCTCTCTCCTTGTCTCCATCTCCCTTGCTCGTGAGCTGTCCATGGCGCCCAGGACACGCTCGCCACGTCGCGCGTGTTCCGACACCTGTGTCGCATGCCCAAGCTCCAAACCTTGTCAACGAGCTCCATGAGACTTCCAGGAGCACACCCGTGCCCATCCTTAGTCTCTTTCGCCCTCGTATCCCCTCCTCATCCCTGTCAAACACCTACGGGTGCCGAGACGCAGTGTCGATTCTCCCCCACTCCAAACCACCTCCTCCATCTTTGGTTGTTCCTAGAGGACCTCCTGGTCATTCTCCACCACCCAGGCAACCATTGGTCCTCCCCTGAAGTCGCAGTGCAATCCGCCATGGTCGTTGTTGACCTTGTACGGCTAGCTCCGATGCGCGGCCGATCTGGACCACCTCCGTGCTCAAAACCATGTCTCACAGCCTCCTCTCCCACTCAATCGATGCCAGAGCCGAAATCCCCATCTCATTGCCTCGGAATCTTGAGAATCGAGCTCGACCTCACCGCGGCCAAGCTTCACGTCGAGCCGCCACCTCACGATGTCCCTTCCCCTCTCGTTTCTTTCCGCGGCATCCTTTAGGTCCCCTGAACCTCATTCCGTTAACCAATTTGTGTTAAATCCCTCGCAGGTCTCCTTCCCTCGATGGCCGAGTTGACCGGCCGCAGCTATCCGTCGAACCCTCGAATTGTGGCCACTCCGTCAAGCATCAACGGCGCCACAGGCTCGGCGGCGCTCTCAGGAGCATTTTTGACTTTGTGGCGTTTCCAGGCAACCCCCTTGGCTCCCTGTGGCGAGCACAGCGGCGTTCCGCGGCGGAGGAGGCGGCCAAAGCCGCTATCTGTGGTCGACGCCGGCAGGAGGTGACGTGGGCCACTCCGGATCGTCGGATCCACATCCAACGGGTGACTTTGAACCCTGGGCCTTTTAATCCCAGCCGTTGGTCATCTATCGAACGGCGGCGTACCGCTTTGGCAGCGCACGCACGCCAGCGAGCCAGCCGGCCCCTGTGCGGCCCGGTTCCCAGATCTGGCCCATTGCTGTTTTTTTTTCTGCGGGTTAATCCTTTTACTGGATATCTGTTTTCTGGTGCTTTACTTTAAATCAAAACAAAAATGCTAAAAATTGAATCTTGGCAAACTAAAATTCACAGTGCTAGATATACAAATTATTAACCATCTCCAACTTGTAGATCTAGGTTTTGTGCTGTATTTTAGGAGTACTGAAATAAATGGCAGAGGCACTCATTAACACCGTTTATTCAATAACTTGAGTTTTCTGGATCCAAAACTTGCAAAAATCAACTTTTATGAGTAGCCCTTAAAAATGTGCATCTGTGGAAGTTGACCATGTGTTGACTTGAGTTGTGGTGTGAAAATGACATGCATGTTAGTTTTAGGCCAGAGAGCACTTATGTGAATTGTTTAATTTTATTGGTGATGATTTTTTAGGTGAATCCAATTGTGTTGTTTTGATAGTGATTAGGATCACCTTATACTAGATTTTCATGATATTAGGAATTACAGAATAGGCTTGGTGCATTATTTAGTAAATAGTCATTTTCTGTCTATTATTGATATGACTTGATAAATTGTTGTGTTATCATGTTCTTGTTATAAAACTGATTCCTAGCATGTGTAGGTTATTTATACATGTTTGAGATGTGTTTTGAGTGATTCATTAGCATGATAGGGTTTGGGTGTGGAAAACCATGTTTGTTATAGTTTTATTCTCATAGGGTGTTTTTCCTAGTAATAATAGTTTAAATTATGTTATTCTTCTTACTGCTTTGATAACTTGAACAAATGCCTTAGTATTGTTTTCCATAACATAGCTTCTGTTATTCTAGCATATTATACTTTCTTGCATGCTTGAGTGAGCTCTAGATCAAATTGTCATGCATGTTAGTTTTAGATGATTTTTCTGCCATAAATTGTTATTTGCATGCTTAATTTTTGACGCAGTGATTAGATTGTTATTTTGACATTACTAGCATGTATAGGTGTTGTTTTCTCTGTTATTTTAATGATATCTTATAGATCTATCAAGTTGGAATAAATCTTGTTTGATGATCTCTTATGGTTATGCATGTCCGCTTATCTAAATAGCCCTTTTTCATGTCTAGTTTTAACAGTTGCTTTGCTCCATGATTATTTTCATGCATTGAGTGATGCCATGACATGTTTGGTATTGTTTTGTCTCTGTTATTAGGTTTCTTAGCTACTGGTTATATTAATTCTCCATGTTTAGAAAAGCATGTGTTACTATGGGCTTGTAGTATTGCTTGATAATATTTTCATATGCATGTGTATGTGTTCCTAGGTTGTTTTCTTGTTATTTTGTTCATCCTCATGAATAACCACATAGTCATTTAACATTATTTGGGCATGTTATGAGAGTGGCACACCCACTGGACTCATGCCATTTTGGTTGAGGATCCATAACATCAATTCTAGTGTTATTCATGTGTGTTGTCTGTGCATGTTTTGCTTGTTGGTGTGCACCCTAGTAATTTGGTTTGTGAGTGTACTTGTTTGATGAAATTCTTGCTGTATGTTTACTTTTTGTCAAGTTCTTGCCTTTGTTTGGTTCTGATTCGGTGTTTTCCGTTTTGAGTTTACGACGTTAGATAACGAAGACGCTATTATTTCCCGGAGCGGTTTTTATTGCAACTCTTGTTTATTTCAAGAGCAAGACCGACCAGTGCCAAGGCAAGCCACTCTAAATGCTTGCTGTTGTTTTACTTATCATTATCAATCATGCATGATTTACTCCTGAAGTTTTACAAAAGTTGATTCAAAAACTATTTCCTCAAGTGGGCTATACCACTATTTTATCTTATGTATCTAATATGCTATATCCACTATATAATCTTGGTGTTACCAAGACCTTTAGATATCTTAGTATCATCACCTAATCAACTTAAGTACCTTAGTGGATATTTTAACTTGATGTTTTTTGGAAAAGTAAAAGCTTGGAAAAACCCCGAGGAAAGGTGGGACCTTGTCCGAGGGGGGTTTGTGAAGAAGGAAATGTCTTCGACTTGTTTTCCAAAAATGACACATAACCTAGTCTTTGCCGGACAACCAAGCCGTGCTGCCACATTACCCCAATATGGGAACGGGGTCTAGCTAATTGCTTGTTGGTGTTAGTCCGTGCCTACCTCAAAGTGCTATAGGGATTAGAGTCCCCCGAACCGAATTGTCGCCAGGACGGAGAATGGGACATTCAGAGTGTGGGGATTAAGTTCGCCACCGGGTGCAACAGTTGGGTCTCCCGCAATGGCGGTGTGTTGTCAGGGGAAACCGGATCGATACGGCTGACTCACTCGGTGTCGGGGAGGACAAACCCAGTTGAAGAGGTAGTCATTTACTAGAGCTTACATAGTGGGTGGTTAGGACCAGTTATCTGATGTTTGCATACTGTCTTGGACAGTCTGTGGTTGTTCACGGCGGATGTACTGGATCTTGTGGATTGTGTACACCACTGCAGAGTAAAACTATTCAGAATAGCCGCGTCCTCGGATATGGACAGTTGAATGGCCATGTAGCTAGCATTGTGTCAATGTTTTCGAAAAACTGGAAAAGTGTTTTGAAACTTGTACCTAGGAGGTACATTGAAAGGGAATGGTTGTACCTTTGAGGTACGGGAAAAATAATGGTTTTGAAGAGGTGATTTCTCCAAGAAGTTTTGCAAAGTAAAACTTTCTTTTATTTAGAATGCTTTATCGAAACCTTGTGGACATGCAATATCTACAAGAGAAATAAAATATCTTTTGAAGTATCTTCTTCAACAAAAACAACTGAAACTTGTGCAACTATGATCGGTCTTGAATTCATCATGGCTAGTTGAACCTTAATTACAGCCTTCCTACCACTTATATTATGCATACTTGCATATTTAGCTTTCTTTTGGGGTGTCTTGCGAGTACATTCCAATGTACTCACAATGGTTTCGTCCCTGGCTATTGTCTTAGCCAGACTTTGAGCAGAAACCCGGAGAACCTGAAGAAGATGGTGTCTGTGGGGACCCCAGACTAGATGTCCGAGACCGCCAATATGCATACACTCATGATCCCAGATCGACAGTCATGAGCAACATATTTAGAGATGGTACATCAGAGTTCACATCCATTACACGAATAACATAGTCTTACACAAATGGTCTATTGACCAAGTCTGAGACAACTGCCGCGCAGGACAGTGGCAAACACATAGCATAACCGCTTTATTTTAGCGGAAGCAAACACGACGAGCGGAACCCATGTCAACGCCTTAACACCATAGGCTGCTGACCGGGAGACGTGCCTAGTACGCGGGATCATCAAAGTACTCCTCCTCAAAGGTATCCTCCTGAGACGGCTCCTCGAAATCTGACCAAGACAATAGCCAGGGACGAAACCAAACCTGAGTACGTTTGAATGTACTCCTGCAAGTCACCCTAAACGAAAGCCCAAAAATTCAAGTATGGCAAGTGGTGGTAGGAAGGCTATTTAGTTGAGGGTTGTACTATCCATGGTGAGTATAAGACTCATCATGGTTGAACAAATTTTGTTTCTTTCGAAAACACCTTTTTGGAAAAACAACATTTCCCGGCACCAACATTTCTCCGGTACCTCAAAGGTACGATCATTCCCTTTCATGTACCTCCCAGGTACGACAACATACACAAGTTCCCGCTTTTTGAAAACATTGACACAATGCTAGCTACACGGCCATTCAACTGTCCATATCCGAGGACGCGGCTATTCTGAATAGTTTCACTCTGCAGAGGTGTACACATTCAACAAGATCCAGTACATCCGCCGTGAACAACCACGGACTGTCCGAGACAGTATGCAAACATCGGATAACTGGTCCTAACCATCCACTATGTCGACGCTAGTAAATGACTACCCCTTCAATTGGGTTTGTTCTCCCCGGCACCGAGTGAGTCAGCCGTATCGATCCGGTTTCCCCTGACAACACACCGCCATGGCAGGAGACCCAACTGTTGCAACCGGTGGCGAACTTAATCCCCACACTGTGAATGTCCCGTTTCTCCCTCCCGGCGACAATTCGGTTCGGGGGACTCTAACCCCTATAGCACATTGAGGTAGACACGGACTAACATCGACAAGAAATTAGCTAGACCCCGTAACCATATTGAGGTAATGTGGCAGTACGGCTTGGTTGTCCGGCGAAGACTAGGTTATGTGTCATTTTTGGAAAACAAGTTGAAAACATTTCCTTCACAAATCTCCCTTGGACCAGGTCCCACCTTTGCTCGGGGTTTTTCCAAGACTTTTTGCTTTCCAAAAACATCAAGTTAAAGTGTCCACTAAGGGACTTAAGTTGATTAATTTATGGATCCAAGATTTCCTAAGGGCTTGGTAACACCAAGATTATGGAGTGGCTACGACAATTTATAAGAGCGACAAAACCATGTCTTTCTTTGAGAGAAGTAACTTGAAAACAACTTAAGTAAAACTTCAGAAGTAAAACATGCATGGTAAGTAAAACAGAAGCAAGCATTTAGGATGGCTTACCTTGTCCCTGGTCTTGATCACACTCTTGAAATAAACAAGAGTTACAGAAAACCTCTTCAGGAGCAATAGTCTCTTCGTTATCTAACGTCGTAAAAAGTAAAAAGAAAAACACTCAATCAGAACAAGACAAAGACAAGAACAAGCTAGTACAGCACACATACAGCAAGTATTCATCTAACAAGATTCACCCAAAATAACATTGCTACCCAATGCTATAACACTCAAACAATTCATCAGAAACAAGCATAACATGGCATAGTCTTTTACAAGGCAAGTAGCAAGTTTATGGCATGAGTCCAGTGGGTGTACCACTCTCATACAAGGCCATAAAGAGTGATATGACCTTCTGGTCATTCACCAAAATGGGTACATAGCATGAAAAATAATCTAGGAAACAAATAACAAGCATGAGATGTGAAAACATGCATTTCTATAAACATGCAAGCCATAATCTAGGTGTAAAATATAACTAAGCATGCAACCAGAGGCTAAACAAGTATATAACAGAGGCCTATCATAACATGCATGGCATGAAAACAATCATGGCATGATGGCACATATGGCAAACAACTCTACTAATCCAAGAAATTAGCAAATAAGCATAAATATTGACATGCATGGAAAACCATGGCATTTTCATGAACAAGATTCATCCTAACATGGTAGATCCATAATATAACAATCACATGGCAGTGAAAACAACTCCTATACATGCTAGTAAGATCACACAAGGCATACACACATTTATAAAAATAAAAACATATGAGGTTCACACATGGCAGAATACTATAAAACTTGTAATGCATGCCAAAATTATTCTACAACTCAAAACATCACACAAATCTAGGATATGATAGATCTAATCATGCAGAAGCACATCCAAAAGGATTTATCGCAAAAAATTATTTTAGAAAAATTCATAAAATTCATTTAGTGGCTCTCTGGTTGTTTACCATTTTTCATGTCATTTAAAATAGGAAACTCAAGTGCATGTGAGGCCAACTTCTCTGGTTAGTTTTCATCAAGATCTATCCATAGAGCTCAACCTCACTTCCATTGGATTCCTAATTCAAAAGTTATTGCATGTTTATGTTTTCAGATAGGCTGGTTTGTAGGATTTTTCAAAGTCAAACCAGGGATGCAAATGTGGATCTGCCACTTGCATGTGGTTGGAAAAACATGCAGGTACATAGGAGAAAATTGGAGTGGCCAGATTTTGAGTTTTAGTATTTTTAGCAGGATTAAAGTGATTAGGCAGTTTTCTGGAAAAATCAAATTGATTTAAAACGGACAGCGCAGGCCTAGCGGGCCTTTTTCCTCTACGCGCCAGAGCGCGTTGCGATGGGCCGGCCCAGTTCGCTTGCGCGCGCGAGCGAACCGGTATGCAGCCACGGGATCAAGATCTAACGGCCAGGAACACATCCCCGAGGGATTCAAACAGAGCCATTGATCTAAAAAGGGACGGCTACCCTCGTTTCTTCTTCCTCGCGCCCAGATCAGAGCACCGGTGAGCTCGGGAGTTCCAGTACGGGCAGGGGCTCACCTTGGGCTCGATTGGAAGCGGTGTTTGGGGACGAGGCGATGCAGCGAAGATGTCGCGGACGATTAGAGGAAGCAGCAGAACCTGGATCCCTCCGTAGCGCCCGTGCGCACCGAGTGGCTCCCGGCGGCGTCTAGCACGGCGGCGCCAGATCTGCAAGCCATTGAGAAAGGAGAGATGTCAGGCACGTGTGCCTCGAGTAGGGGAAGCAGATGAACAGAAAATGGAGGTGGGAGAGGGAGAGACGAATGCAGGACGTCTGGATTTTCTTCCGCGGACAGAACGGCGAGAGCGGGCTCTCTGGCTCTCACAGAGAGAGCAATCAGAGAGAGGAGTGGGTGGAGGTGCGTGCGGTGGAAGTGGAGAGGTGTGTGGCGAAGCAGAAGGGGTAGGGGGGTACTTATAAAGGGATGTTCACGGGAGGGATGGTGCTCGGGAGCTCGCCACGGCTGCAATGGCGATTGCCACCTCGCTCGAGTGCCAGGCCACGGACAGCACGTGTGCAAGCATGCAAGCGCTTGGTGGCGTCCCTGCCGTGCTGGTTCTGGCCCTAGGCCGTGGAGGAACGGAGCCAGGGCACGGTGCCACTGTGCTCTGATGACAGGGCGGCCCGGCGGGGCACAATCCTTGTCCCGAAGCCAAACTTCCCTTCTGCCGTGTCCAGAGCAAAACAACGGGCTGGAATCGAGAGAGGAGAGTGTGGAGAGATGGTTTTGCACCAGTGCTAGGTACCACGATGATCAACAACACGAATTTGAGCTGAATCGAATCGGGTGCAAACACTGTCAGGTTTGGGTTCAGTTTCAGAAAAAAAATTCAGTTAAGAATTTCTGAATTTTTCTAAGTCTGAAAACAGACAAGAGATAGAGAAAAAGAGTGATGTTTTGGAGAAGCAAATAAATTTCAAATGGAAAGATGAAGGTATGGATTTGAACAGCACATGATCTAGTTTCAGAAACATATTTTTTCTCTGAATTTAGAAAATGTGGAAGGGGATAAAAACAATGATGAAACAGGGGTAGTTTTATGTTTTCTCTGTTTTCCTTTTTCTTGTTTTTCAACTAGGTAGAAAAACAACCATGAAAACATAATTTCCACTGGTTCAAAAATATTTCTTTGAACATGTTGAGCAACTCCATATCATAAGCATGGACGACAACCAAATAAATACTCAAAAAGAATAAGGATTCATGGATAAAAATGGTGTCCAAAAGTGTATGTGATAGCTGGAAAAAGAAAAGGAAAAATCATGTTTTTCCTTAGGGATTTCAAATTCAAATCTTGTTTTCTTTCTTGGGTGATCAAATACCAAGTTCAACAAGTTTGAAAAGTGACAATAACAATAAGATAACCATCCTCTCTTTATTTCTCAAAGGAGACATCATGTTTACATAAGGAGTTTAAAAAAACTCAGAAAAACAACAGGATCAACTGAAAGTTTTTGTTGGTCCCTAATTTTATGTTTTTTTTTCTCCTTACAACCTTGTCTCCAAAAAGAGGGTGTGATAGTGTCGCTGACGGCAATGCAAACTAGGAACGTCTCCGAGTCAGTAGCCTATAGGTAGTCAAGGCATGACTTGGGTTTACCACGAGTGTGTTTTGTAGACTGTCGGATATATACTGAATAGGGGTATATCAGATAGTAATCAAAAGTGCCGGATTACCAGGGTGGCCCAAGTGGTAGTGGGCTATGGTCCATTGGGCGGCCCAGTAATCTGACGGCAGAAGCCGGATTCTAGAAGAACCCGGGTCACGGCCCACGTGATCTGGCTTGGAGTAGAAGGCGGATTCCTTACTTTCCAAGTTAATAGTTACCGTAGTCTTCTAGGTTTCTTACTCTGTAAGCCCTAGCCCGGCTATTATATAAAGCCGGACGGGAGATACGATAGAGAGAAGGAAGCTACAGACTAACTCGCCAGGAAGTTGATCCTCATCGAATAGCTAAACCGAACCTCACATTGTAATTGTATACACAGGCTTTAGCCCTGATTAGTGAGATTGCAGGAGTAGGAACGCCGTATTACTACGACGTACCGAACCTGGGTAAATCCTGCGTCTTTGTCTTCAACGCGATCCCATTCCCCCACGTCTCTACCCGTAGTCTCATGGCACCCCCGTCTATGAAAACTACCACGATGTCTCGACAGTTGGCGCCCACCGTGGGGAAAACGACGTCAGGCGTTAAGTTCCGATCAGGGATACTCGGCGGAATCGGCAGTTCCATAACTGTCGCAAGCCTGGAGTTCGACGATGATGTCGGACGCTTCCTCGACAATGGATCTTACATACCGGCGCAAAAACATCTGGTAAGTGCCTGCGTGTTACCGATCGGATCTGCTAATATCTTTATCGAACTAACTGCAGAGGCCATGAGGTTTTGCGGCGGAAGCAAATTTTTCCCACCCGCCCAATACCCAGTCGAAGATGACTATGATACCGGATTTTTCTCAAATCGCCGACATGAAAGTGATACACACTTTATCGGTATAGTGCAATCCGAGGTCGCCGAAAACACGGACGGCGGAAATCTCGTGCAGGAGGCAGACAACAGCACGCCCACTACAGAGGTGGAAGATCCGACATCCGTCAACATGACGATGAACTCAGAAGCTGACTCAGTGCTAGCCTCCATTGAGGCGAGATTAGAGTCAGAAACCGGATCAGATGACTTTGATTCCGAAGACGAAGACGTGGACGCCTTCGAAAGAAAAGTTAAATATTTTCAGGAGGGATTCCATGAAGTACTAATGGCGAAACCGGCTGAAAACACGGACGCCGGCAGTCAGGAAAACCCTAAAAATCCTCCGCCAGAGGAAGAGAGAGAAGATGGAGAAACTTCTCCAATATTTCCCAACGTCAAGGAATTGACAGAGGATGAACCTGCTAAAAAACCTCCCTCTTCCAAGAAAAAGCACAAGGCCGCTAAAAAACTCCAATACAAACTCCGGAAGAAGAAATTGGCTGATCCAGCTGATGAAAGCCCGGAAGTAGGAGATGCAAGTGGAATAAAACTTGCGGAGAAGAAAACAAAAGAAATCCTTGTTCCGCCAATGATAGAGCAAGAAGAACAGGAATTGTTACAAACACCAGTGGGATTGCATGAACCCCCTGAAGTGCTAGAAGCCAGGAGACAAGCTCTCCAACGGCAATAGCAACATCTATTCAGAACTCGTGAACACCTCCAAAAAACCCAGGATGACATCAAGATCATGAAGGAAGAAATAGAGGAATACGAGAAAAAGAATAGATCTGCCATTAAACCTACAAGGTTACCCGGAATCGTAAGACCGGAAGTACTGCCGCCAAAAGAAAGGTTTCACAACCCATCTTGGCAAAAGCAGGTAAACGGCAAAGATGCCAGAGGCGAACCAATATACAAAACCGCAGCAGAAAACGCGGAAGAAGCGTTTGCCATCCTCAACAATGACATGTACTCCAACGGTGAAAAACTCCAAGGGGTGTACGCTTTCCTAGGAAAAGCATTGCAACAACAACAGCGGGGCCAAGAGCGATCAGGGAAGTTGCACGACGACTCCGCCCTATGCAAAACAGCTACTTGCGCCGCTGGAGCACCTGGACCGGAAGAACCTGGAGATTCCGACAATTCAAAGGATAAGAAAGCGGATCCGAGAAAAGACAAGAAAAATCCCGACAATAGGGATGAGGCGTCTAGAACTGGATCTCATCTCCCGAAAGGTGGACGCAAACCCCACGATCGGGAAGAAAAACACCGGAATGATGGCAAAGCAATGCCACCTCCGAGACATCCTGCTGAAAAAGCCGGAAGACATGATGTACCTCACAGGCGTGAGAGATCTCGGACACCTCCCAAAGATAAAGAAAGGCACATGAGTAGAACTCCGCCTCATCCAAAAGGGCGTGATCTTGAAAGAAATAGAAACGATCCCGGAAAAGCGCGTCCGCGCAACAATGGAAAAGAAAGGAGTCGATCCCCTTCTGTCCATTCAGCCGGTAGATATTCCGCGCACATGGATAGGGCGGAAAAGGATGACCTGTACTTTCGACCTAAGTGTTTCACTGATAGGATCCGAAGAATAACCCTGCATTCTGGCTTTGCCAAGGTCGGTCCAACGTACCAGAAATACACCGGCAGTACAAACCCGGATACCTGGCTCTCAGACTACTATACAGCCATCCAGATTAATAATGGAACAGACCTGGAAGCTGTAAAGTTTCTTCCCCTAATGTTACTGGATGGAACCAGAGATTGGATCAATGGATTGCCATCAAGAACTGTCGACAGCTGGGATGATATGGCTCGAGTATTCACTCAGCATTTCTGGGGTACTTACAAACGCCCGAACAGCATCAACCAGCTGAACCGTTGCACCCAGTTCGAGGATGAACCATACGTGGATTTCATCTCCAGATGGACTGCAATGAAGAATAGTTGTTCTGGAGTAACTGACATACAAGCAATGCATGCTTTCGTCAATGGCATAAAACCCAGACTAGTACCGTTCATGGTTGGTTCCAAATAGTACAAAGATCTCGGATCTATGCTTACAACCGCCAATGAGCACGCTGCAGCCGAAGACGACATCAGAGCAAGAGGAGGCAATATCGATACACTGATACTGGCCAAGAAAAATCCTCGCCCTGAGAAAAAAGGAACTTCGGATGCAACACCAAAACCCAAAGAGATTAACATAGCCTTTGGAAGTGAAAAAGGGAACAGATGGAAACGACGCAGTTCAGAACCAATCAACTACACTAAAGAAGAGTGGGAGAAGATTAAGTCGGAACCCTGCGTCCACCATTCGCAATTCGGGAAACCCACCCATACGAACGCACAATGCTGGCTGAATAAGCACATGAAAGGCAGTGCAGGATCCGGAAACAAGGGGAAGAGTTCCAAAAGGAAATTCTCTAAACAAAAGCCAGAAGCTGAGAAAGAAGACAGTGAATCGGACACTGACGAAAAAATCCAGGAACAACAGCGGAAAGGCGAACCCAAGTTTCCGAGAGTTGATGGAGAGTGCGCCCTAACTTTCCTGGCAACTCCATCAGCAAAGGTTGCGAAAAGAACACTTCGAGAAATAAACGCGGTTGTTCCGGCAACCCCAAAATTCTTGAAGTATTCGAACACACCAATCACATGGGATCAGTCTGATCATCGCGGAAACATCCCTGAACCCAGCACAAAAGCTCTTGTTGTAAGCCCTATTGTCCAGAACACTAGGCTAAAAAGAGTGCTGATGGACGGAGGATCCAACATCAACATAATGTACCTGGATACGTTGAGACATCTGAAAATCTCCGAGACCCAGCTCAAATACAGCAACATACGCTTCCATGGCATTGTTCCTGGCAGGAAAGCACGATCCCTAGGAGAAATTTCCCGAGATGTCACTTTCGGAGAAAAAGATCACTTCCGTCAGGAAAAAGTATCCTTCGAGGTGGTGCCGTTCGAAAGCGTGTATCACGTGATACTCGGACGGCCAGCTTTCGCCAAATTTATGGCAAGATCATGTTATATCTATAACAAGCTGAAGATGCCAGGGCCAAAAGGAGGAGTAATCACCATATCGGGAGACTTCAAGCTGGCAAACAAACTGGAAAAAGAAAACGCCCTTTGTGCTGAGAAGATCATAGCAAAGGAAGAGCTGAAAGAGCTGGCCAAGGAGGTATCGCCGACAGAAATGCCGGCAGGAAAAGAAACCCGGAAGCCAGCAGATAGCTTCAAGGCATCCGAGAATACAAGACAGGTAATCCTAGATCCCAAATATCCGACAAAATTTGTCGTAGTAGGAACTGGGATGACCGACAAATAGGAAGGCGAGCTCATCAAGTTCCTCTGTGAGAACTGGGATATTTTTGCCTGGTGTCCGGCTGACATGCCAGGCATACCCAGGGAAATTGCTGAGCATCAACTCAAGGTGATTCTAGGCTCCAAACCCGTCAAACAAGGTCTCCGTCGATTTGACGGAAGAAGACGGAAGGCTATTGGCAAGGAAATTATCCGGCTTTTAGCAGCAGATTTCATCCAGGAAGTAATACACACTGAATGGTCTGCAAATCCGGTATTAGTACCGAAGAAAGACACTACTGCTCTTAGAATGTGTATAGATTACACTGGCTTGAACAAACTGTGTCCAAAAGATAGGTTCGCGTTACCGCGAATCGATCAAATAATAGATGCCACCGCAGGCTCTGAGCTTTTATGCTTTTTGGATGCATATTCTAGGTATCACCAAATACGCATGAAAAAGGAAGAACAAATTAAGACTTCTTTTATAACCCCGTACGGGACGTATTATTACATAACCATGCCATTTGGCCTGAAGAACGCAGGTGCAACTTACCAGCGTTGCATGCAGCGTTGTTTGCATAGTCAGAACCAAGGAAAAAATGTCCACGTGTACGTAGACGATATTGCTGTCGTAACCAAGGAAAAAGACACGCTCCTTGAAGATCTGCGAGAAACCTTCGAAAACTTGCGCACTTATAAGATGAAGTTAAATCCATAAAAGTGTGTATTCGGGGTTCCCTCAGGAAAACTTCTGGGTTTCATCGTTTCTCACAGAGGAATAGAAGTCAACCCGGAAAAGATCAAAGCAATCTTGAACATCTCTAAACCCACGTGTGTGAAAGATGTCCAAAGATTGACGGGTTCCGCCGCTGCCGTCAGCAGATTTATTAGTCGGCTGGGGGATAAAGCCTTACCACTCTACAAGTTGCTAAAAAAATCCGACAAATTCGAGTGGACAGAAGAGGCCGATGCAGCATTAACCCAGTTAAAGGAAACTTTGATGAAAGCTCCGATTTTGGCATCCCCAAAAGACGAAGAACCTATGTTATTGTACCTCACGGCTACAAACAGGGTTATTAGTGCAGTAATTGTTGTGGAACGGAAGAAAGACGAACAAAGCATATCAGACCGGCATCCGGTATATTACATAAGTGAAGTTTTCTCCGAGTCCAAGCAAAGGTACCCACACTACCAAAAACTGGCATATGGCGTATTTTTCGCATCTAGAAAGTTGCGAAATTACTTCCAAGGACATTCCATAACAGTGGTATGTAAAGCACCACTAGGGGATATAATAAATAATGCGGAGGCAACTGGCCGAGTAGCCAAATGGTGTATCGAGCTAGCAGCCTTCGACATTAAGTATCAGCCAAGGACGGCAATAAAATCCCAGGTTCTGGAAGATTTTTTCGCCGACTGGACGGAAGCAATGGAGAAAACACCAATGCCGGAGTCCGAGTACTGGATCATGCATTTTGACGGATCCAAGATGAAGGAGGGCGTTGGAGCTGGTGTAGTCTTAAAATCCCCTAAAGGAGACACAATGGAGTACGTATTACAAATACACTTCAACGCCAGTAATAACGTGGCAGAATACGAAGCTTTGCTTCATGGCTTGCATATTGCAAAAGAAATAGGTGTCAAGCGCATCTTGTGCTACGGCGACTCGGATTTGGTACAGCACCAGCTTAACCAAACCTGGGATGCAAAAAGCCCTATCATGGCCGAATACCGGAGAACGGTGGACGAGTTCGCCATTTGTTTTTTCGGATTCGAAGTACTCCATGTCAAAAGGGAGGAAAATTGGAACGCGAATGCATTAGCCCGCATGGGGTCAGAAAGGGTAAAAATCCTACCACCAGGTGTATTCATCCAGCATTTGTATGAGCCATCCATAAAAGGTGGAGATATCGACTACCCCCTGGCTTCCGAGTCAATTGAAGTTATGCTCGTCAACCCGGATTGGACAATTCCATATTTAAACTTCTTAGTCAACCAGAAGTACCCGGAAGGAGCAGACGAAGTCTTGCAGAGACAAATTCAGCGTCGATGCAAAGGATACACGGTAATTGATAACTGCCTGTATAAACGTAGTACTTCCGGAATTTTTCTGCGATGTATTTCACTAGAAGAAGGACGAGAAATCCTGCAAGAAATCCTTGCCGGAGATTGCGGACATCATGCTCAATCAAAAAGCATAGTTAAAAAAGCATTCTGTGCTGGGTTTTTCTGGCTAACAGCCAAGACAGATGCTGAGCACATAGTAAATACATGTGCAGGGTGTCAATATTACGCCAAGCAGACTAATATGCCGGCCCAAGCACTCAAAACTATCCCCATTACATGGCCGTTTGCGGTCTGGGGGCTAGATATGATGGGACCATTCAAAACTGCGCGAGGCGGACTTACACATCTACTTGTAGCTGTGGATAAATATACCAAGTGGGTGGAGGCTAAACCCATCAAAAAGCTTGACGGTGTAACTGTCAGAAATTTCATCATTGACATAGTCATGAGATACGGCATTCCACACAGCATAATAACAGACAACGGGACAAATTTCTCCATTGGAGAATTGGCAAAATATTGCCGACAAACGGGAATTCGCCTAGATCTCGCATCTGTGGCACACCCGCAATCCAATGGACAGGTTGAAAGAATGAATAGCTCAATCCTGCAAGGAATACGCCCAAGACTCGAATCTCCTCTTCATAGAGTAGCTGAAGCATGGGTAGAGGAGCTACCTTCCGTGCTTTGGATTATTCGAACGACGCCAAACAGGTCAACTGGGCAAACCCCGTTTTTCCTAGTTTATGGTGCGGAAGCTATCCTTCCAACGGACATGATCCATGATAGCCCAAGAGTGCGGGATTTCGACGACTCGGATGCCGAAGAAGCACGAAAGGATGCCGTCGATCTCTTAGAAGAGGAACGAGAGCTTGTGCTTCAAAGATCCGCCATTTACCAGCAAGGTTTACGACGTTACCATAGTCGGAAAATCAGGCATCGTTCTTTTAAAGAAGGTGACTTAGTGCTGAGATTGGTGCAGCAAAGAAAGCACAAGTTGGCCCCAGTATGGGAAGGACCATTTATAATCAGCAAAGCTATGAAAAATGGGTCATATTATCTTGTAGATATTCGGGACACGGAAGACGATCCCGAGAAGCCGAATCGCAAAAGAAAGAGAGAGATAGATGATGAACTAGGAGAGACAAAGAGGCCCTGGAGCATCCAGCAGTTACGTCCCTTCTATACTTAGTTCAATTTCTATGTAAACATCTTTGAGATCATGAAATAAAGTTGTCGGAATTCTTATATCCATGTTTTTACAAGTTTATTATAGTACAAAACATGATTCCACCTTATCTATTTCCCAATGATCTTACAAAATACTCAATGTTAACCCGAATTGTGCCTGCGTGCTCGGTGATTAAACACTGAATGATTTTCAGCCTACTAACGGCTAAAGGAAACTCGGATTGTGCCTGCGTGCCCAAGTTTCATTGAAAAAATTCCTTACTTTTCTCTAAGTATTATCTGATTGCTTATGTGTTGGGTCACTGGAGCTAGTTAGTAAAAATTCCCTTAGTATGATCCATGTTTCCGAGTTTGAACTGATTGGTTTTACCCAGTAATTCGGCATGATGATTCATAGTACTATTGAGCCATTTCAAACACTAAGGATAGTTAAAACACATAAGCCAGAGAACTTAGAAGACAAAGGAATATTAAAACCCGGAAACCTTGCAAAGAATTTCATAATTAAAACTGCAAAAGGCGGAGTTCTTTTTTATACAAAAGGAATAGAAGCATTACAATATAAATTACATTGTAAAAGTGCAGTAATGCTCCTATTGTCTACTTCCACCATCCAGGTTAAGGACAGCCCTCCAAGCATCCGAGTCTTCTTCGCTGCTGTCATTCTCGGGGGCTTCGGGGATCTCCTCTTCCGAATAGGTGATGGAGATATTCACCATGGAGGCGATCTTGGTGGCGTGACCTTTGATTTCATCAAAGATGGTGGTCCGCTGGGTTTCCGTGTATCCTTGAGGGATACCGGACGCCACGCGCCAAGACTTGGCACCAGGGTAATGCATACGCATAAGGCCGAGAGCCATGCGTGCACCACCCTGTGCTGCGGAGCGTAAGGTGGACTCCCTGGACTCCGCCACCTCCAGGATAGCACCCGGAAGTTTATGAACTTCCGAGAATTCTATAGTACTTGTGGGGAGGAACTTGTTGATCAGTTGCATCCCACATCTCTGATCGCATTCCATACCTTCCCAAAGGCTCGGATTTTTTCAATACGAGTAAGACCTGGATAAATTCCTGTTTTTTCGGAACAAGCCTCCAAAAAGGTTAGGCGGAAAAACAGAGAAAGAAAGCAAGACATGGACGAATCGGTAAATGAAATAAAACTTACCGAGAACCTTGTCGATTTCGGAACCTTCCTCTAGGAGAAGGAATAAGATACTTTCCAAGTCCTGGATAGTGGACTTATCTTTTTTGGCCTGATCAGAAGCCTTGGATTGAGCGATTCCAAGGGCCAAATTACTAGGTTCCAGATCTTGTTGAACCTTCATAAGCTCCTTATGAAGGTCCAAATTCTAGTTACGGAGACGTACGGCATTGCCGGCATCTTCAGCTACTTCCTTGGCCTTAGCCAAAGCAGCTGGAAAGCAAGGAAAAAATTCCGAGTTTAGAAAAATCTCGAGAAAGTACTTATTGACAATCCGGATAAAAAACTTCAGAGAATAAAGCATACCTGTTGTTTCCGATAGCTGTAGCTGAGATGATGCCAGCTCATTGTCCTTAAACTCAATAATAGATTGAAGGGTTTTCACCTCTTCATTCTTGACGTTAAGTTTATTAAAAATTTCCAAGTTTATTACATCAGCGGTATGCTGAAACGCGAAAATGAAAGCCAAAACGCTTAAGTTAGATCAAGCGTAATAAGAAGCATTAAGGGGAAAGTATACTTTCAACTTATTGCTTGGGGGCTAGAGATATTACCTGGCTCATTTCCCGCAAGTTTGACAAAGTCTCGTTGAATTCTTTTGCGTATTCAGAAAAAAGAATCCCAACGTGATGAAGGCCATCTTGTATGACCTGACGAGGTGAAAATACGAAATCATTTCGGATAATTAGCCCGCCCTGTGGCCAAGGACGGATTAGAGGAGCAGGAGCGAAGAATTTCCTAGCTTCTGGACGGATATATCCGAGTTGATCAAATGGTTCTTCCTTTATCCGGATATTCCTGTCTAAATTGGGAATAGGCTCGTCTTCCCCAGATGCCCGAGGATTTCTACTCATCTGTGTTTCCACTCTTTCCCTCGCACCCATGGTAGGTGCAATAGGCCGGCTGGATTGCTGAAATTGATTATCCGGGTTCGTGGTTTTATACCCCTTGCTAGACATAGCTAAGGGAGGAGAAACTGCAGCAGAAGAAGGTTTCCTTTTGATAGCAGCAGCTTTATGTTTCTTCAGTTTCTTTGTTTTCAAAGGAGTTGGAGCAAGGCTGAAAAGGGAACATCCGAGAAATAAATATCTCGAAGAACTGGAGGGGAGTGACGATTAAAAAAGCTCCAGCAGAATACCTGGATGTGGCGACGTGAATTCCGTCAATAGTTATCGTTTCCTCAAAGGTCACTTGCCTTTTGCGTTTCCGGTCGCCATAGAAGCTGGCATGTAATTCGTCAAGCTTGGCGTCGGAAGCAAGATCAGCTCCCTCAAGTTCGTCAAACTAGGGAAGTAGCAATGATGCGTTTAAAGTCAGAGAAAGAGGTTAATCCGAGAGGAACCCGAAAGCAAGGAAAGTACAAATACCTTAGGGGCTGGATTCTCCTCGTGATATATTGCCAGACTTTCTACGTATTGATCGCAGGAGCCGGGAACGAAAGGAAAGAGGTTGAATACGGCGTCCAAACCAACATAAGACAGTATCCTTTCCAGTTAAGGGAGGCTGAGAGGAAGTAAGCTTGGCAATACGCCGTTTTATCTTCATCAGATCTTCCGGCAACGTTTGCACTGCTTCAACTGTCCAACTCTCTTGAGGAGTGGCGGCGGAATTAACGAATGGAGGAACCCCGTTTTCCTTACCAGGAAATGGGATGTCCTGATGATAAAAGAAGGAACCCGTCCAAGATTTGACGGGTTCCGACTTTTTTATCTTCGGATACCAATCTTCCCTAAGTCTTCGAAATGTGAAAGAAATAGTTCCGCAGATAGGAGGAATACCTTCTGTGAGGTTACGTTTCACTTCGAAGCAATATCGCCAAAAATCTAGACTGGGTGCTATTCCTAAATACCCTTCAAAAAGGGCTTGGAAACCAGCTAGGTAGAGAATGGAGTTGGGAGAAAGATTGTATGGCTGGACGTCGTAATAGTCAAGGACATCCAAGAAAAAGGCGGAAGGTGGTAAACCCATACCTCTCGCGATGTGAGAAGTAAGGAGGACGCATTCCCCCTCTTTCGGTATGGGCTCGAGCTCATTTTCCGAGTTCCGCCATTTTCCTTTGACTATGAGCCCTTCCTTTTCCATTTGTGGAAGGAGGAGAGGAGGAATATTACTCGGACTCCAGTTGCCGACGAATTCCATCTCTTCATCAGCTCCGGCGGCGGCGGATGCGGCGGCCTCCGCGGCTGCAAGCTCGTCGCCAACGAGCGTGATTTTCTCCTCTGCCGTCTCGGGAGCGAACGGCAGAGTAAGCGCGGAGCTCGAACCCGCAAGATCCGCGGCGGCGGAAGTGTTTCCCTCGTCCGCCGTGGTGCCCGCGGTCTTCACCGGCTCGTCGCCGGCGTGCGCTGGGGAGTCCAACATAGGGTCCATCGTGTTGATGATATCCTCGATGCCTTGCGCGACGATGCGGGCGGGCGAGGACGACGGAGAGGCCATTGGGTGGCGGTGCTGGTTCGCCTCCGGTGAGGTCTTGGACGCGGAGTGTGTTCGGGAATTTCTCTCTGCTGGAAGCTTGGGCGCTGTAATGGTGTTCGAAGTGGGAGCGGAAGGTTTTTTGAGAGGACGAAGAAGGCTATTTATAGCCGGAAATCCGTCATGATACGTGCTAACGGCTCTTTTAACCGTTGGATGATCAACGCGTGTCACTCGCCGGAAAATCTGGGAAATGAATCGACAGGGTGATTATGGCTATCTCCTCGTTTTCCGCGAGAATCTGTCAGAGATATGTTTCTGGGTTTCCCGCTTGAAACCCAAACGTCCCTTACGTCAGCATGATTAAAGCGCTGACGTAGGAGGTTCCTTCTCCGTGAAGGATCATGTGAGAAAAGCCGGATTTTCAGAATTCCGAGTTTTACGTTACCATCTCTTTTTAAAGAAGAATAAGAAGAATCAAGACTGCTGGCCAATATTTCTCGGACAATATACATTTGGCGAAAGACGGTGAATCAGAGTTTTAATCCTTCTTGGGGGCTACTGTCGGATATATACTGAATAGGGGTATATCAGATAGTAATCAAAAGTGCCGGATTACCAGGGTGGCCCAAGTGGTAGTGGGCTATGGTCCATTGGGCGGCCCAGTAATCTGACGCGCAGAAGCCGGATTCTAGAAGAACCCGGGTCATGGCCCACGGATGTGGCTTGGAGTATAAGGCGGATTCCTTACTTTACAAGTTAATAGTTACCGTAGTCTTCTAGGTTTCTTACTCTGTAAGCCCTAGCCCGACTATTATATAAAGCCGGACGGGAGATACGTTAGAGAGAAGGAAGCTACAGACTAACTAGCCGGGAAGTTGATCCTCAGCGAATAGCTAAACCGAACCTCACATTGTAATTGTATACACAGGCTTTAGCCCTGATTAGTGAGATTGCAGGAGTAGGAACGCCGTATTACTACGACGTACCGAACCTGGGTAAATCCTGTGTCTTTGTCTTCAACGCGATCCCGTTCCCCCACGTCTCTACCCGTAGTCTCATGGCACCCCCGTCTATGAAAACTACCACGATGTCTCGACATAGACTTCCGCTGTTTCTAAGTGTGTGTTCCTGCTATGCGTGGCAGTTGTTTTCAACTGAGTCATGTGACCAGTTGTGTAAGTCGTGTATTCGTGTAGTGGATGTTGTATCTGAAATGCCAACTCGAGTATGTTGTTCACGACTAAATGATCACGGGATCGTGAATTTATGCATACTGGAGGTCTCGGACTGCTAGTCTGGGGTCCCCACAGAGTTGGTACCAGAGCCATCCTGACTTTAGAAGACTTTAGTTTAGCATGGACGTCAGATAGGAAAAATAAAAATATTTTGGTAAAAAATATATTACTACCTAAATTGTTTTTATCTAGGGAACCCTAAGCATGGTTTCCAGTTTTCTCATATTTTCAAAAAAAAAATTATTGCCTTGTTTATAAAGCAGAAGTTTTGAAGAAAAACAGAGAAAAATAGTAAACATATCTTTTTGTCCTTTGTTTTCATGGCTCAAAATATTTTGTAAATAAATAAAAATGAGTTTATAAAACTTTTGTTTTCATTGAAAAGTCTACCAAAAAGTTTTCTTCTGTTATCTTTCAATTAAAATTACATGCTTGACGATGTCCCGAGAAGACCTTAGTAGTTAGCAACCCGAAGAAAAAGGAGCTTCCTTCCGAAGACCTCAACATTAAGATGAGATAAAGAAACCCTCCAGATCCGAAGACTCTGCCATGGATCAAGGACAACAACGGCGTTATCAACATGAAGACTTCAACAACCCGTGGTCGACCCAGCCCCATAGGATTTGATAGGTTTCGCTCAGTTATTTTACTTGAGCTACCCGTTCTTCAGCGGTAATAGATGTTGCTGGTACTAAAGGTACCTTGTTTGTCCTTTGCCGGTGTGCTAATTGTGTGTTTTTACTCTTGCATAATGTTTTTACTTGTTCCCATGTTGTGTGTGTTTTTGAATCGTTTTCATGTGTGTCTCACAAGCACGCCTTTACGGCAAAACAAAGTCACCACACTTTATCTCTTGCTTTGTTCCCGTTCGTTTGCAAAAAACTCTTTTTGCCATGTCGTCCTTAGTTACACTTTTGGTACCTTTTCAAAAAGTCTGGCATAGCAAAAAACCCCTTTTAAAAGAGTTTTTATCCCCCATCCCCTCCTGAGAAGTGCAAGGTATGGAACGCTCTCTACTTCAACCCGAGAATCTCAAGCCTATGTAATCTTCTTCAAGACGGATAGCGGACTTCACACCCCATTTTCAGGAACTACATCAAGAGCCACCAAGAAGGATGATGAATTCTAATTCAAGTCTGAGATGCACCGAGATGCGTCTCGCAATTCTAATAGAAATGTTACTAGTCTAACACTACTAACATAACTATCTAATTTTAGACTAACATCTAACCAAAGGTTTGCTTAAGGCACTAGCTAGTTTTCCCGAGGGAAGGCTAACTATGTGATCTTAAATCACCTATGAAGACGCCTGCAAAGCTCCATGAAGATCAAGACACAATGAAGTCTTCCACGACCTGCCATCACCACCAAGCAAAAATTAGACGAAGATGATGATAATCCCCGACAACCTACCAAGACTAATCAAAGGGGGAAAGCATCCACACTTCAACGCGGTCGACCACTCAAGAAGCAAAGAAGTGTATAGGAGTTTCCTAGTAGCTTTCCTAACTGTAATCGGAGATAGTCAAGTCTACGGACCTGACGCCCTGTGAGGCCAGATGGTTGTCGTGGCTAACTATCGGCAATACCCCTAAAAGAAGACCAGGCCCACACAACGACAGAAGATCTACGACGCAGCAAAAATCAACACCCTTCATTAGCTTGTGCCGTCAACAAGGACATGAAGTGTCAAGTGAACATATCCATCTCCTAGACAAGCAACATTCTGACAACATCAACACCTCGAGTTCTCACAAGACTACCTCGTCAAAGGATCTTCATTTAAATTTTTTTTGAAGAAGCCTGAGACTCTTGTTTTCAGTTACACTCTTAAGTACCCACTAACGAATCTCGGGGACGAGATTCATTTTTAAGGGGGGGAAGAGCTGTAACAGCCCAATTTTTGGAAGACATGAAAAACTTGTTTTCAATAACCCAAAAATCAGGGCCAACAAAAACTTTTTAATATATTTGACTAATGCTAGTGTTTCCTTTCTTTTTGCTTGTTGATTGTGCTTTTTTTTAGTTTGTTAACAACTAACATTAAAAGCAATGATCATAACTTTCCTTAAACACAACCCTTGTGATCAAGTCATGACAAGAAAGCTTATCATCTTCATCCATCACCCTCTTTTGGCAAAAACCTTTTTGAAAATGTTTTGATTTTAGAAGAAACCCAAAGGCCAAGTTTTGAGCAAACAAAAGATAATTTCCAAAACAATATGAAAAGTATTTTGGAGCTAATCATCTCTAACCTGTTTTCAACCAAGATGTTTTTGCAAGTATTTCAAAAACTCCTTCTCACTTCCTTCTTTTGCAAAAACAAGAAGAGGGGACTATGTTACCCCTGTGTTTGACTTAAAATATATTCTTTTGGAAATAACAACTTTTGGGCTGAACCTCTTTATAAAATCCTCTTGTCATGGTATGTCTTGATCACTACCTAAAATTAACACTTGAGAAAAACACATGGAAATTAAATTAAAGAACTCAGTTGTTTGAGTGATCTGTGACTTGTTATTTTATCTGCTTGTTGTGTGATTTTATCTTGTGTTTATTTTGAAGTATTTATTTCTGTTTGTTGGTAAGTGTGTGCTGTTTTAAAGAGAATAAAACCTAGTAATAGAAAGATCAAACATAAATACCATATTCCATCTCATGTACATATCATATTCTGTTTTCTTAAAAATCTCCAACTTTGGAGACATGCTTCTATGAAAAATCTTGACCTAATCATCAATGCATCATCATACATCTCATTGTCTATATCCATGCTATGAATCCAAGTTTTTATTTTGGATATTGAAACTCCTTGGTATCTTATTTCCAAGTCCTTTAGAAGGCATCCCTAAATGTTCATCATATCTCCTTTATTATGAAGCACTTTGTGCATGTTACTCCAAATCACTCCTTATTGGTTTCAGGCCCAATGAACCTACCATTGTCATCTAAATGACTTATATATCACCTCCATATGGTCCATTTATTTTCCAATGGCCATTTAATTATTTATCTCTCATGGTCTTTATCCTATTAAGTAAACCCCTGTTTTCACCCTTTTCCACTTGGAGCCTCAAATATTTTTCAAAAGAGTTGATTATTAAAAATCACTTTTGAGAACTATATTATGTACTCTATCATCCCAACTCAAAAATATTTGTTTTAAAAGCATTTTACTATTTATTATTTTCCATTTTCCAAAAGGCTAAAAATGGATTTTTAAATATTTTGTGAAGGAAAGTATTTCCTAAAATCTTGAAAAAATTCCCCAACATGCCTATGATCATGTGGAACTTATTTATAAAAAAACATTTGCAAGTTGTTTTGAAAATTTTGGAGAAAACATTTAAAAATAGTTTCTGCCACTTTTGAATTCCCAAAATTTTGTGAAACAAATATTTTTCAAAACTCTTGAGGCCACCATCCCTAGACTCCATTTTTATCCTCTATCCATTGGACACAATTTTTCACATAGGTTCTATTCAAATTATTGGTGAAAACTATCAAAAACCACTTCTGGTTATTTTGGACATTGTTGGGTTCATCCATGTGTTGATCCATCATTGCATTCTCTCCATCTCTCTCTTCATCCCTGGCATTGTAAACATCCTTATTGCAATCCTAAACATGGTCTACCAACCCCTAGCTCTCTCCCTCTCCCTTTCTCTCAGCCAATAGCATGTGGACAAAGATGGTGATCACCCTCCTCTTCTCAGTCCACCTCCACAGTGCATCCCCGAAGTAACCCTCGCGCCAGCACACTCCTGTCACCCCCGTGAACTCTCTGGAACAAGCCCTCGCTCTCTCCTTGTCTCCATCAAACTTGCTCGTGAGATGTCCATGGCGCCCAGGACACGCTCGCCACGTCGCGCGCGTTCGGACACCTGTGTCGCATGCCAGAGCTCCAAACCTTGTCAACCAGCTCCGTGAGACTTCCAGGAGCACGCCCGTGCTCATCCTTGGTCTCTTTCGCCCTCGTATCAGTCCGAGACCTCTAGTATGCATACATTCACGATCCCATGATCATTTAGTCGTGAACAACATACTCGAGTTGGCATTGCTGATACAACATCCACTACACAAATACACGACTTACACAACTGGTCACATGACTCAGTTGAAAACAACTGCCACGCAGAGCAGGAACACACACTTAGAAACAGCGGAAGTCTACAAAACACACTCGTGGTAAATCCAAGTCATTCCTTGACTACCTACAGGCTACTGACTCGGAGACGTTCCTAGTTCGCATTGCCGTCAGCGACACCATCTTCTTCAGGTTCTCCGGGTTTCTGCTCAAAGTATGGCTAAGACAATAGCCAGGGACGAAACCATTGTGAGTACATTGGAATGTACTAGCAAGACACCCCAAAAGAAAGCTAAATATGCAAGTATGCATAATATAAGTGGTAGGAAGGCTGTAATTAAGGTTCAACTAGCCATGATGAATTCAAGACCCATCATAGTTGCACAAGTTTCAGTTATTTTTGTTGAAGAAGATACTTCAAAAGATATTTTATTTCTCTTGTAGATATTGCATGTACACAAGGTTTTGATAAAGCATTCTAAATAAAAGAAAGTTTTTCTTTGCAAAACTTCTTGGAGAAATCACCTCTTCAAAACCATCATTTTCCCGTACCTCAAAGGTACAATCATTCCCTTTCAACGTACCTTCTAGGTACAAGTTTCAAAACACTTTTCTAGTTTTTTGAAAACATAGACACAATGCTAGCTACATGGCCATTCAACTGTCCATATCCGAGGACGCGGCTATTCTGAATAGTTTTACTCTGCAGAGGTGTACACAATCCACAAGATCCAGTACATCCGCCGTGAACAACCATGGACTGTCCAAGACAGTATGCAAACATCAGATAACTGGTCCTAACCATCCACTATGTAAGCTCTAGTAAATGACTACCTCTTCAATTGGGTTTGTCCTCCCCGGCACCGAGTGAGTCAGCCGTATCGATCTGGTTTCCCCTGACAACACACCGCCATGGCAGGAGACCCGACTGTTGCACCCGGTGGTGAACTTAATCCCCACACTCTAAATGTCCCATTCTCCCTCCTGGCGACAATTCGGTTCGGGGGACTCTAATCCCTATAGCACTTTGAGGTAGGCACGGACTAACACCAACAAGCAATTAGCTAGACCCTCTTCCCATATTGGGGTAATGTGGAAGCACGGCTTGGTTGTCCGGTGAAGACTAGGTTATGTGTCATTTTTGGAAAACAAGTCGAAAACATTTCCTTCTTCACAAACCTCCCTCGGACAAGGTCCCACCTTTCCTCGGGGTTTTTCCAAGCTTTTGCTTTTCCAAAAAACATAAAGTTAAAATGTCCACTAAGGTACTTAAGTTGATTAGGTGATGATACTCAGATATCTAAAGGTCTTGGTAACACCAAGATTATATAGTGGATATAGCATATTAGATACATAAGATAAAATAGTGGTATAGCCCACTTGAGGAAATAGTTTTTGAATCAACTTTTGTAAAACTTCAGGAGTAAATCATGAATGATAGATAATGATAAGTAAAACAACAGCAAGCATTTAGAGTGGCTTTCCTTTGCACTGGTCTTGGTCTTGCTCTTGAAATAAACAAGAGTTGCAATAAAAACCGCTCCGGGAAATAATACCGTCTTCGTTATCTAACGTCGTAAACTCAAAAGGGAAAACACCCAATCAGAACCAAACAAACGCAAGCACTTGACAAAAAGTAAACATACAGCAAGCATTTCATCAAACAAGTACAATCACAAACCAAATTACGAGGGTGCACACCAACAAGCAAAACATGCACAGACAACACACATGAATAACACTAGAATTGATGTTATGGATCCTCAACCAAAATGGCATGAGTCCAGTGGGTGTGCCACTCTCATAACATGCCCAAATAAGGTTAAATGACTCTGTGTTCATTCATGAGGATGAACAAAATAACAAGAAAACAACCTAGGAACACATACACATGCATAGGAAAATATTATCAAGCAATACTACAAGACCATAGTAACACATGCTTTTCTAAACATGGAGAATTAATATAACCATTAGCTAAGCAACCTAATGACAGAGACAAAAAATACCAAACATGTCATGGCATCACTCAATGCATGAAAATAATCATGGAGCAAAGCAACTGTTAAAACTAGACATGAAAAAGGGCTATTTAGACAAGCAGACATGCATAACCATAAGAGATCATCAAACAAGATTTATTCTAACTTGAGTTTTATGGATCCAAAACTTGAAAACTCAACTGTTATGAGTAGCCCTTGAAAATGTGCATCTGTGGAAGTTGACCATGTGTTGACTTGAGTTGTGGTGTGAAAATGACATGCATGTTAGTTTTAGGCTAGAGAGCACTTCTGTGAATTGTTTAATTTTATTGGTGATGATTTTTGAGGTGAATACAATTGTTTTATTTTGCTAGTGATTAGGATCACCTTATACTAGATTTTCATGATTTTAGGATTTACAGAATAGGCTTGGTGCATTATTTAGTAAATAGTCCTTCTCTGTCTATTATTGATATGACTTGATAAATTGTTGTGTTATCATGTTCTTGTTATAAAACTGATTCCTGGCATGTGTATGTTATTTATACATGTTTGAGATGTGTTTTGAGTGATTCATTAGCATGATAGGGTTTGGGTGTGTAAAACCATGTTTGTTATAGTTTTATTCTCATAGGGTGTTTTTCCTTGTAATAATAGTTTAAATTATGTTATTCTTCTTATTGCTTTGATAACTTGAAAAAATGCCTTAGTATTGTTTTCCATAACATAGCTTCTATTATTCTAGCATATTATACTTGCTTTCATGCTTGAGTGATCTCTAGATCAAATTGTCATGCATGTTAGTTTTAGATGATTTTTCTGCCATAAATTGTTATTTGCAAGCTTAATTTTTGAGGAATTGATTAGATTGTTATTTTGACATTACTAGCATGTATATGTGTTGTTTTCTATGTTATTTGAATGATATATTATAGATCTATCAAGTTATAATAAATCTTGTTTGATGATCTCTTATGGTTATGCATGTCTACTTGTCTAAATAGCCCCTTTTCATGTCTAGTTTTAACAGTTGCTTTGCTCCATGATTATTTTCATGCATTGAGTGATGCCATGACATGTTTGGTATTGTTTTGTCTCTGTTATTAGGTTGCTTAGCTACTGGTTATATTAATTCTCCATGTTTAGAAAAGCATGTGTTACTATGGGCTTGTAGTATTGCTTGATAATATTTTCCTATGCATGTGTATGTGTTCCTAGGTTGTTTTATTGTTATTTTGTTCATCCTCGTGAATGACCAGAGAGTCATTTAACCTTATTTGGGCATGTTATGAGAGTGGCACACCCACTGGACTCATGCCATTTTGGTTGGGGATCTGTAACATCAATTCTAGTGTTATTCATGTGTGTTGTCTGTGCATGTTTTGCTTGTTGGTGTGCACCCTAGTAATTTGGTTTGTGAGTGTACTTGTTTGATGAAATTCTTGCTGTATGTTTACTTTTTGTCAAGTGCTTTCCTTTGTTTGGTTATGATTGGGTGTTTTCCTTTTTGAGTTTACAACGTTAGATAACCAAGACGGTATTATTTCCCGGAGCGGTTTTTATTGCAACTCTTGTTTATTTCAAGAGCAAGACCAAGACCAGTGCCAAGGCAAGCCACTCTAAATGTTTGCTGTTGTTTTACTTATCATTATCTATCATGCATGATTTACTCCTGAAGTTTTACAAAAGTTGATTCAAAAACTATTTCCTCAAGTGGGCTATACCACTATTTTATCTTATGTATCTAATATGCTATATCCACTATATAATCTTGGTGTTACCAAGCCCTTTAGATATCTTAGTATCATCACCTAATCAACTTAAGTACCTTAGTGGACATATTAACTTGATGTTTTTTGGAAAATCAAAATCTTGGAAAAACCCTGAGGAAAGGTGGGACCTTGTCCGAGGGAGGTTTGTGAAGAAGGAAATGTTTTCGACTTGTTTTCCAAAAATGACACATAACATAGTCTTCGCCGGACAACCAAGCCGTGCTGCCACATTACCCCAATATGGGAACGGGGTCTAGCTAATTGCTTGTTGGTGTTAGTCCGTGCCTACCTCAAAGTGCTATAGGGGTTAGAGTCCCCCGAACCGAATTGTCGCGAGGAGGGAGAATGGGACATTCAGATTGTGGGGATTAAGTTTGCCACCGGGTGCAACAGTTGGGTTTCCTGCCATGGCGGTGTGTTGTCAGGGGTAACTGGATTGATACGGCTGACTCACTCGGTGTCGGGAAGAACAAACCCAGTTGAAGAGGTAGTCATTTACTAGCGCTTACATAGTGGATGGTTAGGACCAGTTATCTGATGTTTGCATACTGTCTTGGACAGTCCGTGGTTGTTCACGGCGGATGTACAGGATCTTGTGGATTGTGTACACCTCTGCAGAGTAAAACTATTCAAAATAGCCGCGTCCTCGGATATGGACATTTGAATGGCCATGTAGCTAGCATTGTGTCAATGTTTTTGAAAAACTGGAAAAGTGTTTTGAAACTTGTACCTGGGAGGTACGTTGAAAGGGAATGGTTGTACCTTTGAGGTACGGGAAAAATGATGGTTTTGAAGAGATGATTTCTCCAAGAAGTTTTGCAAAGAAAAACTTCCTTTTATTTAGAATGCTATATCAAAACCTTGTGGACATGCAATATCTACAAGAGAAATAAAATATGTTTTGAAGTATCTTCTTGAACAAAAACAACTGAAACTTGTGCAACTATGATGGGTCTTAAATTCATCATGGCTAGTTGAACCTTAATTACAGCCTTCCTACCACTTATACTATGAATACTTGCGTATTTAGCTTTATTTTGGGGTGTCTTGCGAGTACATTCCAATGTACTCACAGTGGTTTCGTCCCTGGCTATTGTCTTAGCCAGACTTTGAGCAGAAACCCGGAGAACCTGAAGAAGATGGTGTCGCTGACGGCAATGCGAACTAGGAACGTCTCCGAGTAAGTAGCATGTAGGTAGTCAAGGCATGACTTGGGTTTACCACGAGTGTGTTTTGTAGACTTCCGCTATTTCTAAGTGTGTGTTCCTGCTCTGCGTGGCAGTTGTTTTCAACTGAGTCATGTGACCAGTTGTGTAAGTCGTGTATTCGTGTAATGCCAACTCGAGTATGTTGTTCACGACTAACTGATCATGGGATCGTGAATGTATGCATACTGGAGGTCTCGGACTGCTAGTCTGGGGTCCCCACAAGTAGCCTTCAACCCTAAAACCCGAGGGGGTACGTCATATTCCACAGAAACACAACAGAGTGCCGCCGCCGTCCCGAACCTCGATTCGGGAATCAGAAGTTCCTGTTCGGGCACCCTGCCGGGACGGGGAAGTGGAGGAGATCATCGCCATCGTCATCACCAACGCCTCTCCATCGACCATCCATGTTTCCCCCATCCATGTGTGAGTAATTCCCCGGTTTAGGCTGAAGGGGATGGTAGGGATTGGATGAGATCATTCATGTAATAATGTCGTGATTGTTAGGGCATAGTGCCTAGTGTCCTCTATTAGTGCTATTGTTATGCTTAATGCTTGACACTTTGGGCCCGAGTGCCATGATCTCAGATCTGAACATGTTATTGAATCACGATGATAATTATTGTTTCTTGATCATACCTGCAAGTTGTTTACACATATCGTTGTCCGGAAACTGAGGCCCCGAAGTGACAGAAATAGGGACAACCGGAGGGGATGGCTGCGATTTGAGGACCACATGTGTTCATGGAGTGTTAATGCTTTGCTCCGGTGTTCTATTAAAAGGAACACCTTAATTACCAGTAGTTACCTTGAGGCCTCGGTGAAAATGGGCTGGTAGGACAAAAGATGTTGTGCAAGTTCTCATTGCGAGCATGTACGACTATTTACGGAACACATGCTTATGGTTACTTAGTGCTTGGATGCTTTATCATATATATCTGCAATGCCCCTGACATGATCATTATTAGAACTTTCTTATCCATGCAACACCCGTTCATCTATCCCTATGCCTACAGTATTTAATCCCGTTGTTTACTTCAAACACTACTGCTGTTGCTGTTTTCATTCCACTGCTGCTATTATTTCACTACTGTTGTTACTATAAAATTGTTACTACTAATAAACCGCTGCGAACAAAAGTACTTTCAGGTGCTGGTGAATTGACAACTCACTTGTTAAGGCTCACAAATATTCTTTGGCTCCCCTTCTGTCCAATCAATAAATTTGGGTTTTACTTCCCTCGAAGACTGTTGCGATCCCCTATACTTGTGGGTCATCAAGACTATTTTCTGGCGCCGTTGCTGGGGAGCATAGCTTTATTTGCGAGCTGACCGATGAGTATTATTATCTACTGCCAATCATTCATCATGGGTAAGTCTCGTGATGGAAAGTTTCCTATATTACCATCCACTACAAGAAGAGGTACAACTCTGAACACCTTTGTTGCTCTTGATTCACCGTCTGTTATGAGTAAGCTGCTTACACCACCACATGCTACTTCTGCTGAATCTGAAAATGCTTCTGATACTTTTGATGATGCTTCTACTGTGCTTGATCAAAGTGGTTCTCTGGGTCCTTTCTTAGATGCTACTATTGCTAAAGCTAAAAATATTGCAAACACTGAAACTCCTGATAAAAATCCTGCTACTCCTACTTTGTCACCTGAGTTTAGAGAGAACCCTAGTGATGATTTAGATGATGCCTATATTGAACTGAGTGATGATCTTATCAATGAAATACATGCTTTGAAGGATAAAGATGATGCTATACATCTTATGGAAAGTCGTGATGTTAAATATAAATTATCTCCTGATGCTAAGTTTGCCACTTCTACTATTTATATTAGGGATAAGGATTATGATTTCTCTCTTGATTTATCTTATATATCTATCGTTGAGAAAGAACCTTTTTGTGGAACTGAAAATGAAAGTGCAATGAAACATATGAATGAGCTCTCCTCTTTGAGTAGTTTATTCTCTGATGATCTTAAGAAACGTAGCTACTTTGTTGCTAAAATATGCCCTTTCTCATTAAAGGATGAAGCTAAAACTTAGTTTAACAATTTGTCTCATGGGTCTATTGATAGTCCTATTGGTTCGGTTAATGCTTTCTTTCAGGAATATTTTCCTACTAGTGCTCAACATGTTGCTTTACAAAATATATTTAATTACAAGAAATTGGAAGAAGAGAAATTGTCTGTATCTTGGGCAAGATTATGTTCTTTAGTCAGAGCTACACCTGGGCATAAGCTAGAAGATAATAAACTTCTTGATATATTCTATAATGGACTAACTGTTGAATCTAGGACAAACCTGGATAGTTGTGCTGGTTGTGTTTTCAGGCAAAGAACTCCAGAAGAAGCTGAGGAATTAATGGCTAAAATAAGCCAAAATCATGATGATTGGACTATGGTTGAGCCTGACCCGTCCCCTACTCCAGTACCTACACCAACACCAACACCCAAGGAGAGGGGAATGATTGAATTAAATGATGAAGTGATGAGAGAAGCCAAGAAATCTCTTAAAGAGAGGGGTATTAAATCTGAAGATGTGAAGAATCTTCCACCTATAGAAGAATTATGTAAGCCAATCCCTGACTTACCATCCATTGAGGTACACTCTCTCCAATATTTTGATAGTAGACATATTCCCTATATAAAAACCTCCTGATCAATGCTTAGATGAATTTGATAATTATATCATTAAGCAAGATAATTTTAATAAGAGAGTGTAGAACCACCTTATTGGAAAACTCTAAAGCTATTAATGATATGCATGGTATTATAGAAAGAACCTCTAATGATGTTAAAAATTCTTGTTAAACATTTTCAAATGGTTCAAACTCAAATTGATCGACTTCCTAAAGGGCAAAAATATTTGCTAGTTAATGCTTCTAAAGAATAACATGCTTATGAAATAAGAACTAGAGGTGGTATTGCTACACAAGATCCTTTATATCCTGAGGGACATCCTAAAAGAATTGAACAAGATTCGCAGCAAACTAATAATGATGTTATTCATACTAAGAAGAAAAAGAAGAAGAAACATAAAACTGCTCTAGAATCCTCTGAACCTGCTAAAGATCCTAATAGTATATCTATCTCCGATGATGAAACTGAAAGTGGTAATGAAAAGAATGATGTTTCTGATAAACAAGAACATGTAGCTGAACTTGAAAAGCAAACTAAAACTGCAAAGTATACTAAGGAAAATTTCATTGCTAATAAACATGGTAATGAGAGAGAACCTCGGGTACAAAACCAATGCCTTTCCCTGGTAAGAAACACAAATCCAAGGAAGAAGAACATTATAACAAGTTTTGTGAATGGATGAAACCTTTGTTCTTGCAAATTCCTTTAACTGATGCTATTAAATTGCCTCCTTATGCAAAATATATGAAAGATATTGTCTCTAACAAAAGGAAGATTCCTAATGAGGAAATTTCCACTATACTTGCTAATTACTCTTTTAATGGCAAGGTTCCTGAGCAGCTTTGAGATCTTAGTATACCTGCTATTCCCTGTTCTATTAAAAATAATTATGTTAGAACTGCTTTGTGTGATCTGGGAGCTGGAGTTAGTGTCATGCCTTTTACTCTCTATAAAAGACTCCTCCTAGAAAAATTGATACCAACTGATATATCTTTCCAAATGGCTGATAAGTCTACTGCTATTCCTGTTGGTATATGTGAGAATGTTACTGTTCAAGTTGCTAATAATTGTCTGATATTAACTGACTTTGTTGTGTTGGAAATGCCTGAAGATGATAATATGTCTGTTATTCTTGGAAGACCTTTTCTTAATACTGCAGGGGCTGTTTATGATTGCAATCAAGGAAAAGTTACTTCTAATGTTAATGATAAAGAGCACACTGTTTATTTTCCCAAGAAGATTGATAGAAAATATGGTCTAAATTCCATTGAAAACGTGGAGACCATCAAGATTGGAGAATTTTATTGTCCTATTCCAAAGCCACCAAAAGAATATGAAATTATTATGATTGGGACTATGCCTATCAAGGTTGAGGTAACATAATTATTTAGTGAAAACAAAGTTTTGTTTCATATAAAATTATTTTAGTAGCAAGACTTGATCACCCTTGTTAAAAAAATGATTTTAAATGAAATGGGTAATGTTTTCACCACCCATACTTTTGTTTTCACCACTACCACCTTTGTTTTATTTGGTTATTCTTTCATTAGAGTGTCATGGAACCTCTGTAGTTCTGGTTTTGGTTTTGTTTTCCACGTTTTCAATTTCGTTTTCCCGTTTTTTATTAATTATTAAAATTCTGGAAATACCTCAAAAATAATGTTTCTCGAAAAATTCCAGAAAAATTATAATAAATTTTTACATAAAAAATGAGGAAGAAAGCCATCTGGGAGACCCCAGGGGGACCCACCAGGCAGGCACACCCTAGGGTGGCGCGGCCTGCCACCTGGTGGCGCCAGCCCATGGTGTGGGGCCCTTGGCCCCCCACTAACTCTCTCCCCTGCCAAAGTTCCCTCTTTCACCTCCCAAACTCAACACATTTCCTGGAACCCGAGTTCTTGATGTTCTTCCTTGAAATTTTTCGATCTCTTTGCTCAGCCCATCTTTTGTGCTGAAATTTGGTGCATTTTCTCTCCGGTATGTGACTCCTCCGATCATCCAAGTAGAATTTTGTTTAGTGAAGTATTTCTTGAGTATTTTGGTACTGTAGGTGACAGGTTATGTGAGTTTGCATGCTTGATTTGAATATAAATAATATAGTTTTGATGTATGTTTAGCTCCCATATAAGTCCCTATGGTAGTCTCCACCTTATAGTTGCTTCAAATTAATTTTTATGATGATTGTTGAAAAAATTTAGAGATGGATAGTTACAACTTTGGTGAGATATTTAGGAGTGATGCTCCTGGAAGGACAAGGCCATCATGCTCGTCTACTTCAGCAAGGCCCTCATATAATGAAGACTTTATGGTGTCAACTATTAATGATGCAGAAGATGACGGTATCATTTACCCATCTAGCTTTCCTTGTCACACATTTTTAAGAAATGCAGGTCTTTTAGATGATTTTCTTATGCTTGTTGAGAGAGTTGGTCTCACCAACTTTATGGAGGATGAAAGCCCTCAGTATACCACACTTACAAAAGCTTTTGTTAAGAGATTTAAATTTCATAACACTCAATATGGTCCAACTGTTGCACTCAAATTATATAGTAGTTCTGTGTTTTTGTCCTTGGTGGAATTTTGTGCTATTATAGGCATCAACGCCACCAGGATGGCAAGCAGGATTCAAGATAGACCAGCAGACCTCCAGGGGATCTACCGAGAGATCACCAACGATGATGGGCGCTCATCCCAGCGTGGAAAGATAAGGAACATTCAACTTCCTGCTCTTAGATTCTTTACTTACTATATTGGTACTAGTATACTTGGTAGGGAGAACACTAGTAATGTTTCTAGTTATCACCTTGCTTTAATTGATGCTGCACTGAACCGTAGCACAAAGTATAACCTTGGTGCACTTGTTGCACGCCGCCTTGCCGCTGTTGGGCCTATTTTTGGTGGCATTATTGCTACACGTGTCGCAATAGCTTTGCATGTTTTCATTGATCCTAATGATGAAATTATTGCTCCTCATAGGCTTAACCTTGCTGCTATGAAATCCCATCAGTTTGTCACTTCTAACTCTACTAATGAATGTTTAATATATAGAGTTTTGTATATGGATGGAGAAGAGCGGAAAGTTACTTTGCCGCAGCCTGTGTTATTTAAGATTGACAGGTCACCATGGTCGCTCTCCAAGGAGCAAATAGACGAGCATCCGAGCACCATGGAAGTTTACCGGCAGCAGGAGAGGCGAGACGCGCCCCCCGAGGACCACAACACGCAGTATGCTGGCGCATCCTTGAGCACATATCACGGGGAGGCTTCATCCTCAGCGTATTACGGTGGCGGCACCTCTTGGCCCCCCTGGTGATTGATCTCCACTTAGGCCAAAAGCCTAAGCTTGGGGGGAGGTATACCGACATCACACTCATTTATATATCATGTTCGGTCGGTTCTTTGTATATCCATGTTTATCATTTCTTTCGTTTTCTTTCGCTTCTTTTGATTTTATTGTTTTGTTTTCGCTTTCCAAAACACAAAAAGACCAAAAATATTTATTTTGTTTCTCTCTATTTGTTTCTTTAGTTGGTATGTTTTATCTTTTCGTTGCAGTTTAATATTCAAAAACCCAAAAATATTTTGTTTGGTTTATTGCTTTCTTTTGTTCTTGTTTCATTTTGAAAACCCAAAAAGATTTTTTGCTTTGTTTGCTTGCTCTCTTTTTGTTCGTGCTTTAATTGAAAAACCCAAAAATAATTGTTGTTCTTCTTTGGTTTTGTAAAGTTTGTTGCAGATTTCAACAGTCGTCCGTGATTCCATTGGATCTTGGTTTTCATTATATATTATTTGAGCCACAAGTGAAGAGCAATAATGACGATATACGACAATTCAAGTTGTGGTGAGAGGCTGGCATGAACTCTATTTGCTTTCATTTTTGTACATATATCCATCTATGTGAGCATGCTTAGTTTGTTCGTCTAAGATATATGTGGCTTAATGGATGCTTAATAGTTCATGCTCTCTCATGTTTTGTTCCAATTTATTAGTAGTAAATGACCTGTCATATAAATATTTGTTCGCATTGTTCTATTCATAGAAGGACATGATATTGTGGTAGCCTCCTCTGTCTGTTTCATTTGAATCGAATTGGCACATGCTGACGCATGCTAAGACTGAAAACAAAAAGTCAATAAGCCTCGATGATTTATTTTGCCTCAGAGTTCTAGTATCAATTTTATGCCTCAGTTAATTTTACTTTGTCGCAAACATGATTATGATAGTTGTTGATCTCTTGATTGTCGCTCCCCGACTATTTGCTAGCCTTCACCTGTACTGATTATGAGCTCTACTCGTGCATCCAAATCCCTGAAAACCAAAGTTTGCCAAATGTGTCCACCATACCTACCTATATGTGGTATTTAACCGCCACTCCAAGTAAATTGCTCATGTGCTACCTTTAAAACCCGCTAAAAATTATTTCTGTCTTGTGCCCCTGTTTTAGCTCATGAGAACGTAAATAGAGAATCTTTATCTCACTTGTTGATTGGATTTCACACCCTAGACTAGTGGCTTGATCCGCTTATCCAAAGGATAGAAGAGCTGGAAGCGGGGTGCCCAGCCCCAAATTAATACACACACATTCTCTTCACTCTTTTTGCCCCTGATTTATCAGTCAAAGCATAATTGTGTAAACAAAAGAGAAAGAGGGGTGACCTTCTACACCACACGTCCTTCACCATGGAAGTCGCTCTTGTGAATCCAGTTGACTTGTGACGTACGGTATTGTCTGTTACCATTCTTTGACATAAGCATACGCCTCTCTCAAAATGTTTTAAATACCTCTGTTTAATAAAATAAAAAGCTCTAGCACATGAGTGATCCATGCTTCCCTCTGCGAAGGGCCTTTCTTTTACTTTTATGTTGATTCTCCGCCATATTCTTTTAGCACTTTATTGAGAGCATAGTTATCATTCTTAGTGTAATGTGTTTGTCCCAAAGTAAGGTTGGTTGTGGTATAATTTTGATGCTTGTATCTTTGATATCTTTACTTCTAGTCTTCCCTTGAACTTCAGAGGTGCCCTGGAATATGTTTTGCCCCACACTTAAGGGAAAGCGAGATAACACTTTGTCAGATCCTATTATGAATATTTCAATCTTGCAAATAGTTATGATTCATGTTGTTTATTATTAATATGTTGTTATCTTCTCATGGTTTGCATAGATATTCAGGGTCAGTATCTTGCATGTATCTTATCATGAGCATAATTAATTATTTGATCACTTAGTGAGTATATTTAGATAATATGAAACAAATGTGTTCGTAAAAGTTTTTATCGCACTCAGTTGTCACTGAATTGCTTGAGGTCAAGAAATAAGCTAAGCTTGGGGGAGTTGATACGTCAAAAACGTATCTCCTTTTCCGAACACTTTTCTTATTGTTTTCCTCTAATCTTGTGTGTTTTGGATACAACTAACACGGACTAACGATGTTTTCCGCAGAATTACTTCGGTGTCTCGTTTTTATGCAGAAAAATCAACTTTCGGGAAAATGCCCAGAAAATAGCTCATTGATGTTTTCACCCCGAAAGACCCCGGAAGACAGAAGGGGGCCAAGAGAGGGGCCACAGGGTGGCCACACCCCCTGGCGCGGGTCCCCCCTAGCTGCGCCAGCATAGGGTGTGGGCCCCCCAGGACCCCCCCTCGGACTCCCCTTTCGACTACAAGTAGCCTTCAACCCTAAAACCCGAGGGGGTACGTCATATTCCACAGAAACACAACAGAGTGCCGCCGCTGTCCCGAACCTCGATTCGGGGATCAGAAGTTCCTGTTCTGGCACCCTGCCGGGACGGGGAAGTGGAGGAGATCATCGCCATCGTCATCACCAACGCCTCTCCATCGACCATCCATGTTTCCCCCATCCTTGTGTGAGTAATTCCCCGCTGTAGGCTGAAGAGGATGGTAGGGATTGAATGAGATCGTACATGTAATAATGTCGTGATTGTTAGGGCATAGTGCCTAGTGTCCTCTATTAGTGCTATTGACATTGTTGCAACTTGTTATGCTTAATGCTTGCCACTTTGGGCCCGAGTGCCATGATCTCAGATCTGAACATGTTATTGAATCACGATGATAATTATTGTTTCTTGATCATACATGCAAGTTGTTTACACATATCGTTGTCCGGAACCCGAGGCCCCGAAGTGACAGAAATTGGGACAACCGGAGGGGATGGCTGCGATGTGAGGATCACATGTGTTCACAGAGTGTTAATGCTTTGCTCCGGTGTTCTATTAAAAGGAACACCTTAATTACCAGTAGTTCCCTTGAGGCTCCGATGATGTGCAAGTTCTCATTGCGAGCACGTACGACTATTTACAGAACACATGCCTATGGTTACTTAGTGCTTGGATGCTTTATCATATTTATCTGCAATGCTCCTGACATGATCATTATTAGAACTTTCTTATCCATGCAACGCCCATTCATCCATCCCGATACCTACAATATTTAATCCCGTTGTTTACTTCAAACACTACTGCTGCTGCTGTTTTCATTCCACTGCTGCTATTATTTCACTACTGTTGTTACTATAAAACTGTTACTACTGATAAACCGTTGTGAACAAAAGTACTTTCAGGTGCAGGTGAATTGACAACTCACTTGTTAAGGCTCACAAATATTCTTTGGCTCCCCTTCTGTCCAATCAATAAATTTGGGTTTTACTTCCCTCGAAGACTGTTGCGATCCCCTATACTTGTGGGTCATCACACCTCTTTTGAAAAACATAAATTTCTGCCGATTTAGTTGAAATCTGGCCAAATTTGAACTATAGGTGCCTCGTATTTTGCTCATGATTTTTTGTAAAAATTATTCTTAGGTACTAAAGTACCTATTTTATCATAGATACAGCATTTTGTTTGCAAAATTCAGCACCTAGCTATGAACGATCATGTCCCCCGTTTGACCGTATTTCGAAATCGGCAAAAAAATGTTCAAAAAAATCAAAAAAATGGATAACCTTCGTGTTGTGTCACCATATGTGACCTAGTATCCATAAAATATTATAGACATGGAATACGGCAATCATCTTGAGACATCTCCAACGTATCTATAATTTCTGAGGCTCCATGGTCATATTTTGCCAATTGCTACTTGTTTTCTCCCTTATTTATAGCATTTTAACACGTTTTCTGGGACTAACCTATTAACAAGATGCCAAGTGCCAGTTCCCTGTTTTCTGCTCTTTTTGGTTTCAAAAAAGTTGTTCTGCAAAAATTCTCGGAATTGAACCCTAGAAAGCCCGTAGTTCCTATTTCCCCGGAAGCATCCAGAACACCGAAGAGGAGTCGAAGACGGGCAACAGGGGGCCACACCATAGAGTGGCGCCGCCCCCTTGCCATGCCACCTATAGGTGTGGGGCCCCTGGAGCTCCACCGCCTTTGCCCTTTTGCCTATTTAAGCCCCCCGGATGGAGAACCCTAAACACCTGATCAAAAATTCCCGAAAAGTTCCGCAGCCCTCGTCATCGGCAACCCTAGATCAAGGGGGTTCTGAAGCTATTTCTGGCACCCTTCCGGAGAGGAGATCATCACTGGAGGCTTCTTCATCCCCATGCCTGTTGATACGTCTCCAACGTATCTATAATTTCTGATGTTCCAGGTTGATATTATGCCAATTGCTTCATGTTTTCTCCCTTCTTTATAGCATTTTTACAGGTTTTCCGGGACTAACCTATTAACAAGATGCCAAGTGCCAGTTCCCTGTTTTCTGCTGTTTTTAGTTTCAGAAAATTTGTTCTAGAAATATTCTCGGAACTAGAAAATTCGAAAGCCAAAAGGCTCAGAAGTCCCGGAAGCTTCCAAAAGTCCCGAAGAGCCCCGGAGGGGGGCCACGGAGTAGCCACACCATGGGGTGGCGCGGGCCCCCCTGGCCGCGCCAGCTAGGGGTGTGGGACCCCTGGCCACCTCCCGGCATCGCCCTTTCCCCCAAATATACTCCCCGAAGCATAAACCCTAAAATAATCGACCTTTTTCGCAAAATACATCCGTAGCACCGCCGCCGACAAGTTTCGGGGGGACATATCTCTGTTCTGGCACCCTACCGAGATGGGGAAGTACCCCCGGAAGCCATCTCCTTTGACTACACCGGCAGTCTCCATCGTCGTTGCTGTCTCCTATGATGAGGAGGGAGTAGTTCTCCCCCGGGGCGAGGGCTCTACCGGTAGCTATGTGGTTCATCTCTCTCTCGCATGGTGTGATCTTTATGTGATCATGAGGTTTGTAATCTAGTTGAATAAGTAGATTGATCTTCATCTGTTATGCTACTCAAGTGGTTTTTGTTATCTCCGTAAACACTTTGATCATGGGGTAAAGGTGATAGTGTGTGCACCGTGTGGTTTAGCATGTTATTTATATCTTCTGTTGGAAGATGAACCTATGAAATTGTGACGTTTGTTTACTAATCTATGGCGCTTGTAGTGACATTAGGGTGCCCTAGAGAGGTAATATAGACTTGAGAGTGTTGTTAAAGCCCTACGCAATGATTAGTGTTCGTTATTCGACCGAAGAGTGGTTCGGAGTAGCATAGTGAAGAAATGATATTTATGCATTCAATTATGTGAGCATTGTTGAGAGTGTCCACTAGTGAAAGTAGGATCCCTAGGCCTTATTTCCAAGCATTGAAACACCATTTTTTCGCCTGTTCTGCTACATGTTTGCTTGCTGCCATTTTTATTTCAGATTGTTATTATCACTTATTATCATCCATATTACTTGCATTTTACTCTCTCTTTGCCGAACTAGTGCACCTATATACTTGACAAGTATATTGGGTGTGTTGGGGACACAAGAGACTTCTTGTATCTTGATTGCAGGGTTGCTTGAGAGGGATATCTTTGACCTCTACCTCACTGAGTTCGATAAACCTTGGGTGATCCACTTAAGGGAAACTTGCTGATGTTCTACAAACCTCTGCACTTGGAGGCCCAACACTATCTACAAGAATAGAAGCGTGCGTAGACATCAGGCTCTAAATGATCTTGGTGAAAAAGTTTGTGCCCTCTATCCTTTTATTTGTGAACTTTGCTATGAAGTGGGTCATTTTAATTTCCAATGCTCAGGCCATGATAGTATCCTTTCGAATCCTATGAGTACTGCAAGTTTGTATTGTGATGACATGATCACCCCTAATGAGCATGATGAACTTACATTATTTTTGGGGTGTTAAGAGTTATTTAGAAAAACTTCTTTGATAGATATGAGTGCTTTTCATATGAATAGTGTCTTGCATGGATGCCCTCTTTATTGTGTTGATAATTGCCATGCAAATACTTACATACAAAATATTATAAAAGAGGAGACTTTACCAAAATATGACAGGACTAATATGTGTTTTGTTCTTATTAATGAAGAGGAGAAATCCTCCAAAGTTCTTTCTATTGTTTCTGATAATAAACCAGGGTATGTGGAGAAGCTCCCTGTTAAGCCTCTCCCTCATAAACAGGGGAAGAAGAGGAAGAAGAAGAAGAAGAGGAGGAGGAGTAAAAAGAGAGACGTAACGGTATCTCCCCCTAAGAATGTTGCTAATATTTCAGCTTTTGCTGATGAGTCTGACCTCGATGATTTTCCTATGCCTGTTATTTATGAAAGTGATCATGATTGGGAGAAACACACTACTTTTGATATTGAAAATTTGGTTGGTACCAATTCTAAAAACGATGATAATAATTGTTGAACTATTAGTAACATCCATATTCCTTCCAATGATGATATAGAAAGCTCTAAGCTTGTGGATGATGTGTTTGAAAATCCCTTTGTTATTAATGATTATATGCTTGATACATCTCCTCCTAGTATAAATGATGATATGTTTACAAATGAACGCATTTTGGAAGACAACTATTTTATTTCTTGTGATGATACTATGCCTACAATATATGATGATTGCAATGATGAATATGACATTTTTAGTCCACCTACTATTGAGGAGAAAATTAATTATGATTTCAATATGCCTCCAGTCTTTGATAATTATTATAAAGAAAGTTATAGCATAGGCTATAATTACAATCATTCTCATGAAACTTGCCATAATTATGGTGCGATTACCCAAAACCATCTCGTTAATACGCAACTTGTCTACCATGTTCGAGTTCTTTATGATAATCCTACTCCCGTTGTTATTAATAAGAATGACTATGCTTATGTGGAGAGTAATAATTCTTTTATGCATGTGGCTCATGATAAGAATATTATATACGATAGTTATATTGTTAATTTTATTCATGATGCCACTGAAAGTTATTATGAGAGAGGGAAACATGGTTTTATGCATCTCAACAATATTAAGTTTCCCCTCTTTATGTTGAAATTTATGATGTTGCACTTGTTTTGCTTTCCTATGCTCGTCACTTTGTGCTTCGTTGACTTGTTTTTCTACTAGATTCTTTTTCATAGGAAGTGGGTTAGACTTAAATGTGTTTTATATTTTCTTCTTGATTCTCTCTTATTGTTCTTCAACTCTTATTCTTATGTGAGCATCTTTTAAAAATCATTATGCCTAGCTGAAAGGCATTTAAAGAAAAGCGCTTCTGGGAGACAACCCGTTTTATTTCGCTGTTTTTAACCCATTTTATTTCGTTTTCTTTGGTGTTATTTACACCTGAGTGTTGTATATTTACTTAGAAACCCCGCTGTATCTTTTATTTTGAGTTCTTGTTGAGCCAAGTAAAGCCTCTAGTGGAAAGTTGAGCCTATATTTCGGTTTTCTGCGCAGGAAACAGATTTCTGCTGTCCACTGTTAATTCCGTTAAAAATCACAGAAAATTCAAAATGACCTGATAGTTTTTGTGATTAAACCTAAGTTATATACGCAACTTTTATTAGAAGACCACTTTTTGATTTGAGATACAGAAGATTTTGTAAAAAAATGATCTTTACCTGTTGTTCTGTTTTGACAGATTTCCGCCATTTATCGCATTTGCATCTTAATCTCTTTGTTTCAGTATTCTTTTGAGAAAAAGAGTTTTCAAAGAAGTTTTGACGGTATATAATGTTTTTTTGAGTATTAGACTTGTGTTTAAACTGAACCATGTGAATTTATTATTTTAACTGCACTAACGTTGCTAATGAAGATTATGAGAATTTTGGTGTGAAGGAAGTTTTCAAGGGTCAAGAGAAGAGGATGATATGATGTGATCAAGAAGAGTGAAAATCCTAAGCTTGGGGATGCCCCGGTGGTAAATTTAAGAAAATTCCAAGAAGACTCAAGCATCTAAGCTTGGGTATGCCCAGGGCATGCCCTTCTTCATCAACAAATTATCAGGTCACTTCTAGTGAAACTATATTTTTATTCAGTCACATCTTATGTGCTTTACTTGGAGAGTCTTTTATTTTTGTTTTCAGTTTGTTTGGTTTTCTTTGATGTAATAAATGGTTGGATATTATCATACTTGTGTGGGAGAGAGACACGCTCCGTTTTCATTGCTTAGAACACTCTAGTTTTCCTTCTTATTGTTCTGTGAGTGTTCACTTTTTGCTAGTACTGCGTTTAGCCTTTGTTTTCATGCATCTCTTATTCAGAGCTGTTAGATTTTGTAGTTCGGTGGTTCTCATATATATGTGCTTGGTTGGGAATAGAAATGCTTATGTGGTAGTTGGTATAGTGGAAAATTTCGCATTGTCTTGTAGACCACTAAACTACTTCACTTGAATCACTGTTGTTTTGAGATATTAATTGTCTTAATGGATAAACGGGAAGGACTAGTAAGTAGAAACTTTTAATGGTTGATCTAAGAAACTTGAAACTGTGCCACACTTAAATTACCAGCTGATAGAAACAATGGTATATGATTGCTACGAGTGATACATTACTTATCGGCTTTTTGTTACGACGCTACGGTTGGGGTAGCTAACAGTGACTTGTCACTGCCACAGACCCTCTTGGAGTGATTTGCATTGTGCCTTGTAAGATGATTTTCTTGTTGTGATCTTTTAACTCGTGAGTCTATGTTGCGGTTCCTGGCACTTCCACCATCCATATTTGCTAGCCTCTTCGGTACTGTGCATTGCCCTTTCTCACATGGACAGTTGGTGCAAACTTCGCCAGTGCATCCAAATCCCGTGAGAGGACTTTGTTATCCTACACATAAGCCCATATATTATTCCTTAAAACAGACACCATACCTACCTATCATGGCATTTCCATAGCCATTCCGAGATATATTGTTGCACAACATCCACCTCCATTATGTTACTTGATGATGAGCTTCATGGTTATGTATGCATACTGCTACACTAGCAGGAGCATGCAGTTAGAGACATCATAGATATTTATTTATGAGTTATGAGTACTAAAAGTGTGATGATTCATTGTAATATAGGATGTTGCCCCTACCGATGAGGATATATAAAAAAAATGAAAAAGCACAAAAAGAAAAAGAAAAAAGGGGGGGGGGCAAAGAGAGAATAAAGAGAGAGGGGGCGCATCACTATCCTTTATACCACACTTGTGCTTCATGTTTAGCACCAATACTTCAGTTTGGAGAGAGTTTTCATATTATCATTCATAACTATGTGGGGAACTTTACATTATAGAACTTGGCTTGTATATTCCAATGATGAGCCTCCTCAATTGAACTCTAGGTCTTCGTGAGCAAGCAAGTTGGATGCACCCCACTAGTTCCATTGGAGATCTTTCCTACACTTATACCTCTATGTGCATCTGTTGTGTGGCAATCCCTACTCCTTGCATAGCTTCGGTTGTAAGACTTTCTCTTGTCTAATGACCAGTTTCAGCTTTGTGAGCCTTTCTTCCCTTGACCTTCCAAACCCCCCATAATTTTCTCTTTGCCATAACATCCCGGTGCCATGGACCAACGCAGAAGAGTTGCTTGTTTTTAGTGCGCAAATAGTTTAAGATTCAAGCATTGCATCGTGTGGAAAGCTTGACTTGATCCTAACAGGGGTTGTGAAGATCGTTTGACGTGCATGATATTGTTGTTCTTGAAAGCTTAAATCATTTCTAATAAACTTTGCATGGTTGATAGTCTTTTAGTATTGATTCTTTAAAGGTTTTACTTCTTTCTTCTTTGTTTATGCATTACTTGTTGATATCAAATATAAATCACACCTTTAGTTCATTTGATCCTAGTTTACATACTCTACTTTACATATTATGATCAAGATTGGGTGGTAGCATGTCACCTCAGAAATTATTTTGTTTTCTCGTTTACCTACTCGAGGACGAGTAGGAACTAAGCTTGGGGATGCTTGATACGTCTCCAATGTATCTATAATTTCTGATGTTCCATATTGATATTATGCCAATTTCTTCATGTTTTCTCCTTTCTTTATAGCATTTTTACACGTTTTCCGGGACTAACCTATTAACAAGATGCCAAGTGCCAGTTCCCTATTTTCTGTTGTTTTAGTTTCAGAAAAGTTGTTCTCGAAATATTCTTGGAATTGGAAAATTTGAAAGCCGGAAGTCTTAGAAGTCCCGGAAGCTTCCAGAAGTCCCGAAGAGCCCCGGAGGGGTGGCCACATGGTGGCCACACCATGGGGGTGGCGCGGGTCCCCCTGGCCGCGCCACCTAGGGGTGTGGGCCCCCTGGCCACCTCCTGGCATCGCCCTTTCGCCCATATATACTCCCCGAGGCATAAACCCTAAAGGAATCGACCTTTTTCGCAAAATACATACGTAGCTCCACCGACAAGTTTCGGGAGACAGATCTATGTTCTAGCACCCTGCCGGGACGGGGAAGTGCCCCCGGAAGCCATCTTCCTCGACTCCACCGCCATCTCCATCGCCGTTGCTCACCTATGATGAGGAGGGAGTAGTTCTCCCCCGGGCTGAGGGCTCTACCAGTAGCTATGTGGTTCATCTCTCTCTCCCATGGTGTGATCTTTATGTGATCATGAGCTTTGTAATCTAGTTGAATATGTAGATTGATCTTCATCTGTTATGCTACTCAAGTGGTTTTGTTATCTCCGTAAAAACTTTGATCACGGGGCAAAGGTGACAGTGTGTGCTCCGCGTGGTTTAGCATGATATTTATATCTTGTGTTGGAAGGTGAACCTATGAAATTGTGGTGTTTGTTTACTAATTTATGGTGCTCGTAGTGACATTGGGGTGCCCTAGAGAGGGAATATAGACTTGAGGAGTGTTGTTAAAGCCCTACGCAATGATTAGTGTTCGTTATTCGACCCGAGAGTGGTTCGGAGTAGCATAGTGAAGAAATGATATTTATGCATTCAATTATGTGAGCATTGTTGAGAGTGTCCTCTAGTGAAAGTAGGAGCGCTAGGCCTTATTTCCAAGCATTGAAACACTGTTTTTCGCCTGTTCTGCTACATGTTTGCTTGCTGCCATTTTTGTTTCAGATTGAATCACTTATTATCATCCATATTACTTGCATTTTACTCTCTCTTCGCCGAACTAGTGCACCTATATACCTGACAAGTATATTAGGGTGTGTTGGGGACACAAGATACTTCTTGTATCTTGATTGCAGGGTTGCTTGAGAGGGATATCTTTGACCTCTACCTCCCTGAGTTCAATAAACCTTGGGTGATCCACTTAAGGGAAACTTGCTGCTGTTCTACAAACATGTGCACTTGGAGGCCCAACACTGTCTACAAGAATAGAAGCGTGTGTAGACATCACCTGCCACCGGAGTGATGCGTGAGTAGTTCATCCTTGGACTACGGGTTCGTAGATGTAGCTAGATGGTTGTCTTCTCAATGCCTCCATGTTTAGATGTCGTGAGCTGGCCTATCATGATCGAGATTGATCTTATATAATTCTATATGTTGTGTTTGCTGGGATCCGATGAATATTGAACTTATGCCAAGTTGATTATAGTCTTTATTTGCATATGCTATTTTTGATCATGCATCCTTTCCGTTGCTAGTGGTTACTCTGGCCAAGTAGTTTCTAGTGACTCCAAGAGGGAGTATTTATGCTCGATAGTGGGTTCATGCCTCCTTTTCGCCTTGCTCGAGTTATAGAAACGTAAAGAGGGAGGATATGTTGTTGCCCTTAGGGAGAAAACATCAGTGAGAGTGCCCGCATGCATAATCATTTCTTACATTACACACTTTGTTTAATGCAATTATCTGTTTCTTGCAACTTAATACCGAAGGGGGTTCGGATGATAACCTGAGGGTGGATTATTAGTCATAGATGCAGATGGATGTCGGTCTATGTATCTTGTTGTAATGCATGCACTAAATATCATAGTAATCTTCATGTCATATTGTGCACTACGGTGCAACCTCTATTTGTCAATTGCCCAGCTGTAATTTGTTCACCCAACATGCTATCTTTTATGGAGAGACACCACTAGTGAAACTATGAACCCCGGTCCATTTTTCCACACTGTTAAACAAACCACAACAATTTCCTGCTTTCTTTACTTATTGCAAGCATACATTGTTTTCCACACTATACGTCTAATCTTTGTTTTCAGCAGGACCAGTGAGATTGACAACCTCACTATACCGTTTGGGCAAAGTATTTTGGTTGTGTTGTGTGTAGGTTCCACGTTGTTGCTGACACCGGTGAAGCGCCAGCACCACCGTCAGTGGCATCAACCTTCCGAAGTTCCTATTTCTCCTACTGGATTGATAACCCTGGTTCTTAACTAAGGGGAAAACTCCTACCGCTGTGCTCATCATACCCTCCTCTTGGGGTTCCCAACAAAGTGCATCACATCTCAAAAAGTGTTCACAGAAATGAGCTATCATCTACGAAGATTCATGGCTTTCGGGTCAGATAACGGATGTTGTGGCCACTTCCATGGCATACTTTCTTTAGATGTGCCCATATCCCACACAAACATGAATATTGGAACAAGGAACAATGTTGACGAAGAAAGTTTTATTTTTATTTGTATAAAAATATCATTTTCCATTTTGGAGTGCAAAAAATGGGTTTTTTTGTGAAGCACCTATCAATAATATGTTACAAAATTGTACCAAATAAATTTATAAAGCTACTAGAACATATTGTTTCTACAAATAATCAAATTTCTTCCTCTAAAAATATTTACATACACCTCTTTTGAAACAGACAAATTTCTGCCGATTAAGTTGAAACCGGGCCGAATTTGAACTAGAGGTGCCTCGTAGTTTGCTCATGATTTTTTGTAAAAAATATTTTTAGGTACGAAAGTACCTATTTTATCATAGATACACCAATTGTTTTGCAAGATTCAACACCTAGCTATGAACGGTCATGTCCCCCGTTTTGACCGTATTTCGAAATCGGCATAAAATGTTAAAGAAATTCAAAACAAATGGATATCCTTCGCGTTTTGTCATCATATGTGACCTAGTATCCATCAAAAATTATAAACGTGGAATACGACAAGTATCTCGAAAAAGTGTTCACAGAAATGAGCTATCATCTACGAAGATTCATGGCTTTCGGGCCAGATGACGGATGTTGTGGCCAATTCCATGGCATAGTTTATTTAGATGTTCCCATCTTCCACACAATCATGCATATTATAATAATGAACAATATTGACGAAGAAAGTTTTGTTTTTCTTTGAATAAAAATATCATTTTCCATTTTTGGAGTGCAAAAAATGGGATTTTTTGTGAAGCACCTATCAATAATATGTTACAAAATTGTACCAAATAAATTTCTAAATCTATTAGACCATATTTTATCTACAAATAACCAAATTGCTTCCTCTGAAAATATTTACATACACCTCTTTTGAAAAAAGGCAAATTTCTGCCGATTTAATTGAAACCGGGCCAAATTTGAACTATAGGTGCCTCGTAGTTTGCTCAAAATTTTATGTAAAAATTATTTTTAGGTACTAAAGTACCTATTTTATCCTAGATACACCTTTTTTTTGCAAGATTCGACACCTAGCTACGAACAGTAAAGTCCCCCGTTTTGACCATATTTCGAAATCGCCATACGAAATTGAAAACTTTTGTATGCATCGATGCAATGCAAACCATGATGTGCTTCAGCTTGTGTTCATACAAGTAGAGCCCTCAAACATGGTTAAAAAAATTAAGAGGAGAAGTTGCAATTCTAGGTATCTTTGGAAAATAAACCAAATTTTTATAAGGGTTGGGTTCATTCGCCTAAACATTCTCAATTTAAATTATTCAAATATATATTAGTTTGATAAAAATTAGTAGATTACATTTTTATCAACGTTTTGACATATTATTTATAATTTTCCGAGTTACAAGAAATATTGTATGAATTTCCAATTTCTTATTCAATTTCTGGCATTTTCTGTAATTCCTAGAGTCTAAATCTTTTTTCACATGGGCCACCTTAGCCACACCCATTGACCGGGTGGGCCAGAAGGCATACTGGACAGCCACATAGCTATATGGGCCACTGGCCCATTCGGCGTACCAAAATGAGATGGAGGCCTCGCACAATCCTGGCCCAAGAGCATATGATTTTAAAACTAAAGTGCAAGCATATCACCGAGCGTAAGGTGGCCTAGTGGTAATGCCATTACTGTTGCGTGGGTTCAAGCCCCCTACTTGGACTTCATCGTCAACTAGTCAATCTGTGGTCCCACCATAGTGGGTCCCGCCCGTCAGTTTGGATGTGGGTCCCTAATGTCAGATGTGTGGGTCCCACCTGTCATGTCCCTAGGGTCCTATGTAACAGATTGGTGGTGGGTCCGATCTGTCATTGTATATGTGGTGTACTTCGACGCAAGTTGACACATGGACGTGACATATAGGCAAAACTGCTGAGGTGGCCGCCCTGTTATTTCAGTACCATTTAAATCGACAACAATTGGGAAGCAAAATTGCATTATGACCAATCCGTATAAAGATACTATGAATATTTAGACCAAAATATGTGGTGTACTTGGACTTCATTGTCAACTAGTCAATCTGTGGTCCCACCTGTCAGGTGTTTGTTCAGATTGACACATAGACGCAAGTTGACACATGGACGTGACATATAGGCAAAACTGCTGAGGTGGCCGCCCTGTTATTTCAGTACCATTTAAATCGACAGCAATCGGGAAGCAAAATTGCATTATGACCAATCCCTATAAAGATACTATGAATATTTAGACCAAAATGGTCGTGGTGTTTGCAAGTTCGGACTCTCCCAAACAACTCACGGCCAATTGGTTCGAAATGGTCATGGATTTATGACCAGTTCATCCATGGTCACTATAAAAGGGTCATGTATCAACATATTTCTTATAGTGTCGGCGTATTCAGGGAACATAGATCGGTAGTTATCATCATTATTCTCTTCTTCATCGCGTCTTCCATCATAAACCCTCTTTCTCCGTGCTTGGTCCAAACATTATAGCCGGACATGAGATCGGACCGAAGCAGGTGGCTTTGAATGACTCTTGAAGAAGTGTGATCCTTCTCATTCCGACAGTCAACACATGGACAAATCATAAAGCCATCCCGCCGCTTATTTGCCGCGGCCGCAATGCGAAAAGAACGCACGCCTTCTCCGTAAGCGGCAGAGCGTCGGTCACCATACATCCATGGATGGCTCATTTGCATCATAGAACAATTTATCAAACGCAACCACGATGCTAAAACTAGTACGGCATGGTCTAAACGAGAAAATAGTTGCTAACCTTTTAGGACACTTGGAAAGAAAGAGGAGGAAGCTTAAGTGTGGCTCGGGCACCTCATATCATGTTTGTCTTGTGTGAAAAGAAGTGGTATCGCTCTAACAGGCATTTCACCAAACGCCTCTAGTGCATATGAAGAAAAAAAAATTAGCACAAACCTACACCACCTCCCACCAGAAAAAACAAGAGAGAGGGAGGAAGGGCTGCCATATATATAGGGCTAGCCCAATAGTCCCGGTTTGAGATACAAACCGGGACTAAAGTGGGGGAGGGGGCACAGGCCGCAGCGGGCCTCATAGCCGTTTAGTTCCGGTTTGTATCTCAAACACAGAATAAAGGTACCTAACGGGCTAGGACTAGAGGGTGCCATGGGCGTGGCCTTTTCGAGGCAACATGTCCGTACCTTTAGTCCCGGCCCGGGCCACGGCCAGGACTAATGGCCCGGACGAAACGGCCTTTTTCCACTAGTGCCCTGTTGATTGCCGGTCGGGATTGTATGACTTACCTGAGCTGACTTTACTCTAACTTTGAGTTATTGACAGGTGCGGGACCTATATGTCAGTGAATCAAAGTCACGATAAAGTCAGGCTAGCTAAGTCAGAGAATCTGCACCGACTGATTGCATCCTACCAATCCTACTTCAGCCTCGATGCAATGGATTAACTGAAACATTCCACTATGAAACTACCCAACCAAAAGTTCCAATTCCGATGATGATGATGATGATGACGACTCTAGAAATTTTGTTATAAATACTTTTTCACAGCACTGCAATAAAAATATGTCCGGTCTTTTGGACCATTTATGTTGCAGCAGTTTTCATAATGTATATTTGGGTGTGTGTAGTACCAAACATGGTATATCGGTAGCTTAGCACAGATTGCAGACTCCCGCTAAAGAATTATTAGTTTTAGTTTTTACTACGGGTCAAATGCCTACTATAAAGTTATCTATTATTTGCTCACATCTGTATCCAAAACAGCCAGGATACTTCCAGCGAAACCGGTGATGAAGAGATTGAAGGAGAAACAGTCTAAACCAAGAGCTGCCTAATTAACAGGGTGTTCTTTACGATTAGGGTTTTCCCATGTATGATGCTGAGGTAATGAGATTGATACCTCAGATATGCCATCCATTTTGCTTATCCCGCAGATATCAACCCCTCCATAGAAGAAGAGGTGTTTTCCCAACAGCCTCATTTACATGTTCTGATTCGGTCGCCTTCTCGCCGGCGCACACAACGACACCCGATCGTAACATCAGCACTTCTTTCTCTAGATCAACAAACCGCAATCTGGCTCTGATACCAATTGTAACTGTCGTAGGCGCACAATTGATCTACCGAGAAACAAGAAATCACATCACGATGTAGACACTGAGATTTCTTAATCTACGGGGCATGACTACGGGTGATTCTTCCCTCTAATACAGCAACACCTGGCCGCCCTAGGCGCTGGCACATGCCGCCGGTTCCCTGTGCCTGTTGCTATCAAACCGTCGTATAATACAACATGTGGTAACCCCTCATTATATAGACGGCCTAGGATACTAGTGTCTGACTCGAACACTACACGTATATTATCCACACCGGATACAATGTTAAGTATAAACGTCGCATAACTCGTACAAAATATTCGACGCGGACATAATAAATGCCTAAAAACCCCGTCTATTATGGACGTGGTCAAACAAGATAAACAAGTTTTTGGCCATTGAATCGATGGGTGGGCCATATCGGGAGATGCGTTTACACGCTTTGTGCTAGTAAAAACTGTCGGCATAGATCCCCAACCGAGATGGACGGTTCTGACACGTAGTGCACATCTAGGTAAGTGTGGTTTTGGATCTTCTTCAATCTTAGCATACGTTGCAGATGTTTTACTCCTGTTGGACATCCAATCTTCACGATTGTAAGGTTGTCAGAGTCGGCCCATCCTTATATGGATCAGCGGGTTGATGCCTAGCATCCCCTTACCGGTTCGGGCTTTTTGATTTTCTATTGGTTATTTCGACTACTTGTGTACGTTGCAGAATTTAAAAATTTCACGCCCAACATAACCGCCAAGATCAGTTATGAAGAAAATAAAGCATGCTCATACATGCAATGATCTAGTACTACGATTATCGGTAGCAGAAGAACAGTGTAGTCGTAGTAGGTTCTGAACAATAGTAGATCCTCACAACTAGACCTAGTTGTAAGGATGTTGGTAAGCTTCTCTCGCCAAGGATCACGCGTGTAATCACTCTTATAGTATCCACGCATCCACTTGCGTCAACCCGCCAGCACTCCGCCGTACATGACTCGATGCTAACGAAGAGAGAACAACCTTTCGACGTATCTTTGGTGGTAGATCTAATCAATTTGATTAGAGATATATGAGACTGCTGTTCTCAACACATGAGAGGGGATTAGAGATTAGAACACACTCTAATTGGGACATGACAACTCAAAAACCCAATTCGAAAAGTCTCTAATCTAAGAGAGAGAGAGAGAGAGAGAGAGGGGCCAATTGATGTTTGATGTCTTTGATCCTATGGGTTTGGGGTCCTTTATATAGTGGGCTACAGGGGGCACTAGTAGAAAAAACCTTATAGGTGGATCAGCACTAATGGCGCACATACCAAAATGTGCTCCACAGGTATGTTTGCACTGGGTTGCAACCTTTACTTGTGGCGCAAAGAAGTACGACTACGCCACAGGTATGTAATAAGCCTGTGGCGCACACAGCTAGATGTACGCCACAGGTATGCTAGTTCGGGTAGCCTCCGGTGGGAAATATAACCATGGCGCAGCAACAAGGCGGTGCACCACCGGTTTGCCAGTAATCCATGGCGCACTTGGATTTTAGTGTGCCACGGTATACGTGCACCACGGGTAAATTTCCTTCTTGCGGCGCACTATAATATATGTGTGCCATTCGTATTCTAGGCCCTTCCTAGAGTTGCTTCGGATCGAGCGATAAAACCCCACCCCGGTGCCGCCACTGCAGAAACTCACACAGACTCCTCTCTGCTATCTTCTTCTCTCCTCTCAGAGTACTACTCGGTGGTTCCCATGGCAGGTCGTGGGCCGGTCGGTGGTGGCGATGGCAGTGGCAGTGTCGGTGGTGGCGGCGTTGGTGGCGCTGGACGCGGCGTGTCCTGGGCCCTGTGCTCCTCTCGTTGTCGACTGCCCGGGCACAGATCGAAGTCATGTGTATTGCAGAGGTGCAGTTGGCAAAGGGGTGGCCACGTGGTAGGAGTTGGTCGGCCATCCGATGTCACCGGTCAAGTGTACTACGACCGCGAGTGTCACCGATTTCTGGTACAGTCGGGGTTGACTGTCGAGGAAGCTGGAAGCAGTGCCACCTTGGCGTCGCAGGTTAGGAGCGAGGTGGTCGACAATTGAGATCGAAGCAGATTCATCGATCCGAGCCGTATGTCTCCATGTGTATAAATTGCGGGAAAGGTTGCCCCTACTGTTAGAGTATTCGCATAAGTTGTAAGTTTCTATTGTATGTTTTAAATCTTATATGCAATGTTGCGAAGCATTTAGTAATCCTATATGTAATGTTGCGGGAGAAACCAGTAATCCTATATGAAATGTTGTAGGGAGACACCACTAATCCCAATTTATTAAAATTTCCAAATTCGAGAACAAATACATGTGGCAAACAATTCTGGTGCGCCACTAGTATTTGTTAATACCCGTGGGGCACAATAGGTTCACCACTAGTAGTGCTTACCAGTGGCGTGGGAGTGGAGGCGCACGCTTATTCGCCGCTGATGGTCAAAATCATTGGGTTGCGGGTAGGTTTTTTCCTACTAGTGGAGACATGTCATGTGGGAAGGTCGGTTTGGAAAGGGCCTAGGTTAGCCGCACCCCATCTCCTAGACCCAATCGGTTTGGACTTCCTATTGGTAATCCAATTCCCCTCCACTTGCCCTCTTTCCTTTTCTCTACTTTTTCTTTGATCTTTTCCTTTTCTCTCTTCAATCAAGTAAGGAATAAATTTGGGAGAGTCAATGTGCCATATTTCTGGACCTTGAGCCCACTTGGTAGCCACCCAAAAATTGGGTGCGGCCATGGGAAAATTATTCCCCCCTTCGGCACTCCCCCTCTCAGATTTTCTCTAAAACTCTTCCAGAACCCTATATATTAATAGATAAAACCATCGTTCTTATCTATTGATGTCATAAACATATTTCTAACATCCCGGGACATCTCATATCCTCCATATATCTCTGAAATAATTCTTCCCTCTCCTCGCATTATTTCTCTCCCATAGTAACATCACCGGAACACCTCCGAATGACTCCGAAATTGTTCATGTGACATCGGAATGACTCTGACCTTTCTCAAAATCACTTATACTACTAAAACACTCTCAATCAAAGGTTGACACAACTTAAGCATGTGACCCATAAAGGTTCAGTAACACACAGACTACTGGTGTATGCTGTAGAATTTAAAGAAATTGCCCTACGTAACTGCCAAGATCACTATGCAGATAACGATACATGCCCATACATGCACTAATAAAGGATCACAACTCACCGGGCAGCAGGATCGATATAGTCGTAGAAGAGTTGTGAACAATCATAGATCCTCACAATTAGGCTTAGTTGCAAGGATGTCATTAAACTTCCGTCGTCAAGGATCACACGTGTAATCCCTCTTACGGTATGCACGCATACGTTTGTGTCAACCCGCCAGCGCTCCGCCATCAGCCTTTCGATGTTGCTAATTGGTAGCTCTAATAAACTATGATTAGAGCTATATGAGTATGGAACTTTCTCAACACATGAGAGATAATAATATTAGACATAGGTCTAATCGGGAGAGGACACCTCAAAAACGCGATTAGACGAAGCCCTAATCCAATTAGAGGCGCTATAATTAGAAGGCCTAATTAGACCCTCTAATTATACTAGTGAGAGAGAGAGAATGCTAGTAATTGTGTTTTGCCTCAAGGGCTTGAGGTCCTTTATATAGTGGGAGGAAGGGGGACTTGCCTTGAGGGGAGGGAGTCCTACTCCCACTAGGAGGAGGGGCTAGACGCACCCCTCTCCTATCTCAAATCAGATTGGACTCCTTGGGGAGTCCAACTCCACATCTTCCTTCCCTTTTCATTTTCATTTTGGTTTTTCCTTTTTCTCTCTCAACCAAACATGGAAAATATTTGGGAGGATCAATGCGCTACGGTTGGAGGCCCTCGGGCCCACCTACCAGCCCCCACTTAGTGGGTGCGGCCACGGGGGCAGATCTCCCCCCCCCCCCCCTCTCCGGCACTCCCCCTTCTTGGTTTTTGCCAGAAATCGTCCAGAACCCTATGACCCTAATAGATAAAATCATAGACCTTATCTAGTGACTCATTTAAAATTATGCCTAAGACCGGCATTATTTCTATCTTATAGAAACTTCCCTGAAATATCTTCGATTGACACCAGACTTGTTTCTGTGACATTTTATCGACATCTAACATTCATAAAATCAATATCAAAAACTTTATTCTCTCAATTCAAGGTTGGCACGGCTTAAGTGTGTGGCCCGTAAAGGCTCGATAACACACAGAAATGTTCAGGAACTTGCCGGAGAATAACCAACATCAAAGCCATGCACGCCCATGATGGTTCCTATGTGTTCACGAAGATCAAGGGAATCTTACAAGTTTCTCATTGCACTTATTCCCTTAACTTCATGATACCAAGGATAGCATGAGGTGAGACTATGTGATCTAGTATGAGAAAATAATTTGATCGTAACACATAAAAACTTGTACTAGTAATGTCCTTCTTTCTCATCCATATCCCCGATGTCCTTGTGATATATCACAATGTCTCTATCCATACGATTGGTTGACATCGACGATAGAAAGAGGGCCCAAATCATGTATCTCTCCATGATTGATGCTTACATGATCACAGGCTCGCTGGGAGACCCCAAGCAGAAGGTATGATGTAGTCTAGTGTAAATTTCCCCCCAGTATGGAACCAGAGTTTATCGAACCAGTAGGACTTTGTAGTCTTGAAGAAGGTTACTTGCATCAACGGCGCCAGACTCTCTCTTTCCCCCAAATTTCCGGAAGGTTGTCAATCTCCCGGTCTTGCTGAAAATAGGAGAATTAAATGTATAGTCTTGTACAGAAATAAAATTAAGAACGGAACAGTGAGGAAACAATGATTAGAAGTGTTTAAAAGAAGGTTTGCAATATGAGGAAAATAGGACCGGGGCCATAGGTTCACTAGTGGCGTCTCTCCAAAGAAAACAAACATGCTAGGTGAACAAATTACAGCTAGGCAATTGACAAATCATGAACGTGCAACAATACTATTATGACGAGATATAGTTCACGGGTTCTAACATTGTAGGCATTGCGTCAAGGCATATGGACCGATATCCAGCATGCATCCATATCTAAAAGTCCACCTCAAGAAAGCTATCCAGCAAATCTCTTGGTATTAAGTTGCATCAACGAACTGATTGCTTTGTGTGCAACAGACAAATGCATTAAGAACAATATGTAATGTAAGCAGTGGTTCTCATCGTAGAAAAGAGCATCGCTGTTTTCTCCCTTGTGGCAACAACACATCTTTCCCCTACACGTTTTTGTCACTTGAGTGCAGAGCAACAAGGAGTCATGAACCCACTATCTAGCATATAAACCCTCTCTTGGAGGAGAAATCAACTACGTGGACAACGTAAACATAAACATCAGAGAGCATTGCAAGACAAGATTAAAACTCTCTACAAATATAAGTGAAGCATCTCAGATTGACATGAACAAAATAATCATAACCTCATGGTTCATCGGATCCCTGCAAACACAACATGCACAATTACATAACGGTGGTCTCGATCATGTGAGCCAGCTCACAAGACTCTAAACATGGAGGCATAGGGGAGAGAACAACCATATAGCTACTGCTATGGACCGTAGACCCGAGATAAACTACTCACACATCTGTCCGGAGGCGATCATGGCGATGTAGAGGCCTCCAGTGACGATCCCCCTCTCTGAAAGGGTGCCGGAGCAGGACTCCAGAAGCCCTAGACTAGACTTTTGAGGTGACTGTGCCTCTATATGTTTCATGGAAAATAACTAGTGTCCCCGAGATTTTTAGGTTTAAGCGCAATTTATGGGAGAAGAGGGAAACTGAGGCGGTGTCTGATGGCGTGTAAACACACGTTCGTTGGGAGACCCCAAAAGGAAGGTGTGAAGAGTGCAACAACTACGTTTTTCCCTCAGAAAGAAACCAAGGTTGAATCGACCAGTAGGAGAAAGAAATTACTTCTGAAGATTGTTGACAGCTGATATTGGCAGGGCGCACTACCAGGCTCAGTAGCAACATGGAATCTGCACACAACACAACCAAGATACTTTGCCCCAACGATACAGTGAGGTTGTCAATCTCACCAGTTTTTCTAACACAAAGGATTAGATGTATAATATGGAGAACGGTGCTTGTTTGCAGTAAATGAAAAGAGAACAATGATTGCAGTAAAAGAACATTGCTTGCAGTAGGTTGTATTATCAGTGTAAAAGAATCGACCAGGGTCCACAGTTCACTAGTGGTGTCTCTCCAAAACAGATAGATAACATGTTGGGTAGACAAATTACAGCTCGGCAATTGACAGATATAAAGGCTGCACCGTAGTGCATATGCAAGAAACGATGATTACTATGAGATTCATGCGGGCATTAAAACATGATACATAGACCGTAATCCAACTGCATCTATGACAAATAATCCACCCTCTGAAGTCTGAACATAATCAAGCAGACTTCGGGCATTAAGTTGCAAGCAACAGGTTATTGCATTAAGTAAATTGTGTAATGTAAACAATAAAATTATCCTTAGACAAAGCATTGTTGTTTTCTCCCTAATGGCAATAGGACATCCCCCATCCGTCATGTTTTTGTCACTCGAGCACAAATGAAAAGGAGGCATGAACCCACTATCGAGCATAAATACTCCCTCTTGGAGTTACAAGCATCAACTTGGCCAGAGCATCTACTAGTCACGGAGAGCATGCAAGATCATAAATAACATAAACATGATAGATTGATCGGATCCCAGCAAACACAACATGTAGCATTGCAGATAGATGATCTGAATCATTTTAGGCAGCTCACAAGATCTAAACATGGTGGCATAAAGAAGAGAAAACAACCATCTAGCTACTGCTATGGACCCGTAGTCCAAGGATGTACTACTCACGCATCACTCCGGAGGCAGGCGTGGTGATGAAGAGCCCTCCGGTGATGATTTCCCCTCTAGGCAGGGTGACGGGGAGAGCTTCAGAACCCTCCCGAACTAGGGTTGACGATGATGGCGGCTACGGAACTTTTCATGGATGGAGGCTCGGTTATTTAGGATTTTCCTGAGAAGGAGCTTATATAGGCGAAAGGGCAATGTCGGTGGGCGCCCGAGAGGCCCACGCCACCTGGTGGCACGGCCAAGGGGGGCGCCACCCTATGGTGTGGCTTCCTCAGGGCCCTCTCTATGTCTCCTCTGGACTCCGTGTACGTGACAGAAAAATAAGACCCTGGGATTTTGTTCCATCCAATTCCGAGAATATTTCCAGAACAACTTTTCTAAAACCAAAAACACAGAAAACAGGAACTAGCGTTGTGGCATCTTGTTAATATGTTAGTCCCAGGAAATCCATAAAAATGATGTAAAGTGAGAAAACATGTACCAAATGTCATGAAAACAACATGGAACGTTAGAAATTATAGATACATTTGATACCTATCAAGCATCCCCAAGCTTAGTTCTACTCGTCCTTGAGTAGGTAAAACGATGAAAACAAAATAATTTCTAAGGTGACATGCTACCAACATAATGTTGATCATCATATTTGTAAAAGCACTTGTAAGCTGAGACCATAGTACTCTAAACATAGGCATGATAGATATAATTCTAAAAATGAAACGTAGAAACCATGTTGCAACATGAAAAGTAACACAAACAAAATATAATGAATAATAATGCACTTGGAAGTTATATGTTTGTTTCAAGCATAAAGACAACATAGCAAAGTGGTATTCCGCTTGTCCTTAAATGTGAGAGCAAAACGTAAATGCCAGGACACCTTCAAAGTTCAAGTGTTGACTAGAAACAAGTAATTCGAGAACAAGTAAGAACATATCATGAATCAATCAATAATAATCTTTGGGACTGATGCACATTATACTCAGAATGACAACTATGCTCTCGTAATTATGCATAAAGTTAGAAGATGAAGACTCAACATAAAATTAAAAGAAAGGCCCTTCGCAGAGGGAAGCAGGGATTAACTCATGTGCTACAACTTTTTATTTTATTAAACATAGGTATTGAAAATAATTTTGAGAGAGGTGTATGTTTATGTCAACGAATGGCAAACCGACAATACAATACGTCACAAGTTAAATAGACTTTACAAGAGTGTCTCCCATTGAAGGACGTTCTTTCTACTAGGTTCAGTAGATCATCCCTCTTCTCTTTTGTTTACACAATTATGATTTAAATGATAAATCAGGGGTAAAAAGAGTGAAGAGAATTTATAGTAACCAAGTTGTGGGCTGGGCACCCCGTTGCCAGCTCTTCTGTCAATTTGGATAAGTGGATGTGCCACTAGTCCAGGTGTGTAAAGTCCAATCAACAAGTGAGATAAATATCGTCTACATGCGTCCTCATGAGCTAAAACAAGGGCACAAAACAGGTATAATTTTGAAGGTTTTAAAAGTATCACATGAGAAATTTACTTTGGAGTGGAGGTTAAATACCACATATAGGTAGGTATGGTGCACACATTTGGCAAACTTTGGTTTTTGGGAGTTGGATGCACGAGTAGAGCTCATACTCAGTATAGGTGGAGGCTGGCAAAAGACTGCGAGCGACAAATTAAGAGAGAAATAATGGCCATAATCATGCATAGCGACAAAAACATTATTAATCAAATAATAAATGGTATTGCACGTAAAAAACTAAATGATTAGAGGCTAGAGGTGACTGGTTTATAGTCATAACATGGTGTAAGCATGCGATAAGTCAACCAAATAAAGTATTCGAAGGAGAATACCACAATATTATGCTTCGATATGATAAAAACAACTCATGATTATTTCAATGGCACATTAAGCACTCTTAGATATTTGAGACAAGTCATGCTACATCAATAACTAATAAGCATATAATTAAAATAATATCTAACATGACACGATAAAGTCTAGCCACAGTCTAAACAAGTTTCTTTTTGCACCGTTATAAACATGAAATATTTTATTTATTTCCAACACCAATCACTTTATTTAAACAAAAACTCTACAAATGATTTATCAATGAAACAAGATAGTGCTATTACTACTCTACAAGAACTAACACCTCTGAATAAGAGATGCATAAAAACAGGAGTTAAAAGGATTTGTAGCAGGTAGAAGAAAAACAAATAATACGAGTATGATAAATAAAGAATACAAGTATTCATATGAAAAAGCGGAGCGTGTCTCTCTCCCACACAAGAATGTTGGGTTCCAACTAAGTTTATTGCAGCAAGGAAAAGAAAACAAAACAAAACAAAAACAAACAGACGCTCCAAGTAAAGTGCATATGATGTGACCGAATAAAAATATAGTTTCATAAGTGACCTGATAAATTGCTGATGAAGAAGGGGATGCCTTGGGCATCCCCAAGCTTAGACGCTTGAGTCTTCTTGGAATTTTCTGGATGAACCATGGGGGCATCCCAAGCTTTGGCTTTTCACTCTTCTTGATCACATTATATCATCCTCTTCTCTTGACCCTTGAAAACTTCCTTCACACCAAACTCAAAGTAATTCTCATTAGAGGGTTAGTGCACAATAAAAAACTCACATGTTCTCACTGGACACAAGCATTATCAATACTTTATAAACATTATCTACAGCCAATAATGTCTTGTGGAGCAAGCAATCCACTCAACATAGGAAAAGAGAGAATGCAAAGTAAAAAAGGCAGCATTTGTCAAAACTAGAACAGTCTCTAAACACGAATTTTTTCGAGGCACTTACGTTGCTCAGATCAGAAAACTCGGAACTAGAATTTTTTTCGAAAATATCTAAGGATCATGCACAAATTTTTCCAGGTAGTTTCAATTTTTTTGTGAATTTATACGAATTAAACAGTGGACAGCAAAAATCTGTTCCTGTGCAGAAATCCAAATCTAACACCAACTTTTCACTAGACTTTACTTGGCTCAACAATACGAAAAAGTAAAGATACAAATGATTTGCTACAGAAGTAAACAACACCTTGACTCAAAGAATGTGACGATGTTTCCGTAGTAGCATTAATAATTCAAGTGTTTCCGAATGAATTATCATACCGTATTTTAAAGTCTCACTAAGTCGAATGACTTGTATCCAATAACTTGCAATTCACAATGTCTCACATTGTGTTGCAACTATCCGTAGTAATATTATGTAGAGTCCACTCATAATACTCTAATGTTAATAATTATGCAACATACATTATTATCAATTGAAGAATCATAATCTGAATTAAAATCAATAAAGATTTGATTTTGTAATTCCACTACAAATACCCATGTGAGCAAACATCTCACAATGTTATTTGAAGCAATACAAAATCCTACTAAATCATTTTTTACTTTGTAATACCACCGTAAAATATTGATACGAGAATCATCTCACCATAATATTTTTAGACTTGGCTACAAACAATTAACTACTTGAGAAAACTTTCACTTAAGTTTTTCTCCTTTATGCCGGTTTAGCTAAACAATTTAGCCATCGGAAACATACTGGTTCCTATGTGGCTATTCATGACAACGAGATTGGTCAAATCACAAATTTTGTAATTTGATCTCAACCCTTTCTATTTTGCTCACCAAGACTATGAAGGTCAAGTCTACTGAATAATATCACGTCATGCTTACGTTTGAGAAAAATTCTCGTGTCTCATTGCAATTCGAAATTTCTTTCAGAATTAAACATAGCACACTAATTATATTCAAGTTTATTAAACCTCTTAATCTATCTCATAGATTCTGAATTTACTAACACACTTTCTGACAATAAATCTAAAACTATTTTAAATTATTTAATGAGGTAACTTTCTTTTAATTAAGCCTAGCCAAATTAAAAGATCATATTCATCTCCCACTGAATTTTAAGTCCTTTTGCTTTATAGAATATAAAAGAATAACTTATTTTTTCACTAATACGACTGACTTAAAACTCCCAATGTAACATTTCATATTACTAATCCAAGGTTCACTGTTGGAGATTGGCAAATAATGGACTAGCGGTCGGTGATGAGCTCAGTTGGAGGCATATTAAAGAAGGGGTGAGATGTGTCGCCTGCAATCGGGTAGAAACGCTAAAACACAGGTTTTGGGACTGCCCCTACGTAGGAAGAACCTGGGAGATCATCCGTCAGATGACGGGTCTCTCCTTAGCTGCTCCCCCTGATGATCTATGTGGACATCGAGACCTATAGAGCTGGCTGTTGCAATGGTTTGGTTCAGTGAAAGAAAAGGAGTTGGCTGTTGGCATGATGATTTTGTATCAGATTTGGATGGCCAAGAATGATGCGCGGGAAACGAGCCAGATTGAAGATCCTCTTACTACTGCTCGCATGAGCTTGGTGTTGGTCGAGGAATGGTGCACACTTCAATCTAAAGGGTTGGGTCAGGTCAGGATGTTCCAAGAGAGGAGCGCCGGCTACCACCAGAGAACAGGTGGCATAAGTCGATGGTGCCTTTCCCAACTCTACGGATCATGGTGGCGGTGGTGTGGTCGTTCATGACCATCATGGAGGCTTCGTTGCTGGAGCGTGCCATTTTTTCCCTGTTGTGAGTGATGTAGAGAGAGCGGAGCTGCTGGCCTATCGACGTGAAACAAATGTGGCGATGTATGCTGGAGTGACAAAGCTGGTACTAGAGTCGGATTGTTTGGGGGCGGTTACAAAGTTTAAGAACCAGGATCTAGATAGATTAGTTCATGGGCCTCTGGTAGAAGAAGTAAAGGAGCTACTTCGTAGTTTCAATAATCATATGATCAAGCATGTTCGGCGTTCGTGCAATGGGGTTGCACACAGGTTAGCTAAAGAGGGCTGCGAGAATAAGAGATGACATACCTGGTTGGGAGTCCCACCGGGGTTTATTGTAAAATGTTTGGAGGCTGATGCCGTACTTTGAATAAATCGCAGTGTTTAAATCTAAAAAAATTGCTAATTGATCCAATAACAGCACAAAGCATTTGATGTGATAAGTTTTTCAACTCATCATTATCATTTATTCGTCCTTGATAAAACAATTTTAATCAAGACTAGCTTTATGAATATCAAACATATTCATATATGTTTCCTTTATGAAAATATTCATCTTCCCGTTATTTAATACCAATCCAACCACTCTCCAGATAAAATCTTGGAATTAACATAAACATCATCCTTATCTTGGATCTCTATGACAGTCCAATGTCATATATGAACATTATTATTATTTTTGTTTTGTTTTGCATGTCATGGTCACTATCTTGGAATTTTGAAGTTTATGTATTACAACAAATTCCTCATATAACCTTTATTCAATATTAAGTTTGAAGTTTATGTATCTCATACATAAGTTTCTGGATAAGGTGATGAACTGGAAACATTTGCATGTTGCCCCTTTCATTCAATCCTTACTCCAAAGATTCTCAACATTAACTTAATATAATTTCCACCTCTCTATTATGAGAGACACTTTTCTCCTTAATCCAATGTGTCAAACACATGGAGTTACACTGGAAATTTACTACCAATAAACCTATTGGTTTGATGCAAAACCACTTAATCAATTATGCATCATACTTGAGCAATATTGATTACTTGAAACTTCTCTAAAATAACTCTAAATTAATTAATGACAATGCTCCAACCTTAACAAACAAACAAAATAATTTTTTTAGTGGGTTGAGAATTATTTTCGCTGCACTCCTCCACTTATCACACCAAGACATTAGACAATCTTATTATAACATTGTTTAAATCATTTTCTTACAAATATTTCATTATCACGATAATTTTGAGTTTCCCAAAATTAATCATGTGTAATATTGACTAAGAAAAATTATTTTGTCAAACATGTTATAATTCTTATTAAGTCCTATTTTTCACTTCAATCAAATTTATTTAATCTCAGTTTTTTATTCATAGCACTCCACTGACTTTTATGAATCATTGAAAGTTCAGTTATTTCATCTATTCCACTTCCTCAATATGATAACTTATCATATTGATTCCTTAATGGAATTAAGTCAACTGGGAAACATCCCTTTTAAGAGGTTAATAATAACAGGCAAACTTGATAAAAAAGGTTTCTATGAAAAATTAGAATTATTATGTGGTACCCCGTTAAGAGGGATGATCCTAACTAAGGATGATTTTAGAAAAGTGCAAATGGCCTTGGAACACGAAGTGTTGGCCGATCTTCGCATACGCTGTAGAAATGTAGTATCACTGTTCCCTATGTTGTAAATGCATCACTGTTGTTGGACATCCAATCTTCATGATTATAAGGTTGGCTGATCCTTAGATGGGAATATATATGGGATCAGCAGGTTGATGCCTAAGAGCATCTCTATCAGTCACACAAAAATGCCGCGCCCAAAAAAGGTTTTACAGCGCCATTTTAGCACTTTTAGCGCGCCGCGGCCCATGTCGGCTTTCCAGACGCGCTAAAATACAGCTCGCAAACTGCATCGCTTTTCCAAACGCGCTAGAATACAGCGCGCAACCTGCAGTAGTATAACAAACAGGTCCTTAAATTTTAGAAAAACGGCCCTATGATAGTTTTCAGAAAAGCAATCAGGTCCCTAGAGTCGACCTCCACCACCACACCATGGCCGCGGCGCAATTCCGGCGGTTGTGAGCCGTTGAGCTCGTCTTCTTCGAGCGCGTGGTCGTGGAGGCACGGACGCGAGCTGGCGCCGGCCCCCTCCGCCGGTCGGCTCGAGCTCCTCCCGACTCCGGCCGCATCGAGCTTCTCCGATGCGGCCCGCCTCGAGCTCCTTCCGATGCCAGCGAGGGTGAGCCCGAGCCGCAGTTGTGGAGACGGCGGTGGCGGTCGATGAGGAGGAGGCGACGACGGTCGACAAGGAGGAGTCCGTTCCTGAGCTGCTCTTCCTGGGAGCTTGAGGAGGCCGTCCCCGAGATGCTCTCCGTCACCACCGTCCTCGGTACCTGCTTCCGTGTGAGGTGCTGGGTGTACTTGGGGCATGCGTCGCGGAAAGTGCATCAGACGAGGGACGCGGCGCCGTGGTCGAGGAAGTGGGAGTACTTGGGGTTGAGGAGGAGGGCCATGTACAGGAGGAAGAAGAAGGCGAGGATTCCGAACGAAACAAGAAAATGGCGGTGGCTTCGCGCGGAGGAAACTTCCGGATGGCAGTTGCTCGTCGCGCACCTTTTCTAGATTGGCCAGCGCGAGCCAGGGCGCGCCCAAAATTTGCAGCCTACTATACCGCGCGCTTTGGGCGCACCCTATTATTGTGCTTCTGCTGGAGAACGGTTTGAAGCCCTACGTGCGCTAAAAAAACTGTTTTTTGGGCGCGGCTCAAATTTAGAGTCTCTGTTGGAGATGCTGTAATATCCCCCTTAGAGCATCTCCACCGGTGACCCTCAAAGAGTGTCCGGGCATTCAGTTTGAGTCCAATTAGGTTAGGAGTCGGTTTGGATCTGTCCAGCCGACTAGGGTTTGACCCCTTATATAAAGAGAGCCAAGTGCTAGGGTTTTCGACAGATTGAAAATTATGTAGAACATTGTGTTCAGTTTACCACCGTCCCTAGGGGATCGGTGTGTAGACGACATGTCGGACGTTCGTCGTTTATCTTTACAAATAAAGTCATGAGTGTTCTTGGATCTGCCAAGGGGGTTCGTGCGTGGCTAGGGGGCTCTTGGATCTGCCTAGAGTTGTCGAGTTTGGCGTGAGGCGTGGTGTTCATCACCTTGTAGGTTGTATGCATCGCTCACGTGATTGGGAGAATAGTTATCTCGGTGGTTCTTGCGGTGAAAGATAGGGCAAACATCTACATGAGTCCTCCGCTTCTTCGAAAGGCGTTGTCCTCAACGCCAGAAAGTCTTCTCCGGCGCTTGTGGCGTCAAATTATCATATCACCATGCTTCTACATCCTAGGCCAAACCCACAATGTTTTACATAATTTTCAACCTGAACACAATGTTCTACATAATTTTTCCCTAGGGACGGTGGTAACCTGAACACAATGTTCTACATAATTTTCAATCTGTCTAAAACCCTATGTCTTGGCTCTTTTTATATAAGAGGCCAAACCCTAGTCGGTTGGATAGACCCAAACCGACTTCTAACCTAACTGGACTCAAACTGGATACAAACCGGCCCATTTAGAAAGCTCGGCCACAAGATGTTGTTCGCAGGTCTTAGACATTATACATCGTGGTTTATTGTCCCAGCGCGTTAAGCAGTAGATGCCCGTATCATTTTGGATGTCCTCGAGCAGATGGGTGGCGTACAGGCTGGGGTTCTGGTCGAAGTTGCACGACCGGCAGCCTGCCCTCGCGTCCCGGTGGTGGTCTTCGACGAAGATGCTCGAGTGGTCTCGGACGCGGTGTCGCTCAGCAAGTAGAACAGCACGACGAGCCAGAGCAGGAACGTCGCGTACCCGACCGCCGACGCGGCGCCGAACCAACAGTAAAAGAGGATGCGGTATGTGGTGGAGGTGAGGGAGACGGCATGGTCGACTCGGTCGCGCACGGTGGTGGAGCTAGTGTTGGGCGTGTGAATGGAGAAGCCATTGATTAGTGCTCTGTTTGCTATTTGACTGACTAGTGGGCCATGTGATAAAAATATATGTCCGAACAATGTCCGGCACACTCCAAAGACCCTCAAGTTTGGCGGGTGGCATGGATGACCCGGACAACAATTAATGGGTGGACATGCTTTGGGGGTGCCACTGTGAGCTGTTTTTTTCGTCTGGACCCCAATGAGTTTTTGGAGTGCTGTTTAGAGGGTGCCGGTGGAGATGCTCTTAGCGATTCAACTATTTGGTTATTTCCACATGGTACAAAGTGAGTTATTTCTGACATGCTACGATGTAAGACCATAATATGATCTTATAATGTTCTCCGCGTTACTAGAAATAACACGACGTATATAAAGTATAGTAATAGGTAAATACAGAAAAATTAACTTCGAAAACTATGCAAAAACTGCTGAAACATAGTACAGTGTAGCAACAGGTTTGTCCATCTACACATGTAATCTAACGCGGCCACCATTGTTGATTGTTCGGAGCAAAGATGCTTGGTATTGTCGTCGTCGCCGATGACTGCTGTTCCCGTTCTTCGCGTATCTTCCTGGAAGAATCCACCATGTCCTTCATTGCCGGCGTCGCGAACGCTGCTCCAAACGCCGGCGACGACGACGTTCCAAACGGTGACGACGATGATCCAAACAGTGGCGGCGCCGATCGCGCTGATGGCGCCATGCAACCGAAGAAGTTCACGGACGAGGCCCGCTGCTGCGCGTGGGAGCTCATGCCGACCAGCATGCTGGAGCGCCCCGTCTGCTCGTATTCCCGCCGCGTCGACACGCGAGCGCTAAGCTCGGCCAGCTCGTAGACCAGTGCCGCGCACCGGGCGTCGTTGGCCAGATCGCCCGTCCCCGCCGCCTCCCGCCGCCTGTCCAGTATCTCCGCGGCCTCGGCGTGGTCGCCGCGCTCTGCGGCTTCCCGCGCCGCCGCGATGTCTTCAGTCGCCTCCACGCGGAAGCGCTCCACTTGAACCTCCATCGATGGCTTCTGGTCCTCCTCACTCGTCACTTCCGCCGGCCTGCGCACGACGGCGCCCTCGCCGGTTACCTCCGCCGATTCCCCCGTCGCCGTGTCTTTGTAAGTGCAGCTCACCCTGATAAGGCGCGTGATGTCTTCATTTTCGGCGACTCTAGGCACATGCACGAACAGCAGGAAGCGCCTCTCCTCGTCGGCGTAGAGCTCGCCGACGTCCACCGACGCCGCGCGGCCGTACGCCATGACGCGGCTCTCGTAGCGGCCAGATTTGATGGACCGGACGCGCACGTCGGGGTGCGGGCACGCCACGGAGATCCATGCCTCCTGCACGGCCACGGAGAGGAGCCCGCCGATGCACTGTGCGAACGCGTCCTGCACCACCGCCTGGTTCTCGATGAAGGAGTAGGTGCCGCCGGTCAGCTCGGCGACGGCTCCCATCGCCCTGGCATCGTGGTTGGTGCCGAAGCCGAACGTGTGGATTGGCGTGGAGCGGTTGCCGTCGCTGCCAGCCAAGGAACGTGGCACGAGATAGTCGTAGCTCCCGTTCGCTCCCTGATGATAATCGTTGCAGTTGTCGTGGCCGTCCGAGAGAAGGATGACGCTGGCGACGGCGTTCCTGTACCGGCGGCCGTCCAGCACCTTGGCGGCCGTGTCAAGCCCCCTGAGGATATCCGTCTGGCCATCGGCGACGAGGGACTCCACGGCGCGCTTGGCCGAGGCCTTACCGGCGTCCGACATGCGCGTCAGCGGGGTGACCCGGCGCGCCACGTCCGAGAAGGAGACGATGCTGAGGCGGTCCGCGGGCCCGAGCTTGTCGATCACGAACCCCATAGCGTCCTTGAGCAGCGCCAGCTTCCGTTCGCTCCCCATGCTCCCGCTGACGTCGAGCACCGTGACGAGGTCGAGCGACGCCGTCCGATCGGCGGCGTCGGCGGCGGCGGCGCCGGGAGCCTTGGCGTGCACCAGCACCGCGAAGCTGTCGCGGGCGCATCCCCGCGCGACGGCCGGGAGCTCGCAGTGCGTCTTGATGACGAGCGGCCCATTGCCTGCTGATTCTTCCTTGACGCCCTGGAGTGTCGCCGCTGCCGGAGGGTTCTCCACCGGCTCGTCGTCGTCGAACACGCACCTCTGCGTGGCTGATACGTTCGGCGGCGGCGCCCAAAGTAGTCCTCCATATAATCTTGTATTGGCAGGCTCCGGCGGCGTGGGTGTGGCCGGAGGACGCGTCTCCCCAAACGATGGTTCCGGTGTCGAGAATCCGAAGGAGGGGAAGCTTGTGGTGGCCGGTGGTGCGACCTGCCCAAACAAGCTTGTATTGGCAGGCTCCGGCGGCGTGGGTGGGAAGCTGAAGATGCTGGGTGGGGGCGGAGGACGCGTCTGCGCAAACGCAGGCTTTGGAGTCGTGAATCCGAAGGCGGGGAAGCTTGCCGTGGCCGGAGGGCCCGTCTGTCCAGGGAAGCTTGTATTGGTATTGGCAGGCTCCGGCGGCGTGCGTGAGAGGCTGAAGACGCTGGGTGTGGGCTGAGGACGCGTCTGCCCAAAGGAAGGCTTGGGAGTCGTGAATCCGAAGGCGGGGAAGCTTGCCGTTGCCGGAGGAGCCGTCTGTGCAAGGAAGCTTGCATTGGAAGGGTCCGGCGGCGTGGGTGAGACGCTGGGTGTGGAGGGAGGAGTCGGCTTTGTAAACCAATGCTCGGGAGTCGAGAAGCCGAAGGCGGAGAAGCTTTGCGTGGCCGGGGGAGGCGTCTGTCTTGTAGTGGCAGGCTCCGGCGGCGTGGGCGAGAAGCCGAAGTGTCCAAAGGAGCCCGTTGAGTGCGGTGCAGGCTCCGACGACTTGGTGGGCGCGAGTGTGAAGGAGAAGGGGCCAGGCTTGGCGGAAGAGGAAGCAAAGGGGCTGGTGGTTGTGGGCGCCTTGGCGCAGACCTGGCAGGCGGCGGTGGCGGCGTCGAGGGGGTGGAAGCAGAAGCCGCACCGCCTCTCCATGGTCGGCGAGAACGTGGACTTATAGATCGATTTGGAGTAGTGGAAGGTGTGGCGTGGACTGGATTGGTGGGTCCCATCGGTGGCCACGTATATATAGGGGGGACTTAGCGTGAATCCGACGCGAAATCGCGCGCGCGTACTATTGACGCTAATTAAGTAGGCAACCGCCGTTTGTTGATCCGATTAGAAGACGTATTTCAGCACCAGCAGCGTTGTTTTGACGCTGTCACCAGATTGTACAGTACATGGAAAACAAATCACACGGATTCTAGCTAGGTAAATGGTTTTTTTCTTTAGGATTGCCTATGTCTCAGTCGATTGAGATTTTTTTAACTTTCAGTAAATTTAGAAAAATGCAACTATAGTTTAAAGAAAAATGCAACCTTTCTGTCCAGAAAAGTGCAATTGCACCTTTTTTTTGAACTACGGTTGCACTTTTCTCAAAAATGACTGAGATTTAAGAAAATCTCAGTCGACTGAGATTTAGTCAAACCTTCTTTTTTATAAGGGGTATCCCCTGATTTTCAACAAAGAAATCAAAGTTTTACAAGACCCAAAAAAAAAACGGATCTCAGCCACACATCAGGATGAGTATATTAAGCTAGAGAGCCAAATAGAACCAAGCACAGCATTAACGCAACGCAGAGGTAAAGAACAGAATTTCAGAACAAGTTTAAAGGCGCAACAAAGGTTTTGGCCAGTGAAACAAGCTTTAGGACTTCAACTTATGTTTCCTTTTTTTTCTTATATACCCCAGTGATTCTTTACACCAGCGGTCGTCATCCTTGCGCTTTCCCCAAAAACCTCACTTGATAACTGCACCAACAATTTGGCTCCCCAATTAAGCGCATCTCAATTTACCTCCTTTTCCTACAAAATAGCCCACTCAGAAATCAATTGCTATATCAGGTTGGTAACAACAAGGGTCCGATGGATCTAAAACACACATTGTTTCGAGTTCTTCACAGAGACCATACAATCGCCACAATCCCAACTGATCTCAGATCGGCATCTTTTTTCTTAAATTTTCTCAGCCAACCACCCAAGAGATGCTGCAAAGATTTAGGCCGGCATATGAACCCAAAGGCATAGCCAGCCACATTCAAGATAAATCGAGCCAAGGGGAAAGAGAAAAATAATTGTGAGATACTTTCTTTCCCTCCACAAAATTGGCACATCCAATCCCCTTTCCACCCCCGACGGTACAGTACTTCTTTTGTTAGAATGCTATTCCGCACTGCTAACCAAAGAAATACCTTTGCAGCTATTTTAATTTTCCATATAGATTTGAGAGGAAAGCCCAAAGCCCTCGACTTCAGAGCTCTATACATTGATCTTACTGTAAACCCCTTAGGGTCTAAATTCCAAATGACAGTATTCTGTTCATTTGAAAGTTGTACCATCCTACATTCCTGTTTTAAGCCGTCCCACAACTGCAGAACATCTTCTGTCAGAGTACGACGGAATTTCAAAATTTACAAACCCATATTTAGAACCTTATGAACCGTGACCCCTTTTGTATCACAGATTTCATAGAGAGCTCTAAATCTGGTGGCAAAAGTCACACTCCCCTTCCAAAGGTCTTCCCAAAAGCGAGTTTTTTTTTCATCTCCAAATTTACGAGTGCAAAAAGAGTAAAATAAATCTTGAAATTTTTAGTAGACCTCACCAAAACCACGAGTCACCATTATTAATTTGCACCCCCGACAGAGTATCCCCTCTTAAATATTTATTGCACAGGAAGGTTTGCCAAAGACTAGTTGTCGTTTCAAGCTTCCACAACCATTTAGAAAGTAAAGCTATATTCATGCAGCCTAAATCTTTCACCCCTAGACCCCATATTCTTTTGGGGTGCAAACCACGGGCCATCTAACCAGATGGTATTTCCTGATGCCTAAACGAGTAAACAAATGGGAGAGATTCGGGCACAGTAAACACCCATTTGGAGTTGCCGGCATAAAGTTACTTCAATTCTAGTACAAACGACCGTGTTTAAAGTGGAAACCAGGTACAAGCGAGGAGGCCCCAAATAAGTGCTTTAGCACAAACAGAGGAGCAAAGCCTAAACGAGGAACCAGAGCTTCTACAGAATGTAACATATATTAGGAGACTGAAACGAAAATATTACTTCATTGGTAGACATGCTAAGTGAGAGCGATTGGCGAGAAAAAAATTAACCTTTTTTTAACTTGCCTTGGAAGAACTTTTCTCTTACTCCCGAAGGTCCTTTTTTTCAGCTAATGCCATCGAAATCACTAGAAATTGATTTCTCTTTACGTCAGTCCTTGCAGTCTGCCCTTGCTCCATTAGTCCTGTTACGAATGGGTCAGTGTTGTTAAATCAACACCTTCACGCAGGGTGTCAAATGGGATCTCACTTATCTTTCAGTCACAAATATTCAAATGACCTATAACTAGGAGATATCAGTGAGCTCCCTCTTGCATCACTACCTCTATGCCTGAGAATCATACATTACCTCTTTGATCCCTCCTTGATATGGATTCTCCCTCGCAACCCCTAACCTCCTCTGCGAGATTATCATTCAAGCTGCTCCACCTTGAACCCTAGAATTGATGGAGTTGAATGTGTCGGAGGAGTCTGAACCCATATGCATATCACACAGTAAGAAAATAATTGGAAAGATTCAGTGCCATGTACACTTTTTTATTATATTATGTAAAAAAAATTACAAGGAAAATAAACAAATTACATTTATTCAAGTAAAAAAATTACTCAAGGTCTCTTATCAAATCATTAAATGGATTATCATATTTGTTTCTGGCTCTATGGCCAACCATGATTAGCTCATGATAACTTTTTTTTCAACTTGAAGCGTTGGGTCTTCATTCCGCAAGATTGCTTATGCATGATTATCCATATACTCTAAGCTATCAGAATTACTTTTTAGAGCGCCATCGTGCAACTTTTCTTTTATGTCATAAAAGGCTAAAGGATATACAAAATATATAGTAGGTACAGGAAGACAATGGATATGCAAATGTAAGAGGCATGTATGTGTACATCTAAACAAGAAAATAGTTTGGGCAGGAAACTGGAGGTGCACGTTACCTTCTTTAATTTAAGCAACGACTGCTTTGTTCTCATCTGGTTCACACTATTTCTTTCTCATCCAAGAAAAAATCACACCACGACTTCAGTTCAGGTTATTCCGGATTTGTAGCTCCCTCAGAGTGATGTGGTGTTGCATGGATTGTGGTAGAGACTTGATTAGTTGGCATCCCGAGATCTCAAGTCTCTGGAGAGAGATGAGGTTGCCAAACCACTCTGGCACCGAGGAGATGTTGTCTCAATGACCCAAGTGCAGCAATCTCAGTGAGGTAAGGCGCTGCATGCTCCCATTTAAGGACTTGAGCTTAGGACAGTAGTTTATTTTCAGTTCTTGGAGTGAGGTGAGGTTGCCCAACCATCCCGACAGTTCCGTCAAACTATGGCATGCAAACACAAGTAGCGAACGAAGGGAGCCGAGGGATTCAATGCTTCTTGGTAAGCTGTTTAACTCATTGCACATGAGGAGCTTTAATTTGCAAAGGCTGGGGAGATGATAGAGCAGACTCCAACCATCAGGCTTGACATGGCAATCTGATATTTCCAAACAAGTTGTCGAATTGGACAGAGCATTCACATGTCCTTTATCTTCCCATGACGTTACTATAATATCATTAACCTCTATAACACACTCCGTAGCTACAGGCGGGCATGGTTTCACCATCAACCTGTTGCATCCATGTATCAGCAACTTGTCAAGGTTAGGGAACATGAATTCTTCCCTTCTATCTTCAGCATCTATTAATACTGCCGTACACCGGACTTCCAGATTCTTCATGGCCTGCATAACAAATTTTCTCAGCTTTTTAAATGCTTGATTACCACCATAGAAATTCTTATCCAGTTTCTTGATGTTTGGTAATGCGCGCAGAGATAACTCTTGCAAATTAGGCAATTGACCAAGTGATGGTAGCTGGGTGCATCCCCGCAAATTATGCAGCTTCATTCTGGAAAGGTTTGCAAGATATGTAGCAGAGCACATCCAACTTGGGAATCTGATGCCCATGTAACCTTGGAGAATTAACTGCTCCAATGTGAGTGGGGGTAGGAGCTCCCCAAGCAAAGCTTCATCATCCACAAGATGGTCAATGGCATTGCCAGTCCAAGAGAGAAACAACATGGAAAGCCTTGATTTACATGACAGCTTGACTTTCTTAGCTTCTTCCAAACTAATCACATTTTCAAGATATTTAATCTCAAGCTCTTCAGCATCAACACCCTCAAGCTGTACAATATTGCTGGCCTCACCACCAGCCATGTCACGTACAAAAAACTTGGCAGTGACATCAAACCATTGACCAGTGCAGATTGCTTGATTTGATCTTCTACGGGTGGAAAACAATTCTTCACGACTAAAGATTTAAGGTTTGGCAATTTCAGAATGCTCTGTGGCAATTTTCTTACGGAAAGGCAACGGGAGATGTGTGAAGCATTTTGAGGTTGCCAAGAGATTCAGGAAGAACAGAAACAGGGCATGCTGAGAAGTTTAGGTATTGCAAGTTGGATAGGTTACATAGGACTCGAAATAACATTGAAAAGTAGTGGTGTAAATCACTGTGATGCAAGGGCATATAATGCATGAAAGCTTCTAAGTTTAAATGCCACAGTTTTTTTAGATTACCAAATGAATCCGGCAATCTAACAAGATTTGAACAGTGTGATAAATCTAGAAAGCTCAGTTCCTGAAGTTTGCCAAAGCAATGTGGTAGTTCTTACAAAACAGAACAATAAGATAGGTCTAGCTTCTGTAAGGACGCAAGGTTACAGAAGGAAGCAGGCAAATCAGGAAGCCTGGAACACCTAGATAGGTATATTAGCCTTAGCTTTTTAATATTTCCGAGATCTTTAGGTATTTCTTCTAGCGTAGAACCTGATAGGTTTAGGATCTCCAAATTCACAAGGTCACAGATGGAATTGGGCAATGCAGAAAGGCTAGTACAATTTTCGATGTTCAATAGCAAGAGATTTGTGAGGTTGGAAAAGAACTCCGGCAAGTGCACAAGGCTTCCACAACATGATAAATCCAGATGTACCAAATCTTTAAGATTCCCGGTGGATTTAGGCAACTCTGATATTTTGGAAGAGCCATGTATGCTCAAATAATGTAGTTTCACGAGACTGGTATCTTAAATGATCTAATTGACGAATTGGATCTGGCAACTTCCTCAAAGCACATCCAGTTATATCCAAGACGCACAATCTTTTTGTCAATGAGAATGTATCACCAGGAAGTTGTTTTCCAGCACAATCTCTGAAATGTAGTGACCTAACTTGAGCAGACAATGACCTCGAAAGCCTTTTATCATATGTGACCACAACTACATGATGGCAGTTGTCACAGGGCGAAGTATTTTGGTCTATAGCATGTAGAGAAAATATTTCATCGCCAGCAACTGATCGTGCCAAGTCATGCACTAAATCATGGATGCTGAGTTCTTGTGAATCTTTGGCGTGTTAATGAGTAACCTAAAAAATATTAAAATTGGTGTGTAAACAACAATTAGTAATCATTCTATAATTAAGCTCTTCAATCAGAAGAAGGTTGAAACAGATTTGTCTATGCTCAATGTATAAATATTAAATAGTGAACAAACTCCACCATCCATTATCAGAAACAGAAACTCATCCATAGCAAACTATGATTTACTCCATCTGTTTCATGATATAAGGTGTATTATGATTCATAAAAGCAAACGTTTTGATAAAAATGACTATATATACAATTACAATCATAAGTACTTTTGAATATGAATCCGATGACATACTAACATTTATGTAGCGTTAAGTGCATATCAATAGGCAAAATATTGGTCAAACCCTTGTCTCAGGGACTCATAATACACCTTGTATTATGAATCATAGGTAGTATTTAATATTATAAAAGGTGAAAAAGTATGTAAGGAATGCATAAAATGTATTTCAGATACTTACACAAGCAGGATGCTTTCATATACACACCCATAAAGATGCTAAAAATATCAACTTAGATCCACAGAGATAAAATAGGTGATCTACATAACAGTTTCATGAGGACTCACCAAAGAAGATACCGAATATTGAAGAAGAGATGTCGCTAAAAGCTCTCTTAGATATTCCTCTGCTTGTACTTTGTGAGACAAGGTTGCTAGAGATGGTTTAACGAAGTCAAGAGCAATCCACTATTGAATTAGTTTGTCCTTATCCATAGTACAACCTTTTTGAAAGATGGCACAGTAGGCAAAGCATGGTTTCAGATAAGCTGGCATATGTTCATAACTTAATCTCAATGATGGCAAGACATTGTCGTGGGATGAACATTGATCCCAAGTAGTACTATCTCTGGTAGCTTTCCAGAATTCAACACTTTTATTACGAAGCATGGATCCAACAGCATGTGCTGCCAAGGGTAAACCTTTGCACTTTATAGCAATGTCTCTTCCAACAGCTTCTAGTACATGCAAATCTTCTTCATTTGTCCACTGAAAAGCAATTTGTTTGAACACAGTTCAGCAGTTATCATCCGATAAAGGTCCCAATTTATATAGATCGGTTGTGGACAATTCCTGTGCAATTGCTTCAATACGTGTTGTTACAATTATCTTAACCATGCTCCTTTGTTTCCCACAGTTTAGAATTTGTTTCATTTTGCGCAATAGTTCAATGTCACTCTCCCACAAGTCATCTAGCACAACTAAGCACTTCTTGCCACTAGAAATGTTCTCTAGTTGATTATACAGAGACTGCAGATCATCAAAGCCATCAGTAATCCCTTGAAATTGTGATGTAACAACTTTTGCTATTCTTGCCAAATTGAACATTTAGGAAACATAAACCCATGCCCTCCTCTCATACTCTTCTTGCATTCTGCTATCGTTGAAAACTAGTTTTGCTAGGGTGGTCTTACCAATGCCTCCAAGACCAAGGATAGGAAGAATAGTCGTTTTCCTTTCAGACTGCAATAGAATCCTTACTATCTCCTCTTTCTCTCTTGATCGACCAACAACAGTAAATTCATCATCAAGACATGCCATTGTTTCCCTTTTTTGCATCTGTATCTTCAATAGTTGAGCTATTATGAAACGTGAAGCTGAATATATGACGTTTCTCTTCCACTGCCTTCAGTTTCTCCTTCAGCCGTTCTAACTTGTTAGCCAAACTAAGTTTGGCGAAAATCTATGAAGATTCGAGTTATCATTTTATCACTATCAGCATATCTCTGTAGTATTTTATTTTCTTTTAACTCGAGAAAGAACAGGTTAACGACAGGGTGGAAAAAATTCAGCTTGATATGGCCTGAATTCCCCAAAAGGAAAAGGTGACTGAATTAATTTTCCACAATCTATGATAAGTGACATGTATGCAGCCACATATTCTCAACTTCGAATTCTGATTCAAAGAACAACACGGACATCCAAATAAAAGGCAACCAGTTGGACATCTTAAGAATGCTAATCTAGAATAAACTGCAATACTGGACATGTTTTTGAGTAGTAGTGTAGCACTATGTTGCACTATGTTCTTGGAGACATTGTTTTCGAAGAGATGGACATCAGCTGTTGTTTAGGTGGTGGTTGTGCGGATACCGCGAGGACTGTAACTCTGTAGCGGGGCTTTTCTTTTTATTGTCTTTCGGCTGTGTGTATACATAATGACTATGGTTATTGCGTTGTTGCAGAGGCCGTGTGTAATTTGTATCTCCGCGATATTAATATACTTCTCTTTATCAAAAAAAAGTACGGTACATGATAAGTTGAAGATTATGCATTATCCTTGTCAGTTTGCAGTTCAACCTACTAAGGTTCTCTGCTATTTTGTCTCACATCCGGCTAGGCGAGAGGACTCGTATGCGGTGACACGGCAATTTTTAGTCCATACCTTCCAGGACGGCGGTGGGGGCTGATCGAGAGCGACGGCCTTGAGCTGTTGCAGCCACACACGCACCGCCTCCTCGTTCACGGACCGCCGCTCGGCGTCTCTCAGGCCGGCCTCCAGCAGACTGAGGGTGCCCCTCATCTCCTCCAGATCGGCTTTGCAGTTCCTCCACAGTCCGGCCATCGGACTGCCTGCAGCCGCCCCAACATTCCGGATTGCCTGCTTCACGGCCATCGAGATGACCATCGCCTCCATGAGCGACACCAACAGCTATTACAGATCTATTCCTCTACCACATACCACCACCAGCAAGGCTCTTCATCTCCCTGAATGGCTAGCAGAGTACCCTTTGAGCCATTTACACTTCTCTACTTGTTTGTCTTTTTTTTGCAGGCTTCTCCACTTGTTGAGTTGTTGCAGCCACACACGAACTGCCTCCTCGTAACTGGGTCCCAACGTGTCCATGTCCCTTACTAACAACATCACGCGTCATTAGCAGTGCTACTTAAGAAATGAAAGAGATTCAGGTTAATTAAGGTTGACACACTGTGGTTTCCAAAGTTAAAAGAATGTCGAATTACTAGTGTTTGCCAAATTATCTGAATTTTCTAAGATTTATTTAAGTTCCACACAAACCATGAACACATTGTCAAATGTTACCTCACTGAGTGCCATATCTGATAAATGATCATCTATCATACATTGCATACCATTTGTGTTCTTCACATTTCAGCAATGCCTCATGTATCAAATTCAGGTACAGTAAACACTCTACTTAAATTTCAATTTTAATCACATACGTACATATTAAAATGAGTGAATCTATATACAAACGAGTCTAAATTCACTTATTTTAGAATGCATGTAGCTAAAATTAAAATAACTTATAAAATTGAACGGAGGAAGTACTTCAACCGCAGTGCAAACGACCATGTTTACAGATAGTCAATACTTAATTGTTAAGTGGAAGTGAATTTCGTTTCATCGCCCCAAATTGACACGTGCTTTTGCACAAACAGATGAGCAAAGCCTAAACAAATAAAAACAGAGTTTCAACAGAATGTTACACATAACTGAAACAAGAATATAACTTCATTTCCAAACATACCACGTGATAGATTGGCAAGAATAGGCTAACAAGTACCAAAACATCTCAAAAATTACAGATCAACTATTATTAATAGTGGCTATACAGACTAGGCGCCAAAAAATTCGAAGATAACAAAAACTGGACATAATTCAAATATCCAGTGTGTAACTCGTCACCCTTATTAAAGATACCCAGTAGGACCGCAAGCAACCGAGTGCATCCAGACTCCAAACAACCTCGTTGATCCTCTGGTAGTCGGAACGACCACATGTGAATGCAGTAAGTAGCGCGATGAACAACCAGCAAAAAAAGTCACGTTTCTAAACTGTTTAAAATCACATCATTCCTGCAATTTCATATTGTCCAAACAAAAGCACATACATTTATGCGTATACTAGTTTTAGTAGTTTTATCCCAAACAAAGTAGCAACACTGGTGGGAGGAGTTATGCTAAACTTAAAATAAATTGATCTCCAAATTTTATGTGCAAAATTACGAGAGATAAAAAGATGTTCCACCTTTCTGGATCACCACAGAAAACACACTTAGTACAACACATCCATCGCCATTAATGAGGTTGTCCTTGATTAGCAATTCTCTACGATAAAAAAATCATATAAAAATCTTGATTTTTAGCGGCACTTTCATTTTTCAAAAGTATTTACGCAGAAAACCTAGTGGTTTCATTCATTAAATCACCATAGAATGATTAAATTATGAACACATCTAATGGCGTTAGTTTCCAGTTGAAAGAATCTGGTAGATTGAAAAGTGACATCGTCGTCAACCTCTCCACTAGATGGAGCCACCAATCCCATTTATCCCCCACCAAGGATCTTCTGAACACTACTAGGAAAATAGCTATAGGAGTAATCATATTCTGGATACCCGTGACGCACCGTTTGTTTGGTGCGTCACGGCTATGTACCCGTGGCGCACCAAACACCAGTGGGCCTCGGTGCGTCACGCCTAAGGGCATACCCGTGACGCACCAAATAAACGGTGCGTCACGGCTATAGGTGGGTGTTCGGTGGATACCATAGCCGTGGGCAAAGATAGCCGTGACGCACCATATGTTTGGTGCGTCACGGGTATTGCAATAGCCGTGACACACCAAACATATGGTGCGTCACGGCTATGGTATCCACCGAAATTTTCCCTCCACACCCCCTCCCCCTTGGGACCGCCTTTCTAATTTTTTCACGGAAGATTTCCATGTCTAAAAATCATCAAAAAATAAATTCCTTATAGATGCACGGAGAGTTTAAGGTATACTTTTTTAACAAAATTTGAAATATGTATTTCGACTTTCTGAGCAAAAGTTCGTTAAAAAAAGTAAAATGGGCATAACTTTTGCATATAATGTCGGAATTTAAAGTTCAATATACCAACGGAAACTAGAGAGAAAAAAAAGGAACACAACCTCACTGGCCTTCGGCCTGTGAACCTTTTTTTAGATTCTCCAAATTCCGAAAGGAAAATAAAGTTATGACCGTTTGAAGATTTTTTACTACAAAATAAAAAAATAAAAATTAAATAAATAAAGATAGGCGTGACGCACCACATGTATGGTACGTCACGGCTAATACGTCACGGCTACGTCTGGGCAGAAATTTTCGAATTTCGAACCCGGGACCTATATATACTCCCCCTCCTCCTCATTCCTCCACTCTTCTCCATTCCCTTCTCATTTCTTTTTTCTCCTTCCTCCACTCTCCATTCTCTCTTCTTTCTCTCTTCTCCCTTCCTCCTCCTACCACCACCACCACCACCATCACCACCACCACCATCACCACCACCATCACCACCACCACCACCACCACCACCACCACCACAACCACCACCACCACAACCACCACCACCACCACCTCACATCCACTCCGGCGACCACATCCTAGTGTCTACTCCGACGACCTCTACTCCGGCGGCGACCTATACTCCGGCGACCACCTCTACTCCGGCGGCCATCCCCTCTCCGGCGACCTCCTCCACTACCGCGGCCACCTCCTCTCCGGCGTCCTCCTCCACTACCGCGGCCACCTCCACTCCGGTGACCACCCTCCACTCCGGCCTCTCTGTTTTCGTTTTTCAAAATTTCAAAATTTTGGGCGGCCAGATCTGGATCTGTCCCGATTTTTTTTAAAATTTTAAAATCAATAGCCGTGATGCACCATCCATGCGGTGCGCCACGGGTAACTAAAGATAGCCGTGACGCACCAAACAGGCGGTGCGCCACGGGTAAACGAGATAGCCGTGAGCACCAAAACAGGTGCGTCACAGCTATTTTAATAGGCGCGGCGTGATAGCCGTGACGCACCATGGTGCGTCACGGGTATGAAATTTGGTGCGTCACGCATTAGCCTTTTCCTAGTAGTGGAAGGTAATATTTGGTGATTATGGTTAATAAGCTGCGAGGCTAAAATATTTTTTTTGTGTTATAATACTATATAACGAAGGGTACTGTAATGACAGTGGTGTAACCCTTAGCCAAGGATCTTCCCAAAATCTGATACTCCGTCCATCATCACGTGTGTATGATATACGATCAAATAAATCATTTTTAACCCTATGACCCCTTTCCAATATGTGGAGTCGGTCGGCCTCGAGTCAGCATCTGAGCTAAAGGCATTCCTTTAATATAATTATTATATAGCAACTCATCTTATGCCACACATATTCTTCTTTTAAGAGTTTAAATAGTCATTTGTTAAGTAAACATCAATTCTTAATATCTAAAACTTCGAATCCAAGATCACCCTGATCTTTAGGTCTGTAAACAATATTACACTTGTTAAGATGATATTGCTTTTTTACCCGGTCACTTTGCCAAAAGAAATACCTCTCTACTTTATTCACTCATTTACCTGCTAATACTCCCTTCATCCTACGACAGATGACTTCCATTTATTCTACGTACATACATGTTTGGATAAAAAGAAGTCATCTATTTTGGAAGGGAGGGAGGTTGAAGTATATGTCATCAATCATATAAGGATATAATTTCTCTTTACTTCGGTCAATGGTCGCAGAGTCTGCACTTGCTCCATCACTCCCGTTAGTCAAAAGGCCATCAACCATGCATTTTTTCCGAGCACGTGACGTGACTAGATAGAGAGTGCGCTGACTGGCCTTTCATCACGGCTGACGCATCGGCTGATGCTCACATATACGCTTTATTTATACAGTGAGTGCTACCATCCCAACTCCAACTCAGAGTCTCAGACAGAGATCCACTGCAGGCAGGACATGGCGGGGGAGAATGAGCTGACGCTGGTGGGCATGTGGGCGAGCCCCTTCGTGACGAGGGCGAAGCTGGCGCTCCACCTCAAGGGCCTCAGCTACGACTACGTCGAGGAGGACCTCCGCAACAAGAGCGACCTCCTGCTGCGCTCCAACCCCGTCCACAAGGTCGTGCCCGTCCTCCTCCACGCCGGCAGGCCCGTCTGCGAGTCGCACACCTTATCATGCAGTACATCGACGAGGCCTTCCCCGCTGGACCGTCCCTCCTCCCCGCCGACCCCTACGAGCGCGCCACGGCCCGCTTCTGGGCGGCGTACATAGACGGCGAGGTGCTCAAGCCGTGGCAGGGAGTGTTCAGGGCCAAGACGGACGACGAGCGGGCCGAGTGGATGGCCCGGGCGCAGGCGGCGGCGGGCACTCTGGAGGGCAGCCTGAGGGAGTGCTCGCAGGGGAAAGAGGGAGGCTTCTTCGGCGGCGACAGCGTCGGGTACGTGGACGTGCTGCTGGGGAGCTCTATTCCCTGGGTGCGCGCCACCGCGGTCATCACCGGCGACGACCTCTTCGACGGCGCCAAGACCCCGCTCCTTGCTGCGTGGATGGAGCGCTTCGGCGAGCTCGACGCCGCCAAGGCGGTCTTCCAGGATGTTGACAAGGTGGTGGACTATGCCAAGATGGTAATGGCACACTTTGCGGCAGGGCCGACGGAATAATTTACTCAAATATGGAGCGTGAGCATCAACCATAGCGGCGTTGGCTGCACAAACCATGAACTTATATACATGACGCTACAGTATGACACCACGTTCTCAAATGTTCCCTCACTGAGTACCATTTGTGTTCTTCACGTTTCTTCAGATATATCAAGTTCAGGTACAGTAAACACCCTTTTGGAGCTGCCACAAAAACCCAGCTTCAAGTGCAGTGCAAACGACCGTGTTTAGAGATTGTCAATACTCAATTGCTAAGAGGGAACCAGGTAGAAGTGAGTTTGGTTTCATCGCCCCATATCGACGCGTGCTTAAACAGATGTGCACACACTAAACAGAGAAAACAGAGTTTCTACAGAATGTTACGTAGATTCGGCCATTCGGGGACGGACACGAGGATACCACTTCACTTCCAAACAAGTATTTAGTACTACCTCCGATCCAAATTAATGGTCGCACATTCACACAAGGCTTAGGCAAAACTTTGGCTAGCCCTCCGACCATTAATTCGGATCGGAGAGAGTATAAAACAACTAGTTTAGCATAAAGTTCGAAAAAACGCCGGTTTAGTGCCATACTGCAAAAAAACATCACTCTAGAACTGAAAGTTTCGGAGTCGAGCTAATCATGGATTATTTGGTAATTGACATCCAAACTGATGGGTGGGGCCTGTTTGTCCGTGCTGAGGACAAAAGGTGGCCGTTTCTGGGTGCCACATGTACATCCCAAATGAAAGAAACATAATATCTAAAAAAAGGTAACAAAAAAGGCCCATATTCCCGGTCCCGTCCTGCGTCGGCCACCCTCCCTCATCCTGCTCGACTCCGGCTAGCATGGGTCCACGCACGGTACGCGCATGGCCGATGAGGCAAGGTTGATGGCACGGCTCATGGTCAGCAAGGCGGCAGCGAAGTGCACGCTCCCCGGCTTCCTCTCCGTGCGGGAGGACCACCATGGGGATGGCCAGGGAGCCGTAGATCACCGTCAAGTGCTCGTCTCCAGCCACCTCCGACCAAATCGAGCTAAGCGACGTCATCGTCCTTCTCCCTCACATACACTGGTGCTTTTCGGGAAGCTCGTAATCGAGCTAAGCGACGTCATCTTTCCCACCTGCAGCTCAGCGCGGCCCGACGACTTTGGACTGGGAGCGGCCGCGAGGGCTCAAGCTCGGCCCGCTCCTTACACGTAGTCAGTATGGATGTTACTTTTTTTTTAATTTACTCTTTACCTTATTTTTCTGATCCTCAATACTCTTGAGGTAAAAAAGGGGGGGGATCTAAGGAGGGGCTGAAGGGCCAGCCGTGCCGCTCTGAGGGAGCACACAGGGGTCGGCGCAGAGGTTGGGGAATCGTGGCTGGGCTCGTGGACTTTTGACCGAGCTCATGGGCAGGCGCCACACCGGCAGTGTTCTGGGCCCTATCCCACGGCACGGAGGTTGGGGAATCGTGGTCGGGCCGCCGGCGGGTGGGTTCTTGGAAGATGGTGAAATCAAGCGATCTTCGCGCCAACCCCAGTTGTCGGGGGGCTACCTCCGGGTAGGGCTAAGCTTGGTATGAACTGGTGTCCAAGGAGTGGATACCGAGATAAAGATAACCGGGTTGAGTACCCGGACCGAGTTAACTATTACCGAGATAAATCTATCTCGGTAAGAGGTACCATGTGTGACATATTGCAGATGGATTGACGAACGGATGGATCTTAGACCCTGCGGGTAAGGACACCCCGTCTCAGACCCAAGAAGGGAAGCCCTTGGAGTATTCTGGAAGGCCCACTTGAAGCCCACCCGCAATGCCTTGCGGGCTAAGTTAGGAAACTTGTAACCGACATAGGGTTGGAGTTAGGGTTTGAGACCTGGCCGCCTATATAAGGCCAGGAGAACCACCGGAAGAGGACCAAGCAATACCGCTCCACCAAAGCCTTGAGCTCGAGATTGTACTCTCGACTTGAGCGATCATCTTTGTAACCGATCTATTCGATAATACAGATCGACAGAGACAGGAGTAAGGGTTTTACCTCTACGAGGACCCCGAACCTGGGTAAATTGTGCCCCCTGTCTAGCCGACGACCGGCACCAGCGCTCATGGGTTCTCCTATTCGAAACCCTATAGGTTCACCTGAGGGATTTGCCGAGCAACATATTCGACAATTGGCGCCGTCTGTGGGAACGGCGGGCGCTAGTTCTCCGGCATCATCGGCTTCATCATCCAACTCACATTGGAAACCTTCGACTTCGGCTCCAACCAATCCTATTCGGATCGGATCTGTCGTGGTCACCCCTCACTCGCCGGAATCACGCCCGGTATTCAGCGATCTGGAGAAGAGCGTCAGCTTGACGTTCGGAAGCTTGAAGTTCTACACCAACAAGGACGGGATCCTCCACTTCCCTGAAGAATCAGGATCTGAGTCAGAAGCCGTCGACTCGCGCCCCCATCTGGAGAAAAGCGGTGAGTCCATCCGCTTCAACACCAGCGACTACCATACCCTCTCGACAGAGGAACCTTCGCAGATCCAGAAAGCTTTCCGAGCAACGCCTAGGACGAACGGGCCACGACTGGCTCAAGTCTGCATGGCAGGATCGGAACAAACCCCAGAAACAGAACAAAGCGCTGCAGAGCACGCTGAGATTGGCGTCTCGCGGGACGCCTGGGACCGAGCCAAAGAAGCTTTGCGAACAAGCAAGCCGCCCGTGGCAGGAGCGCCACACGAAGATATGGTCGCCTACCACTACCATCTAGTGAGAGCGGCCACAGCTATCAAAGAAGCTCGGAGAGACCTGGCGCATCGGAAGAGATTGGCGGATGAATCAAGTCAACGTCGGGCTGAGCTGTCCCTAACACCTTCGGTCGGAACTCGACCCACAAGGAAGGGATACGCATCAAGAACAAGATCCATGGACGCCGAGTCCCTGGGAGGGATCAGTAAGTCACTCGCACCTTCCCTTATGCGGGTTGACGAGGACGGAAACGTCTACCCGCAAACTCCTGCTGCCGCCGTCCTGGCCGCAGCAACCTACATGCAGATGAACCAGCCAGCGGAGAACGACCCGCGAGCAGAGCAGTATAAACATGTTCGGAAGGGATTGGGCATGGCAGCCTCAAGGATCGCCTCCTACGACCGCAGGAAAGCTGCCGAACAGCAAGAGAAGGAAAAAGAAAAAGAGGCATCGCGCAAGCATAGGAACACTTCGCCTAGGAGAGACAAATCACCTCGCCGTGGTCGAGGAAAAGAAGCTCGGCGATGCGGTGATAGTCGAAGCAGCAGCGAAGGTAGCCCAAGAAATACAAATTCGCGGCGTCATAGCAGCCGCTCGCGGAATCGCAGCAAAGAGCCAAGGAAGGAAACTGATTGCGACCAGCCAGGATATAACGCGTGGTCAGATATCGCGCAAAACAATGTGGACAAGGCAAGAGCTGCAAGGAACCGCGCGCGCTCCTCGTCCAGTTCTTCGGATGACGAGACCTGCGACGCGCTGTGTTTCGCCCGCAGCATCCGCGAGGCACCCCTACCCAAGAGATTCAAGCTCAGCACAGAAGTCATGAAATACGATGGTTCACTCGAACCTTCGTCGTGGCTAAACGACTACCTCACGGCAGTAAAATGCCAACGTGGGAATAAAAACACGGCTATGCAGTACCTCAACCTGCACTTGGTCGGCGCGGCACGCAGCTGGCTGGAAGCAAGGCCAAAGTCCTGTTACACATCGTGGGATGACCTGCACTACGATTTCTGCAAGAACTTCCAGGCCACTTACAAGAGACCAGCAACCATTGAAGAACTGCGGGCCTGCAAGCAGAAGAGCGGCGAATCCACCCGCGAGTACATTCAGCGATGGACAACACTCAGGAACACCGCGGGAAATATCTCAGAAGAAGTAGCGGTTGAGGCCTTCGCGAAAGGCGCCCGACGAACTGCTTTCAGAGAAGAGCTGGGCCGAGCAGCACCCAAAACTATTGGGGAACTGATGATCATAGCCGACAAATGGGCTAACGGAGAAGACGTGGTGCGCAACGAGAGGGCATCATCGCCCGCGCCCGAAGAAGACCGCCATGGTCGAAAGAAAAGGAGAAAATACTACGATCACGACGATCGGGAAGAGATGGTAGCGGCAGAATTCACACGAAGCCAAGATAATGGGCGCCGCGGGAGTCGCGAGTGGAAACCAAAAGCTGGAGAAAAAAGCCCCGAGGAGGACCTAAATGCGTACTGCTCGCTACATCTATTTACAGATAAGCGCACGGGCAAAACTAAGGCAATGCACCTCCTCAAGGATTGCCGAAAGTTCATCGACATCCACGAGGCCTTCTCGAAGAAAAGCAGATCAGCAGCTAATCAAAACTACCCGCCGCTCCCAGGAGGAGAACATCAAGGGTTCCAGCCGCCACTACCCCTACCTCCACTAGGAAATCCAAACATGGCGCTAGCAGCACTAAACGCGCCACCCGCACCAAACGCAGGAGCTAACGCGTACCCGAACCCGGCTGGACAGTTAGGGATGATACAAAAAGTCTGCCCATCCCGCAGAGCTCAGAAGACAAACACGCGGCAACTGTGCATGGCTGTCCAAACCCCGCCAACAAAGCCCGAGTACCTGAAGATGGCGGACCAATCGATCACCTTCTCGATAGAAGACCACCCGCCACGAGTCTATCGACCGGGACACGCTGCCTTGGTAATCCAAGCACAAATTGGTAATTATGAACTGGCTCGCGTATTCATGGACGGAGGCAGCGGCATCAACATTATCTACGCGGATACGCTCCACCGGATAAACAGGAACCTGGACGGACTTGCAGAGTCAGAAACATCCTTCCACGGGATAGTTCCAGGAAAGGCGATCCGCCCACTCGGAACAATTAACCTAGAGGTTGTGTTGGGCAATCGACGCAACTACAGAATAGAATTCCTCGACTTTGAAGTAGTCGACTGGCCCTCACAGTACCACGCCATTCTTGGTCGAACAGCGTTCGCCAGGTTCATGGCAGTACCACATTACGCGTACCTGAAGCTCAAGTTACCCAGAGAATATGGTGTAATAACCATCGACGGATATTTCCGGAAGTCCAACAAATGCGACATCGAGTTCAACGAGATCGCAAAATCTTTCGGTATGCAAGAAGAACTGCAGGAGCTGGCAAGGACCACGGACCACTCCGTGATGCCGAAAAACGCGCCAGAATTGGAGTTCAGCACCAACAGCGACACCCGAAAACATCAGGTGCACCCGACAGATTCTGCGAAGACAGTGATGGTCTCAACTACCCTCTCGCCAGCATAGGAAAGCGCGCTCGTCGAACTCCTCCGTGAGTACTGGGAAATTTTCGCTTGGCAGCCCTCAGATATGTCAGGAATACCCAGGGAGTTCGCCGAGCACTCACTCGAAGTCTTCAAGGATGCAAAACCCATCAAGCAGACCACTCGATGGTTTTCAGAACCCAAGCAGAAAGCGCTTGGAGAAGAAGTAAACAGATTGCTAGCAGCAAAATTCATCAGGGAGATCAAGATATCCACCTGGTTAGCAAACCCGGTGCTGGTTCCAAAGAAGAACACTGACATCCTTCGAGTGTGCATTGACTACACGTCATTAAATAAGCACTTCCCCAAGGATAACTTTCCCCTCCCGCGAATCGACCAGATCGTGGACTCTACTGCGGGATGTCAACGCCTCTCTTTCCTGGACGCCTATTCGGGATATAATCAGATCCGGATGAAGCAGGAAGACGAGGAAAAGAAAGCATTCATCACACCACACGGTGTGTACTGCTACACGACAATGCCCTTCGGGCTCAAGAACGCATGCGCGACATATCAGTGATGCATGCAAAAAATGCCTCGCCAAGCTCATTGGCAAGAACGTACAAGTGTACGTTGATGACATCGTCATCAAGACTCGAGTAGAGGATACACTCCTCGAGGACATTAGAGAAACATTTGACGCCCTCAACGCATACAGGATCAAGCTCAATCCGACAAAATACGTCTTTGGCGTCCTAGCAGGAAAACTTCTCGGGTACCTGGTATCCGCCATAGGCATCGAAGCCAACCCGGAGAAAATACAAGCAATCTTGACAATGAAGGAGCCAACCAATCTACGCGGAGTCCAACAGCTCGCAGGGCAACTAGCCGCCTTGAGCAGATTTATCGCACGATTGGGCGAGCAGGCATTACCCTTCTACAAGCTGTTGAAGAAGACGGACAAGCTTGAGTGAACACCAGAGGCTAAGCAGGCATTCGCATACCTGAAACGATCATTGCAAAGCAAGCGCATCCTTGCAACACCGCAAGAGAGGGAGCCACTATACCTATACCTAGCCGCAATAAACCAGGTCATCAGCACGGCAATTGTAGTCGAACGACCTGAGGAGGGCAAGGCATATGGAGTCCAACGACCAATCTACTACATCAGTGAAGTGCTCTCGCCGTGCAAGCAACGATAACCTCACTACCAGAAGCTCGCTTATGGAGTTGTTCTCACGGCTCGAAAGCTCAAGCACTACTTCCAGGAACACACCATAACAGTGGTTAATGATGCATCACTCGGTACAATCATGAACAACCCAATGGCATCTGGACGAATAGCAAAATGGAGCATCGAGCTGGGCGCTTGGGACATCATCTATGCAGGGCGCAATTCAGTAAAATCCCAGGTACTCGTGGAGTTCCTGAGCGAGTGGACAGAGCTACAAACGCCCGGGCCGCCAGAATACACGAGTAATTGGATCATGTACTTCGATGGGTCCAAGAGAAACGAGGGAGCAGGAGCTGGGATCGTCCTAATATCACCTAGAGGGGACAAACTGCAGTACGTCCTCCGATTGGATTTTCCACCTGATGATCCAGCATCAAACAACGACGCAGAATATGAAGCTCTGTTGCATGGGATGAAGATGGCAGTTGCGTGTGGAGCCACCCGACTAATGATCTACGGCGACTCCAATCTCATCGTGCAACAGACAATGAAGGAATGCGACGCTATCGCTGAAAACATGGTCGCCTATCGTGACATGTACAACCTACTCGAAGGAAGTTTCAAAGGATGCGAGCTGAAGCATATTGCAAGATCCAGCAACGAAGAAGCAGACATGCTGGCAAACATTGGTTCCACAAACACACCCATACCGCCAGGGATATATTTCAAGCGGATGACTAGACGATCAGTCAAAATCAAGAAAACTGCAGACGTACCCACAACATCGGAGACAGAGGTCAGCCCGCAGGTTGCTATTATCGAGTTCATTCATCATATTTCGCGACAAGTTTTTCTGGTCGAGCCAGTCTGGACACAGAAATACCTCGACTACTTGTCCGCAAAACAGCTCCCAGCAGATCCACGTGAGGCTCGACAGATAGTCAGGCGAAGCAAATCCTTTCGGGTGATCAACGGAGAGCTATACAAGCAGAGCATCTCAGGCATACTGCAACGATGCATAGCACCCAAGGATGGCAAAGAATTATTGCAAGATATCCATCAAGGAGATTGTGGACATCATGCTAGCTGGAAAGCAATCATGGGAAAAGCCTTCCGAGCAGAATTCTACTGGCTTACAGCAGCCAGAGACGCAAAGGAACTGGTCGACAGGTGCAACGCTTGCCAGCGATTCGCACCGAAACCGCACGCACCCGCTACGGAATTGCATATGATACCCATCGCCTGGCCCTTTGCACACTTGGGGCTGGACATGGTAGGACCACTACGCAAGTCCACGCCAGGTGGATACACACACTTGCTGGTCGCAGTTGACAAATTTACCAAATGGATTGAAGCCATGCCGGTAACCTCGGCTAGCGCCCAGTGTGCCATTAAATTCCTCGACTCCATCGTATGCAGGTTTGGAGTACCACACGACATCATTACAGACAATGGTACTAACTTCACGGCAAAGGAAACCCAGCAGTTCTATGAAGAAAAGGGCATCAACTTCAAATTTGCCTCAGTTGCCCATCCACAAACCAACGGCCAAGTCGAAAAATCCAACAGATTAGTTTCGACTGGCATCAAGAAACGTCTACTCGATCGTCTACACCCGGCAGCAGGACATTGGGCAGAAGAGCTACCCTTCGTTCTATGGAGCCTCCGCACAACTCCAAATCGATCCACAAACTACACACCATTTTTCATGGTCTACGGGGCCGAAGCAGTCCTTCCCGAGGACGTCAGGTTCAGCGCCCCACGGGTTTTTGCTTACAGCGAAGAAACCTCCAACAGGGCACTCGCAGATGATATGGACGCACTCGACGAAATGCGCGATATTGCACTCGCAAGATCCGCAGTATACCAGCAGTCGCTGCGAAACTATCACAGTCGCCGCATACGCCACAGGGCCTTCGCAGTAGGAGATCTGGTGCTACGGCTCAAGCAGAAGGAAGGACACAAGCTCGAGCCACCATGGGAAGGACCCTTCATAATACACGAAGTTATCCCAGGTGGCGCCTATCGACTGAAGAACCCGGCGACTGGAGGCATCTATTTCAATCCTTCGAATGTTGCACAACTCCGCAAATTTTATCCCTAGATCTATTTTAAATAGCAATAATAAGGCTATACTAGCCATCTTGTAGCTCGAAAGAAAAACACATGACTTCTCAGTCATTGCAATAAAATACATTGTTTTTCAACCATAGATACTCGAGTTCTCCATCCTTACATGCTAAAAGCAACAGGTATACATCCCACAAACACACGGGGGCTACGCCTAACACAACATCACAGGAAGAAATTTATATATACAAGGTAAACACCTTACAACAGTTTTTACAAACTACACATCGAAAACAGGATACATACATCCTACATTTACACATGGCGATGAGCATTCTCAGCCGCCAAAACCCGGTCTACCGCAGCAGAGGTCAATCGAATAATTTCTTCTGCCGCGGGTTAAACAACCCTATAATGAGGAGAAAGATCGACGGTTGGACCATCAGGAAGTCTAGCTACGGAGTTGAAATTCACCTCAGGATGCCACAACCGGACGAAAGAAAGGGCCACTACCGAGCCGCAAATCATCTGATTGCGAACACACTCGCGGATTTCTCCTTCTCGCCCGAACACCCTGAGAAGGTGGCTCCAATCCTCAGGACCCCTCTCCAACGGATAAAAAGCGGCGTTCATTGCAATCAGCACCTCGTGAAAGGAACTCACGAGTATCTTCGCCTGTATGACCCGGAACTTCAAGGTATCCAGCACAAAACCTCGACTACGATCGGACCAAAAGTTATTCGCATGGGGTTTTGAGCTGCCAGATTCCTGAAGGATGTGGTTCTCCACCCACTGTTTCTCGCTCCTATCATCTGGCTGAACAATTGGAAAACAAAGGTATATGGTCAACGAAAAGTATAGGACAAAAGAAGACCAGGGGGCTGAACTACTTACGGAGCAAATCATTGGCAACATACGCCAATTCATCCATCACAAACTACTCGCGTTCAGTCACCAGCTTTCGCTTGGACTTGGCTACATCCGCTATCCCACGCAATGCTTTTAGCTTGCGTTCACTGTCCGCCACACGATCACGGAGGCCCGCAAAGGTGCCAACAACAACAACGAGAGGATTTGCTGGGGTAGCAGATCCACCTGAAGACTCCGCAGCAGCCCTGACTACCTGAAAGAATACATGGAAATTGAAGGAATAAGATGCCCTCATTCGAGATATAACAACTACCTATTCGACAGGTGCTCAGGGGCTACTCCCATCGGGAGCAAACACACAACAAATCAGTCACAGGAAGCGTCTCAGAAAAACATCTCGATTAAACGATGAAAATACGAGAATGCATCCCAAGGTTCATTACAATCAAAAGAGTGAACTACAAAGAAAAGATAACTAAGGAGCTGCAGATGTGCTTCCACTCGCTACGGTGCCTCCCCTGGCACGGGCGAACAACTCGGATAACTTCCGAGCAAGGACTCCGGCTGGCTCGCCAAAACGACGAAGCCCTACCTTTTTGCCCGTGGAAGGATCGACAGGAAGGTCCGAGTACGCCTCTTCCAGGCCGCTGACTCCATGCGCCAGCGCAAACTGGATGGCGGTCTTCGCCCCAGACTCCGACTGCACGACTGCGTAGGCACCAAGGAGATTGCTCTCCGAGAAAATCTTCAAAAAATCGCCCAATGCAGGTGGAGACACGGCATTGACAAGGAGGCCACGGTGAAGTTGCGTCAGCACCCGAACGACATCGCCAATCAGGGTGCAAATCCCTTCGGCGTGCCTCCTGAGCTGGGCGCAAGAATCCGTCAGCGCATCCACCCGCTGGACCCCAGGAAGCTCCAGTGGAACGCCCAGAAGACCTGCGAAGAAAAAATGTTAAAATCCAGGAACCTATCAGACAATTTAAAGACGACGATAAGGCCAAAAGCTACTTACCCGCAAAGCGTTCGGCCAAAGGACGAAGGAAGTCGACAAGATCGGAGTCCGCCTTGGTACCGGCCTCCTCCAGATTCTTCAGAGCTTCCCGGCAGTCGCAAGCTTTCCTTCAAGGTCAGCCGACAGCATGCGAGAGGACTCAAGTTCCTCTCGAATAGCTGCCAGCTGAGCCTCTTGAGCAGTTGCCCGAGTGGAGGCATCCGCCTTCCCGGCCTTCATAGACTCGAGTTGAGCTGTGCAGCAATGATTATCAGAAACAAAGAGATTACCTCGAAGGAGCTCGTTCTCGCTGGCGAGTCGATCACGATCCGCCCGAAGGATCCCGCAGTCCGCTTCAGCAAGAACGACACGGCGACCGACGGCCGCAAGGGAGTCGATGAGAGTCTGCAAAGGACATGAAGATAGTGGAATCAGAAGGGATAAATTTGAGCCTATACACGATTGAAAACATTCGAGTATAGCCTCGGGGGCTACTCCCATCGGGAGCACTGTCGTGCACCCGATAAAGCCAGAAGAAAGGAAAAAAGTTTATTTTTAAGCCTGTAGCTGATCGCATGCGATCAACTATAGCCTTGGGGGCTACTCCCATCGGGAGCACTGCCGTGCACCCGATAAGAAACAGCAGCAAAGGTTTACTAGAGGAACAAGCAGCAAGGTTTACTTGGCCCTGGGCGAAGGAAAGGGGATCCGCGGAGCTACCCGACACCTCTTTTGGAGTCGAGGCCCCAGCAGCAAAACTAGGAATCCTGTATTCCGTAGTCGCCGCTGTAGGGTCCGCACCCGGCGAGTTCTGCACGGTGTCGGCGGTAGGGGTCCCACCCCGGTTTCAACCTTCTTCCTCTTGTCAGGACGGGAAGAGACGAATCTGCGTGGACTGATAGTTTGCAGACTACAATGAAGACAATATGTCAAAAGATGCGAAAGAAAAACGTTCGAGTAAAAGATCAAGAAGAGAAACTTACTCGTCGTCATCTTCATCATCCAACATATCCGCGTTCCAGGCGGTTTGGATATTAGGGAATGAAGGAGAAGGGGCGAGTGTGTGCAGCGGAGTCACGATGAGGGGCCCCTTCCCGGGCGATTCCTCCAAAGAGTTTTCCTTGGAGGTGGCCTCATCACCTTCCACTCGACGGCGCTTGCGCCGGAGAAGACCGTCATCCGAATCCTCCGCACTATCCGAGGAGTCACTCTCGGAGCTCGAGGAGACATCAGCAACACTGGTGTCGGCTGGGCCGTCCAAGTTACTTGCCAGCAAATCCGAGGCGTCCTCCCCGGATATTGGCGGGTAGAAGGTAGCCACGGCTAGGCTCTATCGAAGAAGACAGAAGGAAAGAAGAATTTCACTCAATCGAAAAACTTTCGAGCTGGAAAAAGACGAAGTTCAAAAGAAAAAAAATCAAAACTTACTTCAGCTGGTGGTGGCCTTGATGCCTCAAAAGCGGCTACTGGGCAGTCGGGGAAGGTATCACCCTCCTTTAAACTGGTGATAACCGCGATCTTCTTCTCGAATTCAGCATTCGAGAGTTCCTCTCGACTCACGCGGCTAGGATCTTCGACGCCCTGGTACTCCCACATCGCGGATGGCCTATCCTGAAGGGGCTGAACCCTGCGTTTGAGGAAGACACTTGCCAAGTGCAGGCCGTTCAGCGCGATTCCTGCGGCTTGATCGCGGAGAGTGGCCACCTTGGCGAGTAGAGGAGTGACAACCCGGATCTCTTCAGCCGAGAGTTTGTGCGCCCAAGACTTCCTTTTCTTCAAAACAGCGAATGGATGGAATTCGTTGACTCCACCCGCGCTGTTGTCGGTGACGTAAAACCATTTTTTTTCCTCCATCCTTGGGCAGAATCGATGAAGTTCATCGTGAAGTAGCCGTTCTCGGACTTCGCCTGGATCTCGAAGCCGTCGGTGCACAGCGGCTCCCCGAGTTCAGTCTCCACCCGCGATCTCTCGCGAAAGACGCGCACCTTGAAGAGGGCCTTCGAGAGGCCCCAATGAGGGCGAATGCCCAGAAAGCACTCGCAAAGGACAATGAAGCACAAGATGTGCTGCATTTCGTTTGGAGGCAGGTCATGGAGCTGTATGCCGTAGACATACAGCAGAGCCATGAGGAAAGGGTGAAGAGGGAGTGAAAGCCCGCGCGATACGTGATCCACAAAGATCACGCGTTCATTCGCGCGGGGGTTAGGTACCTCCTCTTTCTTGCATAGGCGTACCCGTTTCTCCGCTTCAGAAGGCAGCAGTCCGTCTCGCTGCATCCCCTTGATACTTTTGGCCGTGGTGTTGGGCGAGCGCCAATCGCCCGAGCGCGGTGCAGGTAGCGCTGGAACCTCTCCTGACGCCCTTGACGACGAGGCGGCAGTACCGCGTTTCTTGCCTCCCGCCATTGCTGCTAGCACGAGCTCGAAGAGAGAGGAGATGGAGCGCGAGGAAGACGATTAGCGAGGAAGGCAAAGGCTGGGAAATTTTCACCGTTTCACCAAGGCCTGCATTGGTACACAGAGCCAGTCGATCCTGGCCGCTTGATGAGCCGCGTGGCATCCATCGCGGCCGCCGCGTGCGAAGGTGAAACGAAGGGGCGGCGGATGCTGTTTCGTGCCACGATCCTAACAGTGGATCGTGCGCATTTACTGCGTGCAGTTCGCGTAAAAACCGGGAACGACGTCTCGTTTCCGGTCAAAAAGCTGACAAGGCGGGCCAACACTTCTGCTCTTACTCCGTCACGTCCCATCGGGAGGATAAAAGTGCGCCATGACGTCATAGCATGCATCATCAAGCTGAAGAATCTTTCGAGTGGAAAGTTCAAACGCGAAAATAACTTCGCATGGATAAAAATCCTTCGAATAAAAGTCCAAACACGGAAATAACTTCGTATGGACAAATTATGACGTGAAATTTCTTTCACAGGAAAAAATACCCCAAACACGAAAATTCTTTCGTATGGGCATGAAAATCCGAACACGAAAATTCTTTCGTATGGACAAGGGACCGTAAACTCAAAACTACACGAATAGGCAGATCCTGCCATTCATTCATACGATGTCTACACATCACAAACCTGGATTGTTCAGCCGACTAGGTACATCCGGATGCCATATTCTTTCGAATATGAAGGTAAGACCCAATAGATCTCTCTTGAGGGCCTCGAATCGCACTCAAGCTGCGTCCTCCGGTATAATTCCGTGTCAACAACACGAAGAAAAATCCTAGCGGACGCGCCGGGTACCCCCATAGGTTAAGTTCGACTCGGTAAGACCACTACGGCCCAGTCGCAACGATCACCTCATCGGGTTCGAGTCGGAGGTCTCGAATCTGTGTAGGCCAGAATTGTTTTTGCCCTAGTTGCAATTAATTGGCCCTGATCTTTCGGGAGAGTCAAGCTACTGCGCGATATCCTTCTGCGATAAACAGCCATAAAAACAGGCACTTTCATTACTCGATACTCGGGTGTAAAAGCTCATCATGCAGGGTACACACCCTCTAAAAAGGAAACGACCATACTGGTTATCCGAAACAAAGAAGAATGAAAAGTTTGACCGTCTGCTCGACTGGAAAAATCCCAATCGAGCAAACGCTCGGGGGCTACTGACGAAGGGATGGATCTTAGACCCTGCGGGTAAGGACACCCCGTCTCAGGCCCAAGGTTAAGGCCCAAGAAGGGAAGCCCTTGGAGTATTCTGGAAGGCCCACTTGAAGCCCACCCGCAATGCCTTGCGGGCTAAGTTAGGAAACTTGTAACCGACATAGGGTTAGATTTCGAGTCCTCTCCGGGTAGGGTTTGAGACCTGGCCGCCTATATAAGGCCAGGAGAACCACCGGAAGATGACCAAGCAATACCGCACCACCAAAGCCTTGAGCTCGAGATTGTACTCTCGACTTGAGCGATCATCTTTGTAACCGATCTATTCGATAATACAGATCGACAGAGGCAGGAGTAAGGGTTTTACCTCTACGAGGGCCCCGAACCTGGGTAAATTGTGCCCCCTGTCTAGCCGACGATCGCCACCAGCGCTCATGGGTTCTCCTATTCGCCACCACTGCCTAACCCTGTACGCTCTGTCAGTGGCCACCGAAATATAAGGTGGCCACACCCCTCCCGCGCGAGGGACGATGCAACCAGTAGTCATTTCCACTCCTTAGAGAAAATAGCCAGTGGGATCCTTCTTCTTCCTCTAGCTAGGAGAGCTCGAGGAGTTGTATCTCGGTTACACACATAAATTGAGACAGACAGGAAGGAGTAGGGGTGTTACCTCCACACGAGGGCCCTGAACCTGGGTAGATCCTTATGTTCGAAGTGTTCTGAGCGCACCTCTTAGTGTGCAATCCGTCCCTAGATACCTACAGTGTCCATCGGCCCCTATCTTAAGCCATCCTATGGCATCTGCCATGACGCCACCACGATAGTTGGCGCCCACCGTGGGGCCAGCAGCGGCGCTGGCTGGGGTTACTATCATGACGGGATCTTTGCTTCCTTCGGGCGAGCGTGTGGTTTGTGGCTTTATCTACAAATTCGGCTCCTTCGACTTCGTCATCGACAACACCGACGATTTTGGCGGCAAGGCGATTCCCGCTGGAGGCTCCGTCACCGGCTTCGGTACTCACCTGGTGCACCTCGTCACCGAGGTCACTCGCGGGTACACGGAGAAGGTGCTCGTGGCTGCAGATCCTCCCAAAGTCCGCGCGGTCCGCGACCGGCGTATCGATCGCCTCGCGGACAACATGGAAGTAATGGTGATCTCGCATGCTGCTGAAGCGTGAAAGGGTGCGGCCGGTGATACTGGTGCCGGTGTCGACGTAACTCGACCGGCTCGCAAGCCGTTGGAGACAAAGGAGAATCAACCAGGATATGTGGATCCCTCCACTTCGACCCCAAGGCCAGCTCCCCTCCAGGATATCATCGAGTATTCTCTCAAGTTCTATCAACCACTGATACAACTCTACGCACACTAAACGTTTTGCAATATCTAAGAAATAAAACTAGAGTAACAATACGGGTAAACAAGATAGTTTTGCAAGGTAATAAATACATGAAAGTAAAGTTAGTTGCTGCAGCAATAAAGTATACTAAATAAATATAAACTAACAGTAACATGAGTGTAGAAAAGTGGTGGAAAGTGTGATGTATTTGTCCATAATTAAATAGTCAAATACAAGGTTGATATTTCTCTTTTATGTGGGAGAGGCAAAGCTAACAAGCTCTCACTATCCAATGATTGGAACTCTAGCAAACATCTGTAACTACTAGAAGATACATAAAGGTAAAAATAGCCAACCATAGCATTAAGATCAAAAGGTCCTCTTTATCCCATATGCTTTAATCACTAGATTGGGACTCATGTTTCTGTCACTCAAGCAACCCTCCCTCTAGCTTTCACCACATACTACAGACACTATGATGTGATCATGCGCGCATAAACATATGATGGCAACATAGGACTGTAACAAATTCAATATATAGCTCAAACCATCCATAAGGACTCAACAATCAATCGTATGAAAAAAGGGATCTACACAAACATGACATATGTGCAATAGATCATCTGCAAATAATTTATAACGTCAAACACCATGTTTACATAGGGAGGTACAGAGGTGTGTGGGAGAATGAACCACTATATACAAGGAGGAATTGATGATGGAGATGGTTGTGAAGACGGTGGAGAGGATGGAGAAAGGGCAGCACGTGAGGTGTAGGGTGGCGGCCGGCGGCGCAGGCCGGCCATCATGGGGGAGCGTCGCCCCGTAGCCCCTTCCTCCATGACTTCTTGGTGCTTTAGATGAGCCCTCCCCCATGGAGATGAGGCCATGGGGGAGACAAAATTCGTGGCTTTTGGTGGCTGCCCAAGAGTTTTCCTCTCCTTATATGTGATGGGATAATGCACCACGGCCCTTCGATGGATGGCCCCTTGATCCAAGGGCTCTTGGGCACCTCTAGAACCTTCCTAAGACCCTAGCTTATCGGCCCTAATGAGGCCCAAAGTCTTGTCTTGGTCGAATCCATTAAATATGGTAAGAGTTGGACTCAATCACGTCATTGATTCCCGTAATCACGTAATCAGATATTTGTCCTCCAGTAAAACGGGTCCACGGGTCGCATACAAACTCGGATTGGTCTGTTCTTGGGCTTAAATGAAAGCTATGGAAATGACCAACAACTTTGTAGGCAATTTCATCTTCAATTGACGTTGTCTTCGGGGGTGAAACTAACGATCTCTAAAAATTGTTGGTGGACAGATTTCAGGAAAGTCAGAGTCCTTCTCCAACAAGTCTCCTTTTGTGTTTTCTTGTTAATTCCTACATATAAAAGTGTAAAACAAGAACTTGTGCACTTTGCAACCATTAGTATGTTAGTACAATAAATAATATAAAACCATAGTAAATACAGAGGACAATTGGTAGAAAACAAGCATGGAGCATAAAAAATTATAGATACGTTTGAGACGTATCAGCTACCGCAGTGGAGGTGTTGCGCCGTCTGGACGGCCCCGTCGAGCAACCACGGCCCATGCAGCCTCCCTCGAGCTGATCTTGCCTCGTGGTTGTGGCCACCACGATGGTGGTCACCTGTAAGCATCTCCTGCCCCTCCTCTCTTCCTCTCCTCTCTCTTCCTCCTCTCTCTCACTTCTCCCCTTGCTGTGGAACCAGGCCATCGAGCCCGAGTTCATGCCATGAGGAATGTTATGCTTGTGGCCATTTGGTACTGGTTAGAAAATGGAACTTTACCCAGCTTGTGATGTGATGTGGATATTATCTAGCCTGGCAGTGACTTATGGTTGCCCGTTGATGCTATGCATTTCTCTAAGACTTAGACCTTAATTTAGTTTAGATGGACTCTGGTAAAACTAGATAATGGCTTCTGTGAATTTTACTTTCTAGTGCTATGCTCTAAACAGAATGCCACTTGATGGGTGCTACTCTGAATTAGATTCAGAGAATGTGCCACTACCCTCTTTTGGGGTTCTCTTCTGTTTAACATGAACCTGCCATGTGTTCCCCTCTCACTGTACTTTCTGATTCCTGATGCAACTTGTGGTGTATTAGTTGTGTTGAGGTGCCCCCATGGATTTGTGCCCAGCAACAGTTGTGCATGTGCTTGTGAGTTGGGAACCCCATCTTAGCCCATTTTCTTATGATTTATGCTCCTGGTAGCTATTTAAATTGATAAGAACCAGATACTTGCTTGGTCTAGTTGCCTCTAAGCATATAAACTGATAAGAACAAATCTATGCTTGTTTAATTGACCCTAGCCAGTGATGCACAAGACTGAGGCATCTCTCTTTTATAAGGACATATACTTTCTTCATTTTATTTACTTCCCTAGGATGATAGTAGCATAGCACTTCTATGCTAGCCCGAGGGAAAAATATCCATCTAACCACTCTGTGCATAGTCCAGCAATTAGCTTGTTGGATAGTGTGTAGGGTTTCACCTTGTGTGAGGTTGTTTGATAGGTGTGCTTGTGGTCTGCTTGATCCTCAGCCCTGCTCCTCCACTTCTAGCTTGGCCTTGTGGAGATCTTCATGTTCCTGTTCACCTCTAGCCTAGCTCCTCCACTTCTGACTTGGCCTTCGGAAGCAAAAAATTTGGGCTAAGCAGGATGCGGAGAGGAACGGGCCGAACCCGTATGACAAGATGCCCGACCCGCAGGTGAGAAATTTTGTCAGGGCCCATTATAGGGAAGATCCCCAAAAACCTGACGATCTTATGTTGAACAAGATGGTCAAAGAGCTCGAGCAGAAATATCTCGAGGAAGAAGAAAATTAACGTATTTCTTAGTCTGACGCGGGGTCCTCGGCGACGACGAATAAGGACCCGTATGACACCCCTTTTATTATGGCGCTTAACGCGGAGAAGGGAGTGTCCATAGACAAGAAGCCACATCGTGGCAATGTGCATGGCCTCAGAAAGGGTCATCGGCATGTGCACTACTGCCCGGACATTAAGGAGAAGAGAAAGGAGCGGAACCAGGTGCTAGAGAAAACGATAGACCAACTTGTGAACGAGAGGGTCAACGCGCTCCTTTCTAGCATATGTGCGTCCGTCGCTCAGTCCTTCGGGTCTTGGATGGAGAGTGGCAGACAAGGGCCTACCCCATGATCAATATAGCCACCATCGTGGCGCCTGTTGCTGATGACTCCCAAGTGCAGGAAATCAATTGTAGTACCTTTCGATAAGTATTTGAGTGTCAAACCCACGAGGAGCTGAAGGTAAGCTATCTATTCTCTAAAGCCCTATAACCCTCTTATATGGCTGTTTATGCAAAGCAATAAGTTTGACTAAAAGGAACTAACTAATTAAAAGCAAGTGACGTGGAGTGTGGTTTGTCTAGTAACTAGTGAAGCAAGTTTAAAATGCAACTAATCCTAGAGCAAGTTTCTAAGCAAGTTTCACAAGTAGCAAGCAGCAAATATCTCAAGTATCTCAAGGGAGCAAGTGTTCTAGCAATAGGTGTTTTGTTCGTGTGGTTGTCACAATTAGTGAAGCACATGTTTTAGTCTTAATTGTTTCTTCTAGGAAGGAGCCATGAATAGGTATAGTCAAGTAAATGATCTACAACCCCTTATGATGGATCATGTGGCCAAGTAAATGACTGCACAAGATTGATTAAGACATAAAGTCCTACCATAGCCTTACGTTCTAAGGTCCCCTATATATATCCCCCAATAACTTAACTTTGTGGCTCGGTCTCAGGTTACTATCACTCCCAAGTCACCACCACTCCATTATGCTACCGGTGATCACCTTACATGCATTCCCCAACATATGCGTGCACTCATATATTGTACATAAAGACAATCATAGAAGATAACAAACTTGTATGCAACCAATCAACGAACTATTTCACCATTGCCAAGAACAATTCACTACTCAAACATAGACGGGGAGACACAATACATCAAGGGAATATAGTATTGCATCATACATCGTGTTTGCCAAGAGATTACAGTGGATAGATGGAGCTGATCTTGCTGTAGATGTTGATGATGAACACGCCGGAGGGGGGTGGAGCCCTCCGGGGGTGATCCCGGCGGCATTCCCCCCCTCCGATCTTCTCCGGCGGCAGCCTTCTGTCTCTCTGTTTCGTGGTTTCGTCTCTCGGCGCCGCCTCCTTCTCGAAAAGGCCAGTGGACCCTTTATATAGTCGTTTTTAGGTCACGAGACACTCGAGAGAAGAAAGATCGACGGCATCGGAGCCACAGGGGCAAAAAGGGGGCCCCACACGCGGCCAAGGAATCTGGCCGCGTGGAGGGTCCTCTTTTCCACCTGGTTGGCCTTTTGGCCCTCTACTTTTGCCCATGGTCTCCGTCTCGAAAATTCTGAACCGTGCTCTTTGGCCTTTCCCTTTTTGGAGTCCCGAAGCTCCCGAAAAGTCTGAAACACTAAAAAGTACGTTTTCTGGAAAAACTGGGTTAGAACCAAAAGAAGAGGGATTGTTCAGAAAAACCCCCAAATCATTATAAAACATGAATATAAGTTGCTAATATGTAGGAAAAACAAGTAATAACATGCAAAGTTCATCTATGCATTTTACATGTATCAACATCCCCAAGCTTAACCCATACTCGTCCTCGAGTATGAAGGTGATAAAACTAACATGGACTTTGCATTTTAAAACAATCATGGAATATCAAAGAAGATTATTCATGCTACATATAATCAAATGATTCATAATGTAGATGAGTAGCAACATACAATTCATGTTATAAGAAATATCAAATATGCAAGCAAAGATGCTTCATGAAAGTTCACAAAGTGTATAATGAAATAAAAGCACTATGGACCAAATGCATACACAAAATGAAAAATAAAATCCTATATTGGTCAAAGAATAGCATAATGGAAAATAGAAAATATGGTGGACACTTTGGAGAAAATTGAGTAGAGGTAAAACATGATCAAGTCTTATTTAGCCTCTAAATTATTCAACTAAAATTACTAATTGCAATGTGGTATCCATTGATCTAGGACTCTCATTGCCCCTTTATCACTAGCATCTTAAAATTGTGAGTATTGAAGTAATGAGAATGACAAGGTGGTTGAAAGCCTCATGCCCCGTGAGTGTGAAAACCTACTCCATGATTACTCAACTTAAGATTCCTAATAAGCTTTGTACAATCATAATAAGTATTAATGACATCATAGAGAACCGCAAAGAGGTACCTCTTGCCCCATGACATGGAAACAATCCCATGTTACAATGACAAGATGAACAAACGGAGTAGGCTCATCATCCTTTTTATTTTCATTCACTATTATGCATAGCTTCTTATTTTATTATAGGATGTGTTGTAGAGTCACTCAAGCTGTAAGTAAATTTCCACCATGATAAAGCATGGCTTGGGTTAGCGGCCCAATGCGTTTCTCTATTCATATAGATACTTACTCATCAAAGCTTATTATTCCTCTATTTCATTTCGGCATGGCAGGAGTCCAAAAACAAAAGTACATGATATCAACGAAATGTAAATTTTTTGTGCAATGTTGAAAGCTTTCCGGTGATACACGTTTATAGCTAGCTCCCAACCACACACTTGTCAAACGTAAAACTTGTGGCTCCCATTATTGGGTCATGTTTATTAGATGCATAAAAAGTAAAGTGTGTCTTCAAAAGTTCGTGAGAGTCCTATCCCAAGTTCAACCCATGACAATTAATAAAGTGAATATCTTAATTTAGAACATAAATAACACAATAACATGGTGAACATACTCGGAATAGCAATGAAGCTAATGGGAAGATATGGTGGACTCACTGGAAATACTTGGCTAAGGAGTGTTGGAAACAAGTTTTTACTTGTTGGAATTTTTAATTTTTTAGGCTAGCAAGAGGGAGATAGTTGACCTGCTACTATGCATGCATATGTCCATAGAACTACTCATTTCATGAAAAACTAAATAAACCGGAAATTAACATCAAGGACATGAATAAGAGATAGCTCAAGACAACATTATTGCAAATTTCTACACATAAAAAAGCCTATAAATCATGCAAACATATGTACCTCTTCAAATCAACCATGGCATCCCTATTCCAAATCATAATACTAGCATCCAATACATTCCAACCCCCAAACTCCAGTAGCTCAATCTCATATAAAATGATGGTGGTGGTCTTATCAAAACAAAAATAAAAACAAAAACTAGACGCTTCAAGTCTCTACGATAAATGCTTTGCTTAGAAAAACAGAAAGTAGACGTGTGCTAACCAAAAGAGTGTAGCTCCAGTGGGGTGTTCATCACATCCCCAAGCTTATGGCTTTCACCATTCTTGGATGTCTGGAGGCGCAAATCCTCTATTCCATGTGAAAAAACTTCACAAAACATGTTTCTCCCATTCTTTTTCTGTGGGGTGAGATTAGCAAGGACAAACAAATCACATGCTTGCTGTGCAAAATTCCAAAACAAATGATCCAGAAGATAGAGAATAAGGTTCATAATGTTGTATGTTCAATCTCTAGCTCGAAAAGATCAAGGAAATTCAAGTCCCAAACCCAAAGAGTGCATCCAACAAAAGAAGGCAAAATCTGTCCAGAAAAGCAATAGCAGCAAAACGAACGTTTTCCCTAATCTAGACTCATCAAAAAATTAATTCAATTTTTGTGCTTACAGAGTACGAAAAGGTGCAGAACATACTAAAAACTTAGCTCATTCCGATTTACAGATAAAAAATGAAAACTCGTACGGTGAGCAGAATCGTGCTGAAACAGAAATTCCAAGCACTAGGATAGCAACTTTTAAATCCAAATGGGTGAAACTTGACACTTTATTGAAAACTCCAGAAACTAAACAAAAGACTAAGTCTCTTGTTACAGCAAGAGGACACTAGGAAAAACCAACTAAGAACAACCGGGTTTCCTCCCGTAAAGCGCTTTATTGATAGCCGTATAGCTAGGCTTTTCTTACTTAACATCATGATGGTTGGAGTGAGGTGGCTCGGCATCCCCAAGCTTGGATTCTTGTACTTATTTGATACATGTAGGGTGATCCCAGGGGTACATCCCCAAGCTTGATTGGTTGTCCCTCTTGATCTTTGTTCATCTCATTCAACTCTTCCTCCTGAAAAATTCTTCTTACACAAATCTCAACATAAAACTTGATTAGAGGGGTTAGTGCCTCCATAAATAAAATCCACATAGGTACAGCAAAGACACATCATGAGTTGATTCTAAATATTAACTACTGTTACTACAGTTGTGCATTGCTCCTTGATCAAAAGAACCACACAAAACACAAGTAATGAGAGCAATGCAAAATAAAGACATAATCTGCCAAAAACTGAACAACCCATAAAGAGTGAATTTTTAGAGGCACTTGAGTTGCTCAAATGAGAAAACTTAAAACTAATGAAATATGTAGTGATAACTAAATATTGACGTCGTAAATTACCAGGTCAAAAATTCCACTTCTGTGATTTTAAACATTTTTCGCAGTGAAGTACAGGAATCTGTTTTCTGGACAGCTAATTACTATTGTTTAATCCTATCTCTCATATAAGATTATTCTTGCCATTTATGATGTGAAATAAGACAGAAATGTGATGTTACAGTAGTGAACTAATATTTTTATTGTTTTTAGCTTTGGAAAAAGTTTTAATGGTAGAGACTTTGCAATGGTTTCATTGGCATGAACAACACATGTTCAAGGTCGACCCCAACTTCTCCATTACTCATTCTTCTCTTTTACTTTCTCAAAAAAATTATAAAATGAAAATCTTACACTAAATGATAGATAACAGTAGGTAAAGGTATTTTACATGTTGAAAAGACATAAATGTGTGCTCAAACCGAATAGGAAATTAAAGCATAAGGAACACACCAAAAAATATTAAACAATTTATTTTTAAGTCTAACCCCTTTCCTATGCATTGGCATTTTGTAATGAAACAAATAAAAGAAGCACATAATAGCAAGCATAGAAAGGTAGATCAAGTGCAACTTCAATACTTTCAGCATAAAGAGGGGAAACTTAATATTGTTGAAATATGTGTAACCATGTTTCCCTCTCTCATAATAATTTTCAGTAGCATCATGAATAGATTCAACAATATGAATATCACATAAAACATTCTTATCATGAGCCACATGCATAAAAGAATCACTAGTCTCCACATAAGTAAAATCCTCATTAGTAATAGTGGGAGTCAAACATTCATAATTTTCATTGCAATCATCATATATAGGAGGCATAGTGTCATCAAAGTGAATTTTCTCCTCCAAGCTTGGGGAACTAGAAATATCATGCTCATCAAAACCAACTTTCCCAAGCTTAAAACTTTCCATAGAATCAGCAAGTATATCATTTTTATCCTCAATAGTAGGGGGACTAAAAATATCATATTCATCAAGACAAACTTCCCCAAGCTCAAGGTTTTCCTTAGAAATAAAGGTGTTCAAAGAATTAGTACTGCCACAAATATGATTGTTGTGCAAATAATTTTTCAATTTCTCCTCAAACACTTCATGTCCTAATTCAAGGTAGATATTATACAGTTCTAAAATTGTTTGGTTGTTTTCCATTTTATAATTTTTTTGTGTGTTTTAGGTTTATATGTTAGTATGCAATGCAAACAAGAATAAAAGCTTAGCACAACGCTCCCCGGCAACGGCGCCAGAAAAGTGCTTGATGACTCCCAAGTGCAGGAGATCAATTGTAGTATCTTTCGATAAGTATTTGAGTGTCGAACCCACGAGGAGCTGAAGGTAAGCTATCTATTATCTAAAGCCCTATAACCCTCTTATATGGCTGTTTATGCAAAGCAATAAGTTTGACTAAAAGGAACTAACTAATTAAAAGCAAGTGACGTGGAGTGTGGTTTTTCTACTAACTAGTGAAGCAAGTTTAAAATGCAAGTAATCCTAGAGAAAGTTTCTAAAGAAAGTTTCCAAGCAAGTTTCACAAGTAGCAAGCAGCAAATATCTCAAGTATCTCAAGGGAGCAAGTGTTCTAGCAATAGGTGTTTTGTTCGTGTGGTTGTCACAATTAGTGAAGCACATGTTTTAGTCTTAGTTGTTTCTTCTAGGAATGAGCCATGAATAGGTATAGTCAAGTAAATGATCTACAACCCCTTATGATGGATCATGTGGCCAAGTAAATGACTGCACAAGATTGATTAAGACATAAAGTCCCACCATAGCCTTACGTCCTAAGGTCCCCTATATATATCCCCCAATAACTTAACTTTGTGGCTCGGTCTCAGGTTACTGTCACTCCCAAGTCACCACCACTCCATTGTGCTACCGGTGATCACCTTACATGCATTCCCCAACATATGCGTGCACTCATATATTGCACATAAAGACAATCATAGAAGATAACAAACTTGTATGCAACCAATCAACGAACTATTTCACCTTTGCCAAGAACAATTCACTACTCAAACATAGACGGGGAGACACAATACATCAAGGGAATATAGTATTGCATCATACATCGTGTTTGCCAAGAGATTACAGTGGAGAGATGGAGCTGATCTTGCTGTAGATGTTTATGATGAACACGCCGGAGTGGGGTGGAGCCCTCCGGGGGTGATCCCGGCGGCGTTTCCCCCCTCCGATCTTCTCCGGCAACAACCTTCTGTCTCTTTGTTTCGTGGTTTCGTCTCTCGGCGCCGCCTCCTTCTCGAAAAGGCCAGGGGACCCTTTATATAGTCTTTTTTAGGTCACGAGACACTCGGGAGAAGAAAGATCGACGGCATCGGAGCCACGGGGGCAAAAAGGGGGCTCCACACGCGGCCAAGGAATCTGGCCGCGTGGAGGGTCCTCTTTTCCACCTGGTTGGCCTTTTGGCCCTCTACTTTGGCCCATGGTCTTCGTCTCAAAAATTCTGAACCGTGCTCTTTGGCCTTGCCCTTTTTGGAATCCCGAAGCTCCCGGAAAGTCTGAAACACTAAAAAGTACGTTTTCTGGAAAAACAGGGTTAGAACCAAAAGAAGGGGGATTGTTCAGAAAATCCCCCAAATCATTATAAAACATGAATATAAGTTGCTAATATGTAGGAAAAACAAGTAATAACATGCAAAGTTCATCTATGCATTTTACATGCATCAGTTGCGCAGAACGAGGCCCCCATTGTGGTGCCTATTGCGCAGAACGAGGCCGCCAACCCTGAGCCGCATGGTCGCGAAGATCCATCACCGCCCCGCCACGTCTCTGCAACGCCGCCGACGGCCCTAAGCGGTCCATCGCCCTTGGCCGAGCTCAATGCACTCGAGGTAATTCAGCGTCCATAACTTAATTATATATTATGACTTCATTCGTGACGGTCTCAATCGCTAAAGACGACCGCGCGATGTTTCGCAGGTCGACGAGACGGGATGCACATTGCTCCTTCGTGTGAACGGCGAGTTAAAGGACGTGTCTAAAGGAAAGATTGTCACACCTCTCAATCGCGTGTCCCACGGCGTGCGCATGCCCGACGACGTGTTCAGGGTGACATTTAGTCGGGTACTCCCCGGTTGCGGTGCTCTTGATCCTCCGAACCAACCCCCCAATGATGACAGTGAGTTCAACCTGGAGCAATGCTTGGTTTGGCCATTGACATGGCCAAAATCACTAATTCGTTTGGAAACTACTCTAGTCAACACTCCAACACCGGTCGAGGGCTCGGGGCACCCAAGCCAACACAAGGATTTCTCACATGCAAAGTCCGTGCGACACGACGACGACAATGCCGAAGATGAGGACCCTAATGACTACCTCGTCGACGATCCTTACGATGGGGCCGGCATGGATGATCTTGATGAACTTCTCTTGCCAGCGGAGGAAGTGGATAAATATCGATGCACAAAGCGTCTTTTCTCTTCTCAAGAACCGGCAGCCCCCGAGCAAGTTGGCCTCAGCCAGGACGCCCTCAAAGAGGCGGTAGCAAATGTATTTAACAAGGAGCCTAAGAAGACGACACGGAAAAGAACTAAGAAGAGTTCTGCGGTTGCCTCCATGAGCCAATGGGTAAAGGGGACTAAGTCTAAGCCGCCGGCAGAACGGGTATTGGACAGAATACCCATACACGACTGGCATCAGATCCATGAGTTGAGCAAAGCGATGCTTCCGCCGAGGTTGTCCTCCTTGTTGACTAGTGATATGCGTAGCGTCCATGATGGTGTTCAATTTATGGAGGAGATGCTTCTAAAGGAGAAAAATCCAACACTGCCGGTTTTGGTCGCAAAGGTGCCATCTACAGTGGGATTTGTGACTGAAGGCAACGCAGACATGATCATCGTGAGAATTGATGACATATTTCGGATGTTCCACATGCAATCCCTCCACTCATCAATCGTTCACCTGCTTACACTCAGTTTGGCGCATCAACTATCCGTAGAGAATACCAAAAGCATCGCGTTAGTAAACCCCTACTACATGCAAGACATGTACTTGAACAACCCTAAGGGTAGGGCAAAAGCGGCAAAGTACATCCAAGAGGTGTTGTACAAGAATCATATGCACAAGAGGATCGCCCTCCTGCCTTAGTTTCCCGAGTAAATCATTCACTAGCCGTCATAACATGATTTCGTCTATTTCCCATCTTTAGTTAAGTTTGCGCATATACAATTAATAGTGGTTACAATTTTTGAGGATTATATATGGGCTCTTTGAACTGTTTTGCGCAGAAACAAATACGGCACCCTCATCATGCTTTACCCGAGAGACTCGTTCGCGCTATATCTCGACTCCGGGAGTAAACTGAAGGAGAAGAACTACTCCCTCATCAAGTCTGTTCTCAATGAAGCTATGAACGGCTACATCAAGGCGGAAGCCTACTGCGGCAGATTACAACAGATTAAAGGCAAATATGTATTCAGACACCGGACAAAGTTCCCCTACCCCAAGCAGGCAACAGGCGGCCAGATGGAGGCGTGGTACCTCGTCCAACATATGCTGGAGGTCGTGAAGGAGCAACGGAGTCTACAATTTATGTCTGTTGTGGACAAATGGTGTCGCGGCGGCGTCTATTGGTCTGATGCTGAAATCAGCAGAACTTCGGTCGCATCCCGCGCAAGCTCTCCACAATCATCTATAGGGATGTAGTAAGTGCAGACGGGGCCTTATACTCGCGGTTCCCACCACCTAACGATGATCTGCTACAACGTGTAGTAGAGCAGGGTGATGAGAGACCATTCAACTCATTAGAAGATGCTCTTCCGTTCCCGCCGATGAAGAAGAAGAATATCACAACGTCCAAGAAATGATCGACGGTGTGTATTCTATTCGGTGCGAATTGTGCTCCTAATAAGAACTTATGCTTTTCTTTGCTGGACTAATGCTTTTATCTTGGTCTACAGAGAGATGAAGAAGTGGATGGCGCTGGCCTAGTGAAAGATCGCAAGCGGAGGCGGAAGCTAAAGCCCATCACTTTTCTTTTGTAATCGTCGATGTGTTGTGTGCGATTCTATATCGCACGTTGTATGCATGTGATCGTTATACTTAGATGGCTATTTTTGGTTTGAAATCTTCTGAACTAAACATGTTATCGAGATCGATATGTATTCATGAATGCATGTATGTATATATATATATATATATATATATATATATATATATATATATATATATATATATATTTATGAAATTTATTTTTGTACGATGGATCTTGGTTTGTGTATTGCATATACATATATACATATGTGAACATATATATGTGTGAATCAAAAAGTTGGAGTGATTTGTACGTGTGAATTATAGAAAGTAGCATAATAGATGAAGAGTAACATCTATTTATTCAACTAGATTACAATGATCACATAACGATCACACCATGGGAGATAGAGATAAACCACATAGCTACCGGTAGAGCCCTCAGCCTCATGTGAGAACTACTCCCTCCTCATCATGGGAGTCAGCAATGGCGATGAAGATGGCGGTGAAGTCGATGGAGATGGCTCCAGGAGAAATTCCTCATCCCGGCAGGGTGCCGAAACAGAGATTTCTGTCCCCCGAACTAGGGTTGACGACGACGGCGGCTACAGAACTTTTCGTGGATGGAGGCTCGGGTATTTAGCGTTTTCCCGAGAAAGAGTATATATAGGCGAAAGGGCGATGTCGGTGGGCCCCCGAGGAGCGCACACCACGTGGTGGCGCGGACAAGGTGGGGCTGCGCCGCCCTATGGTGTGTCCACCTTGTGGCCACTCTCTGGGTCTCCTCCGGACTCTGTATACGTGACAGAAAAATAGGACCATGTGATTTTGTTTCGTCCAATTCAGAGAATATTTCCAGAACAATTTTTCTGAAACAAAAAAACAGCAGAAAACAGGAACTGGCGTTGTGGCATCTTGTCAATAGGTTAGTCCCAGAAAATTCTTAAAAAATGCTATAAAGTGTATAGAAAACATGTACCAATTGGTATGAAAATAACATGGAACATCAGAAATTATAGATACGTTTGAGATGTATCAAATGCTGAGGGTCAGGGTGCATCCAAACTCGTTCAGGATCTGCATCTCATCAGGCAGCTGACACTTGTGCGGAGATCGATAACAGGTCGAGATTGAACTGAGATGAATTAAATACTGAATTGAACTCACCACGGTAATTTCATTGGATGGCAGGACACGGAGCACGCTAAAGGTAGACGGGATGACAACCTGTGTTGTGGAGATGGAGACGGTGCAACAACCGGCATTGCTGGTATGTCGTGTGAACCAGGTTGCGGACTGGGTGGACAACAGAGCTAGAGCAGGCACCAGGACGACCGAGGGTGGCATGTTGCTTTACTCAACTTTTTTTTATTATAGGGAAATAACCATTATTTTTGGCGAGTATCAATTTGTTTTGTTTGCCTGGTTCACCCGTGGCTATTTTGTTTGGCAAGTAACAATTGGTATGACCGCCTCGATCACCTGTGCTCTAAAGCGATGGACAACTAACGAATTTTGGCAAGTGACGAAAAGTATTGGCTGGGCTAGCCATTTTACCAGTTTAGCGATAGCGATTTGCGATGTGTCAATCGATCTATTGCAGACCACGGGATGACGGGTACCAACGTACCACCAACTCTCATTTAACAGAGATCCCACAGGATTAGCAGTTAATTAAGGTTGACACACAGTGGTTTCCAAAGTTTTAAAAGAGTGTCGAATAACGGTATTTGCCAAGATATCTGAATTTGAAAGATTTATTCAAGTTGTGCACAAATCATGAACATGTATACAAGACGCTAGAGTATGACACCACATTCTCAAATGCTCCCTCACTGGGTGACATATCTGGGAAACGATCACCATACCCTTTGCGTTCTTCACATTTCTTCAGGGACTGATATGTCAAATTCAGGTACATTAAACACCCTTTTGGAGTTGCCGACAAAAGGCGAAAATGCTCTTTACAAGCTGTTACCACGCGTGAAGGCTATCTCCATCCTTGGTCAATTTTTGGGGATTTGGTACAGCGGGACCCACCCACCTGCCCACACTTTTTCCTGGGACAAGATTCTCTTCCCTCAAATGCACTAATAGCAAAGAAACAAGCACAACTCTCAAATAAAATTTGTAAAAATTAATTTGGACTACATATTTAACTTCCTCGCGACCAACTCATCAAAATGAGTCTAATATTTAATATATTTAAAACTGTTTCAAATTTTGAATCTATACAGTTCTCTGTTAAAAATCGTCCGGTCCCAACGGTTTGGATGAAGAGTTCTTTGATATCGTGTGCCAGATCTGAACAGTTTTTCTATATTATTCGAACAGTGCCAAATGTGTTGCCCAAAAGTGCTCTTATTTTTATATAGACTAAAGATGAATATTTCCTTTTTGATGTGGGACCCATGAACAAGAACGGCTTAGATTAGAGCAACGCGCGCCGCGTTCGACAAAAGGCAACTTCAACTGCAGCGCAAACGACCATGTTTAGAAATGGGATTACTTCCTGCTCAAGTGAGGAAGGATAGACTCGCACCGCTCTTGAGAGTCCACCGCTTTTCCCCGTCGAGAGCCTCTCACGCCGCCGGCGGATGCGCTGGTGTGCGGCGAGATGGGCTTGGGTGGTTCCCCTCCATGTACAGAGTAGAGTCCCGTAGCTGTAGGAGTAGATTTTGTTCTCCCGGTGTGGAGTCGTCGTGGAGTAGTCCCATGTTCTTCTGCAGCCGAGGATGGGGGTCCTGGAAGCTTCGCTCTGTTCTGGCGATGTCGTGGTGGCGCGCGGCGACGCAGGCGGTGGTCGAGGCGGACAGCATCTCCGGAAATAAGGCGTGCACCGGCAGCGCTGCTGGCGAGTTGAGCAGCTCGCTGGTCTGGTCGGATCTGTTCCGCCGTCTTGCTCTCAGGTCGAGAAGGGGACGGAAGGATCTGGGCCTCTGCCTCAATAAGCTCGATCCTTTGGTACTGCTTCTTCGTCATCCTCTCTGCTCGCTTCTCCAGGTCCGTGGCAGGTTCTCTGGGGGTGGCGAGTTGTTTTCATCAAGACGAGGTGGTGGTGCTTGCACCACTCCGGTGAGCCTGAAGGCTGTTCTGCTCTCTTCTTGGGATGCCTTGGTGGGATTGCAGGAGGAGAAGAGGAGGACGGAAGGCGATCTTGGATGGTGTTCGAGCTGGAGAACCGATGATTGGAGCATATCGGCGAGCATCCGTGATGGAGCTCTGCCATCCATGGCCGTGAGATGGCCAGCGAAGCCAAAGAATGGCGTTTTAACCTCCATTGGGAGGCCCAACTGGAGCGAGCTCGCCGATGGACTTGCTGGGATGCAGACAAGTGGCATGTTCCCCGTCGAATTCCTTGGCTGCGGTGAGAGCGCTCGGTGCTCCGCGGCGGAGAAGAAGATGGCCTCGATTGCGAATCAAGATTTGTCGGCAGGGGTCTTCTTACAAATGCTGAGGATCTATTTGCTTTTTTCATATACTTTGAGGTCCTTTGTAATTTCACTTCCATCCGCTGTGTATTTGTAATGCTGGTTCTACCCCTTCGGGGGGGCTCAATGTTCAAAAAAAAAAAAAGTGAATTTGGTGAATACTTAATTGTTAACTGGAAAACAGGTAGCAGAAGTGAATTTGGTGTCATCGCCTCAAATCCACACGTGCTTTCGCACAGAGCAGAGGAGCAAAGACTAAACAGAGAAAACAGAGGTGCACAGGTATCCTGAAGATCGGGAGAAACGTGGGCAGGAGGTGCATTTCATCACGGCTGACGCATCGGCTGATGCTTACATGTAGTACATTTATTTATAGTCAGTGCTGCTACCATCCCAACTCACACAGCCCACTAACAGTCAAAGATCCACCGGAGGACATAAACATGGCGGGGGAGAATGAGCTGACGCTGGTGGGCATGTGGGCGAGCCCCTTCGTGACGAGGGCGAAGCTGGCGCTCCACCTCAAGGGCCTCAGCTACGACTACGTCGAGGAGGACCTTGGCAGCAAGAGCGACCTTCTGCTGCGCTCCAACCCCGTGCACAAGGCCGTGCCCGTCCTCCTCCACGCCGGCCGGCCCGTCTGCGAGTCGCACCTCATCCTGCAGTACATCGACGAGGCCTTCCCCGCCGGACCGTCCCTCCTCCCCGCCGACCCGCACCAGCGCGCCACGGCCCGCTTCTGGGCTGCGTACATCGATGGCGAGGTGCTCAAGCCGTGGCAGGGGGTGTTCAGGGCCAAGACGGACGAGGAGCGGGCCGAGTGTGTGGCGCGGGCGCAGGCGGCGGCGGGCGCTCTCGAGAGAGGCCTCGGGGAGGAGGAGGGGGGCTTCTTCGGCGGCGACAGCGTCGGGTACGTCGACGTGCTGCTGGGAGGTTTTATACCGTGGGTGCGCGCCACCACGGCCATCACCGGCAACGACCTCTTCGACGGCGCCAAGACCCCGCTCCTGGCGGCGTGGATGGAGCGGGTCGGCGAGCTCGAGGCCGCCAAGGCGGTCTTCCAAGATGTCGACAGACTGGTGGAATTTTCAAAGATGATAATGGCACGTTTTGCGGCAGCGCCTCCAAAATAATTACTACTCCTTGGCTAGGAAGCATCAACGACGTAGTAGGAGATTAGCTACTCCTAGTTAAGGTGATGACGCCATGTATCGCAAAATAATTATTGGCTAGGAAGAATCAACGACGTACTTCCTCCGTCCCCTCCGTCCACGAATAAATGTACATCTACTTTTATATTTAGTCAAACTTTTTAAACTTTGATCAAATTTATAGAAAATTGTAGCAATATATATGACATCAAAATGATATACTCCCTCCGACCCGAATTAGTGGGCGCAAGGTTAAACTTGCAAAAAAAACCTCCAGTTTCTTCCGACAAACAAACCGATTCGTCATCCTCTTCCACTCCGTTCCGCGGCCGACCGCGAGCACCGATTCCGCGTCGTCCCCTACCCCGTCGCCTGCTGCTTCGCTTCCCCGCGCGTCGCCGCCTGATACTCCTCGTCTCGCCGCAGTTGTGAGTCTGCACCAACCATATCTGATCGGAGGAGGAGAAATCAAGAGAAAAGGATCCCCTTTTCTACAAAGCGCGGGACTTGCGGGCTCCGGCGGCGGGGCTCCGGCGGCGGGACCTTGGAGACGACGGCGTGCGTGACCAGCACGGGCGGATTCGTGGTCTCGTCAGGCTGCTGATTCTCCCGCGGCGGCCGCACCGTCGGTGACCGCGTGGGGTGCTCTGCTTCCTGCTTGCTATCCGCCTTTTTCTCCTCTTGCTCGCAATTGGGGCCACCTCCAGCTCTCAATTCGGTGCTGTCGTGTTGGGTTAATCCAGAGATTCCAGGACGCCATGGCACGCCACTGATTCTCTGAGATTTCTTATTGTCCGGTCGCCAAGCAAAGCTTCAATTTCTTGAGCGGTGTCGGAACAAGGGGGGAATGTCTTTCAGGACCCTAATCCAGGACATGAGGGACGAGTTCGGGAGCATCTCGCGCCACGGCCTGCGCTCCTCCCGCTCGCAACGCGCCGGGAACAGCAACGCCCCACCGGAATCCGCCGCGGGCTTGGCCGACACGCTGGAGGGCACCTTGTGGGCGCAGCTGCCCCCCGAGCTCCTGCGGGAGGTGCTGGTCAAGATCGAGGACTCCGAGACCCTGTGGCCGACCCGCCGGGACGTGGTGGCCTGTGCGGGCGTCTGCCGGGCATGGAGGGGCATCATGAAGGAGGTCGTGCGCGTCCCGGAGGCCTCCGCCAAGCTCACCTTTCCAATCTCGCTCAAGCAGGTTCGCGCTTTCGTATCACCCTCACTCTGATGCCTTACTAACTGTTAATGCCTGCTGCTACTGGTCTTATTGCAAGCTAAATTTCCCCAAGACTGACTATGCCTTGCTAAAATGTGAGCAGGACGTGCTAGTGGAACTAATGCTTCGTGAAGAATACTTACTTTGTATGGCGGAGTGAGATCACTGCAGGAATTGCCAACTAATCAACCAAGCATCTCGGTGAAACTTCTGATTAGGATTTAGGAATTTCTTTACTGATGCCAAACTGATGTTGGTTTAACACAAGCATTGTGTATTTTTACTTAGATCTCTGTAATAGATGGGGTTAACAATTTTTAGTTCTTGTCTGTATATTTTCATTTACATTGTCTGATTCGATCCTTGTGTTTTTCAGGGCTACAAAATTGTTGGTTCTCATAGTGGGGTGAAGATCTGTAGATGGACGAAATCACAGCTCCGAGGTCGTGGAGGGTGTTACAAGCACTCATTTTATGGCATAGAAAGCCACAGGTGAGTTTTCTTTTGCTTCTGTAAAATGGTAGTATATGGGAATGCTTGCTGGACTTGGTTCATAAATGTTCTATGGCACAGATCTATCTCATAACTTAGACCCATCAAACCTATCATTATGTGGTTTGCTTCTTTGAGTGTTTTTTTTTCTGATTATCTGCTTAATTTGGTAGATGCATGGATGCAACTCCAAGTTTGGCTTGTGCAAATAAGTGTGTGTTCTGTTGGAGGCATCACACAAATAAGTGAGTGTCACTTGGTAGGCATATTGGCACTGATTTCGTGTATCCCTGAATTCTTTATTTAATTAACTGATGAAACCTGGTAAGTATTATGATTTCTTGTATTTCATCAATTCAGGGTTGGACATTGATAAGATAGACAAGTGTGTTGGAGATCCTAAAGCCGATGAGGAAAACCCAATTCTAAAGGCAGAACAAGATGCCCAAGTATGGCCTTGCTGATACAGAATGAACTTTTCTGTTAAATAGTACTCCTTATCTGTGCATATGTCCATAATTTTATGGTATACTCAGCTCTATGTTACTTTGCAGATTGGTCATGGTAAACGAGGAGATGTCACGATACTGCCAACCCTTGTTGTCAACAACAGGCAATACCGAGGTTATCTACTGTTTTGTAGCACGAGCTGTTTCACTCCTGGCATTATTTGTGTTACAGTTTGCGTTTTTCTCCAGGTAAGTTGGACAAAGGTGTGCTAAAAGCTATATGTTCAGGATTTGAGGATACAACTGAGCCCGCTATTTGTTTGAGTGAAGGTCTGTATACCTTCTCCTTTTTGTTTTAATGCAGAAATGTCTCCTAGATCTTGTCTTACTGTGGTTACTACTTTTATGACACACACTACTTGCTACTCCACATTATATAAGAAAGGAGTAGTATTTGTCTGGATACAAGTCATCTGAACAAAATTAAAATTAAAATGGCAACATTACATACTCCACATTACAGTGACACAAAGGAACTATGAGGGGCACCAAGTGGCAACATTATATACTTTACAATCGTCAACATTATGTACTCCACAATTGTTTTGCTCTAGTATCACATGGCATCTAATTTAGGATGGCTTGATGTTTGTTTTGTGCCTTTCTGGCCTTCTTGTATTGCCCATCTTCTTCTCCTCCTTTTCTCCTCTTGATCCTCTTCTTCTCCTCGGGCTTCTCTTCTTTTACTGTTGGTTGTATTGTACTAGCTTCAAAGTCGCCTATTTGTTTTTCTCGGATGAGATCAAGTTGCTTTATTTTCACTCGACGGCGTGGACGGACAATGCTTGAAGGGTCCTTCAACCATGTCTCATATTCTTTTCCTGCGATCATTGAGTCATAATCCAGGATTACTTGGGACCTTCTAGTTCTCTTTGTTGCTTTCTTTGCTTGTTTATTCTTCATCTTCTCCTCCTTTTGCTCCACTAGTTGTTTCTCATAGTCGGCTATTAGCTTTAAGGTATCTTCATACAGTTTGCTATCAACCTCTAGTATGTTAGGTAGCTTCCCCTCTTTTATTAGCTTGTCCTTGCCCATGTGGGGTGGCTTATATGTGTTTCCACCCTTGTCTTTCATAATCTCCAACAAGACAGACTGTAATGTGATGTACACTTTGGCAAGTGTCTTCACGTCATATGCATCATAAGCTTGCTCCACTGTTTTTATCAGTTCTTGGAGATTTTTAGGTGCACTCTCAAATGCTAATGATTGGATGGAGCTGAAGAAGCAAAGGTCCAAAACATTCAGATCCGGCGAGTTGGGAGGTTGGAAAGTCAACCTAATATCCAGTCCTGAAGCTTTCACGGCGGCCAAAAATGCAGGATCATCAGGCTGAACATGCGTTCGAGCATTGTCTTGTTGTATCCATATTGTTTCCTCATATCCATCTTCAGGCCACACTTCTACAATTGTTGGAATTACCTTCTCACACAGGTATTCCCGCATGACGTCTCTGGTAACATTGACGTTCTTTAATTCCATTGTGCCTTTTGTCCTATACTTTGAGTCGTATTTGGCAGCATCTTCTGTGACAAAAGCCCAGATGCCAACCTTTCCGTCAAAGGTCACATTTCCTTGCTCATCATGTCTAGGTCTAGCAACAACAGTTAAGAACATGACCTTGCCGATGTTGTTTTTGTTATGGATAGTACGAACTGGTGCTGCTTCTTCTCGTGATAGGTAGTATGTCCGATCTCGCTTAGTCAAATTAAACCACTTCTCATCCATGTGCATTCTGTTCCTCATCTTTTTGAACCAAATCTTTGCTTGTAAGATAGTGGCATCATCGACCATTGAGATGCAATGTATGAGCCTTCTTAATCTGTTTTCTAAAGATAGATGTGTTTTCAGGGTATTGGTATGTCGCCTTAAATCGCCCCATTCCAATCTCCTTTGCAGTGTTGTGGAAGGGATATCAAGAGACCTAGCCAGCGCCCTCAATGTACCCCTTTTGTTGAATGGAACTTGAGGCACCCTTTCATCGAGTTCAAACTCTCTCCTCTTTCTTCCGCACCTACCCTTCCGCTTATTTGAGAAATCAGGCACTTCATTTCTGCTCTCTTGATCTATGGCCTTCTTCCATATCTTCTCGACAGATCTCAGACTTATTCCCAAAAGTTGAGCCACATTTTCCTTATCTGCCTTCACCACGGGTCTACCTTTTCCTAGAGCTTTGAGTGCAATATATGCTGCAAATTTATAACTCTCCGGCACATCATGTCTTTGCACAACATGTTCTTCTTGTTCTCCATGAACGTGAGCAGCTTCTTCTTCTTCTAGAACATGAGCTTCTTCTTCTTCTTCTTTTGGAACATGAGCTTCTTCTTCTTGTGGAGTATTTGGACTGAAGTTGAGATCCAGCTCTTGTGGAGGAGTTAAGTTGATATCAAAGAGGACCATCTTGTCCTATGGTGGACTAGGCAACCTGCAGAAAAGCAATTGAGGAGTATTTAGTTTCTCTCAAATTAATATAGGCAGCATAACCACAATATTGCATCAGTAAAAGTATAGCAACGGAATGTACATTATATTTTCTTGTTTACTTCATGTTTTTTATAGATTGAATTACTCATACGAGACTTGATAATTTCTGTTCCTTAAGGAGAATTAGGGTGCTAGCATATGTGACAATCAATTATTCTCCTTAATAGCACGTTGGCAGTTCAAATTTCCGAGTGTGGCCTTGCTTTACTGTCTCAGGTAAATAAGAATAGGACGAGTTTTTACAACCACTTAGTTAAGTTTCTCTGGATTTCTTCACCGTCAGGTCCTAAAGTTGCTCATGGATCCATGGGCTAGCACTCATCGCCTGTCCAGCTCCGGACATATTGATCAATCTGTTCTTTCTACCGGTTGCACAACCACTCCTGGACCTAGCTAGCTGCACAACTACAAGTGAAATTTGTTCCCTGGATCTGTCAGTACTTATATTCTACTAATCCTTTTCGCCACCTGGACTAGTCAGGCAACTTAGCAGCATCTGCATCGAGCTAGGTGCAGAAACACAGAACCATTTATATGCTCCAGACACTTATAAAACACAAACACCACACTGATTCTTGTAGACTGATTATTCATAATAAACATTCACGGTATAGCAGAGACTTGCGATCTGAAATGGCTTCGGCAGAGAAGCCCGCCTGCCTGACCATCTCCAGTCCAGACATCTCGATCTGTTCCTAGTTGCACAGCCAACTGCTGGACCTAGCTAGAGCTAGAATTCTTCACTGCATTACTGGATCAGCCGATCAGTGCTCGACTCCACTTTTTTACCCCAATCACAAGTACACAACTAGGGGGTAAAAAATGGAATTCACTTATTGCACTAATTAGGCAACTTTAGCATCTAAATCGTGGTGAGAAAAGAACCCGGAAGACACGGCTACCTGTTTGTTTATATGCTTGAACTCTGCATCACCCTTCACTAAACAAAGACAGGGCACCAAGTTTCTTTGTTCTACTGTGATCTTGTGACACCATGTAGCAGCAGAATGAGGCAACAAAAAATGACGTAGTAACAATGGCATTACAATCAAATCAGAGCAGAGAGGAAACTGTCTAGGCGAGTTTGAAAAAAAGTAAGGGGTTAATCACAGGATCGTCAAAAATTAGTGACAAAGATCATCTACACACAGAGTAACACATTAAGCTCGCCATTAATCAGTAAAGAAAACTGCACTAGGCTAGAACGGTCCCTGTCAATCTTTTTATTGCCGGAGATCAGTAGGGAGGAGTTTCAGCGGCGGAGGGCGTGGCGGGCGTCTGTATCCTGTCGAGGAGCGCGGCGGCATCCTTCATTGTAGGCCGTTTGCCAGGGGCCATGGCGCAGCAGGCGAAGGCGAGCCGGAAGCAGCCGAGCAGCGCGTCCTCGTTGTCAGAAATCCAGAGAAACTTAACTAAGTGGTTGTAAAAAAAATGAGAGGTAAGAGATGCGGGGTCAGTTAATGCATGACGCCAGGTTTAGTACACGCTTCCATCATCCTTCTTACCATATGCAAATGCTATTTCAGGATCTCATACACAGAGAAGAAATCAACTAAAGGACTTGTCATGGAGATCAATGGTAAGAGACAGTCTTTCTTTTTCTGATGCTGTCAAATTTGTTTGGGCCGTCTGTTTTTCACAAACAGATACTGGAAGAGAGTGTGTCACACATGAGATGTGAATACTGTCGGGGGGTTACCCCCGAGTAGGGTAAAGACAGGTGGTAAAGGCAGCTTACAGAAGAGAGGTTTGGTCGAGTAGCCGACTACCAGGTACTCGCTACCCGGTCGACTGCTACTCGGTCTCACCTCAAGATGACCAGAAGGAGATATCAATCAAGTTCTACCCTGACGAGTAAAGGTTTGGCCCGAGTACAATTGGCGGGAACCATTGGCGGGAACCTACTCGGGCCAGAAAGTCAAAGGAGCCGTTCTGACACAGGATCCCGCGTATCCTGGGTCCGTACTTGGCAGCATTCGAACTACTGTTCACGTGGGGACGGCCTGCCTGACAGTGACAGCATGGAAGCAGGCCGTGGCAGGATAAGGGGGGCCTACTCTATGCCTAGGTACAGTGATACCAGTCTGTCCCCTAGTTTTGCCCAACGACTTTACAGAAGCAGCCAAGGTTAGGAACCAAAGCTGTCAGCGGGTACTCGGAGAAAGGACGATGTGCACACTATGTCGACACTTGTCTAAATTTGGACGTATCCGGCTGGGCACCGTGTATATAAGGTGCCCCGCCGCCTCCTGCGCGAGGCACGTACACACAGGCTCATAGTGATCCCTAGAAACCCCAAGTTCTTGACCTAGCTCTACTCGGAGAAGAGAGAGGGGCTACTCGGTAGCGATACCATTTGTACTGTGGCTACTCGGAGAGACATCGTAATACACAGAGAAAGGCAGGAGTAGGGGTTTTACCTCCTCACGAGGGCCCTGAACCTGGGTACATCGTGTTGTTTGTGTTGTGTGGATCTCACCTCACGCGGCTACTCGTCGCGTGATCCCTCCCCGGACACCTCCAGCGTCCATCGTCCCCACATCTTTAGCCATCCCATGGCATCTGCCGTGACACCACCACGACAGTTGGCGCCCACCGTGGGGCAACCAGCGGCGCTGGTTGGAGTTTCTGTTCGGACGGGATCTTCTTCGGCGGAGCGCGTAGTTTGTGGCCTTGTCCACAGATTCGGCTCCTTCGACTTCGTCACCGACAACGCCGGCTGTTTCGGCGGCATGGCCATGCCCGAGGGCGGCTCGGTGATCTCCTTCGGCTCGCATCTCGTCTACGTCGCCACCGTCGCCAACAGCGCCTACCCCGAGCTGGTGCATGACGCGGAGGATCCTCCCGCGGTGGTTGCTGCTCGCGGAAGGCCTGCATGCAGCTCTGCATGCTGCGCTGAGGTGATGGTGACGGGCTTGGCGGCGAACACTGGCGCAGCCGCTACTGGCGCCGCGGCCGTCGTCGAGGAGGTTGACGACCCGCCTGCTGGTGGCAGGAACCACCGGCCTTACGAGAAGGAGAGCAACTTGCCGCCTTCCACGTCTACGGTCATCCCCGCGTCTGCCGCGCGAACCGGCATGCCCACTCCCACCGACATCGAGCTCCTAGCCGCGAGGGAGCAGCTCGAGCGGCAACGCCAGGAGTTGCTTGCCGAGCAGGCGGAGTTGGAGAAGATCAGGCTTGAGCTGAGTCTAGACCAGCTTGAGTACAACAAGGCTCACGGCTTCACGCCGGTCGCCAGGAGGCCCAGCAGAGTAGGCGCTACGCGGCGCAACCTGGGTGCCGAGATGGCGACAGTTGCGGAGGAGCCCGCGCAGTCCGCCACCGCGAACACCTTCACAAGGCCGAGGTACAGCACACCCGCCAAGACGCTCAGAGCTGCACAGGCCGTGGCTGCCAAGTTGCCGCGCCTAGATGGAGAGGCGCGTCTCAGGCAGCAGGAGAGGCTCAACGAGTTGGTGTTGGAGGCAGCCAGGCAGAACGAGGAGTTCCGGAAGGCCAATCCGGGAGCTGGGGCCTCGCAGGTGGTTCACTCGCACGCGGCTAGATCTAACGATCAGGCCTCGTCTCCACACCCTAGCCGCGAGAAGAGCCGCAGCGGGCGCTCGGGTAGAGACAGGCAAATGCAGGTGTATGACCCGGCTGCTGCCGCGAAACAGGTTGCTGTGCCGCAGCAGCCCGGGCAGGAACACAACGCTGCAAGAGCAGGCTCTCAAGCCCATCAAGCTCAAAGCCGTGCCCGAGAAGCCGCGCGTCCGGGTACTTCTCGGCAACCCGCAGCTCAGCCTACTCGGCAGAGGCAGCAGCCGCGCCCAGTGGCACCAGTCGCCAACCCGGTGGAGCAGCCCGCAGCTATGCAGGTGGATAGGTATGATGATGGCTACTCGGCTATGGAGATGGCTGGTTATGACATCCATGACCGTGTTGGTGAGCGCGTATTGGCGCCTGGAGATGCAAGGCACCAGCTGGACCGTATCAGCTTGTCGGCGCGGCTTGAGAGCACGGGTCCCCCTGGCCCCGAGTGCTTTGGCCCGCGCATCATGAACGAGCCTTCCGTGAAGGGCTTCCAGCTCGCAAGAGGCACCAAGAGCTACAATGGTAGCACCAAGCCTGAAGATTGGCTCAATGACTACGTCACCGCGGTCCACATTGCGGGTGGCAACAGGAGATGGGCGGTGCGCTATGTGCCGCAGATGCTAGAGGGTCCAGCTCGCACTTGGCTCAACAACTTGCCCAAGCACAGCATAAATTGCTGGCTGGATTTCTCGGACGCCTTCGTCAGCAACTTCACCAGCACCTACAAGAGGCCGAATAGGCCACAGCAGCTCTCGGCTTGCAGGCAGCGAGAAGACGAGACGAACCGCGAGTATCTTACTCGGTGGAGCACCTTGAGGAACACCTGTGAGGGTGTGAATGAGGCGCAGGCCATCACTTGGTTTGCGCAGGGTTGCCGACATGGCAGCATGCTTTGGCAAAGATTGCAGAGGGAGATGCCGAACACCTTGGCCGAGACCATCAAGATTGCGGATCAGTACGCACTCGGTGATCCTACTCAGCCACTGATGGACTCCTCCGAGCCGAGAATAAACTTCAACAGCAGCAAGCGCAACGAGTTCCGCAACAAGCGCCGAGTAGATACTCGGTATGACCCTGAGGAGGTGAATGCAGTGAATGTTGGAGGCGGTGGTGGCCAAAGGCAGAAACCTGCTGGAGCCTACGGGCAGAACCAGAACCAGGGCCAGGGCAACAAGAAACCGTTCCGCACTGCGCAGCCGGGTAGCGGGAACTCCGAGCAGCCGAAGAAGTTTGTCTTCGATGACATGAAGGATGGTCCATGCAGCTTTCACACTCACCACCCCTCAAGGCCTGCGAACCACACTACTCGGCAATGCGAATGGTGGGATGTGATCAAGAGTGATGGCTTGCCTCCTCCTCCTCCTCTGCCAGCCGCAAATGCCACTATTCAGCCTACTCGCGCGCCCACAACTCGGCCGCCAGTGTACCCGAGAAGAGAGAATGTCAACAAGGTGGCTTTAGGAGCCAACCGGAACTTCAACAACGAGAGATACCGCAACAACAACAACAACTACAACCGCAACAACAACAACAGAGGCAACGGCAACTATCAGGGCAACAACAACAACAACAATGGCAACAATGGGGGCAATGGTTCCAACCAGTACCAAGAGCACCATGAGAGCTATATGATCTTCACTTCTGAGGCAGTCGACAAGCAGTCACAGCACAGGCGGGCCATGGAGGTCAATGCAGTGATTCCGGCTGTCCCTCACTACATGTATTGGTGTGACCAGGAGATCAGGTGGACCCGAGCAGATCACCCCAAGGTGATGCCCAACCCGGGTACCTATGCCTTGGTGCTGGATCCTACCTTCCTGGGCCCCGAGAAGAATGTGAGGTTCAGCAAGGTGCTAATCGACAACGGCAGCAGCATCAACATTGTGTACAAGGACACGCTCGAGAAGCTTGGCCTGGCCGAGAACATGATGCTGCCCAGCAAGACCACTTTCCATGGCATTGTGCCCGGGATCTCATGCAACCCGATTGGCCGAGTGTGGATTGATGTGCTATTCGGTACTCGGGAGAACTGCCGCACAGAGCGCCTGCAGTTTGAAGTGGTGGATCATCAGAGCCCCTATCATGCTCTACTCGGCAGGCCTGCTCTGAGCAAGTTCATGGCCTCTACTCATGTGGCTTACCTGAAGATGAAGATCCCCGGTCCCAATGGCATCATCACCATCTCGGGAGATTACAAGAAGTCCATGGAGTGTGCCTCTGCTAGCTCTCAGCTGGCGGAATCAATGGTGATTGCTGCCGAGAAGAAGAAGATGTACGAGGTGGTGGCCATGGCTCAGTCCGCACAAGCTGGCACACAAGGTGTGCCGAGTACCCAGCATGGTACAGCTTTCCAAGCTGCCAAGGAGACCAAGACAGTCCAGGTTGACCCCGAGTTCCCGGAGCGCGTGGCCATCATTGGTGCCGGGTTGGCGGAGAAATAGGAAAGCGCGCTCATCCACTTCCTCCGTGAGAATCGGGACGTGTTCGCCTGGACTAATGAAGATTTACCAGGAGTCCCGAGGGAGTTGGTTGAGCACTCTTTGCATGTGCGTCCTGACGCCAAGCCCGTGAAGCAGGCTTTGCGCCGTTTCGGAGATGAGAGAAGGAAGGCCATCGGTGATCAAATCACCAAGCTGCTGATCAGTAACTTCATCATGGAAGTGCTGCACCCGGACTGGTTAGCCAACCCGGTCATGGTCGAGAAGAAAAAGGAAGATCCCAAGGCTGCCACTGCATGGCGCATGTGTGTCGACTACACCGACTTGAACAAGGCATGCCCCAAGGATCCTTTCCCGCTACCTCGCATCGATCAGGTGATCGATTCCACTGCCGGCTGTGAACTGTTGTCTTTCATAGATGCCTACTCTGGTTTCCACCAGATTGCACTCAACCCTGCTGATCAAATAAAGACTGCTTTCATTACCCCGTACGGGGCTTATTGCTATCGTGTCATGTGTTTTGGCTTGAGGAATGCGGGTGCAACCTATCAGAGATGCATGCAGAAATGCTTGCACGACCAGCTCGGCAAGAATGTGCAGGTGTACGTAGATGACATTGTCATCAAAACGAATAAAACACATACTCTGTTTGCCGACCTGGAGGAAACCTTTGCTAACCTACGCAAGTACAAAATGAAACTGAATCCGAGTAAGTGTACCTTTGGTGTACCAGCTGGAAAGCTACTCGGTTTTCTAGTTTCTAGTCGGGGCATTGAAGCCAACCCTTCTAAGATAAAAGCTATTGAGAGCATGTCTTTGCCGAGATCATTGAAGGATGTGCAGAAGTTCACGGGTTGTCTGGCTTCACTGAGCCGTTTTCTGGGCCGAATGGGCGAGAAGGCTCTGCCTCTGTACCAGCTGATGAAGAAAAGTGACAAGTTTGTCTGGACTCCGCAAGCGGATGTGGCATTCAATGAGCTGAAAGCAATGCTGGCTAGCGCTCCCGTCTTGGCTAGTCCGCTACCCAAGGAGCCTATGCTGCTGTATATTGCTGCGACTAACCGAGTAGTCAGCGTGGTGATAGTGGTGGAGCGAGAAGAAGAAGGCAAGAGTGTGCAGCGCCCTGTCTATTATCTCAGTGAAGTGCTATCCAGTTCCAAGCAAAACTATCCGCATTACCAGAAGATGACATATGGTGTGTACCTGGGCGCCAGGAAGCTGAAACATTACTTCCAGGAGCACCCCATCACTGTTGTGAGTTCTGCTCCCATCTCGGACATCATGGGAAACAAGGAGGCGAGTGGCAGAGTAGCCAAGTGGGCAATCGAGCTGGCCGCGTACGCTCCCGCGTACACGAGAAGAGAAGCTATCAAGTCTCAGGTCCTGGCGGAATTTCTTGTGGACTGGGCCGAGATGCAGTATGAACCTCCTGCTCCAGTTTCCAACTATTGGAAAATGCACTTTGATGGCTCAAAGGTGAAAGAAGGCCTTGGTGCTGGCGTGGTGCTTACGTCACCCAAGCGGGATCAACTCAAGTACGTGCTGCAGATTCATTTCAAGGCATCCAACAATGTAGCCGAGTACGAGGCAGTGGTGCATGGTTTGCGAGTAGCAAAGGAGGTTGGTGTGCAGCGCATTATATGTTATGGTGATTCAGATCTGGTGGTGCAGCAAGTCTCAGGTACCTGGGATGCTTTGGATGCCAACATGGCATCGTATCGCTTCCTGGTGCAGTCAATGACTGGGTTTTTCGAAGGCTGTGAGTTCCAGCACATTCACCGAGCAGAGAACGAAGCAGCAGACGAGCTATCCAAGTTGGGATCTTCTCGGCAGTCGATCCCGGCAGGGATTGCCTTGGAGCACTTGAGGAAGCCATCCATCAAGCCTTCCCCCAACTCGGAATCTATCTTCGTTCCCTCTCTGCCAAGTGAAGAGTCTGACCCAATGGAAATTGACTGGGAGAGTGCTGCAGGGAACCCGGGGACTGCCGTCCTCTACTCGGGGACTGCCATTCCCTACTCGGGGACTGCCGTTCCCTACTCGGGGACTGCCACTCCTTACTCGGGGACTGCCATTCCCTACTCGGGGACTGCCACTCCTTACTCGGGGACTGCCACTCCTTACTCGGGGACTGCCACCCCGTACTCGGGGACTGCCGCCCTCAACCCAGAAGCTGTCGCATTCATTGAGGAAGTTCTCGCCAATCGGTCAGGGCTGCAGAGAAGCGTTCCTACTCCTCCTGTGCAACCACAAGAGCCTGCCCCAATGGAGATGGACGAACCAGTGTTTCCCGTGCGGGAGACACCGAGTTGGGCAGTGCCCATATTATCCTTTCTAAGAAACGGTACTTTACCTGAAGATGAGGTGACTGCGAGGCAGATTCAGAGAAGATCCAAGGGCTACACTATAGTCCGAGAGGTGCTGCACAAGAGAAGCGCCACTGGTGTGCTGCAACGTTGTGTGAGCCCAGAAGAGGGAGAAGAAATCCTGGTGGAGATACATCAAGGGGAATGTGGGCACCACGCCTCATCTCGGGCTTTGGTCAAGAAAGCTTTTCGGCATGGCTTCTACTGGCTCACTGCACTGCAGCAAGCTGAAGATATTGTGAGGAAGTGCGCCGGCTGCCAGATGTTCGCAAGTAAGATTCACATACCAGCTTCCGAGTTGAAAACAATTCCTATCACATGGCCATTTGCTGTTTGGTGCTTGGATATGGTTGGTCCTTTCAAGCCGGCTAAAGGCAATATGACTCATATCTTGGTCATGGTGGACAAGTTCACCAAGTGGATTGAGGTGAAGCCTATTCGGAAGTGCGATGGGGTCACAGCTGTGAAGTTCGTGAAGGATGTGATCATGAGATATGGCTACCCGCACAGTATCATCACCGACAACGGCACCAACTTTGCAGAGGGGGCAATGGTGCGATTCTGCAGAGATAAGCATATCCGACTAGACGTTGCGTCAGTCGCGCACCCTGCCTCCAATGGGCAAGTTGAGAGAGCAAATGGAATGGTACTGGCAGGCATCAAGCCAAGGCTGATTGAGCCATTGCTGAAAACACCTGGGTGTTGGCTAGAAGAGTTGCCAGCGGTGTTGTGGAGTCTAAGGACTACCCCTAACCGGTCAACCGGCTACACGCCATTCTTCTTGGTATACGGGGCTGAGGCCGTGTTGCCAATAGACTTAGAACATGACTCCCCCCGAGTAGCCCTCTACACTGAGGTGGAGGCGAGAGAAGCTCGAGAAGACGACGTCGACCTGCTTGAAGAAGCAAGAGAGCTGACTCTGTCACGTTCGGCTATCTACCAGCAAAACCTGCGGCGTTATCATAGCCGAAAGGTGAACCCAAGGGTTTTCCGAGAAGGAGACATGGTCCTTAGGCTGGTGCAACGCACGGCCGGGATGCACAAGCTGTCTCCTCCATGGGAAGGGCCTTTCATTGTCAGCAAAGCGTTGCACAATGACGCGTACTATCTTGTAGATGTGCGCCCCTCGCAGGCGAACAGGGCAGACAAAGCTGGAGAGGAAACCAAGCGCCCTTGGAATGTAGCTCTGCTTCGTCGTTTTCATTCGTAAGCAAAGATGTGTATGTATCCTCTTATCCGAGTTGAAATTCTACTCTGCAATCTGAAATTGTTCTCGGGGACTGCCCTCGCCCAAATTTGCTCTAAGTGTTTTTACTCGGCTTGTTCCTTTGTCTATTCGGTTGCTTCACTTCAGAACTCATAAGTGCATTAAGTACTGTGTTTAAACCTATATGCCAACTCTTCGACTTTGCTGCTGTCCGAAACCCGGCTTCATGGCAAGCAAGAGAACAAGCAAAAGGTCAATGAGCACACGAAAATCGCTAAGGAAGAAAGAGTGCAGGAACCGAGTAGATTGTTGGTCACTTTTGTTCCCTGTTTTCGTCTTCTCGGCTAAGTGGTGGGCTGCGTTACCATGATTGTTTCTAGCGGCTAAGTATTTGCAGCCCTGCTACTTGATTCTTGTGACTCGAATACCAAACAAGCGACAAGTCGCAGGTAGAGCAGAGATGAAAAGACAGGGTGAATAAGAAATGCTACTCGGGGACTCGCATGGAAACACAACTCGGCATTAAGCCAGTGTCGTTCAAATTGATTAATGTCAACATAAACAGAGTGGGCATAAAAACTGAGTAGCAAGCAAGATAAAGGTAGTCTATTACATCTGCTCCCGGCATCCCGGGGATCTGATAAGTTTTCGAGTAAAAGAGAGTGCAGGTTGCTTCAAGATGAGGAGGCAGTGTTCTCGGCGCTGGCCTTGGCTGATGTTTCCTCGGCGGCGGTCTTGGCAGCAGTTTCTTCAGTGGCGGTCGCGGCAGCTGTTCCTTCGGTGCTGGCTTGAGTGGCATCCGCTCCCGTCTGGACGGTGGCGGATTCCGTCAACTCGGCATCCTCCTGGGTGGCCGCCTGCTCGGAAGTGGCTGTGGCCACCGAGACGGGTCCTGGAGCCGAAGAGGAGCCTGGAGCTTGGCCAGGAGGGGGCACCGTGTCGTCGAGAGCAGCACCTGAGGAGGTGCCAAAGTCGAGTGCGGCGGTGTCGATGTGGGCGTACTCGTCCTCATCGCTACTCGCGACGGCGACGCCCTTCCCCTTCCCGGCCTTGCCCTCAGGAGACTCAAAGTGGCCTTCCAGATCGGACTCAACTTCGTCGTCCTCCTCCTCGTCCTCTTCGTACTCGGTGTCGGGCTCGGGGAGGCCCTCGATGTAGGTCTCCGTCTCGGCACACTTCGCGACCTCGTAGGCGATTTGCTTGCGGGTAGCCACGCAGTCGGGATCTACCTCCCACTTGGAGTTGTTGCGCTTCCCGCGGATGAGCTGCATGTTGAGGTTTTCATACCAGGACGCTATGCAGAGAAGCATCACGTCTGCACCAGCACGGGCGCCCGAGGCACGCCACTTCTTCAACTCCTTCTTCACATTCTTCAGCTTGAAGGCTAGGCCCTTCATGGTGGTTGGACGATCATCATGAGGCCAAAACAGCCTGTGGAGCTCAAAGCCCTCGTGCACCAAGTCAGTTCCGACGCCAGCCAGCTGTTCGAAATAGTCCTTGAGCACCAGCAAGCTGTCCTCGATCCCGGCTCTGGTATCTGCTGCCTCACCTTTTGCAAGGCGAGCTGCTTGGGCCTTGGCCACCTTAGGCGCAGAAGGGGAATCGAGATGAGGCCAGATGTCTGAAATAGCATGTGGTAATTTCAGAACCAGGAAGAGAAGAACCGAGTAGAGGAAAACCGAGAAGAAATACGACCGAGAAGAAAAGAAGCAGCGAAGAAAAGACTTACCGGACAGTTCGTTGCGCAGCCGCTGCAGCTGGGTCCTCCAGGACTCCTCGTTGGAAATGTGCTTTTCTTGGATCAGACGCAAGCTATCCATCTGAGCGAAGAGATCAGCGTTGGTCTTCTTCAAGGTCTCACATTCCTGCTCAAGGGCCCTCTCCTTGGCCTTGAAAGTGGTCTCGGCCTTGGCCTTCTCGGCGATTGCCTTGTCCCTCTCGGCGCCAATCTTGACGGCATCTTGGAGTGCCTTCTGCAACTGGAGCTGCAGCTTCTCGGTCTCCGTGGTGTGGTCCTTCAACAGCTCAACGGCCTGGTCGGACAGCTGCTTTTGCACCTCCGCCGGCTTGACACAGTCTTGGTGTGCCTCAGCAAACAACTTGTAATCTTCTGCGAAGAGATATATGAGGTTAGCAGAGGAGCAGAGAAGAAACAAACTCAAAGTCACATCGAGTGAACAACAAGCTTACCTTCTAGCCTTTTGATGGTGGCCTCGGAGTTCTCCACGAAGCTGCGGCACTTCTCATGTTCGTCTGCTAAAGCCTTCAGTTTTTCTGCAGAGAAGCAGAGGTTAGCGCATAAGAAAGCATAAGCGAGCGTAAACAGAAACGCATGAATCGCACAGCTAAAAGCGTACCTTGCACTTCAGTCAGCTGCTGGGTGCTGTCCTTGGCGGTCTTGTTAGCTGCCTCAGTAACTGCCTTTTCCTTCTCTAGTGCAGCAATTCGCCTCCTGGCGATGGAATGGTTCCAGAGAAGGATGCGGTATAAGTGGGTCCGCTTAAGAACGCTATCCTGAAAACCGAGAAGAAAATGAGTTAGGCAAAGCAGAGAAGATTCAGCCCGAGTAGGAGGCTACTCGGAGAGTATCCGTCTACTCGACCCGAATCTCGGGGACTGGGGGTGATGGTAGGAAAGAAGAAAGGCGAGTAGAAGAGAAGAAAATTCAACTCGGAAAAGGCAGGAAGGACTTACTGCATAGGACTGCTCGATGTCTTCGGCGTTCTTGCGGTGCAGGAACATCTTGGCTGCGAGGGTTGCGGTCTCGGTGGAGACGGACATGGGCTTGTGTCCCAGATCAACCTTGTTCCAATCCACGCGCATGTGGTCGATGGAGCCAAGGGTCAAGCCGTGCCATTTCTCCTCTCCGAGAACCCTGCTGTCCCACCTGGCGTTGATGTGGCCAACGGTGTCCAAAACCTGTTCAAGACCCTTGGAGGTTATTGGTTTGTCTTGGGCTCCGCGAGAAGCAATGTTGATAGATTGCTGTTGGCTTGGATCCGGAGGAGGGGAGTTCATGGCTACAACCTTCCTTCCCCTCTGGATAGCTAAAGCTTTGTCTTTGGGAGGGAAGCCGATGGAGTGCTGATGGCTAACCTCAATCATGTACTCCGGGTAGCAGGGCTGACCAGCAGCGCGAGCATCAGCCGAGAGCGCAGCAGGAATCGGGCCGGACTCGTGGATCACGAGCGCTCCGCCTGAGGATGTACTCTGGTCTCTGGCCCGCTTCTTCGTTTGCTCCTTCTCAGCTTTCTGCTTCTCGGGATCCTCAGTCGTCTTCCCGTCAGTCTTGGCCTTCGCCTTCTCGGCGACTGCCTTCTCGGCAGCTTGCTTCTCGGCCTTCTTCTGCTCAGCCCTGGCTTTCTTCTCCTCAGCCTTGGCCTTTTCAGCAGCTTCTTTATCAGCAGTTTCCTTCTCAGCCTTGGCCTTCTCGGCGGCTTCCTCCTCGGCCTTAGCCTTCTCAGCGGCTTCCTTCTCAGCTGCCCTTCTGTCAACCTCACCCCTCAGAGCATCCAGGGCGCGTTGCCTGGTTACTCGCCCCGCAGGAGGGCTGGATGAATCCTTGGTTTTCGGTGGCGAGGAAGAGGTTGGCGGTGTAGGGCCTTGCGCAGTTGGTGGTGTAGGGCCTTGCGCAGTTGGTGGCGCCATGGATCCGGCGCCTTGTGCAGCTCCTGGCTGGGCGCTACTCGGTGTCACGCCCGGTTGCACGCTGCTCAATGGATAAGCAGTGGCATCCGTGGCGGTGGTGTCTTCTACTCGCTGTTCGGCAGCGAGGCTCTCTTGTGCAGCAGCCCCTGTGGCGGGCTGCTCTTGCTCCGCTTCAGGCCGCTCGGCGGCGGTGTTGTCTTGCATCTCGTGATCTTGGTTCTCCTCGGCGTTGCTAGCCGGAGGAGAAGGGGCTCTCTCATCATGGACGGCAGTGTCCTGTGCTGCTGGTTCTGATGCTGCTCCTTGTGCTGGATTGGCAGCAGCAGCATTGGCGGTGTGGTCCTCATCATCATCGTCCAGGTTGACCAGAGGTACTGGTTTCTCCTTAGTATGGTCAGACGCGAGAGCTGCGTTTGCGTCCATAGGAGGTCTGCAGAGAAAGGGAAACCAGAAATTAGAAGGAATTTGGGGAAAATAGTACCGCGCGAGAAGGGAAACGACCGAGAAGAGGGCTTACGCGGTGGTGCACTTGAGTTCTCGTCTGGTTCTCTTCACGACCGCCTTCTTCTCGGCGGGTTTCTTCTTCTTGGCAGGAGGCGCTGGTGCCCCGCTACCAGCCCGTTTGCGGGTCTCAGGAGCGGCGACGGCCAGGGGCTTGACGACTAGGGGCGCATCGCCCTCGTTCTCGTCTTCGTCCTCGTCGTCCTTGTCCGCGGCAACTTCATCTGGGAATCAAAAAGAAAAGAGGAAAGAATCAGAAACAGCACACGAGGGATTGGTGCTTCTCGGAAGCAAACAGAATGAAAGTACAGTTACCATCAAAATCCTCGTCGGACCAGGTGCGGAGAGCGTCGCGCTTATCAGGGACGGGGGAGCGAGAGAGGTTGGGCTGCTCCACGGCATCAAAAGAGGGCACATCATCCTCCTCACGGTCAGGAGACCAGTTGCCCTCAAAAACCTCGCAGCTCTCAATTATCTGGCGAGTGAGAACCTGAAAAGCAGAGAAGGATCACAGACTAGCCGAGAACCAGGAAGGAATTCTACTCGGATAGGCGTGCAGGTACAAAGCACACAAAGCCTAGGCAGTTTACTAAGCATTCTACTCGGATAGGCGTGCAAACACAAAGCATACTAAGCCTAAGCATGTTTGCCGAGAGATATTACTCGGAAGGGCGTGCAAGTATAAAGCACATCGAGCTTAAGAGTTGTTCTCTAGTAGGCTATCCGGCAAGGCGTGCAAGCATGAAGCACATTAAGCCTATGCAATTCGGCTAAGTGTCCTACTCGGAACACAAGGTAATTGCTAGCTGATGCCAGGAGGAGAAGTTATCTACTCGGAAAATGTATGCAGAGAGCAAAGTAAGGAAGGCGTACCCGCTCAATCGGTTTTGTACGGCTGTACGGGACGAACCCGTACTGCCAGTGGTCGCCAAGGCTTGTCGTCAAGATGTTCCTGGCATGCCAGGGGACGTCGATGTTGTCGATCTCGATGGTGGTGGTCCTGGTGCAGTCGCGGGGCCCTCCCATGTAACACATGAGATGGCACCGCTCCTGCAAGGGCAGTACTCGGCGCTGGATCCAGCAGGCCACCGGGTCGTCGTTCTTGAGGCCCTCCGCCTTCAGCCAGCCGAGTCGATTCTCCATCTCGATGGCGTCATCGTCGTTGACGGGCTTGTCCTTCCAGTACATCCCGATTGGAGCGCGATTGCACCAAACGGGCAGGTTGATTCTGTCGTTCACCGGGGCTCCTGGCTCGGCGGCAACGTTCCTGACGTAAAGGAACGTCTTCTGCCACAGCTTGACGGAGTCCAGCCCCTTGATGCGGGGGTGGTTCGTCCCGGACCGCTGCACCATCATGGCGCAGCCGGTGTCGGTGGCGCGGGCGACGCCCGCGGAGTCCTTCTTCCCGGTAGATTGCTGGCGCAGGTGGAAATACCTGAGCCACGTCTCCCACGTGGGCCGGACGCCGAGGAAGGCCTCGCAGACCACGGCGTGGTACGCGAGGAAGACGACGGCGTTCGGCGGCAGATGGTGCATCTGGATGCCGAAGTGGTTGAGGAACTTCCGCAGAAAATCGGACGCGGGCAATCCGAACCCGCGCTCGAAATGCGCCAGGAAGACGACGCGCTCCCCTTCGCGCGGGGATGGCACGATTTCACCGTCCGGCGCCCGGCACTCCACGCCGGGAGGGACTCGCCTGGTATTGACGAGCCAGGCGCAATCTTCCGCGGTGACGCAGGAGCCGGCCCAGCCTGACTTGGCCATTGTGGCGAGTTGGGAAGGTGGAAGATTTCGAAGGGAATTGGTTGGTGGATTGAGTCCGCGGCGGCGCGAGAGCTTGCGCGGCGGCGGAGAGCACGGTGGCGGAGAAGAGCAGGAGACGAAGAAGGAATAGTGCGAGGGAAGGGGAAAAGGAAGCTACCGGCGGGGTATTTATATCCCCTCCGCGAGTTTACCGTTACCGTCTTAGGAGTGGGATCGATTGTGCCGTGTGGTGGATCCTGTGGCCGGCTAGAAACGCACACAAGCGCCGGTTGCGCGCGTAATGGCCACAGTTAATCCCACCACCGAATCGTGGCCTATAACTGCACTTGATGGGACATGACGGCCGGTGGGCCCATTGCGTGAAAACTGGACGCGTGGCAGGTCGTGTCCTGGGCAACGAAACGACAAGGTCGTGGATGCTTGACACGTGTGCAGTTGCTGCGCGAAGGGCTGGATTGTGCTCTGTGCTGCAGAGGCTCAACCTGAGAAATTTCTCTAAGTCTTTTTACTCGGTTACAGAGTAGAAAGCAGGTGCTACTCGGGAAAGAGGAAACCCAAGGTACTTTCCAGATAGCTACTCGGAGGTTCTACTCGGCATCTTGAGGTTCAAGGGCTGAGATGCAAAGGCTGGTTTTAAGCTGGCAGAGCCTAGTGAACAAGTTCGCAAGACTCAACCAGCTTCGGGGACTGCTGTCGGGGGGTTACCCCCGAGTAGGGTAAAGACAGGTGGTAAAGGCAGCTTACAGAAGAGAGGTTTGGTCGAGTAGCCGACTACCAGGTACTCGCTACCCGGTCGACTGCTACTCGGTCTCACCTCAAGATGACCAGAAGGAGATATCAATCAAGTTCTACCCTGACGAGTAAAGGTTTGGCCCGAGTACAATTGGCGGGAACCATTGGCGGGAACCTACTCGGGCCAGAAAGTCAAAGGAGCCGTTCTGACACAGGATCCCGCGTATCCTGGGTCCGTACTTGGCAGCATTCGAACTACTGTTCACGTGGGGACGGCCTGCCTGACAGTGACAGCATGGAAGCAGGCCGTGGCAGGATAAGGGGGGCCTACTCTATGCCTAGGTACAGTGATACCAGTCTGTCCCCTAGTTTTGCCCAACGACTTTACAGAAGCAGCCAAGGTTAGGAACCAAAGCTGTCAGCGGGTACTCGGAGAAAGGACGATGTGCACACTATGTCGACACTTGTCTAAATTTGGACGTATCCGGCTGGGCACCGTGTATATAAGGTGCCCCGCCGCCTCCTGCGCGAGGCACGTACACACAGGCTCATAGTGATCCCTAGAAACCCCAAGTTCTTGACCTAGCTCTACTCGGAGAAGAGAGAGGGGCTACTCGGTAGCGATACCATTTGTACTGTGGCTACTCGGAGAGACATCGTAATACACAGAGAAAGGCAGGAGTAGGGGTTTTACCTCCTCACGAGGGCCCTGAACCTGGGTACATCGTGTTGTTTGTGTTGTGTGGATCTCACCTCACGCGGCTACTCGTCGCGTGATCCCTCCCCGGACACCTCCAGCGTCCATCGTCCCCACATCTTTAGCCATCCCATGGCATCTGCCGTGACACCACCACGACAAATACTGAATTTGGTTCATGGTGTTTGTTCTGAAGCCTTAACCAATTGGGTTTAGGATTTTCAGGTTGTTGAATAGTGAGTGCCAAATGTTTGTGTAGAAATGGTCTGCACCTTTCTGTTGATATAAGATGCTCAACACAACATTCAGGAAAAGCTTGAAGGATGAATTATCTTCACCTTCCATTCGTGCAGAATGCAATCGACAGAAATATTCATGACTCGATTCAATTCTTCAAGACTTGAAGGAATAATTAGGATTGAGAAATTACTTTACTCCGTTCTTGGCTTTCTGTTTGTAGCCTGCCTGCTTCTGCCGCGGGAGCAGCGAAGCCGGACGCGCGGAGCAGCCACCAGAAGATCTGCAGAGGGGGGACGCGCGGAGCAGCCACCAGAAGATCTGCAGAGGGGGGACGCGCGGAGCAGCCACCAGAAGATCTGCAGAGGGGGGACGGCGGACGGCCACGGTCTGACTGCGACGCGGAGACCGGCAGGGTAGTCCTGCTTCTGGATGTCGAAGGAGGAGACGGAGCTGCGCTTCAAGCAACTTCCACCAGCTCTGCTCGACGAGCACGGCGCAGTCAGCGAGCCAGCGGCGCAGGCGGAACTCGGCGAGGTTTCAGAGCGTGCCCGAGGCGGCGAGCGGGGAGGGGGCGAGGCGGCGAGAGGGGAGGGGGCGAGGTGGGAGGTCTGACTCCAGCAGCGACCGCGGCGACAGGGACACCACCTCCGCGTCCGGGGCCGAGGCGAGCGTGGAAGATGCGGTGGCGACGGCGGCGAGCAGGGTGCTGTGCTCCGCCCCGTGAGGAACGCCCCGTGAGGAAGAAGGACCTGATTGCAAACCTTTTCAAAATTGTGGGGGGGTTTTTGTAAAATGTTTTTATAACATCAGTCCGCCCACTAATTCGGGTCGGAGGGAGTATTTTAAAACTCCATATCAAGACAAATGTATTGATACCAATTTGGTGTCATAAATGCTAGTAATTTTCCTAATAAAGTTAGTCAATACTTCATAAATTTGACCGACGAAAAAGGAAAAGGTACACTTTATCGTGGACGGAGGGAGTATGGGATTAGCTAGGAAGGTGATGACGCGGCGAGTACTCCACCATGTATCACAATAATAGATCTCTGTTCTGCTACGGAATGAAAACTCATAATACTGCTCCTACATTACATCGAAAGTCGTCTACAGAAGGCGAAGCTCCATATGCATGTGCAAGATTATTACAGACCAACGGAATCCTCGTGGAACTTTTTAAGAGCGCTGGCCTGTAAAGAACGAATGTAAGCTAAATAAAAAGAAGCACAAAATTTCTAGGTCAGTTAGAAAACAAAATATATATATGAAGCAAAGCTTTAGGCAAAAATTCCAATTTTAGAAACAAAAATCAGACCACTTGCCACCATGAAATACATAAGTTGCAATTCGTTATACCAATTCAGACCACCGACATCAAAACTCCATTTCATTATGTGTGTGTGTGTGGTGTGGGTGTGGGGAGGGAGGGGGGGGGTGTGGGGGTGGTGGTCAACGGGTACTTCAATGTTAAATATCGGTCATGTATACGTGTTTTGTACATGTACTATAGCCTGCTGATGTTTATCTCTACTATATAATGTGTCTTAACGACCGTAGGTACGTCAAGAAAATCGGTACCTCCTCTTTGCTAAAAAAACCAGATCACCGATCGCTAAAAAAGCCGACCGATATGTCCCTCCCTCTAGCTAAACATACGGGATCGATCACGATTGCTATGCCGTGTGGCCCAAGCCCACCCACGATGTCAATTCTCAGCCCATATTGTTCCCGATTTTTATCACTCAAAAGAAAAACAAAAAGTTCAGGATTGATTGACTTCAAGTCCTACTTTGGTGCGTTTGTTTCCTACGTGGTTTTTGGACCAGCGGACGTAGCTGACCTGATATGAGCCGAGGATGTATCCATGCTGATTACCTAGCAGAGTTCATAAAGGAAAGGCGAATCGTAGAGTCCTGGTCATCTATAAATTAATACTACAGAGAAGCGTACGCAGCCAAGCCCTGGAGCTGAACGACACCGTCTCCTCAGCATCTCCGCCGCCGTGTTCCCCGTCTTCATCGGAACCGTGTACAAGACGTGCGCTGCAATGCCCTCACGATCAGAGGTCCAAGCTGGAGCCGAAGGACTCCGACTCTTCCTTGGCGTGGGCATGGTGTTGATCCTGGACGAGGAACTGGCGCTGATACGGTCATGCATGGCGACGTGCTGGTCGGCGCCGGCAGCCAAGACAACTAGATCGTCCATGGCCAGCCCATGTGTGGTGGAGGAGGAGCCGCTCATGCATGATGTGCTCGAAAACGGCAGCCCCGTCGACCAGGGCATCAATGGCTGACATGAGGTCACCTCCATGAGGAGGGGCTGCTGGGCTAGCTCGTGACGAACAGGAGGTCGTCCATGGGGCTATCGGCGCGTAGTGTGACCATGTTGAAGACATGAGAACCATGCCGAAGACGTGCTGCCCAGGGGGCTGACTCGTGTGCATGACCATGCCGAAGATGTGGTGAACGTCCTTGTCGAGCAAATGGTTGCCGTGCAAAGTGTCTATACAACATACTCTGATGTGAAAAATAACAAGTGAATTTCCTACGTGAATTTGCTCATGTGTGGATGCTCTTGTGTTGCAGGATGTTGAGCACGGCATGGCCCAAGAGCACATTCATGACGGACGTTGTATAAGTATGCTTACAGAAACAATAAGAAAGAATGTCATGGCCCAAAAGAGCATTTATAAGATTCATGCACCAAAAGTTGCATTGTGACTTCATCTTTATAGTTTCTATTCCCTTTAGTGCTTTTTTTGAGGTAAATTGATGGAACTGGAACTTGGAGAGTGAGAATTGAAAAGTGTGTCGGAATGTCGATGCAAAACGAGAGGCAAACTTTTAAGTAGCTCTCCAAATGACGCTTCCGTTGAACTTCGTGTCACTTGTTCTCTAATGGAGGAGAAAGTGGAAAAGAGGCGAGCTTAGGCTAACACTAGACGGGTTCATGATTTTAGAAAAAATGTAGGCTGTGAACTTGTGATAGAGTTTTTTCATTAAAAAGTTAAATATTTTCTTCCGTTGCAACGCACGGGTTTGTTTGCTAGTATATATAAAGATCACGTGGAGGCTTAGACCCATGGAAACCCTAATCCTTTTCTCAAACTTGGTATCAAAGCCTAACCCTAGCCGCCACCGCCAAGATGACCTCCTCCTCCACGGCGCAGCAGCTCACCGCTCTCGGGCCTTTCGTCTCCTCCGCCACCACCGCCGTCACTCTGGTCCCCGCCCCTAACGTGCGCCTTGACCGCACAAAATTCATGCTCTGGCGTACTCTCACCCTTCCAAACTTCTCGAGCGCGGGGCTCCATGGCTACCTTGACGGCACGAGTGGCGCCACCGAAGACCATCACCCAAGATGTGGGCGATGCGGCCACCACTATTCCGAATCCTGCCTATGCCACATGGTGGATGCAGGATCAACGGGTGCTCGGTCTCCTCCTTGGATGCATCGGGTCGGACATCTCCTCCCAGCTGGTCGGCAAGAACACCTCGGCCGCAGTGTGGGCTGTCGTCCACTCCATGTTCGGCTCCTAGAGCCGTGCCAACTTCTGAAGATTGATGCAACTGATGTTGGCAAGACGTACTACCGGTTCAGCAGCAATGTGAAATCTACACAACACAATCAAATTATTTTGCCCCAACGAAGCAGTGAGGTTGTCAATCTCACCGGTTTTGCTGAAACAAAGGATTAGATGTATAGTGTGGAAAATAGTACTTGTTTGCAGTAGATGAAATAGAACAATAAATGTTGTAGGAAAACAACAGGGAAAATAATAGTTGTATATCAGTGTAAAGAAATGGATCTGGGTTCACAGTTCACTAGAGGTGTCTCTCAAAAACAGATAGATAACATGCTGGATAAACAAATTATAACTGGGCAATTAACAGATATAAAGACTGCACCGTAGTGCATATGCATGACATGATGATTACTATGTGAGTCATGCGGGCATTACAACAAGATACATAGACCGTTATCCAACTTCGTCTATGACTAATAATCCACCCTCAGAGTGTCGTCCGAGCAAACGTTGGGTATTAAGTTGCAAGCAATACATAATTGCATTAAGCAAAATGTGTAATGTAAACAATAAAATCATCCTTAGACAAAGTATTGTTGTTTTCTCTCTAATGGCAACAACACGTCCCCACCCGTTACGTTTCATTCACTCGAGCGTGAGTGAAAGAGAGACATGAACCCACTATCGAGCATAAATACTCCCTCTTGGAGTTACAAGCATCAACTTGGCCAGAGCATCTACTACTAACAGAGAGCATGCAAGATCATAAATAACATACACATGAAATAACATGATAGATTGATAATCACTGGACATAGCATTCAATATTCATCAGATCCCAGCAAACACAACATGTAGCATTAATATAAGATGATCTTGATCATGTTAGACAGCTCACAAGATCTAAACATGAGACATAAAGAGGAGAGAACAACCATCTAGCTACTTCTATGAATTCGTAGTCCAGGGATGAACTACTCACGCATCACTCTGGAGGCAGGCATGGTGATGAAGAGCCCTCCGGTGATGATTCCTCCTCCCGTCAGGGTGTCAGGGAGAGCTCCAGAACCTTCCCGAATTACAGCTGGCAAATTGATAGAATTAGAAAAAAAATATGTTAAGCAAAGTTCATTGTGATATTCATGTAGGAATTATATCAAACATACATAGATCGTCAACCAACTGCATCTATGACTAATAATCCACCTTGAGTGCGCTTCTATGCTTGACACTCGTTGGTTCTAAGTTGCAAAACAACAAATAATTGCAGTAAGCACCATACATAATGTGGCAATATCCTTAATGAATAAATATACATAAACACTATTATTTTACTCTTAGTGGAAACAACATATACTTATTCTTAGTCATTGTTGTCACTCGAGCCCAAACATGAAGGATGCATGAACATAGCACAAAACTCTATCTTGTAGATACAAAAAATCACTTGGCCAAAGTAATCACATGGATCGGAGAGCATGTAAGAACTTGAATATAAGATTGATATGATGATAGTAAGAAGATTATATAAGGAACTTAGAAACATGAATAATCTTATCATAACTTCACAATTCATCGGATCCCAGCAAACACAACATATAGAAATTACATAAGAACGATATTGAGTATGTTAGGTAGCTCAAAAGATCGTGCCATGGTAGCACAAGGATAAGATATAACCATCTAGCTACTGCTATGAAACCATAGTCCAAGCATGAACTACTCACGCATCACTGTGGAGACAATCATGGTGATGAAAAATCCTCCAGAGATGATTTCCTCCTCAGGCGGGGTGCCGGAACAAGGCTCCAGAAACCCCGAATCAACATTTCAAGATGGCAGTGGATATGTAGATATTTTGTGGAAAATAATGCCCATCTTGAACCTTTTAGGGAAAGGGGCAATTTATAGGTGAAGACGGAACTTAGTGGGAGCCACGGAGGGAGCAAGCGACCAAGGGGCGCGGCCCCACCCTAGTCCGCGCCTGGGGGTGGTCCCCTCCCCTTTGGACTCTAAGCCTCCTTTGGACTCGGTCTTCGTGTCGGGTGAAAACTGGCCTCGGTGGATTTGGGGGTCTTTTCGCGGACTTTTGCAGCACAACTTTTATGCAACTTAAAAATTGTTAAAAAAACAGAAACTACCACTGGACATCTTGTTAATAGGTTAGTCCAAAAAAAAATACGCTAAAATGATATAAAAATGTAGTAGAAACATGTTGTAACGGTATGAAACAAGCACGGAACAATCCAAAATTATATAGGCGAGACACGTATCAGCATCCCCAAGTTTAATTCCTTCTCATCCTCTAGTAGATAAATTCTAAAAAAAATATTTTTCAAATGACATGCTACCTACACAATCAATATTAGATAATAATGTAAAAGAATTTGACTGGATGTAATTGGTATCTTCGCGATATTAATATATACTCTTTATCAAAAAAAAATTCCAGGAATATTCCTTGAATTTGTATTCAATTTTTCTTCTGAACTCATGTTTATTTTTGAAGAAGTGTTTTTGAATTCTCATGAATCTCCATACCGTCAATCTCGTATGGTTCTGAAATGGATCTTGTAAATTGCGGTTTGTTATATGAATATTGTTTGCAATCTGGATGAAAATCCGATGGATCTTATTTTATGTTTGTAAATTATGAATAAAACATCAATAAACTAGTAATTCCAATGTATTAATCCTGATGAAATTGCATGACTATGTTCTTTTGCTACTATGTTCATGGTCAATTATTTTTGGTAAAAAATGTTGATGAATTTTGATATATTTCTCGATTAATCTTTGATACAGTGTAGTAATTAGTTTGTTTCATCCAGAAAAACCAATCTCCAAGTTATGTGAGGTGTTAAACTGCAATTAATTAAACTTGTAAAAATATATAAAAATGTATGGGAAAATTCTACAAAATGCAGTGTACTTAAGAAATTGGATAGTACATAGGTGAGAACAAGTATGGTAACTTGGGAGGGTGTGAATAGGTGACTACCAATTTTTTATTTGTTTTTTTTATATTTTGCTAAACAAGATGAAACGTAAGGTTGGCTAGATATGCAACTAGATGAGCACCATATGTGATACGATAGAAGGAACGCAACGAAAACAATATGTAAAGTACAAAATAACCAACAAGTATAAACAACGAGATATATGTTTCTCGTAGTTTCTTCCCAAGGAAAGTACGTCTACGTTGGAGAGGTGAGGAGACATCTAGGCACTCCAATAGCACGGGTGTGCACACCTTATTCTCCGTGAGTTTCATCGGTGAGGGAGATACTCGTTTACACTACGAGGTCGACTTAAAGGCGTAGACCAAACCTTTACACAAGGTTGAGACTACTCCACAACTTAATTGGAGGCTCTCAACAATTCGAACTTCTTGAATCAAGGTGGAAACTACAAGCACTAGGGTTAAAAGGCTCCCAAAAGATCTCACGGTCTAGAAGTGTAACTGAGGGGGAATTGATTGTGACTCGGTGAAGATGTAGATTTAGGTCTTCTCTGCGGTACACCAGGCTGAATATTTGAATAATCCGGGGGCCGAAAAGTTACTTTGGAAATTTTCAAATGAAACTTCCACCCCATGCTTGTGAGCTGGTAGGCTAAGCGCAGATGTCTTTGCGTCCAAACTTCTACAAGTCGGAGATTTACACCGGAAATTTCCGGTCCAAATCTCCGCCCCTATATCCGAGAGCGGATAGGCTGAGCGCACAAATTCTTCGAGGCCAAACTTCAACAAGACGGAAATTTCCAGGATTTATCACCCGGAATTTTCGCTATTTGCACCGGAATATTCCGGCCTTCCTGGAAATTTCCGCCCACTGTTTTTGGTTTTCAAACACTTAAATACCAGGAGAATTCTTCTTTTTTGGAAACGAAAATGTGAACACTTAAACACCCGATGGCAGAAATCAGCCCAAATCTTACACACGGGCCTAGGCCCACTGACGATCTTCCTTGGCGAGGTCCTCGTGGATCCCAGCCGCCCTTTCCCCAGTCCTGGACACCACTCTGTACGGCGCGGTCTTCTCCGGTGAGCTCGTCGGCATGGTGGTCTCCCTCACGGCTAGAGGAAAATAAAGCCAACCGCCCAACCAACTCTACGGCGGCCGGACCTGGAAAGAGAGCCTTGAAATCGGTGGCCATCTGGAGAGAGCTTCGACCGGCGTGGCGGCGGCCAGAGGTCGGATGTGGCGGTGGTCGGAGCTGCTTGATTCTCGCCGAGGAAGACGACACCTGATCTATCGCTGACCGGCTGCTGCCCATGGACGTCGTTTTCGGTCGCCTGGACCATTGCTAAAGACTCTTGTGTTGTGTCCAGTGGTTCGTTATCCTTCCCTGGCCTGTCATCTACTTCTCCACTTCGCCACTCCCCTAGGAAAGCAAGCCTTCAGCTCCCTACTACCTGCAAAACGATCAACAGACCATGATAGTTTGCAGTCTCTCCGCTAAGCCGCTGTCTCACCTTCCTGCACAAAGAGGTGATTCAGTGCATCGATGCTCACCCTGTTACTACTCAAATACAGATCCTGGTTTCTGAATAAATATTGCAGCAGCAGCAGTTGACTCAGTTGTAGTATTATGTTTTTCATTAATGTTTGGGCTCTTACGTTTCAGGATTGCCGAGGTTCAGAAGGGTGTCAAGTCCTACGTTTACATCAAGAATAGGAATGAACCTCGGAAGCCATGCCGAAACCAGCAGCAGCAAGCTTCTGTACCTCGGGATAGACTTCGGAACGTCGGGTGCTAGATACGCTCTAATTGACAGGCAAGGGGCCATCCATTCGGAAGGCAAGAGAACTTACCCACCGGTATGTGCAGAGTAATAATTTCTCTGATCATTTTGCTTGGCTTCGGGTTGGTTGGACTAGTATCAGATTACTTATTTTGAGTGTTCTTCCATAATTCCTGACTGATGATCATATATATCCTTTGATTGGACTTGCTAGGCAGGTTGGCAATGCCGCAAACATGGCAAGCTCCTGGAAAGAAGCACTCTTCCACCTTCTTGGCGATGTCCCATCCATTTACAGGCCATCCATCTCTTCCATTTCCATTGATGGAACTTCATCAACCACGCTCATAATTGACAGGTCTGCAGTACGTCCTCCATCTTCAGTCTTCACCACCAACTATGCACTTAGTCATATATGTCTCACAGTGCAATTTCTATATGCCCGTATGTAATTTCGTATGCAATCGAGCAGAAACAATGGAGAGCTTCTTGCTGGCCCGTTCCTGTACAACGAGAGCTTTCCCGACGCGCTTCCCTCGGTCGAATCGATTGCTCCGGTGAACCACACCGTATGCTCTGGTTCGTCTACCCTGTGTAAGCTTGTATCGTGGTGGAACTCGAATTGTAGTGGCCATGATTCAGCGATGTTGATGCATCAATCGGACTGGCTGCTGTGGCTTTTGCATGGACAATATGGTGTTTCTGATTACAACAATACTCTGAAGGTGAGATCCTTTTGTCAGTCACTAGCTAGAATTCCTGCAAATAGTACACATAGATTAAAAAAATGGAAATACCTAATGAATATATTAGGAGAGATGGATTGATCACCTACATTAGTCAATTGCTAAAGAAATGGATCACTATTGGCAGTAGTAATCCTGTAACTAGTTTAAACTCTGCAATTTTGCAAGGAGAATATGGTGTTTCTGACTGGAAAATAGTAGAAATATACTAACGAAAGGGAAATGCCTAATAAATTTATTAGGATATTTATGGATTACCAGCAGTACTCAACAGCTAAAGAAAAGGATTACCATAGGCAGTAGTAAAGAAAGGGATTACCATAGGCAGCAGTAAGCCTGTAACTAGTTTTTACCCTGCAGTTTTAGTAGATCAGCAAGCAACCCTCAAAGAGTATATATTGCCAATATTTTGTCCAAGATTTATATTATTTTCTGTGGTGCAGGTAGGGTATGATCCAGAGATTGACTCTTACCCTAGCTGGTTGATGGCGCAACCATATTCACACATGTTACCTTCTGTCAGAGCACCAGGTGCTCCCATCGGCCCTATCAAGGAAGACTTGTGCTCACAAATTGGTAAAGACTCACGTCATGTAACTTTTCATCTTGAATAACTATGCGATAGATTAACAAATTTTCCAAATATCAACCATCTTAAATCTTTGTAGAGGAGATTAGCCATTGGAAGGTTAGGACTTATGTGGCTTTTATTTATTTGGATTTAAAATTGTTTTCGTTTTGGCAGTCTGATCAACATTCTTACTCTCAGAGTGTCTGGAGAACAAATATTTTTCTCATCTTTGCTGCATTACTAAATACATGCATACGCATTTTAATTTTTTATTGCCAGGCTTTTCCAACAAGTGTGTCGTCTGTACTGGAACTACGGACAGCATCGCTGCGTTTCTTGCAGCCCGCACCACAGAACCAGGAAAAGCTGTAAGAATTCTATGGTGCAAACAGCCACCGAAATGCTACTAGTAAAACACCGCCAAGTGTTATTCTTGAATCATCTTAAAATTCTTATCTAGGTCACATCACTGGGCTCAACTATGGCAATCAAGCTTGTCAGCAGAGTCCGCGTGGATGACGCAAGGTTTGGTGTGTACAGCCACCGGCTCGACGACATGTGGCTCGTTGGCGGAGCTTCGAACACCGGGGGAGCGGTCCTCAGGCAGCTCTTCACGGACGAACAGCTGGTGGCGCTGAGCAGGGACATCGACCCGTCGGTTCCTTCTCCTCTCGACTACTACCCTCTGCCGAAGAAAGGCGAGAGGTTTCCGGTGTCCGACCCTGGCATGATGCCAAGGTTGGAGCCTCGGCCCGACAGCGACGCCAAGTATCTGCACGGCATCTTAGAATCGATTGCGAGGATTGAGGTCGTGCATCAACAACACTATCTGCACAATGATCCAACGTACACTCACTACCTGATCGATAAAATGTTTTCAGGCTGATGGGTACAAGCTGCTCAAGGAGCTTGGCACGACCACGGTGGAGGAGGTGTTCACGGCAGGAGGGGGAGCACAGAACGAGAAGTGGACGACTATTCGGGAGAGGGTGCTTGGCGTGCCGGTCCGGAAGGCGGTGCAGACCGAGGCCGCATACGGAGCTGCATTGCTAGCCCTCAAGGGCGTTATGACCTAGCAGTATGCACTAACGAAAGCTGGACAGTATCGAACTACGCTGGTTCTTGTAGGGAACATACAGTTTTCATCAGTTTACAAGCTGTCGCTAGAGTGTATGATTTAGTCGACTATCTGCTCCCTTGGTCCTAATGGAACAGAGAATTATATACGGCATTGAGATGGGTTATGCTATTTGCTTCTACTTTGATCTAGCGAGCTGTTCATGCTGGAAGTAGCAGGATTCAGACATCTTCAGAAACTAGTTGCATGAGATATGTCAGATTGATTCTTGTTCCAGAAACTAGTTGGATGAGATAGTTTGGCATTTTCAGAAACAGCAGGATTCAGGCATTAAGAAGCGGATGTGCCACTTATTGCGAACTGATTTTTGTTTGTCATCTTGAGCTTTAGACATGGCATGAGAGAGTTCCTTTTTCATGTCCGGTTCACTGCTACGGCGAGGTGCATCTTCAGCTTCAGACATGCCCTGAGCTGGTTCTTTTCCATGCTCCATTTCTGAATGTTCAGTTGAGCCAGGTATATCTTATCGTTCAGGAATGGCCTGAGTTTTTTTTTTTTTTTTTTTTGGATCCTCGACTTCTCAATGCTCACTTGGGCCAGTTGATCTTTATCTTCAACCATAAAGCCATAAGTTCATTCTATACAAAACCATTTCATCCTACTGAGAACAAATATGCAGAGTCTTATATAACCGCCGACGTACTACTCTCAATTCTAAGTATAGAATCTGAAGACAAAACCAACGAACTTGGTAGTTTTGGACTTTTAACATGTTTGGCAGAGGCAAAACCAGCATACTCGGAGGTATCGGGCAGACTCCATTCGGAGGCACCAGAGTGAATCGAAAAATGTCTGAATTTAGTTTTGCTCGTCAGTTCTCTTTCTCAGATCGCGGCGGTCAGGGATTTGAGGTTTCTTGGTAGTGACACTTTTGCTGACAGATTCCCATTTTTACGTCTATTCTAGTATATAAGATGCAGTTCAAGCGGCCCGGAACTGCAACAACGGCAGCTGCAATGCTCAGCAACACACATTTTATACATATCTAATTATTCCATATGCACCGTAAATATATATTATACATATTTGTCATTAATTGAAAATTTGGTTACAGTCACACATTTGTCATGTGCCAGTGGCAACATGAACAGGTCCAAATGCACCTTAGTGGCAAAATGCGTAACATATGTACTCCCCCGTCCACGTATAAGTGTACATCTAGATTTTTCACCGAGTCAAATATTTTTAAATTTGACCAGATTTATAGAGTAGAAAATAATAGCAACATATATGACATAAAATCGATGTATTTTAAAAATCCATTTCAAATCGAATCTACTCGTACCAATTTAGTGTCATAAAAGTTTGACTTAGTATGAAATGTAGATGTACACTTTTTCGCGGACGAAGAGACATGACCAACATACTATGTATAGGATCCACGGGGAAACGTGTAAATTTCCCATGCATGTATAAAACCGAACCGTACCTCTGTTGTGTGGGTTCGAAGCATTTCTGTGCAGCTAAATTAAGCGCTGCAGATTACAGGTTCAGACTCACCACAATAGCAATAACTTAGACCCGTGTGAGCCACCGTATATACCCGGCAGCTGCTCGTCCTCGCACGCACACATACACACAACTCAATCGGAGTATCGATCACACTATACACGTATACGGTATACGTACGCCTCAACCATTCCTAGAAAGAAGGGAACGGAAGGGCAGCTCCTCCATTGCCACTGTATCGATCGAGCGAGCTTGTTGTGAAGTTGAACTAGCACTCTGGGTAGTTGGAGCGATCCTTGGAGCCATCCTGGCAGTAGTAGTAGACCATGGACCTCTGCTGCGCCCACCTCATGGCCGCACTCTGCTGCGCGCTGAGCCCACCTCCGGCAGGCCCCGCCGGCGTAGGCCGGCACGACGCCGGCGCGCCCACCTCGCACCCCGCCACCTTGAACCCCCTGAACCCGGAGACGAAGGGCTGGTAGCGGTAGTCTGCCCTGTAGCGGCCGGCGTCGGTGGCCCAGTCGGAGGCGTCCCAGACGGAGCCGTATGCCCACATCTCCCGCTCGGGGAAGGTGGCCTCCACCTTCTTCTGGTAGCGGCGCACGGGCACGTCGTCGACGAGGAAGACGATCTCGTCGGGGTTCCAGAGCACGGCGTAGTGGTGGTAGTCGGCGGCCGGGTCGAACCAGAGGTGGAAGCGCATCTCCCGCCCCACGATGGGGCGCGCGTCGCCCGTGCCCCGCACGTACACGTTGGTCTGCAGCGTGTAGGGCTCGCCGGGGACGGTGCCCAGCAGCTCCACGTCGATCTCGTCGTGGTACCCCGGGTACGCCTGGTCGTTCGACAGCTGCACGCAACAAGAAACGTTCGTCAGTTACGCACGAATGCGCAGAGAGACAAAATGGATCATGTGGATGAGGTTGACGGAGACGGGGTACTGACGTAGAAGGCGGTGTTGACGCCGGCGGTGTAGCCCGGCTGGACCTTCATGGAGACGCCGAAGTAGCCGTTCCGGTAGGCGCGCTTGGACTTGAACCCGCTCCCTGGAATGAACCGGCACGATCAGTTGCACGATGAATTGCACGTACGCATTTGAAATTTTGAATGGCTAGTGCATGATGTGATACCTGAAGAGCGGTCCATCCAGAGGGTGAGCGCGGTCTGGTCCTGGGAGAGGGACTGGTGCTGCGGGCCCCACAGGGTGGTGTAGGCCTGCGAGAAGGGCATGGACCTCACCATGGAGCTCGGGTAGTACCCGGGCGAAGGCTGCCCCGAGGCCGACCACCCCTGCAGCAGCATCACCACGGCTCCTAGCGCTGCTGCTGCTACCAGACGACGTGAGATCGCTTCAGGCCTAATCTGCTCCATCGCCATCTTAAGTTTTCTCTCGATCCTGCAGCTAGTGGGCTGGAGTGTGAACCTGCAGCTCCAGTGCAGTGGAGTGGGGTGTGTGTGTTTGCACTTCTACTCCAAGCTGCTGCCTGCACCGGGGCTATATGTAGGAACTCGGGTGGGTCCCACCTGGGTACGAACGTGCTACTTAATTCATCTCAGGAAGCAAATGGTGCTTAATTAATTGCTTAGGGTTATACGCAGCTGATCACAGACGTACGTACTGCTGATGATGATGAGCTTTCATTAGTAGTTGACACATTACACGACGGTTTCTTTTTTACTTGTTGCCGGAAAGAGAGGGGGCGGTGCAGATAAATTGTCAACTTTGCGACGATGCGACGCACGCGTTTCACAAAAATGGCATGCATTCGCGGTATCTCTGCAGACCAAATCAGGAAATTAGGCCCAAAATAATGTTTGACCGTTTTAATTAAACACGAATGCATGCACATCTCATCTCGATTTAAGGAGCTTAAGGCATCTCCAGTCGTTGCGCCCCCCCAGGCCCAAAACGCCGCCGTTTTGGTGCCGCCGCGGCGCTAAATGGCGCTATTCTGGAACCTGGGGGGCGCGTTTCCCAGTCGCGTCCCGAGCCCAAGAATCGGCCCAAACAAACGCAAATTGAAAAGAGGCGAAATTTTATTGAAATTTTTAAACTGCGTACATATTCGGCGCGAATTTACAGCTAGTACGAAAAATTTAAACTAAATCTAACTACTTAAGCCCGAGGCTGGCGGCGATCGCCTGGCTGTAGTCGCCGCCGTCATCGTCGTCGTCGTCGCTGGGGGCGTCGCCGGGGCGCTTGCTTCCCCCCTGTCCCTCGTCGCCGCCGCCGCAATCCCACCTGCTCACCTCGAGCGCCTGCTGGATCACGCCGTCGTCGTCGGAGTCGGAGGCGTCGAGAACGATGTACACGTTCTCCTTCTGCGGCGGTGGGGGAGGGACTCGGAGGCGGGCCGCGTTGGCTGCGGCCTCACGCTCGCGCGCCGCCTTGCGCTGCTCGGCTTCAGTCAGCAGGCGGCGCTGAAGGGCGAGCTCGGCCTCGGTGGTGTCGCGCAGACTCCACTGAGTGGCGGCGTCGACGTCGAGCGGCTGCAGCGTGTCCAGCGACAGCTGCTCCGCGACCTTTTGGTCGGGCCACTCGCCCTCGTCGTCGTCGTCGCCGCTCTCCGTCTTCGGGCGAACCACGCGTTCGAAGCGTGGCTCGCCGATGCTGAGCGCGCCGCCGCTGCGCCTGCGGGCGGGCGCGCCGGCGTTTAGAAAGGGGGGGGGGAAGTGGAGACGGAGTGCCCGGCGGAGGAGCTCGACGTCGCGGACGAGGAAGACGCGCCGGTCCGCCGCGCCACCCACGGCTGGGTGGCCTGCGGCGGCGGCATCTCCAGGCGCGGCTGGTTGCCGGCGTGGATGTGCTGGAGGACCTCGTCGAGGGTCCTGCCAGGGGCGCTCCACCAGCGGCGCCGCCCGTGCGTGTTGAAACGGCCCTCGACAGGGCCGTTGTCGTTCAGGGAGTCCAGCTCCCGGGCGCGGCGTGCCGTCAGCCGATCCCACCAGAACTGGTCCACGCCGGTGAGCGGGAAGTTCTGGGGGTTCTCCATTCCGGCGCGCATCTCGTGGATGGCGCGGCGGAACTCGGCGTCGGAGGAGGGAAGGGGAGGGACCGGGACCCCGCCGGTGCTGAGTGCCCAGCGGCTCGCCCCCGCGGCGGAGCTAGGGAGGCGCAGGTCCGGCGGGCAAGGATAGCCCGCGCGGTACAACGCCATCGCCTGGCCCCGGCGCAGGTTGTGGCGTGGGAAGCCGTTCGCCGCCGCTCCGTCAGACATTGTCGTGGAGAGAAGGGAGGAGGAGAGCGTCGAGAGGAAGAAGGAAGAGGAGAGCTCGCCGGTGTAAAGAATAGTGGGGCGCGGCGCGCGGCGGGGGGGGGGGGGGGGAGGTTTATAGCGCGGCGAGCGGCCGGGCATTTACTGCGCGCGCGCGTCCCCTCGCTGCCGCCCGCCACGCCATTACGCCGGCAGCCTTTGGGCGGGGCGCATGCACTGGGCGGCCGCCACGCCATAAACGCCGGCAGCCTTTGACCGCGCGGTAGCCGAGAAGACGATCACGGGCGGTTCTGTTCCCGCGCTTTCTCGTCGCGTCGCTGACAAGGCTGGCCCACGCGCGCGGCCGCGCAGTTTCGCCCCCCCAGGCCGAACCCAGCGGCCTGGGTTTGGCCTGGGTGCCACGGCGCTATTTAGCGCCGAAACGGCGCTATTTGGTCCGCTGGGGGGGGCCGAGTGGTGAAGAAGCGGCGCTATTCGCCGCTTCCGCCGCGAAAAAAACCCCCTGGGGGCTCTGGGGGGACGGCTGGAGATGCCCTTAGCTAGCTAGCTGACCGCGGCCCCCTCTGATAGTGTGCAGATATGTAACCATCAAACCTTCCTCAAAAGCCGTTTGCCGTCGTTCGCAGAATTCGATCCCGGCCCGTGTTTCGTGCATCATTTTCCCTTGACGGCAAAAAACTTTTCCACCTAACTTGTCTGCTGGTTAAGTCCCTAGGCTGAAATTCGGTTACTGGCCGGCCGGCTGGTAGTACGTGCTAGCTAGCTAGTGCTACTGCTGGAGCTGGACGGCACCTAACCTGAATTAATCGCCGAAATGACATGAAATGTGATCAAATCAAGCTAGCAGCAGCTAATTCATCCTGGAACTGGACATTTTTTCCCATTAGCGTGACATTGCTTCTGACTGAAGGAACGAGCTATTTATATAGGGATATCATTAATTTATATACTCCCTCCATTTCAAATTAATTGTCACAAAAATGGACATAAGTGGATGTTTGTGAGACGGAGGGAGTGTACTCTTATCATGTAGAATTAACTGATGGCTAAATAAACAGTAATGGCGCACACTCACTTACTGACTAATTAGCAAATTAGCATGCACGTATATCTGATGAACAGCGAAAGTAACATGACGATTGATGATCAATTAACTAAAGCGGAATGTGTTGGTGCGTCGTCATCACCCACGACCCGTCACATGCAGCTACATGTAGCTAGCGTGGAAATTAGAGGAAGGTCGTACCGCGCCGCTCGACCATGTTATCAATCATTCGCTACGACCTACGTATATACCCTACCGACGATTAGCCACGACGATATCCAATATAGATTGAAGAGAGTCATGCATGCACATTAAACAGAATGTACATAATTGTACAGCGTATATATATATATATATATATATATATATATGCCATCGGTTAGCCCATAATTAGCGTGTAATCTGTCCGGAATACACAAGGGTACACACAATTCAAGTCAAACTTTGTGATAAGCACATGGATATATACCCAATCTCTCTATCTATGCTACCATGCATTTTGACTTGGTGAAGTTTAACCAATTATACAAGAACAATTATCAATATCTACAATAATATAACACAGAATATGATGTTATCTTCTAGGATGATTGTAATAGTAGCATTGATCCGCATTGTAAATATCGATATATTTTTACATGTAGTTGGTCAAACTTTGACCAAACCCAGAACAAAGCGTGATTTAAAATAGTGGGAATATAACATATTATCCCATTAGTTAGCCCATATTCAGCATGTCGTAGTGTCGGCGGTCCACAAATAACCAAGGCCACACATTTGTAGACAAATTTTGATAACTTTGACTACCTATTTTGTCTATGGTTATTAAACTAGAAATATGAAAATAGTTCATATAAATTTGTCGATGATTTGTAGACTTTTTCTTCTGCAATTTCTTCTCCGAAGGCATGGAAAAATTGAGGTAAAATGGTGGAGACAGAGCTGATGACCTCGATTAAATGATTTGGATATAGTAGTTAAGTTTGTGTTTTATCCAGATCTGTATCATCGATAAAATGGCTTGAGTTATCAATGAAACATTATTGTTATGTGTGCGGGCGGGTGGCGGATGTTTAAATGGCTTAATGATTTATCTATAAAACTGAATCGTTTATACGACTCCCTCAGTTCCATAATATAAAATGTTTTAGATCTTTTCCAAATTCACACGTATATACTCCCTCTGTTCCAAAATAGATGACTTTCTTTTGTCCAAATATGCATGTATGTAGACATGTTTTAGTCCATATATATGCATGTATGGACAAAATAGAAGTCATCTGTTTTGGAACGGAGAGAGTATATATATCTAGATATGTTTTAGTGTATATGTCCACTCATTTTAATCTAAATCTACACAACAGGTGAAACACTTAAAACAACTCGTATATGGAATCGGAGGGAGTATATAAAAACAAGCATGCATGTTTGACGAAGGACCTTGCCTGCTCCACTGTGTGGTCATGCATGGCCCATGGCCAGAATCAAATTTTGGCAGTACGTTTATTGTGTCGGCATGAATTAAATATGGAAGAAGCGTCGCGAGTTTGAATTTTGGCAGTATGTTTATTGTGTCGGCATGAATTAAATATGGAAGAAGCGTCGCGAGTTTGAAATTCGGAAATCCTCTATTCAGCTCGATCGTACATGCATGTACGTACGTACAGTAGAAAGCAACCACCTTCCATGATTTGGACAATGACCTTCCTCCTAAATAAAGTTAGGGCAAGAGAACAACACTTTCTGGCGTTTAATAATTGGGTAGATAATAGTGTACGGATAGGTGTGCAGCTTCGTCAATCATCTTGTGCAAGCACATGCACGCGATGCAACTAACTAACCGAACATAACCGACTCTAGGATTCGCCACATCAACCAACTCTGTACGATGGCATGTGCTTGCTTGCTGAGCCACAAAAAAATACCGGGTATAATATAGACGTATACCTGTATACGAATCGATCATGCATGTGCACACCCCCATGCATCGGCGCTAAGGACACAGAAGACGTGACTCGCACGTGGAGCTTAAAGATGATGAATCCGACGGCAACAATGACGCCTCCCACGAAATGAATTTATCACTTGAATGAGACACGCATGTCGTTAAATCTGTGGTTTGATCCCGACCTCTAGCCTCTAGGGTTGGGTTAACGGTACAGCCACCGTCCTAGTTCTGCAAATCAGGATAAGTTTTATATAGTCAGGGATATTATGGCTCGAAACATATTTTATAAAAGGCGCCAAATATGGAACTTATTTTATGCATCTTTGAGAAGCTCTCAAGACTTAAAATTAATTTTACAGAAATGATTTTTTTGTTGTTTTGGCACGCAAAAGAGAAAGAGAGCCAATATAGGAAACTTTTGGGGGGTCCTTCCGTTCAGATATTTGTGAATCCCAATCCATTTTCGCAAGTTGAGAAATGGGGAGTGGAAAGAGGTAGAAGATCACTTTGACAAAAAATTGGCCTCTCCGATGGGGAAACTTCTCTCTTACGGGGACGGATTAATTTTAATCAATTCGGTCCTAACTAGTTTCCCAATGTTTATGTTGTCTTTCCTCAAGACATCCAAAGGAGTATGGAAACGACCATATTTTTATAGATCGCTTTTTTTTCCTGGCAAAGCGATGGCACAAGAAAAAATATAGGTTCGCCAAATGGAAACTTATTTGTAAACCTAAAGACCAAGTGGGTCTTGGTGTTGAGGTTTTAGAAATAATAAACAAGTGCTTGCTTTCCAAGTGGCTATTCAAACTGCTCAATAAAGATGGTGTTTGGCTGGGACTTATAACGAACAAATACCTTCACTCTAAATCTCCATCTTAGATTCAGGCTAAACCTATGGACTCTGTCTTTTGGAAAGGTTTTATGAGAGTTAAGGAAGAATTTTTTTTTCTCATGAGGATCTTTTACCATAGGCAATGGTCAGAATACAAAGATTCTGGTAGGACGTTTGGTTATGTGATACCACATTAGCACAAAAGTCCGTCCTTTATAACATTACCCAACAGAAACAAGTTTTCGTGGCTGATCTTTTAGAGCATATTCATCCAAATATACAATTTAAACAGGATTTGACTGGGATCAAATGGTTCAGTTGGCTGCATTTGGCAAGTCGATTGATGGACATTCATCTAGGTGATGCACACAGCAACTTTGTATGAGATCTAAATAATCCAAGGACCTTTACAGTAAAATAAATGTATGTAGACCTTTTAAACGGTAATATAAGATACCTATGTAAGTACATACGGAAAATGAAAGTGTCACTAAAGATTAGGATTTTTATGTGACTCCATTATCGAAAGGTAATCTTAACTAAAGACATCTTGCTAAAAAATAAATTGGAATGATAGTCTTAAATATTGTTTCTATGATGAAGATGAAACAATACAACATCTTTTCATTACATGTCCTCTCGCACAGGTATTGTGGCGTATTGTCCATATGACTTTCAACATGATTCCACCAACTAATACAACAAACATGCACTAGTAGGAAAGTGTTTATAGATGAACGCATACCAGTGCCGGGTCATTATAAGTTACACCACTGGTATGTTGCGTCTAGGTGCCGAAAAATAACAGGGACATTGGGAAAATGACCACGCCACTCCTAAGTCCATGTCACTGCAAATTGAGACTATTACAAGACGATAAAGTACTAGTGGCGTGGAGTCGACACGACACGCCACTAGTAACTTGTCAGTAATTTAAGGGAGTAAATTCTAGGCTGGGGAGGCATCACATATTCACTCTATCTCACACACATATCTCCCCCTCCACCCGGATCCGCCACCTCCGCATCCTATCCCCTCCTCCAAATCCACTGCCGCCCGCCATGACTGACCCCACCTCGCTGCTGTCCGCCTCCACCACATTTCTGCCCTGCCGCGACCATGCAATTCGAGGTATGGCCACCCCTCTTCTCCAACTCGGTGTTTGTAAATATACGTCTACAAATTTTGTGCTTTATGTGGATATGAATTGGTTATATACAATATGCATAGGAGATCGATTCTGTTAGAATGTATTTAGTAGATGAGTGGTGATGGTGCAGATCTTGCACTCGTTGGGAGACCCCAAGAGGAAGGTATGATGAGTACAACAACAGTTTTCCCTCAGTAAGAAACCAAGGTTTAATCGACCAGTAGGAGGAAGGAGTAACTTCAGAAGGTTGAAGAAGCTGAGATGGCAGGACGCACTACCGATTCAGAAGCAACCCAGAATCTACACAACACAATCAAATCACTTTGCCCCAACAAAGCAGTGATGTTGTCAATCTCACCGGTTTTGCTGAACACAAAGAGGTTAAACATATGGTATGGAAAATAGTAGGAAAGCAGTAGCAGCAGTATGAAAGCAGTGTGTGTATTATCAGCATGAGAAAATGGACTGGGGTCCACAGTTCACTAGTGGTGTCTCTCCGTGAAAGATAAATAACATGTGTGGTGAACAAATTACAGCTGGGCAATTGACAGAAATGAAGCCTGCACCGTAGCGCATATGCAAGACATAAAGATTACTATGTGATTCATGCGGGCATTACAACAAAATACATAGACCGTCATCCAACTGCATCTATGTCTAATAATCCACCCTTCGAATATCATCCGAACAAACGTTGGGTATTAAGTTGCAAGCAACAGATTATCGCAGTAAGCAAAGGGTGTAATGTAAACAATGTAAACTAGGTAAACACCGTTATTTTCTCCCTAATGGAAACATCACATCCTCCATCCGTCACGTTTCTTTCACTCAAGCACATATGCAAAGGAGGCATGAACCCACTATCAAGCATAAATACTCCCTCTTGGAGTTACTAGCATCTCCTTGGCCAGCGCATCTACTAATAACGGAGAGCATGCAAGATCATAAATAACATATGCATGAAGATAACATGATAGATTGATAATCAGAAGACATATAGCATTCAACATTCATTAGATCCCAACAAACACAATATGTAGCATTACATAAAGATGATCTCGATCGTGTGAGGCAGCTCACGAGATCTAATATGAGGTAAAAAGTGGAGAGAACAACCATCTAGCTACTGCTATGGACCCGTAGTCCAGGGATGAGCTACTCACACATCACTTCGGAGGAGGGCATGGTGGTGTAGACCCCTCCGGTGATGAATTCCCCTCCCGGCAGGGTGCCGGGGAGAGCTCCAGGACCCTCCCAATCTCGGGATGACGATGACGGCGGCCTCGGGTGTTTCTCGGGACGAAGTGGTATATTATTAGGGTTGATATGTCGGGGAGGGGGTATAAATAGGCGAAAGGGCAAAGGCGGTGGAGGCCTGGGGGCCCCATACCACCCCATGGCTCAACCGGGGGGTGCCGCCCTATGGTGTGGCCCCCTCCGAGCCTCTTCGGAACTCCGTGGAACCTTCGGAAATTCTAGGACCTCCGGACTTCGAATTTTCCAATTGCGAGAATATTTCTAGAACAACTTTTCTGAAACTAAAACAGCAAAAAACAGGGAACTGGCTCTGTGGCATCTTGTCAATAGGTTAGTCCGGAAAATTGATAAAAATGACATAAAGTGTGTAGCAAACATGTAGGAAACAACATGGAACATCAGAAATTAAGGATACGTTTATGACGTATCAAGTGGCCCCAGTCAAGTTTGAAATTTGCTATAAATGTGTATGTGGTTACCGACCATCGAGAAACATTCTATTTCTCATGCCGTTAATGTTGGACATATGACCTAGAAACAATAATATTCAGTTATTATTATATCTCCATGTTTAGAATTAAGTTTATGTCATCATGCTACAACCTCTATAACACTTGAAAAGTGAGTTTTCAAAGAAAAATCTTTGTGCGGATGTAAAGACATAAACAAATAAGAGTTCCTAATCTTGTCTCTAAGATTAGCTTATGGTTTGTGAGATGATCATATTTTTCTGATAATGGACTTGATTAAAAGTCTGGCAAAACATAAGAGTTTATTGTTATGGTAACAATAGTACTGAACAGACCCAAGTATATGTTGTAGCTAAAATAGATGTAAGGACCCCAGACCGACAGTCTGAAACCCTCCGTATGCATACATTCACGATCCCAGAAAGATCAGTCGTGAACAACATACAAAGTTGGCACACAGAAATACATCATCCATTACACGAATACATAAAGGTATTACATAAATGATCACATGATCAAGTTGAACACAACTGCCACATAGGGCAGGCAACTTATCAAACACAGCGGAAGACAATTAAAACACAACGTAGTTGAGCCCAAGTCACGCCTTAACCTACAGGCTGCTGACCCAGAGACGATCCTAGTTCGCAAAGCCGTCAACTCCGTACTTCTCTTCAGAGATCTCCTTCGGAGGCTCCTTCTCAAAGTCTGGCAAGTAGATACTAGGGGCGAAACCATAATGAGTACATTTGAATGTACTCAGCAAGACATCCATCATGTCACTTACCAACATGCAAATATGCTTATATGGTGGAATAGGTAGGCTATAAATAGGGTTCACTACCAATGGTGTTCATATATGATGACACCACAGTTGCAGTCAGGTTAATCTATATCTTCGTTGAAGAAGATACTTCAGAAGAAAATAATATAGTTTTATTTCTCTTGTAGATATCACATGTACAAGAGGTTTTGTAAAACTTTGTTAAAGAATATTTTCTCTTTGCAAAACTTCTTGGAATCAGTTTCCAGAATTCTTGCTTAGAGTAGAAAAGGTTTTGTTTGCAAAACACTTTGTTTTGTATAACATCATCTGGCTTTTCATCATCGACGATACCTCCACGGTATAAGTTTCCATTCCTTTCCGAACTTCACAAGTTCAACACTTCCTTTCAAAATTTCCCTTTCAAAAACTCCTTTTTGAAAACATTGACACAATGCTAGCTACATGGCCATTCAACTGTCCATATCCGAGGACGCGGCCTCTTCGAAAAAGTTGTACTCTGCAGAGGTGTACACATCCACAAGATCCAGTACACCTCCCGTGAACAATCACGGACTGTAACAACAGTATGTAAACATCAGGTATCTGATCATAACCATCCACTATGTTCAAGCTAGAATGTGTCTATCTCTCAGTTGAGTTTTACCGGTCACCCCCGGCACCGAGCTAATCCCTGCCAGCCAGGATGCCTCAACTGATGCGACCGGAGGGAAAATTAATCCCACACTTTTTATGTGTCAACTCTTGACAACAATTCGGTTCAAGGGATTCCGTCCCTTATAGCGTTTGAGATAGAACACACACTAACAAGGACAAACTTCCAGTTAAGCCCCGTGCCCATGTTGGGGTAGGGTGGCAGTACGGTAAAGGTTGTCCGGCGAAGACTAGGTTATGTGTCATTTTTGAAAACACCACTTTCTCAAAAATGACCACTTCCACATTCCTCCGGAGAACAAGGATCCGCCTTTTCTCCGGGTTTTTCCGTAAAACCTTTGTTTTGTAGAAACACAATTTTAGGGTGTCCACTTAGGGACTAATATATTTGATGGTAATAAATACCATATGGTGGCTTATGGGCTTGGTATTACCAAGTTTAACTACTGGCATGATAGTAACCTATATACTAGTATAGTAGTAATAGCCACATCAAAAATAGTTTTGATAATCAAGTTTTTGTAAAACTTCAGAGGTAAAATATGCATGATAGATAATGATAAGTATTGTATCAACAAGCATCAGGATGGCTTGCCTGGTTTCTCCTTGTGTCTCTGGTTTTGGAGTGACTGGAACTTGAAACACAGCTTCCCGACACTTCCTTCCTCTTCGTTTTCTAATGTCGTAAAAATAATAAAGGACACACATTCAGAACCAATCAAGGCAAGCAACCACACATAACAATACATACAGCAAGGAAATCTAATAATAACCAATCACACAATTATTAATGGAGGCAAACAATCAAACAAACCTACTTGGCAGAAATGCCATTTAATAGGACAGCTTAAGGTTGGAGGAATATATCTCACAACCTTAATATCATGGATTCAGTGGGTGTGCCACTCTCATACCAAGATATTAATAAACCTAAAATAAACTTATTTTCACAATGGTGAGACTACTAAAAGTATATAAAACAAGCTCAATAATAATCATGGCAATGGGTCTATCAACCACACCCCAAAAAGAAAAAATGTAGCTATCCTGCTAAGTCTAAATTCACCTCAAGAATAAATAAAACACATGATTTGCAAAAGTTACTTTTACAAATCAGTGAGCCTACCCAAGTGTAACAAGGTAATAGACTCATCACAAAACACACAATTCTCATAGTGAGAACAATAGAAACAATGACTAAAAAGGAGGAATCCTATAGACATGCTTCTACTAAGTTTTTGCTATGCAAGCAAGTATAATAAGTAAAGTACTAAAATGCAAACAAGGAATCATGTTATCATAATGGGAAATGAAAACATGTCCTCGTGCAAGGATACACACATATCTACCAAACACAAGTTGGCAGGAAAAATAATTCAATACAAAAAAAAAAATGCTAGGGAAACTAGTACTACTCACACATGAAGAATCAATGGATGAATTTCAATCAAGTAATTGAAATACAACCAGAGGATCAATGTCATAAAAACAGTAGTGAAAAACATCTATACTTTCCATAACAAAAATATCCCATTTGATAAAACAAGACATCAATTTGCAGGGCAACTCCTACATACTAGTAGTAATAAAAAGGGCATTACTAGAGGAATCAATCAACACTCCAAAGATGGATTTTTCCTAGCAAGCCACACATGATTACAACCACTTACAAACAGAAGCATACCCATTTTCATTTAGCACAAAAATTCCCAAAGCAAAAATACTAGGCACTCATTAGTCAGAGAACTATATAAAAGAAATACATCTAGTTTGGGGAAATAATGTTTCCACCAAAAATGCAATGACACCCGTGGGTGTTCCACTTGCATATCAAAGCATTAAGAGGTCACAAAGCCTCTGGTCATACTTGCTAAAAATTAACAAAAACTAAACTAGCATCTAGTGCAATGACCAAATTAGTAGAAAATAATAGGATGCAAAAATAGGCAAGGTAATGCTACTCATGCTATTATTTTCACACAAGTAAAAACTCTAGGGGTAAAGTACTCACAAGAACATCATCAAAATGCTACTGGTCCTATGAATACAACACAAAAATATGTGGCTACACAACCACAAATGCTTATGTCAAAAATTCCACACATGAGGGAATTTTTCCATAACATTCTCATAGTCATGTCAAAGCTACTCATGCTTTTCTACCAACTCAAATGCAAGCTAGCAGAGGTGATAACAACAAAATATAAGTACCAACATGGTACTGAATCTAATATCTCAACACAACAATTCAATCACTTGCACACAAATTAATCAATCAAAAATTATATTCAAGTAATAAACTAGAGATAAAACATATGCTACTAATATAAATCCTATTTCTTCTCCACTCAAGTACACACAATCTAACATGCTAAAATAGCTAAGTAAAACTTAGAAAACAAGTTCACACAACTTATACATGCTAGAAAACAATATTGCAACACAAAAATATATTCACACAATTTAATTCCCTAAAATGCCAAAATGGCAGAAACATGTGAAACAAAGTTCTGTCCACCAAATTTTATATGATGCTCTAAAAATTAAACCCAGCTAGTTTTGGATAGCCCTAAACATGTACAAGACCATCCAGTTGAGTTTGCATCAAAATTCATTTTTAATAATTTTATAAAAATCACCAAAGTGCTCTCTGGTGTTTTACCAAATTGCATGCCATTTCAGAAATATTAGGAATTTGGAAGCAAGGTTAATTGCTCCTGTTAGGAAATTTCAAGGGATTTCCAATGCAGTTGGCCTCACTTCATTCTGAGTTGTGAAATAAAAATGGTGCTCATTTTGGTGTTTCTGGTACCTGTTGCCAAATCATTTTTCATTTTAAAACTATTCATCCAAATGTAGATCTACAAATTGGGGATGGTTTAGATTTAGTTGCTTTACATCTGTGAATTTTTTTTTGGTCAAATTCACCTTTTAGGTTGCCTTTTAGAGCCAAAAGTAAACAGGTATCATTCTGTCAAAAATAAATGGAAAAAGAACCACAGATGGGCCAGATCTGCTAAAGGGCCGGCCAGATCTAGCTCTACCGCGGCCAGATCTAGCCCGAGCCGCTGACTCGCGGGCCAGGGCGCCACGGGGTTGCCATGCAGGCGAGCGCAGGGGCCACCCGCAGGTTCAACTGCTTCCCACGCGCGGTCACGTACGCGTGACGCGAGCGCGACGTCAGGCCGATGTCACTCGCCGGCGGACAACTCCGGCGAGCCAAAATCGGGCGAATTAGTCCATCGTTTCGCGAACCAAAAGCATCAACGTGTTGCACTCGTTGCGGGGAACCAAATGGGCGCTGCCCCGTTTCCAGGGAAGCACCGGAGGGCGGCGGCAACGGCGACGCGGCGGCGGCCGGAAAACTCGCACGACACGGCGTCGTTCTAAAGGGTTAGGGAGGGGGAAAAGCGACGGGGAGGTTCCCTTGCTTACCACGAACGTGACGGAGGACACGGAGAAGGCGGAGGAGGCTCGAGGGCGCGGCGATTCATCGCCGGAGTTCCGTCGGGCTCGGGGAAGAACTGGATGGCGCGGCCACCACACGACATTCCGGCTTGATTCCTTCATCAGGGAGGTAAAGAACGACGAGGCGGAGAGGATAGGGACTATGGTTGCCGGCGGCGATCTCACCTGCGGCCAATCGACGGCGAGCCGAATCCTAGGGTTTCGGGTTTGGGCTTGATGTACAGAGAGAGAGAAGCTAGCTCGAGTGGGGGGGGGGGGGGAGAGAGGGAGCAAGTGGGCACAGAGGTGCACATGGGGGTCCTCTTATCCCCAAGGGTTGCTTCTAGTCGAAGCCATGGAGTAGGGGTGCTGTTTCTACAGAGAGCTAGAGGAAGAAGATGAGTGACTCGGATTACATTTAGGTCCCTAGCAAATTACCAAAAGGTCCTTGTCTTCTCTGAAAAATGCCATTTTCACTAAGCAAACAAAGTCAAAATTTAAAATCCTTTTGCCCAAAATTCTTATTGGTTGAGATGCACAACATATGTGAAAATTGGCTCAATTAGATAAACTTGATAATTCAAAGTTGTTCAAATTTGAATTCTTACATAAATGGACATTGAATTTATTAACCTACTTAGGAGCTTCCAAAAATGATACCTTTTGTCACACATTCCTTATTTGATGTTTTCCTTATGTGGTAGAAAATTCAAGTCATTTTGAGTTACTTCATAGAACAAACTTGTTCAAATTTCAAAAAGGTGCTGTCAAGAAAACAGGGGTTTTTGGCAACTTAATCAATTCAAAAACTTGTGCCCTTTTGGCTTTCATCCTCATTTATGATATAGAGCATGTGGTATTTATTTCATGGCATTTAGAAAAAGTTTGTAGAACAAACTTGTTCAAAATTCCAATTGTTGCTGTGGAGAAAACTCATGTTTTAAGGGCTTTAATGGATTCAATTTTTTGGTCTCCTCTTGTCTGTGTTCCTTATTTGATATAAGGAAGCAATGGTATCAATTTCAGCTCATTTGAAGAAAGTTTCCAATAGTAACTTGTTTGAGTTTTCTGTTTCTGGAAATATTGGAAATTTAATTTAATAAGGCACTAGGCTTTTCTTTAACAATGCTTTGCCAAAATATTTATGTGACTAGAGATATCAAGTCAATGCTCTCCAATACCTTTGTTCTTAAGCTTGCAAGGTTGGAAAAACATTTGATAATATTTTGGTGAAGCATTTAGGAATGCCTCTTTTTCTGATAATCTTTTAGAGAAACTTATTAAGTGTTTCCTCTTTCTTAAATTTAGAACTTGGAATAATATTCAACAAGTATTGGATTCATAAGATGTTTTTGGAAAACTCTTTGATCAATATTTACTTTAGAAAATATTGTCAAAGTCATTGGAACAATATGTTGAATATTTTGTTTTCAATTTCTTAGCCATGTAAGTTTATATAATTAGTTTGTTTAGTTGCACTCAAACAAATACAATCAAAGTTTAATTGTCACAATCAAAGTTTAATTGTCAAGAAATTAGCAAAACAACTGTGTTATCAGGTATTCCAAAATTGGGATGTGACAATAGACTAAACAATTGAAATGTATTTAGAAAAGTACATATGAAGTTGTCATTTACTATAATTCCTATACTATGAGAATATCTAGTGACTACACGATCGAAATTTATACTTTGGATGTTATCAACCTCTTGCCGTAACTGGGAATCATAACAGTGATATCAATGATAAGTAACACAAATAAAATATCATGAATAACAATGCAATGAAAGATATATTTTTGTTTCAAGCATAGAGATAACATGGAAAAGTGATATTTCGCTAGTCCTTAAGAGTGGGGAAAAACATAAATGTCAGGACACCTTCAAAGTTCATGAGGAAGACTAGAACAAATAAGTAGAGAACAAGCAATAACACATCATGAATCAATTAATAATGTTTCTGGGACAAATGCACATAAAACTCAGAATGACAACTATGCTCTCTCAACTATGCATAAAGTTAGAAGATGGAGACTCAACATAAAAGTAAAAGAAATGCCCTTCGCAGAGGGAAGCAGGGATCAACTCATGTGCTATAGCTTTTATTTTATTAAATAGAGGTATTAAAAGCTTTTTAAAAGAGGTGTGTGTGCTTATGTCAACGAACGGTAAACAGAAAATACAGTACGTCACAGGCCAACTAGACTTCACAAGAGCGGCTCCCATAGAAGGACACATCTGGGTAGAAGGTCATCCCTCTTTCTCTTTTGTTTACACAATTATGCTTTGACTGATAAATCAGGGGCAAAAATAGTGAAGAGAATTTGTTGTTATTATTTTGGGGCTGGGCACCCCACTGGAAGCTCTTCTATCATTGGATAAGAGGATGAAGCCACTAGTCCAGGGTGTGAAAGTCCAATCAACAAGTGAGATAAAGATTCTCTATTTACGTCCTCATGAGCTAAAATAGGAGCACAAAACAGGAGTAATGTTGAATGTTTTAAAGGTAACACAGGAGCAATTTACTTTGGAGTGGCGGTTAAATACCACATGTAGGTAGGTATGGTGGACACATTTGGCATATTTTGGTTTTTGGGAGTTGGATGCATGAGTAGAGCTCATACTCAGTATAGGTGGAGGCTAGCAAAAGACTGGGAGCGACAAATCAAGAGAGCATAAGAGCCATAATCATGCATAGAGACATAAACATCATTAATCAAAGCATAAGTGATACCACAATTTCAAAAACTAAATTACCATAAAGGATATTGAAAGTAAAGTATGGGCACCTAGAGGGTGGGGTGAATAGGTGCTATGAACAATTTTATTTTTTCTACAAGTTTAGGCTTGGCATAAAGGTAAATTCTCTATATAATGCAACTACGGTGAATTTACCTATATGACAACAACAAGCACAAACACAATACAAGCACAATTAAAGGGGAAGGGAACGAGGTAACCGATATGAAGCACGCGGAGACACGATGTAATCCCGAGTTCCTCCTTGTTAAGGGAGTACGTCTCGTTGGAGGGGTGTGAGCTTGCCGTGAAGGCCTACTCAACGCCACAAAGGCCCCACTCTATTCTCCGATGAACCCCGCAACAAAGGCCTAGTCCACCTTCCACTATTGATCCCCTTTGAGGCGAGAATCGAATCCATTACAAACACGCTTGGGGCACACACCCACAACCAAATTAGGGGCTCCCAACACCAAGAATCACGAAGAGTAGCAAGAGGTCTAGGTTCTCCACAAATGGAAACCCTAGACTCGAATCCCTCAAGAATATGAGGGAGAAATGAAGAAAGGCTCGGTGAAGATGTAGATCGGGGCCTTGTCCTTCAATCCTCCGAAGATCAACAAGTTTGGTGGGAGGGATTGGGAGTAATTTGAAGATTTGGTGAGCTTAATAAATGATATTCAATGCTTGGGACGAACTAGAGCTTAAGGAGGAAGAGGAGGGGTATTTATAACCCCTCCTCAAATCTAGCCGTTTGAGCAGGAAAAAGGGTACCGGAATATCCGGTCCAAGTTTGGACTGAAATATCCTATTGGCATGTTTCTTCAGATCCAGATCGATTTCGTTGACTCCAACCGGATTATCCGACTGGGGATGAATAATCCGGTATGAATATTTCGGTTCTCTTCTGTCCCCTTCTGGCTCCTCAACCGGATTATCCGGTTGACTCGGAATAATCCGGTACCAATAATCTGGTTCACATCTGTGACTTCCATCTCCAGTCCTTAGCCGATTTTGAGAAAGACTTCCTCAATCGAAATATCCGATTCATGTGGAATAATCTGGTTCGAATATTTCGGCTCATCTCTGTCCCGAACTGGACATAAACTATCCTAACCGGAATATCCGGTTTCCCGGAATAATCCGGTTAGAATAATTCGGCTCCCCTATGTCCCAAATTTCAATGGCCAATCTTCACTGTGAAGGGGTCGTTGCATAGAAAACAAATTTTTTCCTATGCGAGAGACACCCGAAAGGCGAAGATCTAATCTAGGAGACGAAGAGCAACGGGAATAAGAGGGTGAAGGAGAACACATACCCTCGAAGACACAAAGCGTTACGAGATCAAATCTCGTTGTTGGCGTAGTCGTACTCACACCGATCCCGATAGCGAGAAGATGTGCACCGCATCCGGCGGTGCCTCCGTGATCGGTCACACGCACGGTTGATGACGACCTCCGTTCCCTCGATCCAGCGGGGCGCGGAAGTAGAGGATCCCTCGGAACTCCAGCAGCATGACGACTTGGTGGTGGTGAAGAATCCCACGGTCAGGGCTTCGCCAAGCCGGAGACCATGAAATGGAGCAGCGGGTGGAGGGAAAGGGGAAGTGGCCAAGTGTGTGAAGGAGGGAGAGCTCTCACCCTCCTTTTATAGGAGAGGGGGGAGGCAGCCCAAGGGGGTGCGGCCAGCCCATGGGTGTGCCCCCACCTCTTCCCTCATCATGTGAGTGGTCAGTCCACTCACCTCCACTCATTTTCCCATTATTTCCCACTTGGAAAATCCAAAGGTTTTCTTTTAATAAATAAATAAAACATTTTTATTTCTTTATTTCAGCATTTGTTAATTCTATTAACAAACTTTTGCATATAGCACCTCGAATCATTTTTTAATTCTATTAACAACCATTCGACGAAAAACCCCTTGAACTATTTCAATTTTCCCCGAAACAATTTCGGTGCTGCCCAAAATATTCTTCGATATTGCGTATCCTCTCAAACGCGTCATCGAACCTTAAGTGTGTCACCCTACGGTTTGCGAATAAGATAGACATGATCGAGACTCCTCTACGATCAATAATCAACAGCGGGATCTGGAGATCCGTGATGACTCCTATATATTCAACGATGACTCTCGTGATCGTGTGAACGAACAACGTCGTGAACTATTCCCTTTGTCTCGTGATATTTTACTTGTCCGAGATTCGATCATTGGTATCAACGATACCTTGTTCAATCTTGTTACTGACAAGTACTCTTTTCTCGTTCCCGTGATATAACATCCTTGTGATCATATCACGTGCTTGCAAGCGGTTTCGATGTGATATCACCGAGAGGGCCCAGAGTATATCTCTCCGTCATTTGGATGGACAAATCCCACTCTTGATTCATGATCCTCAAATAATACTTTCCGAATACTTAATGACACCTTTATAGTCACCCTGTTACGGTGTGACGTTTGATGCCATCAAAGCCCCTTCCGGTATCAGCGATTGACATGATCTCATGGTCTAAGGAATAAGTTACTTCGTATGTTTGATATAACACTGTAAAATTAATGACTTGACCGCATTGCTATATTCTCTTTGGGTATATGTTCAACACATCATTCTTCTAATGACATGACCCCATTATTAATAACATCCAATGTTAATGATCAGGAAACCTTGATCATCTATTAATCAACGAGCTAGTTAAAAGAGAGGCTTTACTAGGAACCATTGTTTTTTTATTAAGCACACATGTATCAACGTTTCCAGTTAATACAATTCTAGCATGAGAAATAAACATTCATCATAAACAAGGAATAAGATAATAACCATTTTATTATTGCCTCTCGGGCATATTCCCTTCAGTCTCCCACTTGCACTAGAGTCAATAATCTAGTCTGTAAGCACTTAACACATATGGCGTACCAGTGTTATTACCATGCTTCATATGTGGGAAACATTATCAAAAAGATCTGAACTGTTCAGGTCCTATTGTATTTGCATGTTCTTTGCGTCTACACGCATCACTCCTTCTCTAATGAGATGGCTTTGCATATATATGGTCAATCGGTGAAACCTTAATTCCTCGGCTTAAACCATTGTCACTAACATTGTGAAAATGTAGCTTCATAGTGTTAAAAAATCTTGGAAATTCACCAAGTTCCGGTGATACCTTAATTCCTCAGCTTAAACTGATGTTACTAACATTGTGAAAATGTAGCTTCATAGTGTCAACATTCTTGGAATTTCACCAAGTTCAATAAAGAACTCCTTGACACAAAATACACTTATTATCAGTTGTCAACACAACGATATACTTTATCCTTTGTTGTAGTATCTGTCACAATATTTTAATTTTGAAACTCTTTCAAATCCAGTATGGAACTTTCTTCCATCCTATTGTGCTACCCTTCATCACATATTTTAATTGAGATAAAATTACTTGAATAAATGACAAGACTATTAGTGTAACATATTACAACTAATATTTTGTCATTACTATATAGGAAAACATATCCTTAGCATTTCTAAAATGACACAAGGATCTCTCCCACTGTTGTCTAATCATCATATGAATTATCCTACTATAAGATTTTATAGCATAGGACTCATCTGGTTGTGTACATAGCATGGAAACATGACTTAGAAATCTCAATTTCAATGATGCTCATCATGTGTCAAAACACTTGAATCTTGCTCAATTATTTTCCATGTGACAAGAACTCCTTGTCATTTCGATATTGACTTACTTCAATATTTCATCTATGTAATTTGGCTTCAATCATATCAGGCGATTCAATCCATCTCTTATAGATATCAATGCCCAATATCTTCTAAGCCTTTCATCAATATAAAAATCTTAACTGTGTTAATTTAAAATACATATTTTCCAATCAACCATATGTCATCTACATAAAGTATTGGAAATATGTCATAGCGCTCCCATTTAATTTCTTGTAACTCTACAAGCATCTTTATCGTTCATGATGGAATCAAACTCTTTTGATAACTTCATTAAGGTAAAGATTTCAACTTTGTTATGCTCATTTCAACCATTGAAGTGTGCATACCTTTCTAGCAACCTTTTGAATTTTACAAAACTCTTAGACTGTGTCAAGTACACATCCTCGATCAAACTTCCTCGAGAGGAGAGTTGGTTTTGTTATTCAACTGCCATATCATAATATGTAACTTTTGCTAGAACTATCCGCAAAGACTAAAACATCACTACGGAAGATCAAAATCTTGTAGTAGTCAACTCTTTGAACTTCGTCGAAAAAAACTTTTCGATAAGTACAACTTTCAAAGGATGTAAAAATCCATGTCTTTGTCTCTATATAGACCCTTTTGCTATCGTTAGGCATCATGCCTATCGAAAGGACTACCAAGTCACATACTTGATATTCATACAAGGATACTATGGCGGATATAATGACTCATAGTAAATTTTACAAAGTCAGGGCCCATCATCTGCTTCCTTTATAAGGTCCAGGTCCTTTTGTTGTCAAAACAACACTTTTCTCTTAAACCACAAGTTGGTCTAAGTACAAAGTATTAGGACTTTTGTGGTTCAGTTTGCAAACTCATTCGAAGTTTCTACAACATTTGTAGTGTCTTCTACTTTGTCAAAATAGGAAACCCCGGAACAACTTCCAGTGCTGCGCTACTCTTGACATGAGAACGAAGATTCTCTAATCTCGTTGAGTTTGTACTATGCTCCCACTCACTTATTTCGCAAGAACTACTTTCTCGAGAAATCAACCCTTTCTGACAAACAACATTTGTCTTTTGGTTCGGTGATAGGAGAAATACCCAATGTTTTATTTGGGATAACCTTATAAACATATATTTATCCTATTTTGGTTCTAAACATTTTACACATGCTATGCATACCAAAACTTAAGAAAGTGACAATTCGGGTCACTACCCAAACAATATCTTATATGTTGTCAATTTCAACGGATCATGATGGTGCTCTTTTCAGTGGAAAAACGGTTGTCACTAATGTATAAAATACAAAATTATAATGGCATTTTTATTAATCTTACCATGTCAAACAAGGTTTGATTTTGTCTCTCGAACACTCCAAACTAATGTGGGGTAATTCGAGTAATATAAGTTGTAGAACAATTCTGCAACTTCTCAGATGTTTTGCTAAACTTGTAACTCAAACTTTATCCTTTATGATCCAATCATAAATACTTGATTATCTTGTTACAATGATTTTTTACTTCATATTAACAACTATTTGAACCAATTCAAAAGTCAAACTCCGTTTTCTTTAAATAGATATACTCACATATCTACTTAAATCATCGACAGAATTTTCAGAAGGAAAAATTTATCCACCATACATGACTACACATAATGGACTATATACATCAACATGTATAATCTCCACGAAATTAGTCGTCCATTCTACTTTAGCCTATGAACGGAATTTTAGTCATATTTTGGAAGAAGTCTCACAAGCGTCAATTTATTCAAAACATAATGACTCCGGAAGTCCATCAATATGGAGTTCCTTCATGTTTTCCTTTCCGATGTGAACTAAAATGGTGGTGTCACAATTTAAGTGAAACTCTTTTACGTCTTGCATTTTAGTTTTATAGATGTTTACTTTACCACCATGATTTATATTAACATATCCATCAATTATGGAATATGGTCATAGTTTGAACAATCTCATTAGTTCTCACAAAAGACTAGAACAAAATAGCAACTTATTAAGTTCTTAAAATAAATCTTGAATGTTTGGTTTGATACGACAATGAACACAATAACACTTTATTACTGTTCTTGTCATAATCGATTCCACATCTATTACTAGTTCCTTTTAGGCACTTGTATTTCTTCCATTGCGTTGCTTTGTATGACAACTCATACCAACCAATGTGGTATCAAAATACTCAAAAATACGTTGTTAACTAGTAATACATCTATAACTTGTATATCAAGCATATACTCCTGAGCTAGACTTTTCCATTTATCTTCTTTTTCTGCCATACATCCTTTTGTAAGTCTATTTTCAATATTCCCTTTCCTTTACAGAAGAGTCATTCAACATCAAACAATGCTAGTCGTACTAGCACATTTTCTTTGGCGTGTTAATCATATACTATCACCCATTGAGTCATACTTTGAGTTTGATTGTTCTACTAATATCACCATATTAATAGTATTCTTCTAGATTCCACTCTTAGCAATCTCCAAGTAAGGTAAACGACTTTACCCATACTTTTAATCACTCCCATCATAACAATTTTATGATTAAGCTACTATAGCTCAAAGGAAGGAATTTAGAGGATAACTTTTAGCGCCCAATTTCTTGGAATATTCAAATGTCTAGCATCTTCAATCATTGCATATATTCAAATAATATAAGCAAATATTTTCACGCTAAATTATAGTCAGTCATGTTGCCACAAATAAGTTTCTAGATATCAATATATCTTTCACTTGATTGTTTCTAAAAACAACTCTTTTCAGTTCCTAAATCACCTTGATCAACAAAACATTCTTTTGAAGATAAAGTAATATGGAAGCAACCATGACTCTGGATTCTAAGTAGGAATTGGTTGCTCTCTAGATCGATCAATCATTAATCATAAGGAGCTAGGTAGGAAATACCGAAAATCTACAATAGGACACAATTTTAAATTTCACTAATACGGTACCAATCTTAAATTATTTTTACCAGATCATAACAGTTATATCTCAATCAACAATCTAAGTGTAAGGTAGTTTTTCTGGATGCCAATGAATACTACAATTTGTGCAAATTCATTTTGCTTGGTTGTTCATGATAAATAAGTTCAAGTTAATTCAAAATTATGCCATGAACTCCCACTCAAAAACAACATCCCTCTTAGTCGTCTTTAGTGATTACACAAACCAAATTCACTACACCAAAACCGATCATCACGTGAGATGATGTAGCTTCAAAGGCGAACATTGACATGTTCATCATATCATCCATATGACTCATGCTTTACCTTTCGGTTACGTGTTCCGAGGCCATGTCTGTACATGCTAGGCTCGCCAAGTAGAACCGTAGTATTGCGTGTGTTTCAAGGCCATGTATGTACATGCTAGGCTTGAAAACACCCGTTGTATGCGAACGTTGAGTCTGTCACACCCGATCATCACGTGGTGTCTCGAAACGACGAACTTTCTTAACGGTGCATACTTAAGGAAGAACACATTATTATCTTGATATTAAGTGAGAGGGATCATCGTATAATGCTACCGTCACTATCTAAGCAAAACAAGATGCATAAAAGAATTAATCATCACAGACATCATATGTAAGGATAACGAGATATGATATGGTCCTCCTTGCACTTGATCTCCATCATGTGCATCATGGTATGATCTCCATCATTCCACCGGCGTGGTACCAAGTACCATGGCATCCCAATCTTGATGTCCATCAATAATAAGACAATCATATGGATACCTTCCGGTATATCAATAATTTACCAAATAGATCATCTCATAATCAAATTTGTAACATTGACCATATCACATCACATGCCCAGCAAAAACTAGTTATACGCTTCTAATTTATTTTTGCATATTTTACGTGGCTTAGGGCTTTCGAGGATAGAACCGTTCATACCTACGAACATCAACCACAATGTTGATAAACACATTTTTAACAACCATTCGTATATTAGATCTTAACTATAGTAGGAGAAACAGACACCCGCAAGCCACTTATGCAATATAAGTTGCATGTCAGTTGTGGAACAAGTCTCATGTACGTGGACATGTAAGGTTAGTCCGGGCCGCTTCATCCCACTATGCCACTAAAATCATAAAATAATCAAGGAGGTAATAACATGATCATCAACGCCCACATACACCTATGTGTTCTACCCGTACAAAACATCTACGCATAGATCTGGCTCTGATACCACTGAAGGGGTCGTTGCATAGAAAACAAAAAATTTCCTACGCGAGAGACACCAGAAAGGCCAAGATCTAATCTAGGAGACGAAGAGCAACGGGCAATAAGAGGGTGAAGGAGAACACATACCCTCGAAGACACAAAGCGTTACGAGATCAAATCTCGTTGTTGGCGTAGTCGTACTCACACCGATCTCGATAGCGAGAAGATGTGCACCGCATCCGGCGGTGCCTCCGTGATCGGTTACACGTACGGTTGATGACGACCTCCGTTCCCTCGATCCAGCGGGGCACGGAAGTAGAGGATCCCTCGGAACTCTAGCAGAATGACGACGTGGTGGTGGTGAAGAATCCCACGGTCAGGGCTTCGCCAAGCCGGAGACCATGAAATGGAGCAGCGGGTGGAGGGAAAGGGAAATGGCCAAGTGTGTGAAGGAGGCAGAGCTCTCACCCTCCTTTTATAGGAGAGGGGGGAGGCATCCCAAGGGGGTGCGTCCATCCCATGGGTGTGCCCCCACCTCTTCCCTCATCATGTGAGTGGACACTCCACTCACCTCCACTCATTTTCCCATTATTTCCCACTTGGAAAATCCAAAAGTTTTCTTTTAATAAATAAATAAAAAAAATTATTTCTTTATTTCAGCATTTGTTAATTCTATTAACAAACTTTTTCATATAGCACCTCGAATCATTTGTTAATTCTATTAACAACCATTCGACGAAAAACCCCTTGAACTATTTCAATTTTCCTCAAACAATTTCGGTGCTGCCCAAAATATTCTTCGATATTCCGTATCCTCTCAAAAGCGTCATCGAACCTTAAGTGTGTCACCCTACGGTTCGCGAATAAGATAGACATGATCGAGACTCCTCTCCGATCAATAATCAACAGCGGGATCTAGAGATCCGTGATGACTCCTATATATTCAACGATGACTCTCGTGATCGTGTGAACCAACAACGTCGTGAACTATTCCCTTTGTCTCGCGATATTTTACTTGTGCGAGATTCGATCATTTGTATCAACCATACATTGTTCAATCTTGTTATTGACAAGTACTCTTTTCTCGTTCCCGTGATATAACATCCTTGTGATCATATCACGTGCTTGCAAGCGGTTTCGATGTGATATCACCGAGAGGGCCCAGAGTATATCTCTCCGTCATTTGGATGGACAAATACCACTCTTGATTCATGATCCTCAACTAATACTTTCCGAATACTTAACTACACCTTTATAGTCACCCTGTTATGGTGTGACGTTTGATGCCATCAAAGCACCCTTCCAGTATCAGCGATTGACATGATCTCATGGTCTAAGGAATAATTACTTCGTATGTTTGATATAAGAATGTAAACTCAATGACTTGATTGCATTGCTATATTCTCTTTGGGTATATGTTCATCACATCATTCTTCTAATGACATGACCACGTTATTAATAACATCCAATGTTCATGATCAGGAAACCTTGATCATCTATTAATCAACGAGCTAGTTAAAAGAGAGGCTTTACTAGCAACCATTGTTTGTTTATTAAGCACACTTGTATCAATGTTTCCGGTTAATACTATTCTAGCATGAGAAATAAACATTCATCATAAACACGGAATACGATAATAACCATTTTATTATTGCCTCCCGGGCATATTCCCTTCACACTGATCTTTTTGGTGATCGATGCGGATGTTAAGTATAACACCTGCACACTAAACACCTCGATAAATAAAGTACTTAGTATTTTTAACTAACACACAAAACACCGGGAAAACGAAATGCACTTTCAGCTATAAGTGACTGGTTCATAGTCATAAACATGGTGTGAGCATGTGTCAAGTCAACCAAATAAAACATTCAAAGGAGAACACCACAAATTTATGCTTCAATATGACATGAACAACTCATGATTCTTTCAATGGCACATTAAAAACTCTCAGCTATTTGAGGCTAATCATGCTACTAAATAACCACAAGGCTTTAGAATTAATAAAATGTCAAGCATGATATGAAAAAGTCTAGCCACAGTCTATACAAGCTTCTACTTGCACTGTTATAAATTCTACTTCAAGCAGCAATTTCTTTTTCCAACAAGCACCATAAAAACATGCTTTAACAAAAACTCTCTAAATGCTACATCAAGAAAATATGAGAGTACTCACATAACACTACTAAAACTAACAGCTCTGAACAAGATATGCAATGAAAACAAGAGCTAAACATGAATTTTGCAGCAGCGAGAAGAAAAAAATAAGAATACTAGCATATCAAGTATTCAAACGAAAAAGCGGAGCGTGTCTCTCTCCCAAACAAGGAATTCTAGGGTCCAACTATATCATTGCAGCAAGGAAAACAAAATAAAACAAGAGAAAACATGAGAAAACAAAAGAAAAACAAGCAGAAGCTCCAAGTAAACTTCATACGATGTGACCGAATAAAAATGTAGTTTCACTAGAAGTGACCTGATAGATTGGTGATGAAGAAGGGGATGCCTAAGTATGCTTGGATGAACCACGGGGGCATCCCCAAGCTATGACCTTGCCCTCTTCTTGATCACATATATCACCCTCTTCTCTTGACCCTTGAAAACTTCACTCACACCACACTCAAAGAGTAATTTGCATTACAGGGTTAGTGCAACAATCAAAGATCCATGAGTTCTTTATGGGCACAAGTTCTATTAATAATTTTAAACATTAGCTACAGCCACTGATGTTTTGTGAAGCAAAGAAACCCACTTGACATCGTAAAAGAGCAAATGCAAGAAAAATGGCAGAATCTATCAAAACCAGAACAGTCTGTAACTACGAATTTTTTTGGGGCACTTACGTTTCTCAGATCAAAAAACTTAAAGAAAACAAGTTGCGGAATTAGCCGAGGAATAAGAACAAGAAATTTCTGGTCATTCTGAATTTTCTGTGAATTATACGATTTTTTACGGTGGACAACAAAAATCTGTTTCCTGCGCAGAAATCCAAAAACCAACTCCAACTCTCGTCAGAAACTTTACTTGACACAACTAAAACATGAAAATAAAGATACAAAGAAGTTTATACAAAATTATACAACCCCTTTACTCAAACAAAACATAGAAAAACAAAGAAAAAAATAAAACCATGGGTTATCTTACAAGAAGTGCTTTTCTTTAATGCCTTTTAGCTAGGCACAGAAAAGTGGAATCAAGTAGATGCTCACATAAGAAATATGATTTAAGAAAAAGAGAGCATCAAGAAGGAAGTATGAAACAAATTTAAATCTAATCCACTTCCTATGCATAGGAATATTGTAACGAGATAAATTGAAGAAGCTCAAACTAGAAATCATGGGAAGGTAGAACAACAACAATTTCAAGACTTTCAGCAAAAAGAGAGGTATTTTAGTAACATGAAAATTCCTACAACCATATTTTCGTATCTAATAATAATTTCCAGTAGCATCATGAACTAAATCAACAACATAATTATCACATAAAGCATGTGTGTCATGGTCTAAAAGCACACAATTCATATCAAGCTCCAAAACAGTGGGATCAAAATTTAAAATCAGCTCCTCTTTCTTCCCACTTTTAGCAATAGCAAAAAAAGATGATTGATCACTCATAAAAGGTATAGGACACATTATAGAAATCCTATTTTCAGTAGCATTATGATTTATAACATCAAGTAACATAGGACCATCATCAAGAGCATTATCATATAAATTTTCCAAATAAACTTCCTCTTTATCATGCATATCAATAGTTGGAATAAATAGAGGATTATCATAGGATTTATCAAAGTAGCATGGATTATCATAAATAACAGTAGAAATATCATTCTCACAAGTTTCATTCATAGTAGTATCAAGGTCACAAGTATAGCAAGTATAAACTTAAGAATCAATAGGATCATCACAACTATGAGTTAAAGAGATACTCTCATTTGGAGGTAGACATGAGTAGCTCCATTCTTGCTCCTCTTGATCATCACTCTTCTCCTCTTTTTCCTCCAATGAGCTTCCAGATTCAGCAGTTTCTTCTTCCATAGGTTTCTTCAAGGCATTAGTCTCTTCCTTAGGTTGAGAGCATTTATTAAGATATTCCATTATGTAGTAATTACAATCCTTGTAATTATCAAAGCAATATTCAAGTATAGCATAAATCTCATATTTATAAGGTGAATCATCAATACTTTCAAGCAAATGGGCAATTTCGAATGCACCCTTGCAAGCAATAAATTCCTCAGTTTGTTCCACATCATAAAATTCATAATTTCCCTTAACATAAGAAGATATGGTAACATTATCATTATACTCACATTGAAAAGAGAGGTGTTTATACCTCCTACATCAGCAATGTTTATCAAAGCAATAAGTAACAGTATAAGTGGAGCACAAGTTTTTAGCATATTCATGCAATTTATTAATTTTCTCCCATAAGTGTATCCCTTTTTGTGACAAGCGGTGTTCCTTATAATATTTTTGTTGTTCATCTGTGAACCCACCTTGCCTATAAGATCAAGTTTCAAAGACATCAAACATTGATAGCAAGCATAATAAAGCAAAAAATAACAACTAGAATAAGAACTAATTTTTTTTTGTGTTTTTGATAAAGAGAAGCAGACAAGACAAAATAAAATAAACTAAGCAAAACAAAACGAAAATAAAGAGATTGGAAGTGAGAGACTCCCCTTGCAGAAGTTCTCTTCCTACCCGGGAACGGCGCCAGAAAATTAGCTTGATGGTGCAGATCTTGCACTCGTTGGGAGACCCCAAGAGGAAGGTATGATGAGCACAGAAGGAGTTTTCCCTCAGTAAGAAACCAAGGTTTAATCGACCAGTAGAAGGAAGGAGTAACTTCAGCAGGTTGAAGCAGCTGAGTTGGCAGCGCGCACTACTGGTTCAGAAGCAACGTGGAACCTACACAACACAATAAAATCACTTTGCCCCAACGAAGCAGTGAGGTTGTCAATCTCACCGTTTTTGCTCAACACAAATATGTTAAACGTGTGTCGAAAACAGTAGGAAAACAGCATGAAAGCAATAGCAGCAGTATGAAAGCAGTGTGTGTATTATCAGTATGAGAAAATGGGCCGGGGTCGACAGTTCACTAGTGGTGTCTCTCCGTGAAAGATAAATAACATTTGTGGTGAAAAAATTACAGCTGGGCAATTGATAGAAATGAAGGCTGCACCGTAGTGCATATGCAAGACATAAAGATTACTATGTGATTCATGCGGGCATTACAACAAAAGACATAGACCGTCATCCAACTGCATCTATGTCTAATAATCCACCCTCCGAATATCATCCAAACAAACGTTTAGTATTAAGTTGCAAGCAACTTATTATCGCAGTAATCAAAGTGTTTAATGTAAACTAGGTAAACACCGTTGTTTTCTCCCTAATGGCAACATCACATGCTCCATCTGTCATGTTTCTGTCACTTGAGCACAGATGCAAAGGAGGCATGAACCCACTATCGAGCATAAATACTCCCTCTTGGATTTACTAGCATATACTTGGCCAGAGCATCTACTAATAACAGAGATCATGCAAGATAATAAATAACGTATGCATGAAGATAACATGATAGATTGATAATCAGAAGACATAGCATTCAACATTCATCAGATCCCAGCAAACACAACATATAGCATTACATAAAGATGATCTCGATCATGTGAGGCAGCTCACGATATCTAAACATGAGGTACAAAGTGGAGAGAACAACCATCTAGCTGCTGCTATGGACCCGTAGTCTAGGGATGAACTACTCACGCATCACTTCGGAGGAGTGCATGGTGGTGTAGACCCCTCCGGTGATGAATTCCCCTCTCGGCAGGGTGTTAGGGAGAGCTCCAGAATCCTCCTGATCTCGGGATGATGTTGACGACGGCCTCGGTGTTTCTCGGGACGAAGTGGTATTTTATTAGGGTTGATATGTTAGGGGGTATAAATAGGAGAAAGGGCAAAGGCGGTGGAGGCCTAGGGGCCCCACACCACCCCATGGCGCGACCGGGGGGGTGGGGGCGCCACCCTATGGTGTGCCCCCCCCCCGTGGCCCCCCTTCGGGACTCCGTGGAACCTTCAGTAATTCGAAGACCTCCGGACTTTGAATTTTCCAGTTGCGATAATATTTTCAGAACAACTTTTCTGAAACTAAAAACAACAGAAAACAGGGGACTGGCTCTGTGGCATCTTGTCAATAGGTTAGTCCGGAAAATCGATAAAAATGACATAAAGTGTATAGCAAACATGTAGGAAACAACATGGAACATCAGAAATTAAGGATACGTTTATGACGTATCAAGTGGCCCTAGTCAAGTTTGAAATTTGCTATAAATGTGTATGTGGTTACCGGCCATCGAGAAACATTCTGTTTCTCATGCCGTTAATGTTGGACATATGACCTAGAAACAATAATATTCAGTTATTATTATATCTTCATGTTTAGAATTAAGTTTATGTCATCATGCTACAACCGCTATAACACTTGAAAAGTGAGTTTTCAAAGAAAAATCTTTGTGCGGATGTAAAGACATAAACAAATAAGAGTTCCTAATCTTGTCTCTAAGATTAGCTTATGGTTTGTGAGATGATCATATTTTTATGATAATGGACTTGATTAAAAGTCTGGAAAAACATAAGAGTTTATTGTTAGGGTAACAATAGTACTGAACCGACCCAAATATATGTTGTTGCTAAAAGAGACTAAACAATTGCAATGTATTTATAAAAGTACACATGAAGTTTTCATTTACTATAATTCCTATAGTATGAGAATATCTAGTGACCGCACGATCGAAATTTATACTATGTATGTTATCAACCTCTTGCGTAACTGGGGATCATAACAGTGATATCTAGGTATAATCTAGATAGTGTAATGGAACTGAGCTCATTGAAGACTAGTACTTAAATCCTCTAGACGATAGAGAGATACACACTCTAGGCCCTCTTAGTATCACCGATTTCAACCAATTGTCTGGCCAAACATAGTGTGATTTATCACAAGGACGTCGGCGATGTGGATGAGAAAAAATATGATATCATTAACGAGTTCTATATGTGTTATCATCAAAGAGTTTGATCAGACAGATCACATAGTCTCAACTCGTGATATCATTGGTATCGTGAAGTTAAGGGAATAAGTGCAATGAGTAACTTATAAGGTTTCCTCGTTCTCCGTGAACACACAGGATCCATCATGGGCGTCCACAGTCTCGATGATGGTTAATGGTCGGTAAGTTCCCGAACTTGTCTATATGTTATCGGGACTTTAGGGGTCACACGCTTAATCCCTGCCAACCTTTAATTTAGAGATTTTCAATTAATATGTTGTTATTGGTTTATGAATTTTCTATGTTGATACGATGTCACAGAAACAAGTCTGGTGTCAATCGGAGTTGTTTCAGGGAAGTTAATATAAAGGAGAAATTATGTCGGTGTATGGAAGAATTTATATAAGAGATAATAGAGGACATGAGATGTCCTGAGATGTTACAAATATGTTTCTAACATCAGTAGATAGTGTCGATGATTTTATCTACTGGGTCCATAGGGTTCCGGAAGAGTTCCAGGCAAAAAAACCGGGACGAGGGGCGGGGAGTGCCGAAGAGGGGCAATTTCATCCTTAGGCCGCACCAATAATTGGGGCTGGCAGGTGGGCCCCAAGGCCTCCAATCATGGAACTAAGAACCTTTCGTTGGCTTTCCTATTTTATTTTAAGGGAAAAAGAAAATAAAATGGAAAAAGGAAAAGGAGGTGGAGTTGGACTCCCCATCCAATCCGAGTTGAGCTAGGAGGAGGGGTGCGGCCACCTCCATGGTGCGCCAAGCCCCCTCCTAGATAAACTAGGCCTCCTCGCTCCCTTTGAAAAATTTCCCCTCACTCCAACTATAAAAAGGACCCCAAGGCTATGAGAAAGATCATAATTTTGAGCAAGCCTCTCTCTCTTTCTAGTAGAATTGGAGGGTCTAATTAGAGCCTCTTCTAATTGGGTTTTGAGATCTACTCTCCTGATTAGACCTAGATCTAATTTTCTATTCTCTTTCGTGTGTTGAGGAACTTCCAGATTCACATAGCTCTAATCACAAATCGATTAGTGCTACCAATTAGCAACGCCAAAATTTTGTCTCTCTTTGTCGGTGCCGAGTCCTGGACGACGTAGCGCTGACGGGTTGACACGAACATATGCGTGCACACCATAGGAGGGATTACAGGTGTGATCCTTGACGAGGAAAGCTTAGCGACATCCTTGCAACTAGTCCTAGTTGTGGGGATCTACGATTGTTCAGATCTCTTCTACGACTACATCTATTCCGCTGCCCGGTGAGTCGTGATCCTGATCCTTACATGTATGGGCATGCCTTGTTATCTTCATAGTGATCTTGGTGGACTACGTAGGGAATTTTTTTAAATTCTATAGCATAGACCAAGAGTGGTATCAGAGCGTAGTATGTGCATATACGATTGAATCTAGAGCACAATTTTGTGCAGGTATTGCATAACCTTGCGCAAGTATATTAGAAAGTTCTCTAATATTCACTTTCTTTTTGTTTCTTCCTAATAAGCCGTGTTTGTTTTGTTTCCAACGGAATTGTATGACTTATTACAAACTTTTGGCAATACTAAGACACTCGAGTTTCCCCTAGCATATCTCGCTTGAACCAAAGAAGTGTTTCAGTACCTTTGGGTCGCACTATAGTTGGTCTCATATAATGTCATGGTGGAAGGGGCATGTGGATTGGATCCAAACGAGGGTCATGGTTATGAAGTTTAGATTGAGTCTCTAAACGTTTTCATAATGTCTGTGTTTCAATCACCCCACAAAGTTAATCTAGCAATGAGATTAAACATACCTGGAATTGCGTAGGTGATTCCGATAGTTGATCGCAAAACCTACAGCCACGCTAAAACTTGCAAACAATGCGTTAGAGGCGTCTAACTTGGTTTTGCAGGGTGTGCGTGTGGTTTGGTATAGATATCTTGTTAGTGTGTTTTGACATGATGGCCAATGCCAACGGATTGTCATTGTTCGACATCGATAATCAGGCGTTCATCGTGGATCTAAGAGGAAGTGCATGATAGGATAAAGTTGTCGTTACTCTGTTGTGGAAAAACTTAAAGCAATTTTCACCGCAGCGGAATTTCCTCAGATTTTCTGCAATGGTGAGAATAAACAAAGATGGAGGATTGATACGTTGCAAACATATCTATACTTTTTTATGCTCCATGCTTGTTTTCTACCCAATATCTTTTGTTTTTCATATTTTTCCTTTGTTTTCTGGATATTTTCAGAGACTAACCTATTGACAAGATACCCGAGGCTAGTTGTTGTGTTCTCCTGTTTTTTTTTATTTTGGAATAGTTCTTAAGGAAATATTCTCGGAAAGGGCTGAAAATCCACGGGATCCATTTTTTATCTGGAACGAAGACAGAGTCCAAAGGGGATCCAGGGGGCACCAGCCATGGCCCCTCCTAGGCCGTGTCTGGTGGGCCCCTCAGGGCCCTGGCCACCGCCTCACGTCCCCCCTTCACCTATAAATTGTGTTATACCCTAAAAACGTCAGGGACGGAGTTATTTTTCGTGAATCATACAGAGAGGCGTTGTCACCTCGAAAGTCCAATCTAGGACTTCTAGAGTCTTGCTCCCGCACTGATGACGTGAGAACACACGTTCGTTGGGAGACCCTAATAGGGAGGTATGAAGAGTACAGAAGCACGTTTTCCCTCAGTAAGAAACCAAGGTTTAATTAGACCAGTAGGAGAAAGAAATCACTTTTGAAGGTTGATGACATGTGATGTTGGCAGGGCGCACTACCAGGCCCAGCAGCAACGTGGAATATGCACACAAGACAACCAAGATACTTTGCCCCAACGAAACAGTGAGGTTGTCAATATCACTGGTTTTGCTAGCACAAAGTATTAGACGTATAGTGTGGAAAATGGTACTTGTTTGCAGTGAAAGAAACAAGAACAATGATTGTAGTAGGTTGTATTATCGGTGTAAAAGAATGGACCGGGGTCCACAGTTCACTAGTGGCGTCTCTCCAAAATAGATAGATAATATGTTGGGTAAACAAATTATAACTGGGCAATTGACAGAGATAGAGGTTGCACCGTAGTGCATATGCAATACATGATGGTTACTATGTTATTTATTTGGGCATTACAACATGATACATAGACCTTAATCCAACTGCATCTATGAGTAATAATCCACCCTGAGAACGTAATCCAAGCAGAGTTTGGGTATTAAGTTGCAAGCAACAGATTATTGCATTAAGTAAAGTGCGTATTGTAAACAATAGAATTATCCTTAGACAAAGCATTGTTTTTTTTCTCCCTAATGGCAACAACACATCCCCCATCCGTCACGTTTCTGTCACTCGAGCACAGATATAAGGGAGGCATGAACCCACTATTGAGCATAAATACTCCCTCTTGGAGTTACAAGCATCAACTTGGCTAGAGCATCTACTAGTAACGGAGAGCATGCATGAACATAAATAAAATAAACACGATAGATCTATAATCAACTTGACATAGCATTCAATATTCATCGGATGCCAGTGAACACAATATGTAGCGAGTAGGCGGCTACCCGGGTATCCGCTACCCGGTAGACTCTACTCGGTGATAGTCAGTGAAGGCCAGGAAATGATAATGAGGAACATCAACATCGTGTGAGTAAATGGGATGCAATCCTACTCGAGCAAGAAGTCAATGGAGCCGTTCTGACGAGATCCCGCATATCCCGCAGCCGTACATGCATGCGGTTCAACTTACGGAGCGCATGATTATCCGCGCTATGGAGTGGGAACAGTGAGGTAGGCGCATGTCATGTCTTGTCACTGACAGAGGGGACATGACGTGTCGAGGGGCCTACTCTATGAGACTGATAGGGTGGACAAGCCCTGTCAGCCGGACGGCGCGTCGACTTCTCGCCATGGCGTCAGCGGGAACCCGGAGGCGTGCTCTGCATCACTGTGGAGACGTCCCATCGTTGTACCTTTTAATCTTTGTTTACTCGGCTGGGCACCAGTATATAAGGTGCCCAACCCCCTCCTGCGCGAGGGACGTTGGTCCTGAGAGCATTTATTGCAAGAGCCAGTGCTAGAAGTAGAGAGAGCAGGCGAGTGGCTACTCGGCTGAGAGACAACTTTGTACTGTGGAAACTCGGATATCATACGTACAAAGAGATAGGCAGGAGTAGGGGTGTTACCTCCACACGAGGGCCCCGAACCTGGGTAGATCGAGGTGTTTGCAGTGTTCTTCGTGCGCGTCTACTCGACGTGCGATCTCTCCCCAGATACCTACAGTGTCCATCGGCCCCAACTCATTAGCCATCCCATGGCATCTGTCTTTCCCATCATACGACAGTTTTCCTTCGTTATCCTTTTGTTTTCTTCCGTTTTCTTTTGTTCTTTTTCTATTTTGGAAGTTTTCACCTCTATAGCAACCGCTCCTTATCCTTTTTTATTTTGTTTTTGTTCCAAGAGTAACCTCTAATTGAGAGGTAGTTTGATTTGGGGAAGTTGCTGTTCTGAAACAAATTTCTGGGCTGTTACCATAAAAATTTCATATCTCTCTGCCAGAACGTCAAATTGCATTGAAAAAATTGACACATTCCCCAGGTTGTTATTTAACTTCCGTTAGTTTCCTATTTTTTATTGGAGAAACAGAAGATTTTCGAAAAAAATCATCTTTACCGACTATTCTGTTTTGACAGATTTCTGCCAATATTTGCATTTGCGTCTTATTATTTTTTGTGGTCTTTGATAGGGAGAGTTTTAAAATAAGTTTTGACAGTATCTAATGTTTTAATTTAATTGTGAGACTTGTGTTGAAACTGAACCAAGTGGATTATTTTTATTACACTAACATTGCTAATGAAGATTGTGAGGAAGTTTTAGGTGGAGGAAGTTTTCAAGTGTAGGCAAAGAAGAATGATGTGATGAGACGAAGGATGGACAAAGTATCAAGCTTGGTGATGTCCATGTCACCAAAAGACATATCCAGGAAGTACAAGCGTCAAATCTTGGGGATGCACAAGGCTTTCTCTTCTTCATCAACAAAAATACCAGATTTCTTTCAAAACACTATATGTTTATTGTTTCACATGATATGTGTTATTCTTGGAGCGTCTTTTTATTTTCCTTTCAGTTTGTTTTGTTTTCTTTGCTTTAGATTCTGGTTGGATCCTAGCACTTTTATTTTGGGAGAGATACACTCTATTTTCATTGCCTAGAACGCTCTAGTTTTCACTCTTATTGTTCAGTGAGTGTTCAGTTTTTGCTAGTACTGCGTTTAGCTCTTATTTTCCACTCGAATTTTGTTCAGAGCTTGTTAGTTTGCTTCAGTTATATTTGATCAGCTCTCCGGTATTTTATGATCATTTTCTTTGAGATTTGTTTCGAATAAGTTGATTGATGTTGAAAAAAGAGTAAATTGTTTCATGCTTATTAAGTGGTGCAATAGGAAACTTGTTTTGATTACAGCTTAGGCTTTGGCATGCATGTTAGATGTTATTTTAATTATGTGCTTAGTTATTTATGATGTATCATGACTAGTCTCAAATAGCCGAGAGTGCTTAATGTGCCATTGAATTTAATCATGTGTTCTTCTCTCATATTGAAGCATGGTATTGTGGTATTTCTCCTATGAATGCTTTATATAGATTGACTTGACGCATGCTCAAACCATGTTATAACTACAAAAAATCACTTCTAGCCTCGATGATCATTTAGTTTTTGACTTGTAATATCACTTCATGCTTTCATTAATGATGTTTTGTCACTGTGCATGATTATGGCCGTTATTTCTCTCTTAGTCGGTCAGTCCCGGTCTTTTGCTAGCCTACACCTGTACTGAGTATGATCTCTACTCGTGCGTCCAATTCGCAAAAACCAAAGTATTCCAAATGTTTCCACCATATCTACCTATATGTGGTATTTAATCGCCACTCCAAGTAAATTTCTCGTGTGCTACCTTTAAACCTTCAAAATTATAACATGTTTTGTGTTATTGTTTTAGCTCATGAGGAAGTAGTTTAAAGTTTATTATGGTTTGTGTCAAGCAAAATTCTTCTTCCTTCTTTCACCCGATGAGTATGGAAGCTGTGCTCATTTAAATTTGTAGAGAGCTAGTGCCAAATAATAACAAAAAGGCACTTCCCCATGGTTTGATGAAAGCTGGTGGGTACCGTGAACACGACTAGCCCTGGTTTGTGAAAATAAAGGTGGGCGAAGTGCCAAACTAATAAAATATAGAAACCGCTCTCAAAAGTCTAAACACTTTGCTTCACATGGATTATGGTAAGTTTTTCATTACCATTATTTGACATAGACATACACCTCTCTCAAAATTGTTCTCAATATCTTTCTTTTATCAAATAAAAAGCTGTAGCACATGAGTAATCCCTGCTTCCCTCTGTGAAGGGCCTTTCTTTTACTTTTATGTTGAGTCTTCATCTTCTTGCTTTATGCACCAACAAAGAGAGCATAGTTTTCATTCTGAGTATAATGTGCATAGTCCCAAAATTTATTATTGATTGATTCATGATTGTGGTATTGCTTGATCTCAAATTATTTGTATGTATTCACCATTTAAACTTTGAAGGTGTCCTGACATTTATGTTTTGCTAACACGCAAAGGACTAGCTGGATACCACTTTACTAAGTTTTTCTTTATGATTGAAACAACCTTATCACTTTCAATGTTTTAATATTCATTTTCTTTTGTTTGTGTTTCTTTTTATGTGCAACATGGTTGCTAAGTTTACATTAGTTGACATAATATTTATCATGTCATTGTTAAAGTACTTTGATCTTAGCTTTGCAATGCTTTCACATAACGTTGATCAAGATTTTTGTTGGCTTCATGTCACCTCAAAAATTATTTTGTTATCACTTACCTACTCGAGGACGAGCATGAGTTAATCTTGGGGATGCTGATATGTTGCAAACATATCTATAATTTTTGATGCTCTATGCTTGTTTTCTACCCAATACCTTTTGTTTTCCACATGTTTTCTTTCGTTTTCCGGATGTTTTCACATACTAACCTATTAACAAGATGCCCCATGCCATTTGTTCTTTTCTGCTATTTTTCTATTTTATAAAAGTTCTTAAGGAAATATTCTCGGAAAGGGCTAAAAATCCAGGGAGATCAATTTTTACTCGGAGCGAAGATGGAGTCCAAAGGGGATCCAGGGGCCACCAGGGGAGCACCAGCCGCGGCCCCCTCTTAGGCCACGCCTTGTGTGCCCCTCAGGGGTCTGGCCACCGCCTCATGTCCCTCCTTCGCCTATAAATTGACTTTTACCCTGAAATCGTTGGGGACATAGTTATTTTCCACGAAACATACAAAAGGCGCCGTCACCTTGAAAGTACAATCTAGGGCTTCAGGAGTCCTGCTCCGGCACCCTGTCGGAGAGGGGGATCGTCACCGGAGGCCTCTACATTGCCATGATCGCCTTCGGATAGATGCGTGAGTAGTTCATCTCGAGACTATGGGTCCATAGCAGTAGCTAGATGGTTGTTCTCTCCCCTATTCCTCCATGTTTAGAGTCTCATGAGCTGCCTCACATGATCGAGACCACTGTTATGTAATTGTGCATGTTGTATTTGCTGGGATCTGATGAACCACGAGATTATGGTTATTTTGTTCATGTCAATGTGAGATGCTTCACTTATATTTGTAGAGAGTTTTAGTCTTGTCTTGCAATGCTCTCTAGTGTTTATGATTACCTTGTCCACGTAGTTGTTTTCAGCTCCAAGAGAGGGTTTATATGATGTGTTGTTGCCACTAGGGAGAAAACAGCGGTGCTCTTATCTAGGGATGGGAACCACTACTTACATTACATATTGATCTTAATGCATTTGTATGTTGCACACATAGCAATCACTTTGTTGCTGCAACTTAATATCAAGGGATTTGCTGGTAGCTTTCTTGAGGTGGATGTTTAGATATGGATGCATGCTAGATAGAGGTCCATATACCTTGACGTAATGCCTACAATGTTAGAACCCATCTTGTCATAATATTATTGTTATACGTTCATGATTTATCAATTGCCCATCTGTAATTTGTTCACCCAACATGTTTGATTTCTTTGGAAGACACCACTAGTGAACCTATGGCCCTCGGTCCTATTTTCCTCATATTGCAAACCTTCTTTTAAGCACTTTCATCATTTTTTTCCTTGCTGTCCTATTTTTACTTTTATTGTTTTCCAAGACTCTACATTTTTAATTCTTCTGTTTTCAGCAAGTCTGGAAGATTGACAACCTTCTCGGAAGTTGGGGCAAGATAGAGTTTGTGTTTGTGTGCAGGTTCCACGCTCCCGTCAACTACACGTCAGTACTCTTTCTGGCGCGTTGATAAAGCAACCTTCTTCATGACTAAGAAGTCCTACTGGTTCTATAACTCTGTTTCTTTACCAGGGGAAAACTTACTCTAGACTGCATCATACATTTCGCTTGGGGTCTCTAAACGAGTGTGTGATCACATCCATATCAAGGATCCTCATTAAAGATGCGCCAAGAATCACCGAAGAACAAAGGCTATATTGAATCACATGAATTATAAAATTCCTATGATGTTTATCCTTTGTTGACCGCACCTTGAGTGCGCAGTAGTCGTCTATTAGGGCGATTCCTCACTTAAAATGTCATCCTTTAATTGATATATTTTAAATTAATATGTTTTTATTGGTTTATGAACGTTCAATGTCAATACGATGTCACATAAACAAGTCGGGTGTCAATCGGAGTGGTTTCGGGGAAGTTATTATAAGGGAGAAATTAGGCCGTTGTATGGAAGAATTTATATGAGATATAACGGAGGACATGAGATGTCCCAGGATGTTAGAAATATGTGTCTAACATCAGTAGATAATATCGATGATTTTATCTATTGGGTTCATAGGGTTCCGGAAGAGTTTCTGGCAAAAATCGGGAAAGAGGGTCGGAGTGCCGGAGGGAGGCAATTTCACCCTTAGGCCAAACCAATAGGTGGGGATGACAGGTGGGTCCCAGGTCCTCCAATCATGGCACTAAGAACCTTCCTTTGTTTATTTTATTTTATTTCAAGGGAAAAAAAGAAAAGGGAAAAGGAAAAAAAAGAGGAGGTGGAGTTGGACTCAGTCCAATCTGAGTTGAGCTGGGAGGAGGGGCGCGGGCACCTCCATGGTGCGGCCAAGCCCCCTCCTAGTTCAACTAGGACTCCTCCCTCCCTTTAGAAATTCCCCCTCCCTCTGACTATCAAAAGGACACCAAGGCTATGAGAAAGATCATAATTTTGAGCAAACCTCTCTCTCTCTCCCTCTTTCTCTCTCTCTCTCTCTCTCTCTCTCTCTTCTTCTAATTGGGTTTTGAGATCTATTCCCTCGATTATACCTATCTCTAATATGCTATTCTATCTCATGTGTTGAGAAAATTCCAGATTCATATAGCTCTAATGGCAATCGATTAGTGCTACCAATTAGCAATGCTGAAAGGTTGTCTCTCTTTGTCGGTGCCGAGTTCTGAACGGCAGAGCGCTGACGTGTTGACATGAGTGTACGCGTGCACAACATACGAGAGCTTACATGTGTGATCCTTGATGAGGGAAGTTTAGAGACGTCCTTGCAACTAGGCCTATTTGTGAGGATCTCTTCTAAGACTACATCGATTCCGCTGCCCGGTCAGTCGTGATCTTGATCCTTGCATCTATGGGCATGGCTTGTTATCTGCATAGTGATCTTGGCGGACTACATAGGGATTTTTAAAAAAAGTTCTACATAATAGATCAACAGTTAAGTTTAATAAACATTGTCATATAAATATATTGTTAGATAAACATTGTATTGCTCGATCATATTTTAAGAAAATGTTATGCAATTTGAGAGATTTTTGTTTCTGTTTCTTTAACAATTTTATATTTTGTTCGAAGATGGCCGGAAGACTTGAGGTCAACCGATTGGACATCAAGGGTAGTATTAGTCCGCGCAATGCTTCAAACGAGTACAGCAACACCAGTGGATGCATCATTCGAGAAGTATGCAATATAAACGATGGCAGCCCGAGAGGCCGTGAGAACAAAGACTTGCGTGACCTCCTCCTTAGAAGGCTTCACGGAAGATACAAGATCCCACCGGTCTACGACAATTACAATCTGAGCGGAAATCTGGTAAATGCACACGGGCTCTGCAAGTTCGCAAAAACCATGAGTGTTTGGAAGTATAGAGTGAGAAAAGTATTTCTCGATAAGGAATTTTCCGAATTACAAGCACATTATCCTTGGATTATTGAAGATGATGAAACATTTTCAAGGTTAAGCACACAGGGTGGGAAAGGAAATTTCATGCTTTATAGCACTGGAAAATCCGATTCCTAAACCTATATTTGTAATAGCTAGCAGCTAAGACCTCCATAATTTTTTTTGTGTGAACGTTATTCGAATCTACTACATATCGATGATAATATATGTGTTTTCATCGTGTGTAAATGTTATTCCAAACTAATATTTTTTTTGCATTATTCTATAAAATACTAATTATGCAATTATTATAAAAATTTGAAAAATAAAAATATTAGTCGCGTGGAATCGCATAGACACGTCACTAACATATGGATTAAAAGTGGCGTGGTTTCCTAGGGCACTGACTCCCCAACTACTACTGGCGTGGCCGCCCTTGCCAGTGTTAGTCAATACCATCGGCGTGATAAGAGTGGCGTGGGCAACACATGTCACTAAATTCAAAAATGGTACGCCAATAATAGGTTGTTCCTACAAGTGATGTTTGGAAATTCTTTCAATGTGGTGAATAAGAGAGACAAAGACCAAATAAGTGTGGGTCTTTGTGCTTTTCTTTGGGCCATTTTAAATGTGCATAATGATCATGTGTTTAAGAGAGCCATAAATTCTCCTTTCTTCAAGGTTATTCCTTTGGCGATTGGATCCGTCACTAGTGGAAACACCCCTTTTCATTTTGTGTCAGAAATGGCAATAGTCCCGGTTGCATCAAAAACCGGGACCAATGCTATGCATTGGTCCCGGTTTTTGCGGCCGGGGCAGCAGAAATCGCCTGAGGGGCATTGGTCCCGGTTTGTGGCATGAACCCGGACTAATGCCTCCCCGCATGCCACATGGCATGCGCAAGGGCATTGGTCCCGGTTCATGCCACAAACCGGGACGAATGCCCCCCTTGCCTATATATACCGCCTCCCAGCCCCCCTCCCCTCTGTTTTTTTTTGCTTGGAGGAGTGAGAGAGGTGGGTGCTAGTGTGTGTTCTTTTACTATGCACTCGAGGTGTTCGGCGAAATACCCGAGCCACACTTAAGTTCACATATAATGTTATCTTCGACCGAGGTTAGCAAACTTGTCCTTTTCATCTTAATGTGATACAAAAAAGGTTATATTTGTCGATGTACTATGGTCATTTCTCTATTGAAAATGTTATTGTAATGTTTTTTGATAAACTTAATTATACGATGCAGATGGATGCACAGCAGCGATGGATGTACGGTGACCGATGCACTTCCGAGTATAGTGCAGGCCTGGATGAATTTCTCGGTGTAGCTCAGGCTCACAAAAAGAATGGCTTTATGTGTTGCCCATGTATTTATTGTCGGAACGTCAGGGAGCACTCTTCCTTGAGAGTCCTTCATAACCACCTGCTTCAGAGAGGTTTCATGCCCAGCTATAATTCTTGGAGCATGCATGGAGAAAGAGGGGTTGTGATGGAAGACAATGAAGAAGAAGAAGAGGATCCTATGTTCCCTGAATACGGTGATACTGCAATGGAAGACAATGCAGACGAAGGAGGTGGTCAAGAACGGGCATCAGATGAGCCCGATAATAATCTTGGTTGAGTAATTGCTGATGCAAGAGAAGACTGCGAAAGTGAATTGGAGAGGCTGAAGTTGGACGACATATTACAGGATCACAAAAAGTTGTTGTACCCAAATTGCGAAGATGGCAGCACAAAGCTCGGTACCACACTGGAGTTGCTGAAATGGAAGGCACATAACGGTGTGACTGACAAGGAATTTGAGAGTTTTCTTCAAATAATGGAGCCAAAGCTTCCAAATGATAACGAATTGCTTGAGAGTACGAAGCAAAGAGGGCTCTCTGCCCTCTAGGATTAGATGTGCAGAAGATACGTGCATGCATTAATGACTGCATCCTCTACCGCGGTGAGAAGTACGAGAATTTGGATAAATGTCCGGTATGCACTACACTGCGGTATAAGATCAGGCCAGATGACCCTGGCGATGTTGACGGCGAGCCACCCCGTAAGAGGGTTCCTGCAAAGGTGATGTGGTATGCTCCTATAATACCACAGTTGAAACGACTGATTAGAAACAAAGAGCATGCCAGGTTGTTGGGATGGCATAAAGAAGAATGTAAGAAAGACGGAAAGTTGAGACACCCCGCTGATGGGTCGCAGTGGAGAAAAATTGAGTGAGACTTCTCGGACTTTACATGAGAGGCAAGAAACTTATGGTTTGGTCTAAGTACATATGGCTTTAATCCTTTCGAGGAGCAAAGCTCCAGTCATAGCACCTGGCCCGTGACTTGATTGTGCATGAAGCGCATGTTCATTATGATGCCAATGCTCATCCAGGGTCCGAGGCAACCCGGCAACGACATTGATGTGTATCTAAGGCCATTAGTGGAAGAACTCTTACAGTTGTGGGGCAAACCAGGTGTACGTGTGTGGGATGAGAACGAACAAAAGCCATTTGACCTACGGGCGTTGCTTTTCGTAACCATCAATGATTAGCCTCCTCTTAGTAACATTTTCGGACATACAAACAAGGGATACAATGCATGCACACACTGTTTAGATAAGACTGATAGTGCAAATTATATAAATGTAAGAAGGTTGTATACCTGGGGCATCGTAGATTTCTACCGATCAAGCATCCCGTAAGAAAGAAAGGAGGGAAGCATTTCAGAGGCGAGGCAGATACCCGGAAGAAGCCTGACCTCCGTAGTGGTAATGATGTATTCGATATGGTTAAGGACCTAAAAGTAATCTTTCGGAAGGGTGATGGCAGCCAACATGTTCCGAACGGCCCTGATAAGCGCACCCATGTAGAAAAATAAATCTATATTTTGGCAGGTACCCTATTAGAAAGTCCTATAGGTACGCTCTTCAATCAACGTGATGCACGTGACGAAAAATCTCCGTGTCAAACTGCTATGCTTCCTGGGCGTGTATGGGAAGTCAAAAGATACGCCAGAAGCACGGGAGGACCAGCAACGTACGAAAGACCCAAGCAACAAGCACACAGATACATGACGCCATTACTTAAGCAGCTACGCTCTTACCAAAGAAGAGAAGGAAATATTTTATGAAGTCCTTTACAGTATCAAGATGTCGTCTGGCTTCTCGTCGAATATAAAGGGGATAATAAATATGGCAGAGAAAAAATTCTAAAACATGAAGTCTCATGACTGCCACGTGATTATGACGCAGTTGCTTCCGATTGCATTGAGGGGGCTTCTACCGGAAAATGTTCGAGTACCTATTGTGAAGCTATGTGCATTCCTCAATGCAATATCTCAGAAGGTAATTGATCCAGAAAGTCTAGCAAGATTACACCAGGATGTGGTCCAGTGTCTTGTTAGTTTTGAGTTGGTGTTCAACATTATGACGCATGTCCTCGTTCACCTATGGGAAGAGATTCATATTCTCGGTCCGGTATTTCTACACAATATGTTCCCCTTTGAGAGGTTCATGGGAGTCTTGAAGAAATATGTTCATAACCTTGCTAGGCCAGAAGGAAGCATCTCGAAGGGCTATGGAACAGAGGAGGTCATTGGGTTCTGTGTTGACTTTATCCCTGACCTTAAGATGATTGGTGTTCCTGAATCGCGACATGAGGGGAGACTGAGGGGAAAATGAACGCTGGGAAAGAAAACAATGATACCTAGGGACGGACATTCTTTCACTAAAGCACACTACACGGTTCGACAAAATTAGACCTTCGTGGCTCCGTATCTCGAGGAACACAAAAATATTGTACGCTCCACAAACCCGGGGAAGGATGACTCATGGATTAAACACAAACACATGGAGACTTTCGGAAGTTGGTTGCAAGCACATCTTATAAATGACACCATTGTTGAAGATCAGTTGTACATGTTGGCCGGGTCACCATCTTTGAATATTGGTAGTTTTCAAGGGTACGAGATAAATGGGAATACATTTTACACGATCGCCCAAGATAAGAAGAGCACCAAGCAAAACAGTGGTGTCCGCTTTGATACAACAAACGAGAATGGAAAAAAATGACACATACTATGGTTACATAGAGAAGATATGGGAACTTTACTATGGACCTTCTTTTAAGGTCCCTTTGTTTAAGTGCAAATGGGTCACCCTGAATGGAGAAGGGGTAAAGGTAGACCCGATGTACGGAATGGCAACAGTGGATCTCAACAATATTGGTTACAATGACGAACCATTCATCCTAGCCAACGATGTGGCTCAGGTTTTCTATGTGAAGGACATGTCCTCCAGACCGAAAAAAGAAAAAAATAAGCAAAAAAATACATCATACGATGAGCCGAAGTGTCATATAGTTCTTTCAGGAAAAAGAAATATCGTGGGATTCGAGGACAAGACAGACATGTCAGAAGATTATAATAAGTTTGTTGAAATTCCGCCCTTCACAGTGAAAGCGGGCCCAACCACCCCGTTAAACAATGAAGATGCTCCATGGTTACGACCGAAGCGATCATAATCAAGGTACATATGGTTCATGGACCATCTCTACACGAAGAAAATTCAGAAGACTAGATAGGGATGTTGTTGGTGATGTGTAATAATAAACATTCTAGGGTTTCGGTTGAAATGACGGGTGTTACGGCCAAATACATGGAATAGTTTGTTATAATGAGCCCATATTGCACACAAACATGCATCTTGGAAGCACGGACAATGTTGACGAAGGAAGTTTTTTTTAACTGAATAAAAAAACCATTTTCCATTTTCGGAGTGTCAGAAATGGTTTTTTTGTGAAGGACCTACCACAAACATGTTGCAAAACTTGGGGGATTAATTTTTAAACATGCTAGGACATGTGATATGCACAAATAAACAATTTTTTTCTAATAAATGTTTTTCATCCACCTCTTTTGAAAATCACAAGTTTCTACCGATTTAGTTGGAAACGGGACAAAGTGAACTACAGGTGCCTCGTAATTTGCTCATGAATTTTGGCAAAAATAATTTTTAGGTACTCAACTACCTATTTCAATAGAGATCCACAATGAGTTGCTGAATATACAACCCCTAGGTACAAACGGTCATGCCCTCCGTCTTGACTTTCTCCTAAAACGGGCTGAGAAAATTCCAGAAAATTCAAGAAAAAAACCTAAATAACGTGAGACCTTCGCGTGGTGTCACTACATATGTCCTAGTATCAAGCAAAAGTAATAAACTTGGAATGCGACACTTCTGTTGAAAAAGTGTTCACAAAAAAGAGCTATCTCCTCCTAACATTCTAGGGTTTCGGTTGAAATGACGGGTGTTATGGCCAAATACATTGCATAGTTTGTTATAATGAGCACATATTGCACACAAATATGCATCTTGGAAGCACGGACAATGTTGACGAAGGAAGTTTTTTGAACTGAATAAAATAAACCATTTTCCATTTTCAGAGTGTCAGAAATGGTTTTTTTTTTGAAGGACCTACCACAAACATGTTTCAAAACTTGGGGGATTAATTTTTTAAACATGCTAGGACATGTGATATGCACAAATAAACAACTTGTTTTCTAATAAAAGTTTTTCATCCACCTCTTTTGAAAATCACAAGTTTCTGCCGATTTAGATGGAAACGGGACAAATTTGAACTACAGGTGCCTCGTAATTTGCTCATGAATTTTGGAAAAAATCATTTTTAGGTACTCAACTACCTATTTCAATAGAGATCCACAATGGGTTGATGAATATACAACCCCTAGGTACGAACGGTCATGCCCTCTGTCTTGACTTTCTCCTAAAACGGGATGAGAAAATTCTAGAAAATTCAAAAAAAAAACCCTAAATAACGCGAGACCTTCGTGTGGTGTCATTACATATGTCCTAGTATCCACAAAAAATAATAAACTTGGAATACGACACTTATCTTGAAAAATTGTTCACAAAAAAGAGTTATCTCCTCCTAACATTCTACGGTTTCGGTTGAAATGACGGGTGTTATGGCCAAGTACATGGCATAGTTTGTTATAATGAGCCCATATTGCACACAAACATGCATCTTGGAAGCACGGACAATGTTGACGAAGTAAGTTTTTTTTAACTGAATAAAAAAAACATTTTTCATTTTCGGAGTGTTTTTTTTTGTGAAGGACCTACCACAAACATGTTGCAAAACTTGGGGGATTAATTTTTTCAACATGCTAGGACATGTGATATGCAAAAATAAACAACTTGTTTTCTAATAAAAGATTTTCATCCACCTCTTTTGAAAATCACAAGTTTATGCCGATATAGATGGAAGTGGGACAAATTTGAACTACATGTGCCTCGTAATTTGCTCATGAATTTTGGCAAAAATAATTTTTAGGTACTCAACTACCTATTTCAATAGAGATCCACAATGAGTTGCTGAATATACAACCCCTAGGTACGAACGGTCATGCCCTCCGTCTTGAATTGCTGAATATACAACCCCTAAGTTCGTCTGTTTTCCGTTTTTAATAAAAGAATGTGTATTCCGATGAACTGCGGAGCGCTAGCGCGTCTGTTTTCTGTTTCTATACATCTGGATAGATAAACAAGGTAGTACATAATGGAAAGAGTGGATCTGATCTACTAGTCATACTCCTGCCTAGGCCTATAGTACTCCGACTCGTAGTCGTCGTAGTCACCGCCGTCGTCGTCACTATCGTCGGACGGTGCTCGGGGAGTGACCCTCGGAGGATCAGGACTCATTTACTGGACGTGAGGGTAGCGAAGGCGGGGATTATCGCTGGTGAAAGTACATGTTTCGTAATCCTAGTTTTTGACAAGAAGGTCCCCATCTATGGATCCTATCTTCAGACTCTCATCAACACCAAGGTTCCGGCTCAACTCATCAACAACTATGCCATGGTTGTTCCCACTATGAAGCCCCTTCTCAGCGCCTCCCAGGACACTGCTGATCAGCCTCCACGCTCCTCACGAGCTACTGCTCCTCCTCAGGTTGATGTGTATCCTGATGGTTCCCCAATAGCTTCTCAAGTTCATGCTCTCAGAAGTCCGAAGAAGTTTAGCATCAAACGGGCGCTCCAAAATATGAATTGCTTCTTTGTGGATAAACAACACAATGAATTTCTAGAGTATAAGAAGGGCAAGGCCTACCGTCGTCACCTGCGTGAGATCATGGAGCATTTGCATCTCCCTATGGGTCATGTGAGTTCTGAGGAAGAACTTGATGAGCACAAATGGTAGTCCAAGTATACTTACTGACTTGGCGATGATGCCACCTCTCTTGGACCGTTTTGGACAGCACATGCATCTCAGGCCAGCTCGAGTCAGCCTCCACCACCACCCCATGATGATGATGATGAGGACGAGGACGACGATGATCAAGATGACGTGGATTTCGCGGCTTGAGGTCTCCCTTTTTGGTGCTTTGATGCCAAGGGGGAGAATTATCTTAGTGATCTTTGCATTTGCATAGCATGCATCCATTTGCCATTCTCTTTCTTCTAGTTGAACTTCTTATTTGGTTTATGGTTGTTATTTCTATATGTTATCGTAAGACTATGTCGTTCTCGGGATATCTATTCTTTGTTGAAGACTATGTCATTCTCGAAATATCCATATCATGGTTATCCTAGCTATATTCATTCCTTGGTAAGAAGTATGGTGAGCTGATATCATACCCCTTCTTACATGATTAATTGCTATGGATACTTATCCTACCCTATTATGATGATAAAATGTCAATGGATTGAGTAAATAAATTCCTAGAGCTAAAAATGTTTAACTCTCTATCATAAAGAAATGTTGGAAACATATATAGCTCTAGAGATTATATTTGACATATAACATGTAGGGAAATTTAAATAGCCCCAAATATGTGTACCCTCAATATGATAACACAATTTATGATTATGGGCAGACACATAGGGGGAGCTTCTATATAGTCGTACTCCCCCACAAATGCTTCAATCAATTTATTTTCTAGATCCATATGTTGTCATCAAACATCAAAAAGGGGGAGATTGAAAGGACATGTTTCCTAATCGTAGTTTTTCATGTTTGATTACAACACTTGGAACTATTTGACCATTGTGCTTAAGTGTTCTAGGGAACAAATGACAAATGTACAAAGCTATGAGAGCACAAAAATGGAGAAAGAAAAACAAGTCAAAACACTTGTTTGTTGAAGAAAATGGTCAAAGAAATAAGAAGGAGGAAGAAGAAATCGAAGGGAATAAGAGAGAAAGAAAAATTGCCTGGCCGGCCTGGCCGGGACTCAGGCCGGGGGGTTCTGTTAGGTGGCCGGCCTAGCGGCCAGCCCAGGCCGGGCTCCCCCCTACGCTGGCCGAGCGCTGCCTAGCCGGCCCAGGCCGGGCTCGAGGTGGGCTTTTCTGTGTGCTAACCTGCCTAGCAGCTGGCCCAGACCGGGCCCTTGTGACGCCCCGGGATCGGGCACTATGCAGATTTCAGCATTCCCGCCAAAATGCACATAATAACCGATTCCAGGTTGCCACTTATGATAACATTACAACAGTTCACGATTAATCCACAACAACAACAGAAAAGAGATTTACAAGATGACTCAAACGAGTCAGGGATACAACTGATACAATACAAAGATCCAAATAACAGCGGAAGAAACAAACGTCCGGCTACGGACAAGATCCAAATTGGACTAAGAGTCCTGAAGATAACCGAAGGCGTCCAATCCCTGCCCAGGCCAAGCCGGAGGGATTCCCAAGCTAACATTGTCAGACTTCAAACCTGTTTGACTGCAAGTTGGAATTTGCAGCCACGAAAGAGATTCGTGGGTCAGTACGGTTAAGTACTGGCAAGTGGAATAAAACCCATACTCACAAGATACCGGCGTAGCCAGTCATCACAGGATACAAATACTTTGGGTTCAACGGAAAGGAAGGGGTTGTTGCAAATAAGCGGCAGCGGGCTGCACTAACCAACTACAGAGAGATACTACAACTTCCGGCTAACAGAAAGAAGATAAGATAGCGTATCGGAACCAGCTACAACTACTCACCAAGCAATACCCATCCAATGTCACCCCCTACTAAGGAAGCAACCCAAGGATAACTCACACTGTTGGATTAATGATGGATCAAGTTATTGTGTCAATAAGACTATTACTAGTCAAGTTATTATCATTAGGTGTAAGTTGTCTGAGTACTTGTTAGCCAGTACTTTCACCAAGTAATCCATAACCGCGGAAAACACGGCTTCTCGAGAAGATTCATCCCTGCAGGGTGTGCTCCAGTACCCGTACACACTCAAGCCACCAACTAAAACTCAGGTTGGCTTGACACGACCCAAACCATCTCTACAACCCGTCCTCGGAGCCACGGAGCTATAAGGTCCCAGCCACGCAGCCGAATACTCAGCGCAGGTGTGCAAAACTCCCGCAGGACACAACACCCCGGCACTACAGGCCTCGCCCTATATGCATCATCATCATCATAACCAGTAACCATGGGGGGCCCTCCCATTATGCAACGGAGCAAATGGAACACCCGAACTAAGTGTGGCTCTTCGGACAAGCTGCAGATCAGGTCTAAGCCGAGGGGGTCCCATACTACCACCCGGATGCGGTGAGCACGCTCATCATGGATCAGTAGACAAGACTCTTTTCCTAGTTTCGACACTAGCAGGCTCCAAAACCCTAACCCGGGCCTCCTGCCGGTGCCTTATCATCAAATTATTATTACCCAAAACATTAACAGTTGTTGATTGAATTGAAACCCAACTATCAACTAAACAGGTGATAGAACAAATGAAAACAAAACTAGAGCGCAAACAAACCTAAGCATGCAACTACGACACGAGGGCCAACCGGGTAAACAAACAACAGTTAATAGGAAGTGGAAGGAAGGCTATATCATGGCTGCAAGGTAAACATATAATAGGATCGGGACACAAGCATCGAACATCAACAGGCTAGAATAAGAACAACGGAAAGAATCGGTAACAAGTGATGAAAGGCAGCCATATGGCAGCAAGTGAGTATACTTGCCTGAGATCCAGCAAGTAGAGGTACATCCACAGAACTTGTCGTTGCTCACATCATCTCAACGTCCTATCCGGGAAGAAGCAACGAACCTCGAACAAACACCGGATGCAACAATTACTACTACGGCAAAAGATCCAGCATGATCAAGATATGGATGCATGACAATTTAATTGATGCATAGAAATAAACTAGTTGACATGATAACACAATTAAATGGACACATATGCAATTTTGGGTTGCATATGGAAAAGTCCATGAACTATGGTTAGATGATTTGTTTTCCCACTAATCATCAGGTGAAGGTGGTTTAGCATGATGCATGGATGTGGAAAACAGCAAAATAACAACAATAGAACCAATTGAAAATAAGTTTTGACCATTATGAAATTCACTTATTAAGTTTTGGAATTTTTGGTTACTTAAAGATGTCACACAAGCAATTGTTGTTTTCATCAAGTTAAAGTGTTCAAAACAATTAACAAAGTTTATATTTGAAAATAACATCAAATTTTAGTTGGAGTACATGTTTCAAATATTGAAATTGGAATTAGGATAATTTAATTATGAATTAAACAATATTAAACAAGTTTTAATTGAATTTAATTCAAGTTTGAATATTATTTGAATTTTATTTGTTCAAAACATAAATTCAAATTCATGTTTGAAAAGTTCACACTTTGATGGTTTGAAAACATATTTTGCATGTTCAAAAATATTTTATTTTGAGCAAGTTATGATTTTTATCATATTTAAATGAATTAAACAAGTATTAAATTATTTAGGCAATTTAAATTATTCAAACTAGGAAACAAAAATTATATTTGCAAAGGTGAGATGAAATGGTATGGAAAACATATTTTATTTGCATTTATTGGATTAATAATGAATTAGTTATTGATTTTAGAAATTTGCAATTGATTTGTTTGAATTCAAATTTAAATTGCATTTTGGAATTTCAAAACAGTGAACAAATGTGATATTTGAAAAGTTCATGATTTTCTGATTGGGATACATATTTTGTTTGTGCAAAACAGAGTTGAAATGGCAAAGATATGATTTATGCAAGTTATTTAGGGTTATTAAACATTTCCTGGAAAAGAAAAACAAGGGATTGGTCATTTGCACCGTGGGTGGGCATACCCACGCTGGATGACATGCGGGGCCCGCGCCCGTGTGGCGCTGAAGTGGTGGGTTGATCTCCACGGTGGCGCCCAGCTTCACCGACAGGTGGGCCGGTACCCCGCGCGGTGGAAAATTGCGCAAAAAGGTGGCCTTCCGCGCGGTCAAGGGGAATTGATCCCGCGACCTGCTGTGCGGGTTGAAGGAACAAGGCCACTGCAGTGATGCTGCGGTTGGTGCTTACATCCGTGCGTGGCCCAATAAGAGGCAATACAAAGAGGTTAACTGAATTTTGACTGAAACCGCTGCCGACTGCAGGCAAGCCACGAACGCTATGCCGGAGACCAGAACCCAGCGGGCGCCTGCGCGGGGTGTGCGCGTGCGGGACATGCATCTGGTGATGTTTTCTCTGTGTGCGCTTGTGTGGTGGAAGCGATCGATACAGAAAAGGCGAGGGAGGGGAAGAACAGATCGCACCTGCTGCTGCTGCTGTCGCGGTACAGCCGCGGCGGAAACTTGCCGGCGACGGCGCGGACGCTACGGCGTCTCCCGGCAACAGGCGAGGACACGGGGAGAACCAGGAGGAAGACGCGGTTCCATTCCACTCCTCAGGGGCTCCTCGAGGTGGCCATGGCGATGGGGAGGTGGCGGTGAACAGAGGTGGTGATCGGGTGGTCTCAGTGAGTTTCAGAGAAGGACGAGCAGAGAGGAGGGGGATGGCGGCGATGGAAGGAGGGGCTAGCTAGGTTTTGCAGCAGAGAGGGAAGGGAGGTGGGTACTTCAGGAGGGGGAAGGCCTGTACGGCAGGAAATCGATGGAGGAGGGGGAACTCACGGTGGATGATGCGTTCGTACTGATGACGACAGCCACGAGGAAGAAGACAACGACAGGAAGTGGGGTGGGCCAGAAAGACTTGGGCTGGGGAAGGAAAAATAAGAGGATGGGTGGGCTGGCTCTTCTCCTTTTGCTTTTGTTTTTTATTTATTTTTTCCTATTAGTTGATTTTTTGTAAAGAATAAAAGAGAGGGATAGAAAAGGGTTAGGGTTTAATTTTTAGGACTTATTTGTGATAATTTCCAAAACAAATAATTAAAGCAAAAGTTAATCATTGTTTTCACAATTTTGGATATTTAATTTGGTTCAAAGGTTTTAGGTGAAATTCAAACAATGTTTGATTTGGGAAATTTTGGAAATAGGCAAATTCCATTTAATAAGTTCAAACCATTATGCAAACATTATTGAAAAATTTGTTTTGCAAGAATTTAATTGTTAAACCTCAATTTTGGATCATATCAACTATGATTTTATTTGAAATTCAATTGGCCATTAGAATTTTGATAACAGGGAAAATTTTTATTAACAAGCAATTGGATTAAAACAAATTCAACAAGTGAAAAACAATTGAGTGGTTTAGTTTGAACTTTTGAAATGGGAAATTTTGAGCAGGGGGTGAAAGCTTAAATTGTTTTGAATTTTGATTTGTTTTGAAAAACAGCATGCAATGCTCATGTGATGCATATGATTGCAATGCAAAAAGAAACAACCAATCTACTAAGGGGTAACACCCCAGGTGTTACAGCCCTCTGCGCACAGGCCGTGCTCCCTGCACGCAGGCCGGCCTCCCAGCCGACCACTCTGCGCAGCACAAAGATACCTCCAACAGCCTCTTTCTTCCCCCACTATAAATAGGACTTGTCTACTACCTTTGGAGCCGTCAAACAAGCATTCTCTCTCCACCATTGTTGACCACCTCCAAGCTCAAGGTTCTCCCCAAATACCCAACCAAAGCAATTGATCTCTTGGGATTTGGAGGAGAAGATCTAGATCTACAACTTCACCAAGCCTATTTGTCATCAACCCACTCATCCCCTAGGGATCTTGTTGTTCTTGGTTCATTGGATCCAAGAACCTTGTTGCTTCTATCTCATTGGAGTTTGGAGCCTTGTTGTTGTCCCCGAGGCTCTTGTGCTCATGGATCTTGCTTCCCAGTGTCTTGGTGGCTCCGGGGATTTGGCGAGGACCCTCAAAAGTTGTGGAGTGTGCCTTATCCTTGTAAAGGTTCTAGTTGTCAACCTCAATGGCAACATAGTGATTCGAGCCTCTCCACATCGGTGGAAGGACTCGAAGGAGATACGGTGTGCCATTTGAGGGCTACTCGGTGTTCCACTTTGGTGGCACCGCACCGCTCCAACGGAGATTAGCTTCCATTGGGAAGTGAACTTCGGGATAAATCTCCGCGTCATTGTGTTTTGTTATTCCTCAACTTACCTTTACTTGTTTCTACTAGCTTCGTCATATATTCACCTTGTGCTAGTTGTACTTGCTCAACATATAGGATTGTTCACGTAGGTGCATAATCTAGACAATCTATATTTAAGCACTATCTTGTTAACTCGAAAAAAAAGAAGCTAAAATTTGTAGTTAACCTATTCACCGCCCCTCTAGTTAACCTCTTGATCTTTCAGCTGGTCCTGATGTAGTTCATGACGCTTTGAAGAGTCCGTCCTCCGCCCCACCACAGCTGACGACTGACCTCGTTGACGTTCGAACGAGGCGGGCTTTTCTCCTCGTACCTGGCGAGCGTCCACTCACGCCGATTAATGAAGAAGGCGTCCAAAGTAGGGCGGTAATCGGGATCCCAACGGGGATCCCTTTGCTACTTCAGCGTGAGCTCGTGGTAGCAGTGGTTCGTGATGGCCGCCCGATGCACCGCACCTTGAGGAACAAGATGGACCGGCACTCCTTTGGCGCTCAGCATCCAACTGACAGGGACACTGTAGCCGGGATGGCAGGGGTTGTTCGAGGCGGAAAGCGCCTCTACCTACAGGTTGGTTAGAGTGGGTACGGTAGAAGCCATGGGAGAGTGGTGAGGTTGCAGATGTGAGGGAGCTGTCACATCCCAATTTTGGAATACCTGTTAACACAGTTGTTTTGCTAATTGCTTTACTAATAAACCTTGGTTGTGTTTGTTTGTGGTTGTTTAAGTGCAACTAAACAAACTAATTATATAAACTAAACAAACTTAAAAAGGATAGCAAAGCAGTAAAATAAAAATATTCAACATATTGTTCCAATGACTTTGGCAATATTTTCTAAAGTAAATATTGATCAAAGAGTTTTCCAAAACTATCTTATGAGTCCCATACATGTTGAATATTATTCCAAGACCTAAATTAAGAAATAGGAAACACTTAATAAATTTCCCTAAAAAGATTATCAGAAAAAGAGGCATTCTTAAATGCTTCACCAAAATATTATCAAATGTTTTTCCAACCTTGCAAGATTAAAAACAAAGGTATTGGAGAGCTTTGACTTGTTATCTCTAGTCACATAAATATTTTGGCAAAGCATTGTTAAAGAAAAGCCAAGTGCCTTATTAAATAGAAATTCCAATATTTCCAGAAACAGAAAACTAAAACAAGTTACTATTGGAAACTTTACTCAAATGAGCTGAAATTAATACCATTGATTCCTTATATAAAATAAGGAACACACACAAGAGGAGACCAAAAATTGATTCCATTAAAGCCCTGAAAACATGAATTTTCTCCACAGCAACATTTGGGATTTTGAACAAGTTTGTTCTACAAACTTTTTCCAAATGCCATGAAATAAATACCACCTGCTCTATATCATAAATAAGGATGAAAACCAAAAGGGCACAAGTTTTTGAATAATTTAAGTTGCCAAAAACCCCTGTTTTCTTGACAGCACCTTTTTGAAATTTGAACATGTTTGTTCTATGAAGTAACTCAAAATGACTTGAATTTTCTACCACATAAGGAACACATCAAATAAGGAATGTGTGCCAAAAATTATCATTTTTGGAAGCTCCTAAGTAGGTTAATAAATTCAATGTCCATTTATGTAAGAATTCAAATTTGAACAACTTTGAATTATCAAGTTTATCTAATTGAGCCAATTTTCACATATGTTGTGTATCTCAACTAATTAGAATTTTGGGCAAAAGGAAATTAAATGTTGACTTTGTTTGCTTGGTGAAAACATCCATTTTCAGAGAGGACAGGGACCCACTTGTAAATTTCCAGGGACCTAGATGTAATCCGAGTCACTCATCTTCAACCTCTAGCTCTCTGTAGCAAACAGAAGCCCTATGCCATTGCTTCGATGAGAAGGAATGGAGGAGGATAAAGAGGCCCCCCATGTGCACTGGTCGGCCACATGCCCCCTCTCTCCCCTCCCCTCGAAGTTCTCTCTCTCTCTCCTCAAAAAGCTCTCAAATCGGAAACCCTAGATTGTGGCCGCAGTCGATTAGGACGATAGAGACCTCGCCGTCGGTAGCCAATGAGCCCTTCGTCTCCGCCATGTCGTGCTGGCCCTTGGTGCCGAGGGAATCGAGGCGGAATGGCCTGTGGTGGCCGCGCCGTCCATTTCGGTGCTGCGGGTCCGGCGGACTCCGGCGACAAATCCCCGCCGCCACGGACCACCTCCTCCCTCGCCGACGTTCCCATCGCGTCTAGGGTAAGCAGGGGAGTCCCCCCGACCTTTTTCCCCTCTCCCTCTCCCTCCTAAACGTCGCCGTGCCGAGCTCCCGTCCGGCCGCCGCCGTGCCCTCGTCGCCGGCCACTCTCCGGCCTTCCCAGGAAACGAAACTGCCCCCGTGTGGTTCCCCGCAACGTTAGCATCACGTAGATGCGTTTATTTCGCAATTTGGTGCACTGGCGCGACAGATTCGTGCTCGCCGGAGCTTTTCCCGCCGGCGATGATGTCGCCGTGACGCGCGCATGGCGTCAGCGCCTTGACCCGCGCGGGAGAATGTCAAACTGGCTGGTGGGGCCGCGCATCGCCCGCGTGGCTGCCCGCGTGGCGGATGGCCCACGAGTCAGCGGCTTAGGGTAGATCCGCTCGCGGTAGCATTAGATCTGGCCGGCCCAGATTTGGATCTGGCCCAACAAAGTTTCTTTTTCCATCTTATTTTCACAGAATGATACCTATTTGCTTTTGGTTCTAAAAGGCAACCTAAAAGATGTTTTTGACCAAACCAAAATTCACAGTGGTACCTCAACTAATTCTAAACCACCTCCAACTTGTAGATCTGCATTTGGATGAATAGATTTGAAATGAAACATGATTTGGCAACAGGTACCAGAAACACCAAAATGAGCACCATTTTTATTTTACAACTCAGAATGAAGTGAGGCCAACTGCATTGGAAAGCCCGTGAAATTTCCTAACAGGGGCATTTAACCTCGTTTCCAAATTCCTAATATTTTTGAAATGGAATGCAATTTGGTAAAACACCAGAGAGCACTTTGGTGATTTTTATAAATTAATTAAAGATGAATTTTGATGCAAACTAAATTGGATGGTCTTGTACATGTTTAGTACTATCCAAAACTAGAAGGGTTTAATTTTTAGAGCATCCTAGAAAATTTGGTGGACAGATCTTTGTTTTGCATGTTTCTGCCATTTTGGCATTTTAGTTAATTAATTTGTGTGATGATATTTTTGTGTTGCAATATTGTTTTCTAGCATGTATAAGTTGTGTGAACTTGTTTTCTAAGTGTTACTTAACTATTTTAGCATGTTAGATTGTGTGGACTTGAGTGGAGAAGAAATAGAATTTATGTTGGTAGCATAAGTTTATTCTCTAGTTTATTACTTGCATATAATTTTTGATTGATTAATTTGTGTGCAAGTGATTGAATTGTTGTGTTGAGATCTTGTAATCAGTACCATGTTGGTACTTGTATTATTATGTTATCACCTCTGCTAGCTTGCATTTGAATTGGTAGAAAAGCATGAGTAGCCTTGTCATGACTATGTGAATGTTTTGGAAAAATTCCCTCATGTGTGGAATTTTTGGCATTAATAATTGTGGTTGCATAGCCACATATTTTTGTGTTGTAATCATAGGACAAGTAGAATTTTGATGATGTTATTATGAGTACTTGATCCCTAGAGTTTTCACATGTGTGAAAACAATAGCATGAGTATCATTACCTTGCTTATTTTTGCACCCTATTATTTTCTACTAGTATTGTTATTGCACTAGATGCTAGTTTAGTATTTTGTTCACTTTTAGCAAGTGGACCAGAGGCATTGTGACATCTTAATGCTTTGATATGATAGTGGAACACCCACTGGTTTCATTGCATTTTTGGTGGAAACATTATTTCCCCCACACTAGATGTGTTTCTGTTATATAGTTTTATAACTGATGAGTGCCTAGTATTTTTGCTTTGGGAATTTTTGTGCTAAACAAAAATGGGTATGCTTCTGTTTGTAAGTGGTTGTAAGCATGTGTGGCTTGCTAGGAAAAATCCATCTTTGGAGTGTTGATTGATTCCTCTAGTAATGCCTTTTTTTTATTACCACTAGTATGTAGGAGTTGCCCTGCAAATTGATGTCTTGTTTTATCAAATGGGATATTTTTGTTAAAGCAAGTATAGATATTTTTCACTACTGTTTTTATGACATGGACCCTCTGGTTGTATTTCAATCGCTTGATTGAAATGCATCCATTGATTCATCATGTTTGAGTAGTACTAGTTTCCCTAGCATTTTTCTTGTATTGAATTATTTTTCCTGCCAACTTGTGTTTGGTGGATATTTGTGTATCCTTGCATGAGGACATGTTTTCATTCCCATTATGATAACATGGTTCCTTGTTTGCATTTTAGTACTTTACTTATTAGGCATGCTTGCATAGCAAATTTTTAGTAGAAACATGTCTATAGGATTCCTCCTCTTTAGTCATTGTTTCTATTGTTCTCACTATGAGAAATTGTGTGTTTTGTGATGAGTCTATTACTTTGTTACATTTGTGTAGGCTCACTGATTTGTAAAAGTAACTTTTACAAATCATGTGTTTCATTTATTCTTGATGCCAATTTAGGCTTAATAGATTGGCTATCTTGTTCTTTTGGTGGTGTGGTTGATAGACCCATTGCCATGCTTATTTTGTGCATGTTTTATATACTTTTAGTAGTCTCACCCTTGTGAAACTAGGTGTATTTTGGGTTTACTAATATCTTGGTATGAGAGTGGCACACCCACTGAATCCATGATATTAAGGTTGTGAAATATGTTCCTCCAACCTTAAGCTGTCTTATTAAATGGCATTTCTGTCAAGTATGTTTGTTTGATTGTTTGCCTAAGTTAATAATTGTGTGATTGGTTATTATTAGATTTCCTTGCTGTATGTATTATTATGTATGGTTGCTTGCCTTGTTTGGTTCTGAATGTGTGTCCTTTATTCCTTTTACGGCGTTAGAAAACGAAGAGGAAGGAAGTGTCGTGAAGCTCTGTTTCAAGTTCCAGTCACTCCAAAAACCAGGGACACAAGGAGATACCAGGCAAGCCATCCTGATGCTTGCTGATACAATACTTATCATTATCTATCATGCATGTTTTACCTCTGAAGTTTTACAAAAACTTGATTATCAAAACTATTTTTGATGTGGAATTTACTACTATACTATATTATAGGTCACTATCATGCCAGTAGTTAAACTTGGTAATACCAAGCCCATAAGCCACCACATGGTATTTATTACCATCAAATATACTAGTCCCTAAGTGGACACCCTAAAATTGTGATTCTACAAAACAAAGGCTTTACGGAAAAACCCGGAGAAAAGGCGGATCCTTGTTCTCCGGAGGAATGTGGAGGTGGTCATTTTTGAGAAAGTGGTGTTTTCAAAAATGACACATAACCTAGTCTTCGCCGGACAACCTTTACCGTACTGCCACCCTACCCCAACATGGGCAAGGGGCTTAACTTGAAGTTTGTTCTTCTTAGTGTGTGCTATCTCAATGTGCTATAGGGGATGCGATCCTCTGAACCGAATGTCGTGGAGACATATAAAGTGTGGGATTAATTTTCCCTCCGGATGCATCAGTTGAGACATCCTGGCTTGGCGGGGATTAGCTCGGTGCCGGGGATGTGGTAAAACTCAACTGAGAGATAGGCATATACTAGCTTGAACATAGTGGATGGTTATGATCAGATACCTGATGTTTACATACTGTTGTTACAGTCCGTGATTGTTCACGGGAGGTGTACTGGATCTGGTGGATGTGTACACCTCTGCAGAGTACAACTTTTTCGAAGAAGCCGCGTCCTCGGATATGGACAGTTGAATGGCCATGTAGCTAGCATTGTGTCAATGTTTTCAAAAAAAAAGAAAGTTTTTGAAAAGGAGTTCTGGAAAGGAAGTGTTGAACTTGTGAAGTTCGGAAAGGAATGGAAACTTATACCGTGGAGGTATCGTCGATGATGAAAAGCCAGATGATGTTATACAAAACAAAATGTTTTGCAAAGAAAACCTTTTCTACTCTAAGCAAGAATTCTGGAAACTGATTCCAAGAAGTTTTGCAAAGAGAAAATATTCTTTAACAAAGTTTTACAAAAACTCTTGTACATGTGATATCTACAAGAGAAATAAAACTATATTATTTTCTTCTGAAGTATCTTCTTCAACGAAGATACAGATTAACCTGACTGCAACTGTGGTGTCATCATATATGAACACCATTGATAGTGAACCATATTTATAGCCTACCTATTCCACCATATAAGCATATTTGCATGTTGGTAAGTGACATGATGGATGGTCTTGCTGAGTACATTCAAATGTACTCATTATGGTTTCGCCCCTGGTATCTACTTATCAGATTTGGAGAAGGAGCCTCCAAAGGATATCTATGAAGAGAAGTACGGAGTTGACGGCTTTGCGAACTAGGATCGTCTCCGGGTCAGCAGCCTGTAGGTTAAGGCGTGACTTGGGCTCAACTACGTTGTGTTTTTTAATTGTCTTCCGCTGTGTTTGTTAAGTTGTCTGCCTTTGTGGCAGTTGCTTAAACTTGATCATGTGATCATTTTTGTAATACCTTTATGTATTCGTGTAATGGATGATGTATTTCTGTGTGCCAACTGTGTATGTTGTTCACGACTGATCTTTCTGGGATCGTGAATGTATGCATACGTAGGGTTTCAGACTGCCGGTCTGGGGGCCTTACAGAGTTGGTATCAGAGCCATCTTGACCTTAGGAGACCTTAGTTAGCATGGACGTCAGATAGGAAAGAAAAGTATTTTTGAGTAAAAACCTATTTACTATCTAAATTATTTTTATCTTAGGGAATTTTAGTATATTTTCCCTCCTTATTATCTTTTCAAAAGATTCTAAATGCATATCAAGGGCGTCCTTGAACAGTAGTTCGAAGGGCGAGCCTTATAGAGTTAGTATCTCTCTCGGTTAAGAGTTTATTTCTTACTTTTTACAACTGCTCCGCTCTGTTTTTGAAACATCTCTCGTATTTGAAGTTTTCTGTCCAGAAAATAGTTGGAGTTTCAAAAACAGATTGTTGCATAAAGTTTTATCAAAACTTTACTTCTATTATCTGGTTTCTATCCAAAAGCTTGTATACTTGCCGATGTCCCGAGAGACCAAAATAATTGCCTAGCTCTACAGTGATGATGGTCAGAAGTAGATATAGTTCTTCAGCCACTTCTAGGATTTTGGATCATCCCCCGACGTAGCTCCAATGGAGCCTTGCTTGTGTGTTTTGGCTTGTTTATGTGTGTCCGTAGGACTTTGTGCTGTTGTGTGGTGTAGAATTTGGTTCATCTAGGCTTCTATATATCTGTGGGGTGCTCAAAATTTGCAGATTTGTGATTGCCCCGCTCTTGTTTTTGAATCGCCTCCTGTTAAATTTTTGCAAGAAAAAATGTTTGTATAGCATTCAAAAACAAGAATTTGTTGCTTAGACTTATACTTGTTTTCGCTTCATAATGCGACCCGTCGTGAACCACCACCATTTCCCCACCATCAATGAAAGCACCGTTGTGCCTAATAATAGAGGACCATCAAGCCACACGAGCTAATAGTGTTGCTACCAGTGATGCACTCCAACAGATAAAGTTCCAACAACGACAACCTTTAAAGAAGAAAAGGCGTGAAGAAAACCAACAAATACTGACCAAAACCTCTATGTTTTGTCTGTTTGCGAAAGACTCGTTTTGCCCTGTTGGCTAAACGTTGCACCTCTTTATGTCCCTTTTAAAAGACCAAACTAAAGAAATCCCCCTTTTTTTTTAAAGTTATATACCTCCCTCCTATGGAGAAAGGTGCAAAATAAGTCTTCACATGCCATGATGCGCAACCCCCTCAAAAGCCAATCAAAAGAGCACAATTCAATATTCGACGTATGACGCTAGTTGTATCTTGTCGGACAAACATGATTAAATAGAAAGCTAACAAGACTAACATGTTTGGTATAATCTTAGGTTGACACCTAACCAAATCATGCAAACTACTGACAACTCTTTCTAAACCAAGGAATTAAGTGACTTACGACACCTTTTAATCTAGTTGGTAAAAAGGAGAAGTCACGAGAAAATAAGATGATGACCTATTCGTTTACTAGTCAATAGGATATCATGTGTATCTACTTTGGAAACCAAATAGTAGTAGACATTGTAGGTACTATGAAATTCGAGGTTTAGAAATTAAGTGAACGATGAAATGGTTATGATAGAACTCGGAAACAACAGTTTTCCTGTTTTTGTTTCTTTGTGTGCTCTTGATTGAAATAAATTTGTGCTTTATTCAATCTTGCTTCCTAACTTATATGGAGTTGGTAGGACTTGTTATTATGTTATTTTCTTACAATGAATCTACCCTAGAAAGTGTGTGCATGATTGAAAACTCGAATAAAAAATGAATAGCATTTGTTACCTTCTAGTTTATTATTTGGATTGTTGAGTGGGCAAATCCTTATAGATTTGTTGTACCTAGATTTTTGTTATGGTTATGATAGATCCAATACCATTTTGGTACTGTTATTTATATGCTGTTATCTTCATTAACTTGCATGTGATCTTATAGCAAAGCATGAGTAACATTTGCTATTTTTCCAGTTTTTATTATTTGGAATTATTGTGAAAGCTAGATCTTTGTGTGAATGCTTTGATAAATTGTGTGCTATGTTTTCTTTGAGTCCAGTACCATTTAGGTACTGATATTTTGATGCATGTACCTATGTTAGCTTGCATGTCTCTTAATAGTAAAGCATGTGTAAGAATTGCTATCAATATGCACTAGTATTGCTTCACTAGATTAAATAGCATTATATTTTTATCTTGTATGCAAAGTTTTTCATGAGTAACCAGAGGTTTAGTACCTATTTTTACTTGGTATTAGTAGGCCATAGCCCACTGGTCCCATTGTATTTTGGCTTGAGGATGAAAATCCCCAACCATACACATGTGTGAAAATAGCATGTTTCACTATGTGATTGATTTCTATTTTCCACCATGGAAAATATAATTGTTTCTTTTCACTTATGCAAGTGATAAGTTTATTTCTTATTAGTAAAGACTAATATGTTTAGATGTGATCCTTTTGTTAGCATAATATTCCTTAGGGGTATCATGTTAAGAAATGTTTCACTATCGTGTGCTGAAATTAAATTGTTCGCAAATAAAATAAATTCCTCTTGATTGGTAGATTGTTTGTGAATGATTTTAAATTGAGTGTATGGATTTTTGAAAAGGTTTAGATAACTTTTCACTAATTGCATAGCTACTGGTTGTGTGAGTTATACCTTGCTTGTTTGCTAGCAATTGGTTAAAGAAAAACATAAATTGCTAGAATTAATTTATGCATGTTTAATAGTTGTTTCATGGGATTGTTTTGATGTTTGTGCTTACTAGCATGAGTAAGTTTTGTGTACTGTTATTAGGTACATTTATATTCATGACTTGCTTGTTTAAGTTTAAACATCATGATAGCATTGTTTGCTTCTCTAGAGTGAAACTAGTTTCACCACTAGAAAATGGTGATTTTTGCTCTAGTATTACACTCTTTTTATTTTATGAGTATATGTGTTGATATAGCATGTTTAGGAAGTTATTACTTCTGTTATCATGCCATTAATTATTTAGTTGCATGTTCTATGGTTATAGAATATGATTATCTCGTATAGCATGCTGGTGTAGATTTTTCATACTAGTGTGTTATTTGTGCAGTCCTGTCTTTTTGTTATGCCTGTGTAATAGGAGTTTTATCTTGTGTGAAGATAGTGTTTTAGAGTATCTTTATGATTAGATTCATTGGTTTTTAGCTACTGGTTGTTTTCTAATTGTTCATCATTGATGATTTCCAAAACCTCTAATAAACAATAACCTAGTGAATAAATAGTCTATTCATCTGTGGTGTTGTTGGCTTGCTTATTGGATTTTGTTTAAATGTTTTACCTTAGCATGAGGTTATACTGGTGTTATGATTGTGCTTAAGAGTATCTTAAGAATCTAAAACATCCAACTAAAATCATGAACACATTAAGTGATAGTTGCTTGTGGAGAGTAATACCCACTGCCATGGGTATTATTCTGTCTGTTTATTTTTACCTTAGCAACCTAACCTTTGCACCCACAAGCTATATTTTTAGCTTATTATATACCTTTCTATGAGAGTGGTACACCACTCCATATGTTGTATGTAATATGTGGGATATACCTAGGAACTCAGGTAAAAATTGACGGTACGTTTCCAGGTAGTTCTGCACTAAAAGGAACTAGTTGGCAGTAGTGATGTTATCAGAAAATTTTAAAATTTGGTGGTTGAGTAAAGTGATAGCTAGAGAAATTTTTAAAGTAAATTTGCTAATTTAGGGATGTACCCCACCTCCCAAGAAAAGTCAAAGGGGGGAAGCACCTGCACTCCAACACTAACATTGTGTTTGTTGGCCCTCCCTTAGTCCTCGCTTGTGAATCTCGGGGACGAGATTCTTTTTAAGGGGGGAAGACCTGTCACATCCCAATTTTGGAATACCTGTTAACACAGTTGTTTTGCTAATTGCTTTACTAATAAACCTTGGTTGTGTTTGTTTGTGGTTGTTTAAGTGCAACTAAACAAACTAATTATATAAACTAAACAAACTTAAAAAGGATAGCAAAGCAGTAAAATAAAAATATTCAACATATTGTTCCAATGACTTTGGCAATATTTTATAAAGTAAATATTGATCAAAGAGTTTTCCAAAACTATCTTATGAGTCCCATACATGTTGAATATTATTCCAAGACCTAAATTAAGAAAGAGGAAACACTTAATAAATTTCCCTAAAAAGATTATCAGAAAAAGAGGCATTCTTAAATGCTTCACCAAAATATTATCAAATGTTTTTCCAACCTTGCAAGATTAAAAACAAAGGTATTGGAGAGCTTTGACTTGTTATCTCTAGTCACATAAATATTTTGGCAAAGCATTGTTAAAGAAAAGCCAAGTGCCTTATTAAATAGAAATTCCAATATTTCCAGAAACAGAAAACTAAAACAAGTTACTATTGGAAACTTTACTCAAATGAGCTGAAATTAATACCATTGATTCCTTATATAAAATAAGGAACACACACAAGAGGATACCAAAAATTGATTCCATTAAAGCCCTGAAAACATGAATTTTCTCCACAGCAACATTTGGGATTTTGAACAAGTTTGTTCTACAAACTTTTTCCAAATGCCATGAAATAAATACCACCTGCTCTATATCATAAATAAGGATGAAAACCAAAAGGGCACAAGTTTTTGAATAATTTAAGTTGCCAAAAACCCCTGTTTTCTTGACAGCACCTTTTTGAAATTTGAACATGTTTGTTCTATGAAGTAACTCAAAATGACTTGAATTTTCTACCACATAAGGAACACATAAAATAAGGAATGTGTGCCAAAAATTATCATTTTTGGAAGCTCCTAAGTAGGTTAATAAATTCAATGTCCATTTATGTAAGAATTCAAATTTGAACAACTTTGAATTATCAAGTTTATCTAATTGAGCCAATTTTCACATATGTTGTGTATCTCAACTAATTAGAATTTTGGGCAAAAGGAAATTAAATGTTGACTTTGTTTGCTTGGTGAAAACATCCATTTTCAGAGAGGACAGGGACCCACTTGTAAATTTCCAGGGACCTAGATGTAATCCGAGTCACTCATCTTCAACCTCTAGCTCTCTGTAGCAAACAGAAGCCCTATGCCATTGCTTCGATGAGAAGGAATGGAGGAGGATAAAGAGGCCCCCCATGTGCACTGGTCGGCCACATGCCCCCTCTCTCCCCTCCCCTCGAAGTTCTCTCTCTCTCTCCTCAAAAAGCTCTCAAATCGGAAACCCTAGATTGTGGCCGCAGTCGATTAGGCCGATAGAGACCTCGCCGTCGGTAGCCAATGAGCCCTTCGTCTCCGCCATGTCGTGCTGGCCCTTGGTGCCGAGGGAATCGAGGCGGAATGGCCTGTGGTGGCCGCGCCGTCCATTTCGGTGCTGCGGGTCCGGCGGACTCCGGCGACAAATCCCCGCCGCCACGGACCACCTCCTCCCTCGCCGACGTTCCCATCGCGTCTAGGGTAAGCAGGGGAGTCCCCCCGACCTTTTTCCCCTCTCCCTCTCCCTCCTAAACGTCGCCGTGCCGAGCTCCCGTCCGGCCGCCGCCGTGCCCTCGTCGCCGGCCACTCTCCGGCCTTCCCAGGAAACGAAACTGCCCCCGTGTGGTTCCCCGCAACGTTAGCATCACGTAGATGCATTTATTTCGCAATTTGGTGCACTGGCGCGACAGATTCGTGCTCGCCGGAGCTTTTCCCGCCGGCGATGATGTCGCCGTGACGCGCGCATGGCGTCAGCGCCTTGACCCGCGCGGGAGAATGTCAAACTGGCTGGTGGGGCCGCGCATCGCCCGCGTGGCTGCCCGCGTGGCGGATGGCCCACGAGTCAGCGGCTTAGGGTAGATCCGCTCGCGGTAGCATTAGATCTGGCCGGCCCAGATTTGGATCTGGCCCAACAAAGTTTCTTTTTCCATCTTATTTTCACAGAATGATACCTATTTGCTTTTGGTTCTAAAAGGCAACCTAAAAGATGTTTTTGACCAAACCAAAATTCACAGTGGTACCTCAACTAATTCTAAACCACCTCCAACTTGTAGATCTGCATTTGGATGAATAGATTTGAAATGAAAAATGATTTGGCAACAGGTACCAGAAACACCAAAATGAGCACCATTTTTATTTTACAACTCAGAATGAAGTGAGGCCAACTGCATTGGAAAGCCCTTGAAATTTCCTAACAGGGGCATTTAACCTCGTTTCCAAATTCCTAATATTTTTGAAATGGAATGCAATTTGGTAAAACACCAGAGAGCACTTTGGTGATTTTTATAAATTAATTAAAGATGAATTTTGATGCAAACTAAATTGGATGGTCTTGTACATGTTTAGTACTATCCAAAACTAGAAGGTTTTAATTTTTAGAGCATCCTAGAAAATTTGGTGGACAGATCTTTGTTTTGCATGTTTCTGCCATTTTGGCATTTTAGTTAATTAATTTGTGTGATGATATTTTTGTGTTGCAATATTGTTTTCTAGCATGTATAAGTTGTGTGAACTTGTTTTCTAAGTGTTACTTAACTATTTTAGCATGTTAGATTGTGTGGACTTGAGTGGAGAAGAAATAGAATTTATGTTGGTAGCATAAGTTTATTCTCTAGTTTATTACTTGCATATAATTTTTGATTGATTAATTTGTGTGCAAGTGATTGAATTGTTGTGTTGAGATCTTGTAATCAGTACCATGTTGGTACTTGTATTATGATGGTATCACCTCTGCTAGCTTGCATTTGAATTGGTAGAAAAGCATGAGTAGCCTTGTCATGACTATGTGAATGTTTTGGAAAAATTCCCTCATGTGTGGAATTTTTGGCATTAATAATTGTGGTTGCATAGCCACATATTTTTGTGTTGTAATCATAGGACCAGTAGAATTTTGATGATGTTATTATGAGTACTTGATCCCTAGAGTTTTCACATGTGTGAAAACAATAGCATGAGTATCATTACCTTGCTTATTTTTGCACCCTATTATTTTCTACTAGTATTGTTATTGCACTAGATGCTAGTTTAGTATTTTGTTCACTTTTAGCAAGTGGACCAGAGGCATTGTGACATCTTAATGCTTTGATATGATAGTGGAACACCCACTGGTTTCATTGCATTTTTGGTGGAAACATTATTTCCCCCACACTAGATGTGTTTCTGTTATATAGTTTTATAACTGATGAGTGCCTAGTATTTTTGCTTTGGGAATTTTTGTGCTAAACAAAAATGGGTATGCTTCTGTTTGTAAGTGGTTGTAAGCATGTGTGGCTTGCTAGGAAAAATCCATCTTTGGAGTGTTGATTGATTCCTCTAGTAATGCCTTTTTTTTATTACCACTAGTATGTAGGAGTTGCCCTGCAAATTGATGTCTTGTTTTATCAAATGGGATATTTTTGTTAAAGCAAGTATAGATATTTTTCACTACTGTTTTTATGACATGGACCCTCTGGTTGTATTTCAATTGCTTGATTGAAATGCATCCATTGATTCATCATGTTTGAGTAGTACTAGTTTCCCTAGCATTTTTCTTGTATTGAATTATTTTTCCTGCCAACTTGTGTTTGGTGGATATTTGTGTATCCTTGCATGAGGACATGTTTTCATTCCCATTATGATAACATGGTTCCTTGTTTGCATTTTAGTACTTTACTTATTAGGCATGCTTGCATAGCAAATTTTTAGTAGAAACATGTCTATAGGATTCCTCCTCTTTAGTCATTGTTTCTATTGTTCTCACTATGAGAAATTGTGTGTTTTGTGATGAGTCTATTACTTTGTTACATTTGTGTAGGCTCACTGATTTGTAAAAGTAACTTTTACAAATCATGTGTTTCATTTATTCTTGATGCCAATTTAGGCTTAATAGATTGGCTATCTTGTTCTTTTGGTGGTGTGGTTGATAGACCCATTGCCATGCTTATTTTGTGCATGTTTTATATACTTTTAGTAGTCTCACCCTTGTGAAACTAGGTGTATTTTGGGTTTACTAATATCTTGGTATGAGAGTGGCACACCCACTGAATCCATGATATTAAGGTTGTGAAATATGTTCCTCCAACCTTAAGCTGTCTTATTAAATGGCATTTCTGTCAAGTATGTTTGTTTGATTGTTTGCCTAAGTTAATAATTGTGTGATTGGTTATTATTAGATTTCCTTGCTGTATGTATTATTATGTATGGTTGCTTGCCTTGTTTGGTTCTGAATGTGTGTCCTTTATTCCTTTTACGGCGTTAGAAAACGAAGAGGAAGGAAGTGTCGTGAAGCTCTGTTTCAAGTTCCAGTCACTCCAAAAACCAGGGACACAAGGAGATACCAGGCAAGCCATCCTGATGCTTGCTGATACAATACTTATCATTATCTATCATGCATGTTTTACCTCTGAAGTTTTACAAAAACTTGATTATCAAAACTATTTTTGATGTGGAATTTACTACTATACTATATTATAGGTCACTATCATGCCAGTAGTTAAACTTGGTAATACCAAGCCCATAAGCCACCACATGGTATTTATTACCATCAAATATACTAGTCCCTAAGTGGACACCCTAAAATTGGGATTCTACAAAACAAAGGCTTTACGGAAAAACCCGGAGAAAAGGCGGATCCTTGTTCTCCGGAGGAATGTGGAAGTGGTCATTTTTGAGAAAGTGGTGTTTTCAAAAATGACACATAACCTAGTCTTCGCCGGACAACCTTTACCGTACTGCCACCCTACCCCAACATGGGCAAGGGGCTTAACTTGAAGTTTGTTCTTATTAGTGTGTGCTATCTCAATGTGCTATAGGGGATGCGATCCTCTGAACCGAATGTCGTGGAGACATATAAAGTGTGGGATTAATTTTCCCTCCGGATGCATCAGTTGAGACATCCTGGCTTGGCGGGGATTAGCTCGGTGCCGGGGATGTGGTAAAACTCAACTGAGAGATAGGCATATACTAGCTTGAACATAGTGGATGGTTATGATCAGATACCTGATGTTTACATACTGTTGTTACAGTCCGTGATTGTTCACGGGAGGTGTACTGGATATGGTGGATGTGTACACCTCTGCAGAGTACAACTTTTTCGAAGAAGCCGCGTCCTCGGATATGGACAGTTGAATGGCCATGTAGCTAGCATTGTGTCAATGTTTTCAAAAAAAAAGAAAGTTTTTGAAAAGGAGTTCTGGAAAGGAAGTGTTGAACTTGTGAAGTTCGGAAAGGAATGGAAACTTATACCGTGGAGGTATCGTCGATGATGAAAAGCCAGATGATGTTATACAAAACAAAATGTTTTGCAAAGAAAACCTTTTCTACTCTAAGCAAGAATTCTGGAAACTGATTCCAAGAAGTTTTGCAAAGAGAAAATATTCTTTAACAAAGTTTTACAAAAACTCTTGTACATGTGATATCTACAAGAGAAATAAAACTATATTATTTTCTTCTGAAGTATCTTCTTCAACGAAGATACAGATTAACCTGACTGCAACTGTGGTGTCATCATATATGAACACCATTGATAGTGAACCATATTTATAGCCTACCTATTCCACCATATAAGCATATTTGCATGTTGGTAAGTGACATGATGGATGGTCTTGCTGAGTACATTCAAATGTACTCATTATGGTTTCGCCCCTGGTATCTACTTATCAGATTTGGAGAAGGAGCCTCCAAAGGATATCTATGAAGAGAAGTACGGAGTTGACGGCTTTGCGAACTAGGATCGTCTCCGGGTCAGCAGCCTGTAGGTTAAGGCGTGACTTGGGCTCAACTACGTTGTGTTTTTTAATTGTCTTCCGCTGTGTTTGTTAAGTTGTCTGCCTTTGTGGCAGTTGCTTAAACTTGATCATGTGATCATTTTTGTAATACCTTTATGTATTCGTGTAATGGATGATGTATTTCTGTGTGCCAACTGTGTATGTTGTTCACGACTGATCTTTCTGGGATCGTGAATGTATGCATACGTAGGGTTTCAGACTGCCGGTCTGGGGGCCTTACAGGAGCCAATGGTGGCAATGCATACATATATATAGTGAGAAGAAACAGACCCTTTAGTCCCGACCTGTTTTACCAACCGGGACTAAATGGTTAGGGTTTCGTTGGGACCAATCAGAAAGAATCACACGGATCGTCCCTTTAGTCCCGGATTTTTTTACCAACCGGGACTAAAGGGTTAGGGTTTCGTTGGGACCAATCAGAAACAATCACACGGATCGTGTGTTTCTTTCAAGCGCTTGTGAGTCGTTGGATCAGGGGTGTGTTTCTTTTGAGCTCTTGTGAGCCGTTCGATCAGGGGTGTTTCTTTCGAGCGCTTCTTAACCGTTGGATAGAAACCCTAGCACAACATTTTATGAGCCAGAGGACCCTATATATAGCCCACCTCTCGGATTCCCTTCATACATCATTCAGTTCATCGACCGAATACAAATCATCTGGATTCGCCAGCATACGTCCTACCGTGCGCATTTGGTATGCATATATGCACTCAGGAGCCACAGTGGGGCTGTATGCTGGCGATACCGATTGTTTTGTTCTACATCCCCCATTAAAGGTTTGACAAAAGGTTTGATACATCATTCAGTTCATCGACCGAATACAAATCATCCGGATTCACCATCATACATCTGACTGTGCTTTTGATATGCATATATGCACTCAGGATCCACGTCGGGCTGTATGATGGCGATACCGATTGTTTTGTTCTACCTCCGATTGTATGACTCGGAGAGAGGATTCGATGTCGGTGAAGACCCAACACAAAGGGTGAGTGAATCTTTGGCATGTAAACCCCTAAGAACACATGTAAACACTTGGTATGTCAACTCCTAGCTTTTGGTGACATCCCGACGCTCCGAAGCCCCTCCGACGAAACCATAGCCCCGCTGGACAAAAGTCCACCTTATCGGTTGCCCAAATGAGTTTTAAAACATCATAAGTGAGTTGAATTTATCTTTCTGATCATTTTGATATATAACTTGCAATTTTCAGAATTTATTGAATTATTTGATATTTTCTCCATTTCTTAAATAAATTAATTCAAATTCAATTAATTCCAAATTTTGAACTTCACCAAATATGTTTGAAAGTAATATATTAAGTTAGTCTATAATTTTCAACATGTTTTGGTATCTTCTTCATATTTTTCTGATTATTAAACTAGCAAATATACAAATTGAAAATTTAAATAGGGCGGGAATACGAAAAATTGAAAAAAAAGGCATACATCCCGGTTAATGCAAACAACCCGGACGAATGCCCCTCTTACCGCGCCGTTCCCGTGACTAGGCATTCATCCCGGTTGCTTCCAACAACTGGGATAAATGGAGGGAATTGGTCCCGGTTATTGCAAACAACCGGGACCAATGCCCCATTCGTTTCGGTTGTTGGCAATAACCGGGACCAATGCCCAGCACTTAGCAGTTTTTGTCCCTCCTCTGCCCAACACTTAGCGAACGCGCTCCGGAGACACAGAGAGACGCCGCCAGGCTGCCCCCGCGCGCTGTTGTCGCCATCGTCATCCGCCACCCGCTCGTTATCGTCGTCGCCGCTTCGCACAACTCCCCGGCCGCCGCGCACGCAGGCAGAGAGGTACACCCTCTCGCTGCACCCTCTCCCTCCCTCTCCCGCAGCCGCGCGGCGCTGTTTGCTCGTTGGAGGCGTCTCTCCGGCGAGTATTCCGGTGAGAGCCGCAGCACGCGGTTCGCTAGGACCCCGCGAGCACGAGGAGCGGTGGCGGTGACCAAAACTGCGAACGGGACGTCACGGTGGGTCCAAGTTGTCAGCGGCGTGGGCGGATTTTTGTTATCTGTCGCTCGGTGCAGCGAATAACTATGTCTGCTATCCGTCGCACTACGCGACAGACAGATAAATGTTGCCGGATAGAAATAACATAATTGGAAAGTTACAGAGAAGTCCCTGCAACTTAGAAACCTTATAACTTTTCAACCACAACTCTAAATTTAACAAACTTGGAAATTTTGAAATCCTATGGATGTGTAGAATATTTTGGCACTGGCCAAATTTAAATTTGACCATTTAAAATATGTTCACTTTCAAATATGCTTGTTTGATGAAATTTGACACAATTCAAATTATGTAAATCCAATTTAAGCAAACCAAATTTCTTTAGGATCCTTAGAATGTGTACTAACAATACCCACTGCCTAAAATCCTATTTTAGGTATTTTGAAGTGTTTTAGATTTTAGATGGCCATTTGTGTACTTAGACATAATTTAAATTCTATAAATAATTAGAAAATGTTTTCTACACCAAAGCTGCTCCATTTGGTAACCTTATACCATATAGAGCTGTACCCCAACCACTTGACCATACTAGAACTATTTACATGAAGACTTGACCAAATTTTCACACATATGTTTCATATCATGTTACCCCTGTCTTAGAAAATATTTTTCATCTATGGTTTTATATGATGTGGCTATTTTGGACTAAGGCTTAGTCCTTGGTGAGGTTCAAACACTAGTACCTTTGTTTTCCATCTACTTATCCACTCCCCTATTAGAAAACATGTGTTATTCTATGTGTTATTACCTGTGTTATTATATGTGTTTATGTAATTTTATGTGTTATTCGATGTGTTATTCTATGTGTTATTACATGTGTTATTTTATGTGTTTTGATGTTTATTAGAATGGATGATGATGCAACAATTTTTTCTTTTTTTCTAAAAAATTGCCAAGCCGTCATTTTACCATTAGGTAAAACTAGTGAAAAGTAGGGGCTACACATAAATAGCATTTTTAATGTATGTACTTTCATGTTACCATTTTTAATATTTTAAAATAAATGGTTTAGGCATTGAAAACATGGTTAGTAGAATGGATGATGAAACTGTTTTGTTGTTTTTCTAAAAAACTGCTAAGTCATTTTTCTGCTAAAACTAGTGAAAAGTAGCGGCTGCAAATAAATAACAAATCAATTCCAAACTATTTTTTCTATTTTTTTAAACTGCTATGTTTTAATACTTGCAATTTTTAAATTGCAGAAAGTATCTACCCAAACATTAGATACAGAGCCGCGGAAAACATACTAGCGGATTTTATCCGCGGGGACCCCGATGTCGCACAGTGGATGAATAACTCCGGTGAGGGAGATCTGGAGCTCGCCCGAACAGACGGCTTTGGTGAGGTAGATTCGGAGCTCGCTCGAACTGACGGCTCCGTTGAGGGATTAGCATACAACATCGTCGAGGGAGACGATGATGGAGAAGCCGACGACTCCCATGAGAGAGAAGCCGACGGCTCCGGTCCAACCTTAGAAATTACACACTCTAGCGAGGTCCAACCTTAGAAATTAAATGAAGCATATGTTTTCATTATACATGTATTATCACTCTTTCTTATTTTAGCCATCCAGATCTAGCAAATACACCGGAAAGAAAACTAAACAAGGCGCAACGAAAAAGTTGAAGGAGCATGAGAGGTACATGATAGAAAAGATCGTTGCAGACGGCGCACCAGAGCTTCCCAAAGAAATTTCCCAACAATATGTGAAGCAATGCGGAGTAATTTTTAGGGACCACATCCCGATCGCCGTTCGGGGGTGGAATAAGCCACGTGAGGGCGTGATATGTGTTGTTGGGAACCCCAAGAGGAGGGTGTGATGAGCACAGCGGTAGGAGTTTTCCCCTTAGTTAAGAACCAGGGTTATCAATCCAGTAGGAGAAAGAGAATCTTCGGAAGGTTGATGCCACTGGCGGTGGTGCTGGCGCTTCACCGGTGTCAGCAACAATGTGGAACCTGCACACAATACAACCAAAATACTTTGCCCCAAAGGTACAGTGAGGTTGTCAATCTCACCATTAGACGTATAGTGTCAAAAATAGTATATGCTTGCAGTAAGTAAAGAAAACAGGAAAATGTTGTGGTTTGGTTAACAGTGTGGAAAATGGACCGGGGTTCATAGTTTCACTAGTGGTGTCTCTCCATAAAACATAGCATGCTGGGTGAACAAATTACAGCTGGGCAATTGACAAATAGAGGTTGCACCGTAGTGCACAATATGACATGAAGATTACTATGATATTTAGTGCGGGCATTACAACAAGATACATAGACTGACATCCATCTGCATCTATGACTAATAATCCACTCTCATGTTATCATCCGAACCCCCTTAGGTATTAAGTTGCAAGCAACAGATAATTGCATTAAACAAAGTGTGTAATGTAAGCAATGATTATGCACGCAGGCACTCTCACCGTTGTTTTCTCCCTAATGGAAACAGCACATCGCCCCCTTCACATTTCTATCACTCGAGCAAGGCAACAAGGAGGCATGAACCCACTATCAAGCATAAATACTCCCTCTTGGAGTCACTAGAAACTACTTGGCCAGAGCAACCACTAGCAACGGAAAGCATGCAAGATCACAAATAACATATGCAAGAAAGACTATAATCAACTTGCCATAAGGTCAATATTCATCGGATCCCAGCAAACACAACATGTAGAATTACATAAGATCAATCTCGATCATTATAGGCAGCTCACGAGATCTAAACATGGAGGCATATGAGGAGAAGACAACCATCTAGATACAGCTACGAACCCGTAGTCCAAGGATGAACTACTCACACATCCCTCCGGAGGCAGGCATGGTGATGTAGAAGCCTCAGGGTGCCGGAAAACAGCTCCAGAACCCTCCTGATCAAGGGTTGACGGCGGCGACAGAACTTTTTCGGGGATTTTGATCAGGTGCTGAGGGTTTTCCATCCAGGGGCTTAAATAGGCGAAAGGGCAAAGACGATGGAGATCCAGGGGCCCCACAACTATAGGTGGCGCGACCAGGGGGACCCACGCCACCCTATGGTGTGGCCCCCCTGTTGCCCTTCTTCGACTCCTCTTCGGTGTTCTGGATGCTTCCGGGGAAAATAGGAACTTCGGGCTTTGTGGGGTCCAATTCAGAGAATGTTTGCAGAACAACTTTTCTGAAACCAAAAACAACATAAAACAGGGAACTCGCACTTGGCATCTTGTTAATAGGTTAGTGCCGGAAAACGTAAAAAAGTGCTATAAATAAGGGAGAAAACATGTAGCAATTGGCATAATATCATCATGGAGCATCAGAAATTATAGATACGTTGGAGACGTATCAAGCATCCCCAACCTTAGTTCCTACTCGTCCTCGAGTAGGTAAACGATAAAACAATAATTTCTGAGGTGACATGCTACTAACATAAACTTGATCAATCTAATATAAAAGCATATGCACGCTGAGATCATAAAACTTTAAACACATGCATGATAAATAAAAATTTAATAATAAAGCATAGCAATTACTTTGCATCACGAAGAGTAACTCAAATAAAGGATCATGAATAATAATGCAAAGAAAGGTAAACGTTTGTTTCAGGTATAGAGAAAGCATGGAAAAGTAATATTTCGATAGTCCTTAAGAGTGGGGCAAAACATAAATGCCAGGACACATTCAAACTTCATGAGGAAGACTAGAACAAATAATTTAAAAACAAATAATATCACATCATGAAGTAATTATTGATGCTTATGGGACAAATCACATACCGTGGAGGAGTGTTTATATTTTTTCACAAACCATGGCTAACCGAAAACTCGGGTGCCTGCCAACAATCACATACCGTGGAGGAGTGTTTATATTTTGGGAGCTGTATGCTAATGTCAACGAATGGTAAACAGAAAATATAGTACGTCACAAGCCAACTGGATTCACAAGAGCGGCTCCCATGGTGAAGGACGCAACTGGTGTAGAAGGTCATCCCTCTTTCTCTTTTGTTTACACAATTATGCTTTGACTGATAAATCAGGGGCAAACATAGTGAAGAGAATTTGTTTGCATTAATTTGGGGCTAGGCACCCCGCTACCAGCGCTTCTATCATTTGGATAAGCGGATGAAGACACTAGTCCAGGGTGTGAAATCTAATCAACAAGTGAGATAAATATTCTCTATTTACGTCCTCATGAGCAAAAACAGGAACATAAAGCAGGAGTAATTTTGAAGGTTTTAAAGGTAACACATGAGGAATTTAATTTGGAGTGGCAGTTAAATACCACATGTACGTAGGTATGGTGGACACAATGGGGAAAACTTTGGTTTAAAGGAGTTGGATGCACGAGTAGAGCTCATACTCAGTACATGTGAGGCTAGCAAAAGACTGGGAGCGACAAATCAAAAGAGCATAAGAGCGATAATCATGCATAGCGACATAAGCATCATTAATTAAAACATAAGGAATATCACAAGTTCAAAAACTAAGTGGTCATGGAGGCTATTCGTGACTGGTTTGTAGTCATAAACATGGTGTGAGCATGCGCCAAGTCAACCAAATAAAACATTCGAAAGAGAATACCATATATTGATGCTTTACTATGACAAGAACAACTCATGAATCTTTAAATACATATTAAACACTCTCAGCTATTTGAGTCTAATCATGCTACTCAATAACCACAAGGCTTTAAAACTAAAATGACATTTAGCATGGCATGAAAAAGTTCTAGCCACAGTCTATACAAGCTTCTACTAGTACTGTTATAAATTCTACTTCAAGGAGCAGTTTTCTTTCTCCCAACAAGCACCATACAGAACACGCTTTAAAAAAAAAATACTCTTTATGATACAACAACCAAATATTAGAGTACTCAAATAATACTACTAAAATTAATAGCTCTGATAAGAGATGCATGCAAAACAGGAGCTGAATAAATGCAGCAGCCAAATAGAGATTAAGAATACAACGTCTTCTCATGAAAAAGCGGAGCGTGTCACTCTCCAATAAAAGAATGCTGGGGGTCCAACCAAGCTTATTGAAAAATTAAAAAACAAACTAAAAGAAAAATCAAAAGCAAACTGAAACCAAAAATAAAAGACGCTCCAAGCAAAGCACACAAGATGCGACCGAATAAAAATATAGTTTCACTAGAAGTGAACTGATAATTTGTTGATGAATAAGGGGATGCCTTGGGAATCCCAAGCTTAGACGCTTGAGTCTTCTTGGAATTTGGTTCGATGTACCACCGGGGCATCCCCAAGCTTAGGCTTTTCACTCTTCTTGATCACGTCATATCATCCTCTTCTCTTGACCCTTGAAAACTTCCTTCACATCAAAATTCTCACAATCTTCATTAGCAACGTTAGTGCAATTGAAATAATAAATTCACATGGTTCAGTTTCAAAACAATTCTAACACTCAAAAACACATTAGCTACTGTCACAACTTCTTTCAAAACTCTTTTTCTCAAAAGAACACCAAAAGAAAGAGATTAAGATGCAAATGCGATAAATGGCAGAAATCTGTCAAAACAGAACAGCAGGTAAAGATCAAATTTTTCAAAAATCTTATGTTGCTCAAATCAAAAAGTGGTCTTATAAGAAACGTTGCGTATATAAATAAGGATTAAGAACAAAAATCTCAGGTCATTTTGAATTTTATGTGATTTCTAACGGAATTAATAGTGGACAGCAGAAATCTGTTTCCTGCGCAGAAATCCGAAATATAGTGTCAACTTCCACTAGAGGATTTACTTGGCTCAACAAAAACTCAAAAGAAAATGTACAGAGGGGTTTCTAAGGAAATAGACAACACCCAGATGCAAAGCACATCAAAGAAAACAAAGGAAAACGGGTTGAAAACAGTGAAATAAAACGGGTTGTCTCCCGGTAGCGCTTTTTTTAACGCCTTTCAGCTAGGTATAAAAAGGTGGAATCAAGTAGAAGCTCAAATTGGAAATATCAATTAAAGCAGAAGAGATCATCAAGAAGCAATAATAAAACAAATTTAAGTCTAATCCACTTCCTATGCATAGGAATCTTGTAAAGAAATAAATTAAAGAAGCTCAAACTAGAAATCATGGGAAGGTAGAACAAGAGCAACTTGAAAACTATCAACAAAAACAGAGGTGTATTAGTAACATGAAAATTCCTACAACCATATTATCCTCTCTCATAATAATTTTCAGTAGCATCATGAACAATCTCAACAACATAATTATCACATAAAGCACGTTTGTCATGGTCTAAAAGCACACAATTCATATCAAGCTCAAAAACAGTGGGATCAAAATTTAAAATCAGATCTTCTTTTTCCCCACTTTTAGCAATAGCAAAACAAGATAATTGGTCACTCTTAAAAGGTATAGGAAACATTATAGCAATCCTATTTTCAGTAGAATTATGATTTATAACATGAAGTAACATAGGACCATCATCAAGAGCATTATCATAAGATTTATCCAAGTAGCATGGATTATCATAAATAATAGTAGAAATATCATTCTCACAAGTTTCATTCATAGTAGTATCAAGTTCACAAGTATAGCAAGTATCAATTTCATCAAATAATGTATGAGTTAAAGAGTTACTATCACTGGGGGAGGTTGACATGGGTAGCTCTATTCTTCCTCCTCTTGATCATCACTCTCCTCCTCTTTGTCATCCAATAAGCTTCCAGATTCAGCAATTTCTTCTTCCATAGGCTCCTGTAAGGCATTAGTCTCTTCCTTAGGTTGAGAGAATTTATTAAGATATTCCATTGTGTAGTAATTACGATCCTTGTAATTATCAAAGCAATATTCAAGTATAGCATCATCAATACTTTCAAGCAAATAGGCAATTTCGAATGCACCCTTCCAAGCAATAAATTCTTCAATTTGTTCCACATCATATAATTCATTATTTCCCTTAACATAACAAGATATGGTAACATTATCATTATACTCACATTGAAAAGGGAGGTGTTTATACCTCCTACGGCAGCAAGATTTATCAAAGCAATAAGTAACATTATAGGTGGAGCACAAGTTTTTAGCATAGTCATGAAATTTATTAATTTGCTCCCATAAGTGTATCCTTTTTGTGACAAGCGGTGTTCCTTATAATGTTTTTGTTGTTCATCCGTGAACCCACCTTGCCTAAAAGATCTTGTTTCAAAGACATCAAACATTGATAGCAAGCATGATAAAGCAAAAATAGCAAGTGAATGCTTCAATTGAAAATACTTGATTTGCTTTCTATGTTATAAAGTAAACTATTTTTTTGTGTTTTTGATAAAGAGAAGCAAAAAAACAAAAATAAAAACAAGACAAGAAACAAAATAAAGAGGTTGAGACTGAGAGACTCCCCTTGCCAAAAGACTTCTTCCTCCCCAGCAACGGCGCCAGAAAAATCCTAGCTATGTGTTGTTGGGAACCCCAAGAGGAGGGTGTGATGAGCACAGCGGTACGAGTTGTCCCCTTAGTTAAGAACCGGGGCTATCAATCCAGTAGGAGAAACAGAATCTTTGGAAGGTTGATGCCACTGACGGTGGTGCGGGCGCTTTACCGATGTCAGCAACAACGTGGAACCTGCACACAACACAACCAAAATACTTTGCCCCAATGATACAGTGAGGTTGTCAATCTCACCGGTCTTGCTGGTGTATGCTTGCAGTAAGTAAAGAAAGCAGGAAAATTTTGTGGTTTGTTTAACAGTGTGGAAAATGGGACCGGGGTTCATAGTTTCACTAGTGGTGTCTCTCCACAAAAGATAGCATGCTGGGTGAACAAATTACAGCTGGGCAATTGACAAATAGAGGTTGCACCGTAGTGCACAATATAACATGAAGATTACTATGGTATTTAGTGCGGGCATTACAACAAGATACATAGACCGACATCCATCTGCATCTATGACTAATAATCCACCCTCAGGTTATCATCTGAACCCCCTTAGGTATTAAGTTGCAAGCAACAGATAATTGCATTAAACAAAGTGTGTAATGTAAGAAATGATTATTCACGCGGGCACTCTCACCGCTGTTTTCTCCCTAATGGCAACAACACATCCTCCCCCTTCACATTTCTGTCACTCGAGCAAGGCAACAAGGAGGCATGAACCCACTATCAAGCATAAATACTCCCTCTTGGAGTCACTAGCAACTACTTGGCCAGAGAAACCACTAGCAACGGAAAGCATGCAAGATCACAAATAACATATGCAATAAAGACTATAATCAACTTGGCATAAGGTCAATATTCATCGGATCCCAGCAAACACAACATATAGAATTACATAAGATCAATCTCGATCATGATAGGCAGCTCACGAGATCTAAACATGGAGGCATACGAGGAGAAGACAACCATTTAGCTACAACTACGAACCCGTAGTCCAAGGATGAACTACTCACACATCACTCCGGAGGCAGGCATGGTGATGTAGAAGTCTCCGGTGATGATTTCCTCTCCGGCAGGGTGCCGAAAAACAGCTCCAGAATCCTCCTGATCTAGGGTTGACGGTGACGGCGGCTGCGGAACTTTTTCGGGGATTTTGATCAGGGTGCTTAGGGTTTTCCATCCGGGGGGCTTAAATAGGCGAAAGGGCAAAGGTGGTGGAGCTCCAGTGTCCCCACACCCATAGGTGGTGCGGCCAGGGGGGCCCGCGCCACCCTATGGTGTGGCCCCCCCTATTGCCCGTCTTCGACTCCTCTTCGGTGTTCTGGATGCTTCTGGGGAAAATAGGAACTTCGGGCTTTGTTGGGTCCAATTCCAAGAATGTTTGCTGATCAACTTTTCTGAAACCAAAAACAACAGAAAACAGGAAACTGTCACTTGGCATATTGTTAATAGATTAGTCCCGGAAAACCTATAAAAATGCTATAAATAAGGGAGAAAACATGTAGCAATTGGCATAATATCATCATGGAGCATCATAAATTATAGATACGTTGGAGACGTATCAGGGTGCCGCAATCCCATATGTCGGCGACAAAGCCAAAAAAGCTCTTTTCAACAAGATGATTCTTAATTTCACCCTGCCGACGTCGGAGGTGTGTCAGGATGAGGTGGATGAGAATGACGAGGATCCTGAAGTGATCTTACAGCGGAAGGAAGCAACCTTCGTGGAACTGGTCAAGTCGTTCACTTTAAACAAGATGGCCCAACAATTCAGCAACTAGAAGAAAAATTTGCACCTTAAATTTATCAAGAAAGACAAGACTCCAGATTTCAATGGGACGTATGAGAAGATAAAACCTTTCTAGGCATAATTTGCTGCGTACAAGAAGTCAGAAGAAGCTCTGGCAAGGTCTACAAGAAATGCGACAAACACCGCTAAAAAGATCTATCACCATACTATGGGGAAAGATGGCTATAGTGGTAGCATTCCTAAGTGGGATTAACTTGAGGACGGCCTTCTTGCTCAGGAGATCAAGCTAGAGACCCTCTTCTGGGACGGACCTAAAAGGTCTTGGTTTTTCGCGCATGGGGGCATGTTGGACTCAGAAGGAAAGTGCATCTATAACGTAAGACATGCAGAAAATCCTCTACCCATCGCAAGACTTAGAGAAGCAATACATGCCGTTAAAGGTAAGAAGTTCACACCGGATAGAGAGAATGACGAGCTCACATGCGCCCTTGGGAACCCGGAACACTCAGGACGGTCACGAACCACAAGAGGCTCTGTTCCTTGGAAAATTGGGTTTTCCGATGAGAAGTAGAAATATCCGGATAGAAGGCATCAGAGGAGAAAGCATTTGCTGGAAGCTGAAGCAAAGAGTCAGATAGACCGGTGCCAGAAAATTGACGAAGAATTAAAGCTGCAGCGGGAGCGAGGAGAGCGGCAGCAGGAGCAAATTGACAGACTGACCCAGCAGCTCAGTTCTGCCCCGCATATGGTAGACGCTGCATTCGATAGTACCGGCGCCGCACCATCAAATCAGAAATGTAGCGTTGCTTCCACGCAGATCCAGGTTGATGACAATGATTCACCGCCGATGATGCACCCGACGGATGAAATAACGGAGTTGACATCTTGTGAGCTGCATGTGAAAGTCGTCAACATAACCATTAAGGCAGCGGTCGGCTTTGTGAGACCAATGGGCCTTGAACATACTCACCATGGTCGGCCCGTTCCACGAGGCTACGCTGTTGTCGGGATGGATGAGGTTACGAACGGATTCGAGCTGGTGAAGCTTGACTATCCTGAAGGTGAAGACGGGGAGGTGACTGAACTAGGAGACACGAAGAACTTGGCCATTGTATGGCCAAACGAACACATCGTGCTTCCAAATTGGAAGCCAAAGCATCTTTCTCTGCCTCCTCAAGACCAGTCTCCGTCGTCTTCGTACTCTCCGCCTCGCTCGCCGTCTCCAGCGCGTGCATCTCCACCGCCGTGTCAGCCATCTCCAGCGCGTGCGTCTACGGCGCCGCGTCAACCGTCTCCACCCATGACCTCCCAGGGAAGCCAAAAGCGAAGGAGAACCACCGCTTCACCGATGAGTCGACTGTCGCCCCTACCAAAGGTACCTCATCAGAATCTACCCAAGTTACCTTACCATTATACTGATGAGCAAACCAAGGAGATCGCACATTCTGAATACGGGGCGTGGAAATCAAAGGAGAAGACGCCGAAAGTGCCAGATTTTCCCCACACCGAAGAAGACAAAGCCCGAGCATTGAAAATGGTGAAGACTCTTTATCAACCTGAGCCGAGGCTTTCATCGGACTATGACCGCTCTATTGAGAGGTCACACAACAAAGCGGTGCGGTCGAAGAAGAGCAATAGCTCAAGCGGGAAGTGCGGGAAATGGGTTGACCATCTCGGACAATAGAAGAATCAATCCATCCCCCCGCTCATAGTGCATTCGAATACCGAGGTGGGGCCGAGCACGGGTGCGGGCGAGCAAGTTGATAATGATTTTATGCACTGTACGGAGAAGCGGCCGCTGCTGCGGGTCTGTCCATTCAGGAGTATATGCTGACCTTATCAAACTTCGCCGATTCTGAAATAGCCTACAAATACCGGCACGGGCATCCTCTAGTCAGACCTGGGGAGGAAAATGATCTCCCAACAAAAATGCGTATAGTGCATAATTGGTACATGCAAGCCTCGAAGGAATCAGAGGACCGGCTACCAATGGGAGTTAGAAACGAGCATCACGGGTACGGAGAGAGGCTTATCCTTATTCAATTTGATGAATTATTTCAGCTATTCCAGCAGCAGGCCCACGACAAATCTATCGTAAGTGCCTATTGTTTGTAAGTATTTAATTCTGTACTTAATTAAGTCTCTAGCTAGCTCATCTTGTTCATTACATTTATAATAACACTCGCTATATTACAATTGTAGAATGAAGATTCTCGAATGCAAAAGAGGACGAATATATGACATTGGGTTCATTGACCCATATTGAGTTAATCATGCAACTCTGGAAACAAAACCTAAGGAGACAGAAGATGGTATTGTGATGGCGTTAAGGTTTCACGCTCACAAGAGGGAAATACTTTTTCCTTACAACTTCAAGTGAGTGTTACTGTCTTGTAAACATTATGTTTTCCTTAGTCGATGATAAGTGTATAACTGATGAGTTATGTTTGCGCAGCTTCCCCTATATTCTGCTCATATTTGAAACTGACAAAGGAATAATATCGGTAATGGACTCAAAAAATAAACCCCTTGAGCTGTGGGCCGACATGCAGCAAATGATCCAACGGTAATTTCAACTTTATGATACTATATCGACAACTTTCGTTCATTTTCTGATAACCCCCTTTGTTCATTTTCTTTGTCGGGCAGCGCTTGGAAACGGTTCACAAGAAAGGAACCTGGACCATGGAAACAGAAGCTTACATTTAAACATATTCCAGTAAGTACTACTAGCTAGATCGCCGCATCTACTTGATTCTAATTTCGATACCATTATAATATTAGATTATTATTTTGACTGAAACCATCTTCTTGTAAAGTGCTTGGACCAGGGAGACGGGAACCACTTATGTGGATACTACGTATGCGAGTTCATTCGTCAGATGACCTGCGCCAAGGGCAGGGATTTCGAAAAACTTCGTGTACGTCAACAATCTCTTTTATATTATTAATTACCATCTATTGACAGTCCCTTATATATGTATTGAACACTCTTCTTTATATTAGATCGAACGGATGCGGGACGGTCTTCTCCCAAGGGATCGCATACGAGCAATTCAAGAGGAAATTTGCGGATTCTTGGATGCAGAGGTCATAAAGCCAGGAGGAGATTACTATTACACTTTCACAAGTTGACACTCGAATTCTTAGATGCCTAGTTTACCTCTATATTCGAGTCATGGTGCATGTGGTGGTGTATTAGAGTACTTATGGGAAAGAGTACCTTGATGCATAGTACTTAATTGTATATTCGAGTCATGGTGCGTACTTAATTACTTGTATATTTTTCAAGTATATTCTAATGCGATCACCTGCTTCCCGATCGGTGGGGGCAACCTCTTCTCCCCAGTGCCTACTACCGCTTCCCCCCACGCCAGTGAGAAGAAGAGTGTCGCGCCCGCTTCCCGATCGATGGGGGCAGCCTCTTCTCCCCCAGTGCCTACTACGATGGAGGTTGCCCCCACCGCATCGCTCGGGGGCCCTCATACATATTATTGATTGGGACATCGACGACAGGGGGGAAAGAGTAATTTCTCCCCCCCCCCCCCGGTGTTCGCTAATAAAATGGAATATAACAGACCAAACACTAAAAGGAAAACAAGAAATGAAAAAAAAATCCGCTGCGGCAGAAAAACAGCCAAAATGCTGCCGCGGCAGGGGGGCATTCATCCCGTTCGTCTTAAGAAACGGGGCGAATGGTCCTGACCAGGGGCAAGCCCTAAGAGTCCACGTGGACGACCCATTCATCCCGATTTTAACACAAACGGGACGAATGGGGGCATTTGTCCCGGGGTCTCCATCCCGGTTGGGAAACCGGGACGAATAGCCCTTACAAACTGGGACGAATAGCGCTGTTTCAAATAGCGCGTATATGGTTATGTCTCCATCCGCAGGAGCATTAGCAGGACACGACTTATGGATGCAACCGTTTGGAAATGGTTGCATGTGACTCATTCAACCAGTTCGGCTGGCGACCTGCTATTAGCACAACATGTTAATGTTTAGGAGTGTCAAGTTATTGGTAGTTTTCCAGTGGTTGATACATTTCCCAATCCTTTGTGACCCTTGAACTATGTACACTATGAATGTTTTTAATAAAGTAATGAAGGCCATATGCAGTGTCTGGGGAGCTATCCCCCATTTCGAACTTTTTTTTGTCTTGAAACATATACTCCCTCCATCTCAAATTAATTTTCATAAAGATGGACAAAAATTGATGTATCTAACACTAAATTATGTCTAGATACATCCACTTTTGTCCATATTTGTGACAATTAATTTGAGAGGGAGGGAGTATTTTTCATTATGGGCCAAAAACTAAATAATACCATAAAATAATAATCACGATAACATGTAGCATATTAGAACAATTTTGGCCACAAGAAAACAATCGTTGCAACCGACTAGAACAAACAAGATATGTTAACCGAAATACGACACAAGATAAGAAGAAGTACCTACTTTAGTCCTATGTCCCCACCCGTACCGCCACGCATTCGGCCATTGTCGCACCACCTTCAATCGAGCGTCAACAAACATGACTTGACATCACGGAGAAGACGTTGTGTGTAGTACCTGATAGGATCATGCATAACAACATGCCTCCCTTTGAGACGCCACGTCGCCATCGCCATCCGGGAATGACTTGATAGCTCCTCTAAAGCAGTCGTGTGTAACACATGATGCCTCGAATCAAACCTGATCTCGAAGTGGAGGGGGTGTCTGACGAGGGGATGAGTCCTAGACCTATCAGGTGAGGCTACCCTGTCCAAGGCCCAAGACCTCAGCCCAAGGAAAGGTGACACCAGTAGTTCTAGAAGGGCCAATCGAAGGCCCACCCGCAAGAGCCTTGCGGGTCAAGAAGGAAACTTGTAACCGACCTAAGCTAGGGTTTGTAACTCCCCCGGTACGGTTTGAGACCTGGCCACCTATATAAGGCCAGGAGAACCACCAAGAGGGGGAACCAAGCAACCACACACCTCCAAAGCCTTGAACTTGAGATCATACTCTCGATTCGAGCGCCCCCAGTGTAACCGATCTATTGATAATACAGATTGACATAGCAGGAGTAAGGGTTTCACCTCTACGAGGGCCCCGAACCTGGGTAAATCTTGTCCCCCTGTTAGCCGACGATCGCACCAGGTCCTACATGTTCTCCTAAGCGAAACCCTACCGGTTCACCCGAGGGACTTGTTGAGATGCATATTCGACAATTGGCGCCGTCTGTGGGAATGGCTGGCGCTGGATCTACGGCGTCTTCGGCCTCGTCATCGCCAACCTTCAGTTGGAGCCCCGGAACCTCGACTCCAACATATCCGAGCCGATTCGGGTCGGTCATCTTCGCGCCACACTCGCCGGAATCGCACCCGGCGTTCAGCGGATTGGAGAAAAGCGTCAGCCTAACGTTCGGGAACCTCCACTTCTACACCAACAAAGCAGGAATCCTGCACTTCTCCGAGCAAACCGATCTTGGCGACTCGGACTCCGAGTCCATCTCGAGCCCGACACCCGTCGACTCGCTGCCCAATGACGCTGGCCGCGATCTAGCGCCCAGCAGCGGATCCATCCGCCCAAGCACTCGCAACTTCCACACCATCTCGGCCGAAGAACCTTCTCGGGTCGGCGAAACTTGTCTGCCTCCGCCTAGGACTGGCGGGCCATATCTGGCTCAAGTCTGCATGGCAGGATCGGCCGAGCCACCCGAAGAAACGGAAGAGAACAGGAAAAAGCGAGAGCACATCAAAGTGTCGCGAGACGCCTGGCTCAAAGCAAAAAAGGCTGTACACTCAGGCCAGCCGATTGAAGAAGGAGCCCCTCAGGAAGATCTGACTGCATACCACTATCACCTAGTGAAAGCAGCGGAGTTGATAAGGGAAGCCCGCAAGAATCTGGACGAACGGAAGAAGCTGGCGGACAAATCAAGTCTACGCCGTGCAGCTCTCTCCAAAACATATTCAGTAGGGAACAACCCCCTGAATAAAAGATACGTCTCAAAAACCGCGGCTCTGGACAGCGAGCCTCTCAGCGGGATTAGCAGAACACTCGAACCTCCCTTATGCACGTCAATGACGACGACAACGTACACCCGATGACCCCTGCCGCCGTAGTGCTGGCTGCGGCCACATACCTGCAGGCGAACCAGCCATGGGAGAAGGACCCCCGTGCGGAGCAATACAGGTAAGTCCAGAAGGGGCTAGGTGTCGTGGGATAATCACGGCAGACGTTACCGGGGGTAACTGATCTGGGGGCAAGACGACACAGGCGTTTGGGAGAGGGTTTAGCTCAGAGGAAAACATGATGGAACTCGATCTGGTAGCCGGCAATCAAGTCGCCGAATCTCCGATCTCGATATATTGACTTAACTCTCGTGTTACACTGGATGCTCGATATCAAGCGATATTGCTAGAACTCTTGGATCTCTCTCTCTAGACCTAGGGCGGGTTTATAAAGCACCCGGACCCCTTGGCTTGCCCTCCAAGGCGCACCTTGAGTCCTACCCGGTCACTGCATATTAAACCCTAACTTTCCTTACTGCAACCCACAATCCGGGTTACGGAAACCTACAATCTTGGGCCTTCTAGAAGTTCTTTTATCCTTAGCCGGATCTTGCGCAGCGTCCATCGGGCCGGGTTACACCTTGGTGTTGGCCTACCGGGTTATCATCCCTCCATCAGTAGTCCCCAGAATAGCTTGGACTTCACGAGATTCTCCTCGAAGTGCACGCTATTCCTTGCAAAATCATCAAGCTTACAAATTCAATGGAGGCCGGGTTAAATTGCTTTAATAAACAGCTAGGCCTAACTCCAAGGCGGCCTTATAATAACCCGGCTTTCTCCAATTCCTTTGCTCAGCTTTTCCGGGTCAACACCCTGATAAGAATATTTAGAGATCTGATTCTCTTTACTCGATAACTGCCCCTAATGTTGCGGAGAAGATGTCCTTCTTATCTCTGTCCGGATATCTCGGTCAGCACTTAAAGCATACATCGCGAAATTCATGCAGGTAGCCGTTATCCCGAGATCCCCGGCCCCCACCCGTAGAACTGGGTTTTATCCGCCCACACCCTTATAAATAGGCACCTAGGGGTAAACCTAATCCCAACGGCTCACTTCAACCCCTTCTCCTTCCTCGCATCTTGCGCTCGCGCAGCACTACCAAAGGAATCCCGAGCTCGTCATCGAAGCAAGATCACCGCCGGCTGTGTTCGTCTTCAAACCACCCCGCGCCGCCGCTGAGCTCTCACTTTGCCCGCCGGGAGCTTTGAAGAGACATTCCAACCACGCTGTCTTCCGCCACCGCGCGCCGCACCCATCTTATCCAGTTCGTATCCACTAATTTACTCCCGCAATTTTCCGATTTCCTCTAGATTGGATCTAGGTCAACCCGCGGGAAATTTTTCTTGTCGCGCCGGTTAGAATTGCTCAGACGCTTGCTAGCTCTTCTAGTAGCCTGATTAATTATCACACACCATTCCCCTATCACTATTAGTCACCAATTTCCTCGTAGAATCATCCATAAGTTTTCCAATCTAGATCCATTTCATCTCAATTTTCCGCGCACGTCATTGACACCCGGAAAACCCTTCTCTTCCAGTTCTTTTGCTTGCAGTAGATACATGGGCAATCATCCGTCTTCCTCAAACACCTTTAAATACGTAAGTAACCAATAGTTCCTATAATTATACTTGATACCCGGATACCTTGCAATCTTTACTTCGCGGCTCGATACCCGGATAATTCTTGGCTTTCATATCTTCTTGATACTGCGTGCATATACTCGGGTAATTCATGATTTCCGAGTCTCACTTCCTGTATCCTTTTTCCTTGTGTTTTGCAGGTTGATCCCATGGCTCCCAAAAGGCAAGGGAAACAGCCGGCCCAGGCGAAGACAACCCAATCCATATCCTCCAATTGGGGGCGATCCACAGTCACAAAGGCCAAGCTGGAAGAGCTGGCCGAGTTGGGGGTCCTCCCCTCTCAGAAGGACATTCTCTGGAGGGCGCCGAGTGACGAGACCCGGCCCACACCCACCGACGGCGAGGTAATCTGTTTCATAGAGCACGTGACCCAGGGATTCCGCCCTCCGGGTCACCCTTTCTTTCGCGAGGTCCTGAGCCACTACGGCCTCCGGGTATTCGACATAGGGCCTAACTCTATGTTGAATATTACCCTTCATTGTCCTATCCGAGTCATACTTGTGCACTCCGCCAAGTTTGACTCTCTTTATTGAACTTTTCCAGTGCAAGCCGTGCCGCGAAAGCGGTGACGGAGCACTTCTCACTTGCGGCGGGGTATCCATCCAACGCCGCAAAAACTCTCCAATGCCAACCCTTAACCTGAACTCCCATGTCAAACACTGGCAATTATCCTTCTTCTACTGCCACGACACCTCCCCACCCGGCGAGAAGAGACTACCGGGTTACTCGGAGGGCCTCCTCAGTACTTCCGAGAATTTCAACGCTTTCGCCCCTGACTCGGACAGGGAGGCAATCATACCTTTGCTAGCTAAGATAGCCGTTCTCTCAGCCCAAGGCTTTCTTGGGCTCAATTTAGTGAAAACTTGGGTTGACTTCCGAATCCAACCCAATTCTATCCGCACCAAATTGATGTGCGAGTATTCGGGGCACACCACAGACGCACTCCGATATTCCACCAAGAGCTTTGCAGCCGGGGATACCAACAAAACCATCAAGGGTTTCTTGACGGAGAAGCTGGAGGTGATAAAGAACATCGCCGGGTTACCTCCGTTTACTCGGGAAAACCCGGCCCCAGCGGTAAGACCCGATACTCATAAGTTTATTTCCTTATCTTGACTCGATACTGCTCCTAGTTCTTATTTTCATCTTTCTGTCTCAGGCCAATGATCCTTTCTGGACAGTTGAAACCTCCCCCCCTTCCAGAGACCCGGAAGAAGAATATGAGCCGGCTGACGGTGATGAAGGTATTTGCCCGGATCTTGTATTATCTTTACTTGCATCATTTTCCTCCCATTTAACTTTTTCCCACTGATGCATACTTGGTTCGCAGGGTTGGAGGACGAAGATGAAAAGGACGAGGATGACCCGGAGGCTACCGAATCTGATCAAGAAGCAACAGTTGGGACCAAGAGGAAGGCCAGAGGGGTAGTGTCCAAGGTTCCTTTCTCTTCTATATCCTCTGAACCTTACTCCTTCGATACCATGTATAGACTTAACCAACAGTTGTTACACTCGTCACACTTGAAGGATCCTCTCCCGGCTAAACGTAGGGTGACCCGGAGTTCTCCGGGCGATGATCCCCTTAACCCCGGTATCACCACCTCACCAGTCCACCGAGTCGTTACTCCTCCACCTCGATCATCCACATCCCCTCAGCGTCACCCATCTCCCAACCATCCACTTGCCGGGCGATTCCGGGTTCCGTTATCGGTCCCTTTGTCAACTTCATCTGCTTCCAGCAGCGAGCTCCCACCGGATTACGCTGTGAATACCGGGTAAGTCTTTTCTATTTGACATCCTTTTCATACCTGACAACTTTCAATCAATGTTGCTAACTGCCTCTCTCCCTTTTCTTTAGCGCTCAAGTCACAGCTAGTGACCAGGAGAACATGGAAACAGATAACCAGAAGACGGAGGAACCAGCTGATAATGCGGACGCCGCGGCTGGTGATGAGGCTGAAGACGCCCAAGAACAAGATCCTTTTAATGACCCGGCCCGACAAGAAGCCGGATCTCCAAAATCATCTGAAGACGTGGATGAAGAGATTGAGATCCAAGAGACGATTACAGGTTCCCCAAACCCGGAGAACCAGACGGTCCGGGTCTCGACCCCAAAGCCAGAAAAAACTCTTCATCTAGAGGATCAAGCTGCCGGTTCTTCCAGTACCAAGCCTGAAGACATGACATTCCCTCAGATGCTTGATGCCCTTCACACCTTAAGGGCCAAGGAAGAGAATATCCTGGAATCTTTGATAGCAAAACATGAGGTAAATCCGAATAACATTGCTTGTATTCTTATCTAGTCCCCAAGTTCCGGGTGAATTTCTTGATAATTTGCCTGGAATTTCACAGTATTTCCAACTAACTTATCCCTGTATCTCCACTCAGGACTTCGTGACCCAGTCTGAGAAAAAATTGGCTAAGGCCACCAAGCGTATTGAAAAGGAGGTGGCTCTGCGCGAAGAGGCCGAGGCTGAGGCCAGGAGGAGTGGAAAGATCATGAGAAAGTATAGGAGGAGGGCTCATGCAGCCGAAGACAGTCTAGTGAATCTTTCTGTCCAGATTGCTGATACGTATCGTGCTTTGCTTGGTATGATTCTTAGCATAATATTCATAACCCGGGTCATCTGTCTGACACATAGCCGGGTTTCCTTACTCGTGCTTTTATTTCTTTCTGCAGGTCCGGATGAAGTAATGCCGGAAGAAGATGATATTGCCAAGCTGAAGACCATCAAGAGCGTCATCCGGCAAATATGTGCCGGAACCAAATGGATCCTTGAAGAACTACGTTGGCCGGGTGTTGGGCACATCAACCTGAAGAGGATGCTGGACGCTTGCTCTACCATTCCCGAGTGGATTTGGCATTGGAAGCGTTCGTCTTGCCGGGTTGGGGTAACCCGGGGGCTAGCCCTGGCGAAAGCTTACTTTCCTAAGCTAGAGCTGGCCAAGCTGATGGTCGGGTTTCCGGAATTCAACCGAGATGGGTCCAAATTTTCCCCAAAGGATTTCAAGGTCATCCAGAAAGAAGTCCGCTACTCGGCAAGCGTGATTGCTGACAGCTTGGAGCTCAACTCTATTGTCCCTTCCTATGGCGCTGATGGTGAAGCGATTAAGTCGGATCTTCCCAAGCCGTACGATATGCTAGCCCGATGGAAGGAGGAAGCTGCCAAGTTGAGGGAGGAAGCTGCGAAAAAGAAGGCTGAAGCCGACTCTGCGCCTGCTACTTCCACACCAGTCGTCCCTCCTCCTTCGCGAGCCGGCACCGCTGCAGATCCGGGTGCTGCTACCACCAACAGTAATAACAAGGGCAAGGAGAAGATGGACGCCGCAGCCCAGAATACCGAGTGATACCTGCTATCTGATGCTGTGTCGTATGCGTCAGTCGGTCAATAGGTCGCTTAAACAATTATTTCTTGATGATGCGCCTGTGCATCTTTGATTCTGGTACCGAAATTTGTAATGCACTTTAAGTTCTTGATACGCCTTGTGCCTCTTCTGGCCTCTGGATGAACTTGATATTTATCTGGTTTTTGAGTTTATTCTTGATATCCGACTTTCTTTATGATTCCTTTGTGAGACTCGGTTTCCGAGTTTCATGGATTTTGACAAGCGGACTTTTCTCTAAGTCCCCAAGTCTCCAAGACTCGGATGTTTGGGTTTTTTGAGTTTTAGCAACTAAGCAACTTTTCCTTTTTTCAAAATCCACAGTCTCCGGGACCCAAAATGCCGAGTCTGGGATGTATGGTTTTTCCAAGGGAACAAGTTGTTTTGATGCTAAGCCCAAGCCCAGAGCCGTTTCACATAGGTATTGAAGTTATGCTTGATAAATGTTGAGTTTCCGGCTGTTAGCCCTGTACTCTGCATAACTTGTGGTTTAGATGACCCTTTTGACTATCTTGTACTGTAAGCCGGCTTTCGCGTGGATACCATGTTGTTACATCTATACGAAAACAGGATCAGGCAAGTCCCATTGGGCTTCATGGCTGATTGTAATCGTAAGCGAGCAAATCATGCCACTTTAGTGCGAGTCACATCGAGCTTAAGTAAGAAAAGTCAAGAAAATTTGGCTCCTTTGTCCGGTTATAAGATTGCAGCCGTACTCGTTTGCGAGTAATCGGCCCTTATAACTCATAGGCATCAAGGCCGGGTCATTGAGTTTGTAACTGTGCTATTCAAGCAATCAGCCCCCAAGACCTAGATATACGCAACATACGGAGAGTGAAGAACGTAAGAATAACCACCTCTTTACTTGATATGCGAAAGTTAGGTCAGCAGGCCGCCTCATTAAAAACCCATCCAGTCCCCAAGGGTGCCCTGGATAGGAAAAGAGTGCGTCTGAAAACCTGCTGCCTGTTACATCGTGCAACTCCACTTGCCAATATAGTCTATACTAAGTATAGTAAGGACGTAGCTGAGCCACGTTCCATGGTCTGTCTCTTTCCTGCATAGACGAAGTGGTATGAGCGGTGTCATTAACTGTAGCCGACTCTTCCCTTGCATCTATCAAGTAATACGACCCGTTGTGCAGATTCTGGCTTATGATAAACGGCCCTTCCCATGGTGGTGATAACTTGTGTTTCCCTTCGTTTGACTGTACCAGACGCAGGACCAAGTCTCCTTCCTGGAAGACCCGGGTTTTCACGCGCCGACTATGATACCTCCGCAAATCTTGCTGATATATGGCCTGATCTTTCCAGGGCTTGCTCCCTTTGTTCTTCTAACATATCTACGGCATCCTGCCGGGTCTTCTCATTCTCTACTTCGACATAAGCTGATACTCGGGGTGAATCATGGATAATATCACTCGGCAGCACCGCTTCCGCACCATAAACCATGAAGAATGGTGTCATCTGAGTAGATCTGTTAGGTGTAGTGTTGATACCCCAAACCACGGAAGGTAGTTCTTCGACCCATGCACCCGCAGCCCTAATGCAAGGGACTCGCAGTCGTGGTTTTAGTCCACGAAGTAACTCTTGGTTTGCCCTCTCCACTTGTCCATTGGCCTGCGGATGAGCCACTGATGCTACGTCAAGCCGGATTCCGTTGTTGCCACAAAACTTCTCCATCGCGCCAAGGGACATGTTGGTTCCATTGTCGGTAATTATGCTGTGGGGATACCCGAACCGATAGATAATTCTTTTCAGGAACTTGACTGCTGTGACTGCTTCACAATTGGTGACTGGCATAACCTCAACCCATTTGGTAAACTTATCAATGGCCACCAAAAGATGTGTCTTCTTGCAAGGTGACATGTGAAAGGGACCAACCATGTCCATACCCCAAACAGCAAACGACCAGGTTAATGGGAATAGTCCGTAATTACATAGCCGGCACGTGGGTTTGGCGAGCGTACCTTTGACATCCATCACATCTTGCCACTAAGCGCTCCGCATCTGCTAGAGCCGTGAGCCAGAAAAATCCGTGTCGATAAGCTTTGGCCACAAGGGATCTTGTGGATGCATGATGCCCACAACCACCTTCATGGATTTCCTTAAGAATCTGTCGGCCTTCTTCTGGTGCTACACAGCGTAAAAAGACTCCTGCTGCACTTCTCTTGTATAACTCCCCATTGATGATAGAATATCCCTTTGCTCGCCTTGAAATTTGCCTTGCTAACACCTCCTGCTGTGGTAACTCGCCTCGTGATAGGTAGGCCAGAAACGGTTCTGTCCACTCGGGAACAGCGCGTACGGTGGCCACGAGCTCCAAATCCGGGTCTTGATTTGCCAGTTCTTCCTCAGACTCGGTTTTAACTGATGGTCGCCACAATTCATCCAGGAAGACGTTGGGTGGAACCGGCTCTCTGCGCGAGCCGAGTCTAGCGAGGGCGTCTGCTGCCTCATTCTTTCTTCTGTCTATGTGTTCTACCTCATACCCGGAGAAACATCCTGCAACCCTATCAACCTCTCTGCGGTATGCTGCCATAGTTGCGTCCTTTCTATCCCAAGTTCCTGATACCTGCTGTACCACAAGGTCCGAATCTCCAAAGCATCGCATCCTCTTAATGTTCATCTCCTTGGCTACCTTTAATCCGTGCAATAGGGCCTCATACTCGGCCACGTTGTTGGAACAATCAAAGTGAATCTGTAGCACGTAACTCAATTTGTCTCCTTTGGGTGACGTTAACACTACTCCAGCTCCTGATCCCTCATATTGCTTGGATCCATCGAAGTGCATGATCCAAGATTCGGAGCTTGGAGCAAAGGTGGTCATGACTGTGTGTGTCCAGTCATTAACGAAATCAACCAAAGCCTGAGACTTAATTGCTGACCTGGGCTCGTAGTTGATGTGATAATCCCCCATATCTATCGCCCATTTGGCTATTCTTCCTGTCGCATCCGAGTTTCTGATGATATCCGACATTGGTATCGAACTTACCACTGTTATGGGGTGTTCCTGGAAATACGGCTTCAGTTTCCGGCTGGCCATAAAGACCCCAAAAACCAGCTTTTGCCAATGCGGATAGCGTTGCTTTGCCTCTGATAATACCTCGCTGACGTAATAAACCGGTCTCTGGACCGGGTAACCTTTCCCATCCTCTTTACGCTCCACAACCACTACTGCACTAACGGCTCGGGGGCCCGCTGCTACATATAGCAGCATGGGCTCTTTAGGACCCGGGGCCGCTAGGACTGGTGCTTCAGATAACTGCTTCTTTAGTGCTTCGAACGCCTCATCCGCCTCTTGATCCCACACGAATTTATCGGATTTCCTTAAGAGCCGGTACAAGGGTATTGCTTTTTCTCCGAGTCTGGATATAAATCGGCTCAAGGCTGCTACGCAGCCCGTGAGCTTTTGAACATGCATCAAATTTTCCGGCTTTTTCAGATTCTGGATAGCTTTTATTTTATCTGGGTTTGCCTCAATTCCTCTCTCGGAAACGATAAAGCCGAGTAATTTCCCAGCTGGAACTCCAAATACACACTTCGTCGGGTTAAGCTTCATCTGATACCTCCTCAAGTTTTTGAACGTCTCCTTCAGATCGTCGATAGATGTCTCTGCCTTCCTGGTCTTGATAACCACATCATCCACATAGGCATGGACGTTGCGTCCAATTTGATCCTCAAAGCACTTCTGTATACACCGTTGATAAGTTGCGCCAGCGTTCTTCAATCCAAACGTCATGGTTTTGTAACAAAAAGCCCCAAAAGGGGTTATAAATGATGTCTTCTCCCAATCCTCCCTCTTGAGCTTAATCTGATGATACCCGGAATATGCGTCCAGAAAACATTATAGGTCACTTCCAGCTACTGCGTCTATGATCTGATCTATCCTTGGTAGTGCAAACGGATCCTTTGGGCAATGCTTGTTGAGACTCGTAAAATCGATGCACATCCTCCACTCATTGGTCTTTTTCATCACGAGAACCGGATTTGCTAACCAATCCGGGTGAAATACTTCCATAATGAAGCCGGCTGTCAGCAGCCGCGCGATTTCTTCTCCTATAGCTTTCCTTCTTTCCTCATTCATCTTCCGCAGGCCCTGCTTCACAGGCCTGGACTTAGGGTCTACGTGCAAACTGTGTTCTGCCAATTCTGTGGGGATACCCGGCATATCGCTAGGCGTCCAGGCGAATACGTCCGCATTGGAACGAATAAACTCCACAAGTGCTTTCTCCTGCTCGCTGTCCAAGTTAGACCCTATAGTAAATTTCTTAGAAGGATCACCTTCAACAAAAGCTATCATCTTGGTATCCTGCGCTGCCTTGAATTTTGCTCTCTCATCTTCAGTGTTCGGCCTTTTCAATGTTGTTCTGTCATCCAGGTCTACTTGAGACCGATAATACTTGAGTTCCTCTTTTCTGCAAGCCTGCTCGGCCATTACCGAATCTCCTTCATCGCACTCAGCTGCTATATCCCGGCTTCCATGTATGGTGATGGTTTGTTTAGGACCCAGGGATTTTTAGCTGTAAATATACATAACACGGCCTGACCATGAATTTAGCATAAGCCGGCCTTCCGAACAGCGCGTGATAAGGACTGCGCAATTTGACCACCTCGAAAGTGAGCCACTCGACTCGATAATTATCCTTCGATTCTCCGAAAGCTACCTCCAATGCGATTTTTGCCTCGGGGCATGCTGAGTGACCCGGCACTATCCCATGAAAAATTGTTGAGCTTTTCTGTAGCTGAGATTCCTTGAGATCCATGCGCAAAAAGGTTTCCCAATACAGAATATTGATGCTGCTTCCGCCATCCATCAGGACCTTCTTCAACTCGTAGCCATTGACCTGTGGTGCGACTACCAGTGCTAAGACTCCCGGGCGTTCTATTCTTTTCGGGTGATCCCTTCTGCTCCATGTTACATCTTGTTCTGACCACCTCAGGTATCTTGGAACGGCCGAGGAGACCAAGTTTACCGCTTGCTTCAGTATCTTTTTGTCCCTATTGGAAGTTCCTGTAGTATGCACATGATATTGTCCTTTTAAATCAGATGTACGTACCATACCGATGAAGATGCTGATCTGGCCGATTGTCACAATAGATCCGGATTCGAGGTGATCCGACTCTGGTCCCCAGCCGGAATCGTCCACCATCTTCTCTCCTTCGTGGTCGATGTAGATCTCGCCGATGACTAGATTCTCCATGTTCTTCCGAGCTTCTCCCGTGATGTAAACACCTTTGGACGCAGGCCCCACGGTGGGCGCCAACTTTCGTGGGATAATCACGGCAGACGTTACCGGGGGTAACTGATCTGGGGGCAAGATGACACATGCGTTTGGGAGAGGGTTTAGCTCAGAGGAAAACATGATGGAACTCGATCTGGTAGCCGGCAATCAAGTCTCCGAATCTCCGATCTCGATATATTGACTTAACTCTCGTGTTACACTGGATGCTCGATATCAAGCGATATTGCTAGAACTCTTGGATCTCTCTCTCTAGACCTAGGGGAGGGTTTATAAAGCACCCGGACCCCTTGGCTTGCCCTCCAAGGCGCACCTTGAGTCCTACCCGGTCACTGCATATTAAACCCTAACTTTCCTTACCGCAACCCACAATCCGGGTTACGAAAACCTACAATCTTGCGCCTTCTAGAAGTTCTTTTATCCTTAGCCGGATCTTGCGCAGCGTCCATCGGGCCGGGTTACACCTTGGTGTTGGCCTACCGGGTTATCATCCCTCCATCACTAGGCATGGCAGCCGCGAGACTTGCAGCCCAAGGCCGCAAGAACGTGACTGCATAGGATATTGAGAAAACCCCTCGGAAAGACAAAGAAACACCCAGCACACGCGGGAGTACATCGCCCAGAAGGGAGAAGTCACCTCGTCGTGCCCGAGGAAAGGAGGCCCGGCGTCGCGGTGATAGCCTGAGTAGCAGCAACGACAGCCCGAGGGATCGAGATCGTAGTCCACGGCACCATAGCAGCCACTCGCGACACCGTAGCAAGGAGCCGCGGAAGGAGAATGATCGCAACCAGCCTGGATACAACGCGCGATCTGACATCGCACAGAACAAAATCAACAAGGCCCGAGCGATCAGGAACCGCGCACGGTCCCCGTCCACTTCCTCCGACGAAGAGTCCTGCGGCGCATTGTGCTTTACTCACGACATCCGCGAGGCACCGATGCCCAAGAGGTTTAAGCTTACTACGGAAGTGCCAAAGTACGACGGCTTGCTGGAGCCCAAATCCTGACTGTCGGATTACCTCACAGCAGTAAAATTCCAACGTGGGAACAAGACCACAGCTATGCAATACCTTAACCTACATCTTGTAGGCGTTGCGTGTAGCTAGCTCGAAGGAAGACCAAGGGCGTGCTATGGATCATGGAACGATCTAACCTTCGACTTCTGCAAGAACTTCCAAGAAACATATAAAAGACTCGCGTCCATCGAGGAGCTGCGGTCTTGCAATCAGAAGAGTGGTGAGTCTCCTCGCGAGTACATCCAGCGATGGACCACGCTAAACAATACGGCGGGAAACATATCGGAAGAGGTCGCAGTCAAAGATTTCACCAAAAGAGCTCGGCGAACCGCCTTCAGAGAAGAACTGGGGCGAGCCGCACCCAAAACCATCAGGGAGCTGATGGCTATAGCCGACAGATGGGCCAACGGCGAGGACTCGGTGTGCAATGAAAAGGCATCTTCGCCAGCACCTGAGGATGACCGTCACGGTCGAAAGAAAAGTAGAAAGCATTACGATCACGATGATCGAGAAGAACTGGTGGCGGCAGAGTTTACGATAAATCGTGACAGCGGACCTCGTGGAAATCGCGAATGGAAGCCAAAGCCAGAGGATAAAACTCCCGAGGAGGACCTTGACGGTTATTGTACGCTACATCTATTTACAGGTAAGCGAACAGGCAAGACCAAGGCAACTCAGCTCCTCAAGGACTGCCAAAAATTTTAGGACATCCACGAGGCCTACACAAAGAAAAACAGAGCCACATTAAATCAGGGCTACGCAGAGCTCCCAGGAGGAGGACATCAAGGATTCCACCCGCCGCAACCCTACCTCCACCAGGACATCAAAACGTGGTGCTGGCCGCGCTCCCAGCGCCACCCGCCGCAAACCAAGGAGGCAATGGGTACCCAAACCCAGCAGGGCTCCTCGGAATGATACAGAAAGTCTGCCCCTCCCGCAGGGTCCAGAAAACAAACAGCCAAGTGTTCATGGCAGTACAAGCTCCACCGTCCAAACCTGAATAGTTGAAAATGGCGGACCAGTCGATAACTTTCTCCAAAGCTGACCACCCCCTCGGGTGTATCGACCAGGACACGCCGCCCTCGTCATTCAAGCGCAGATAGGAAACTACGAACTCGCACGAGTGTTCATGGACAGAGGCAGCAGAATCAACATCATTTACGCGGACACACTCCGTAAGATGAACAGGAACCTGGACGGACTCGCAGAATCAGAAACATCCTTCCATGGGATAGTACCAGGCAAAGCAGTCCGACCACTCGGAACAATCAATTTGGAAGTGGTGCTCGGAAACCCAACAAACTACATGCGAGAATTCCTCGACTTCGAGGTGGCCGACCGGCCCTCACAGTATCACGCCATCCTCGGTCGAACAGCGTTCGCGAGATTCATGGCAGTACACCACTACGCCTACCTGAAGCTAAAACTTCCTGGGGAATACGGCACCATCACCATAGATGGTGACTTCCAAAAATCCAATAAGTGTGACATTGAGTTAAATGAGATCGCGAAATCTTTCGGGATGTAGGAGGAGTTGGCAGAGTTAGCAAAGACCACGGACCACTCCGTGATGCCACTCACCAAGAAGAACGCTCCAGAACTCGAGTTCAGTGCAAACAACGACACTCAAAAGCATCAAGTGCACCCGATAGAACCCGCAAAGACGGCGATGGTGTCCACCACCCTTTCACCAGCATAGGAAGGCGCTCGTTGAACTCCTCCGTGAGTACTGGAAATTTTTCGCCTCGTAGCCTTCAGATATGCCAGGGATACCCAGGGAGTTCGCCGAGAACTCACTAGAAGTTTTCAAAGATGCCAAACCTATCAAGCAAACAACCCGACGGTTCTCCGATCCAAAGTAGAAGGCACTCAGAGAAGAGGTGAATCGATTACTAGCCGCACAATTCATCAGAGAGATAAAAATATCCACCTGGTTAGCAAACCCGGTGCTGGTCCCGAAGAAAAACCTTGACATCCTTCGCGTGTGCATCGACTATACGTCGTTGAACAAACACTGCCCCAAGGATAACTTCCCTTTGCCACGGATCGACTAGATCGTGGACTCCACTGCAGGCTGTCAGCTCCTCTCCTTCTTGGACACCTACTCGGGTTATAATCAGATCAGGATGAAAGAGGAGGACGAGGAGAAGACAACGTTCATCACACCTCACGGTGTCTACTGCTACACGACAATGCCCTTCGGGCTAAAAACGTAGGTGCAACATATCAGCGCTTCATGCAAAAATGCCTTGCCAAGATCATTTGCAAGAATGTACAAGTGTACGTTGACGACATTGTCATAAAATTCGAGTGGAGGATACACTCCTCGAGGACATCAGGGAGACATTCGACGCCCTCAACATGTACAGGATCAAGCTCAACCCGACAAAATGTGTCTTTGGCGTCCCTGCAGGACAACTTCTCGGGTATTTGGTGTCTGCCCGAGGAATCGAAACCAATCCGGAGAAAATTCAAGCCATCCTTGCAATGAAGGAGCCAACCAATCTTCGCGGCGTACAACAGCTCGCAGGGCGACTAGCTGCCCTGAGCAGATTTGTCGCAAGATTAGGCGAGCAAGCATTACCCTTCTACAAATTGCTGAAGAAAACATATAAGTTCGAGTGGACACCCGAAGCAAAAAAGGCGTTCATCGACTTGAAAAGAGCACTGCAGAGTAGGGGCGTCCTCGCAACGCCACAGGAAAGGGAGCCCCTATACCTATACCTAGCCGCAACAAACCAAGTCATCAGCACAGTCATCGTCGTCGAGTGGCCAGAGGATGACATGGCGTACGGAGTTTAGCGGCCAATTTATTACGTCGGCGAGGTGCTTTCGCCATGCAAGCAGCGATACCCTCACTATCATAAGCTCGCGTATGGCGTAGTCCTCACAACCCTAAAGCTCAAGCATTACTTTCAGGAACATACCGTCACGGTGCTAAACGATACATCACTCGGTACCATCATGAACAACCCAATGGCGTCCGAAAGAATCGCAAAATGGAGCATCGAGCTAGGCGCCTGGGAAATTATTTATGCAGGCCGCAAGTCCATAAAATCCCAAGTCATCGTGGAATTCCTAAACGAGTGGACATAGTTGCAAACACCAGGACCCCCAGAATACACGAGCAACTGGATCATGTACTTCGACGGGTAAAAAAGAAACGAAGGAGCCGGAGCCGGGGTTATTCTCCTGTCTCCCCAAGGCGATAAGCTACAATACGTCCTACGACTGGATTCCCTCCTGATGACCCAGCGTGCAACAACGACACGGAGTATGAGGCCCACTACACAGCATGAAAATGGCGATCGCCTGCGGAGCCACCTGATTGATGATATATGGAGACTCAAATCTCATCGTGCAGCAGACGATGAAGGAGTGCGATGCTATCACGGATAACATGGTCGCATATCATGACATGTACAATCTACTTGAGGGAAGTTTCAAGGGGTGCGAACTGAAGCACATTGCTCGATCAAGCAATGAGGAAGAAGATAAGCTGGCCAACATGGGGTCAACAAACGCCCCCATCCCTCCAGGAATTTACTTCGAACGAAGGATCAAGCGATCAGTCAAGGTCAGAAAGCCAGCAGAAGCACCCTCAACAGTGGAAACACACGATAGCCCGCAAATTGCTATGATCGAGCTCATCCACAATATTTCAAGACAAGATTTTCTGGTCGAGCCAGTCTGGACGCAGAAATACCTCAACTATTTGTCAAACAAACAGCTCCCAGCAGACATTTGCGAGGCTCGGCAAATAGTACGGTGCAGCAAATCCTTTCGGGTGATCAACGGCGAGCTATACAAGCAAAACATATCAGGGGTATTGCAGAGATGCATAGCACCCGAAGACGGCAAGGAATTGCTCCAGGGCATACATCGGGGAGACTGTGGCCACCATGCAAGTTGCAGAGCCATCGTAGGCAAGGCCTTCAGGGAAGGATTCTATTGGCTCACAGCAGCCAGGGATGCCAAAGATCTAGTCGACAGATGCAACGCTTGCCAAAGGTTTGCACCCAGACCGCATGCTCCTGCGACAAAATTGCACATGATTCTAATCGCTTGGCCTTTCGCCCAATGGGGGCTCGACGTGGTGGGACCACTGCACAAATCAACACCTGGAGGATATACGCACCTGCTCGTGGCAGTAGACAAAATCACAAAATGGATAGAGGCCATGCCAGTCACTTCCGCGCACGGACAATGCGCTGTGCGATTCCTCGATTCAATAGTGTGCAGATTTGGTGTACCGCACAACATCATCACGGACAACGGCAGCAACTTTACGGCCAAGGAAACACATGAATTTTGTGAAGAAAAGGGAATCACCCTCAGGTTCGCCTCGGTAGCTCACGCGCAAACTAATGGTCATGTCAAGCGTTCCAATGGATTAGTTTCGGCTGGCCTAAAGAAGCGCCTACTCGATCGCCTGAAACCAGCGGAAGGGCACTGGGCCGAGGAATTACCATCAGTACTGTGGAGCCTACGCACAACACCAAATCGGTCAACAAACTATACGCCATTTTTCATGGTCTACGGAGCTGAAGCTGTCCTACCGGAAGATGTGAAATTCCGTGCTCCACGAGTCGTTGCATACAGCGAAGAAAACTCAAACAGGGCACTCGCAGAATACGTGGACGCACTCGATGAGATCCGGGACATCGCACTCGCATGATCCGCAGTATACCAGCAATCACTGTGCAACTATCACAGTCGCCGTATACGCCACAGATCCTTTGTGGTAGGAGACCTGGTGCTGCGGCTCAAGCAAAAGGAAGGACACAACCTTGTGCCACCATGGGAAGGACCCTTCATAATACATGAAGTTATCCCAGGAGGCGCCTATCGATTGAACAATCCGAAGACCGGTGGTATCTACTCCAACCCATGGAACGTTGTGCATCTCCGCAAGTTCTACCCCTAGATTTATCCTGCACGCAAGAAATAAGTTTGTACCAGCCACGTTGTACCTCGACCAAACACATAGCTTTTCAGTCATATCAATAGATACATGGTTTCTCAACCATAATGATCGCAATTCTTTGTTCTCTCTAAACATGCTAAAACAACAGGCACACACCCCAAACACAAGGGGGCTACGCCTAACTAGCATCATAACATCCTTCGAGTAACATCACTCGATAAAAACAAATACAAGGTACAACAAGGCCTACACCTTATAAACACCTTTAACACTTCAAGTATACAAGGTCACAGGGCTTACGCCTTCATACACCTTAAAACAAAGTACAAGATATTTACATCTTACAATTACATCTGACGACGAGCAGTCATTTCCGCAAGAATTTGATCAATCTCCTCAGAAGTCAGTCGAATAATCTGTTCCGCAGCAGACTGAACGACCGCGTAATGAGGAGAGAAATCAACTGTAGAGTCAGGAAGCCGCGCCACCGAGCTAAAATTGATCTCGGGATACCACACCCGAACAAAGGCGAGAGCTACCTGAGATCCACAGATAAGTTGCTGGAGAACGGACTCCCGAACCTCTCCTACTCGACGAAAAATCCTTAGCAAACCGCTCAACCCTTCTGGAACGGTACCCAATGGATAAAACGTCTGATGCACAGAAGACAGAGCCTCGCGACAGGACTCAAGAAGAATCTTCACCTGGCTCGCCCGATACTTCAAGGTGGCGAAAACAAAGCCTCGGTTGCGGTCCGACCAGAAATTGTTTGCATGTGGTTTTGAGCTACCCGCCTCATAGGAAATGTGGTTATCCACCCAGTGGGTCTCACAAGGTCCGTCGGGCTCAACAACTGCAAAGTCAGCAAACAAGTCAAAACAGAAAAGGAAGCAAGCAGCAAAGTACTCGGGGGCTTGCAGGCTTACAAAGCATGTCCTTCGCAACGGCCGCCAGCTCTTCCATCACAAACTGTTCACGCTCAGCCGCAAGTTTCTGCTTGTATTTGGCAACATCAGCCACGCCCCGCAGAGCTTTCAGTTTGTGCTCACCATCCGCAACACGGTCCCGAAGTGAGGCAAACGTACTAGCAGCAACAACAAGGAGATTCACCTGCGCAGCTGACCCACTCGAAGACTCTGCGCTAGGATCCACTACCTGGACAGAAATGAAGCAAGTTCAGAAAAATCACAAGACCCCACTCGAGAAACACATCACCTATTTCTCAGGTGCTCGGGGGGCTACTCCCATTGGGAGCACACAACAGCAAGACGCAAAAATCAGACACTGCAGTTTTCAAGAAAGACTTCGATTATGCAACATAAATACGGGAATACATCCCAAGGTTCATTACATCGGCAAGTAAAAGAAAACATAAGCTATCCTAGGGGGCCCCAGAAGTGGTTCCACTCGCGGAAGGATGCCCTTGGCGACTAGCACGAGCAAGCACCTCCGAGAGCTTCTTCGCGAGAGCTTCAGCACGAGCGCCAAAAGGACGGAGTGCTACCTTTTTGCCATAGGCGTCGTAGGGAACGCTAGAATACACCTTGTCTAGGTCATCCAAGACTCCATGCACCAAAGCAAATTGGATAGCCATCCTGGCCCCGCACTCGGACTGGGCGACTGAGTACTCTTGGAGAAGATCTTCTTCACCCAAGAACACCTTCAGAAGGCCGCCCAGCGCAGGAGGAATCGCCGCATCCACCAGTAAGAGCTCGTGGAACTGCATCAACACTCGGGTGGCGTCACCAACGAGAGAACATATCCCACTCGCATGCTCCTGGAGCTCGGCGCAAGAGTCCATAAGGGCGTCCAGTCGCTGGCTCCCAGGCATCTCCAGCCCAACCCCAAGTACATCTACAAAAAGGATACCATAAATTTCCAAGACAGCAAATTAAGTTACATTGCATCAGAAGAATGGTCAAGCGTGGCTTACCCGCAAACTTCTGAGCCAAGGGGCGGACGATGCCGACAAGATCACTATCATGCTTGGCGCCCGCCTCCTCCAATTGCTTTAGCGCCTCTTGAGCCTCGACGAATTTCCCATCAAGATCAGCTTAATGCGTGCGAGTGGACTCCAGCTCCTTTCGGGAGGACTCCAACTCATCCTCAAGGGTTTGCACCAGAGCGACAACTTCAGCTTTCTCGGCCTTCAGGCGGGTAACTTGATCTGCAGAGCGACGAATACAGCTAAAGCAATTTTCGTGATCAATAGAAACATTAAAACGGAGTGGAATAACCTACCTTGAAGAGAACGGCCATCCTCGCCGAGTCGATCGCGATCCACCCAAAGGGAAACGCAATCCGCCTCAGCTGAAAGCACTCGACGACCGATGGCAGCAAGGGAATCAACAAGAGTCTACAAAATCCTGAGACAAATATTCAAGTTAGGGACAAAAACACTTGAGCCTATACACGACTGTACACAGTCGAGTATAGCCTCGGGGGCTACTCCCATCGGGAGGACTGCCGTGCACCCGATAGAATCAAGGAAAACGGAACGGAAAAGAATTCAACTTGAGTCTGTGGCTAACCGCAAGCAATTAACCACGGCCTCGGGGGCTACTCCCATCGGGAGCACTGTCGTGCACCCGATAGAAAATACGAACAAACGAAGCAAAAGTTGCAAGCAGAAGGGATGAACTTACTTGGCATTGGGCAGTAGAAAGAGGGTCCGCCGAGCTGCCCGAAACCTCCTTGTCTGCTGAAGCTCCACCTGCAAAATCAGGCAGCGCGTACTCAGGAGTCATGACTGCCCTTACGGGACTAGGAGATCTTCTGGCGACTTCTGCGGCTGGAACTTCTCCCACGGCTACTTATTTCCTCTTCACAGAGGGAATCGAAGAAGCGTACCGGCCAGGGCTGATGATCGTGAGGCTGCTGTTGAAGAAAAAGTCAGACAAAGATCTAGAACAAGAAAAGAAAATTTGCAATTGAAGAAGGGAGTACAAATAAAACTTACTCATCCTCGTCATCCTCGTCCAGAACATCCACGTGCCAGGCAGTGGAAACCTTGGGTGGACGACCAAGAGGCGGAAGCGTACGGAGAGGAGGCACCTGAAGAGGCTCAGTCACCTTGGCGGACTCATCACCCAAGGAACTATCCTTGGAAGTGACTTCGTCATCTGCGTGCCTGCGGCGCTTGCGGTGATGGAGTTGGTCGCTACCCGACTCCACCACGTCGTCTGAAGAGTCACGCTTGGATCTTGAATCGGTTTCGGCGACGCTAGTTTCGAGAGGAGCCTCGATGTTACTCGCCAGGAGGTCCGAGGCATCTTCGGCCATAATTGGCGGGTAGCACGTCGCCACCTTCAAGCTCTACATGAGCAAAAGAAGAAAAGAGAAAATATGTTCAATGGACGAAAAATTGAACCAAAAACAAATAGAAGAAGAACACGAAGAAATTCACCTCAACAGGGGGAGGTTTTGAAGCCTCGAATGGCTCAAGAAGATAGGCCGAATGGACCTCTCCTTTCTTCAGCGTGGTGATAGCCGCAATCTTTTTCTCGAATTCAGCATTCGAGAGAATATCTTCGCAGACGCGGCTCGGGTCCAGGACGCCCTGGTACTCCCACATTGCAGATGGTCTCTCCTGAAGAGGCTGGATCCTCCGTCGAAGAAACACACTTGCCAAGTGAATCCCATTCAACGGAACTCCTAGCGCCTTGTCGCGGAAGTTCGCCACCTTCGTGAGTAGGGGGGAAACGATCTTGCTGTCTTCAACGGTGAGCTTGTGCGCCCAGGACTTTCTTCGTTTCAGAATGGCGAACGGGTGGAATTCAGGAGCTCCACCCGTGCTGTTGTCGATGATGTAGAACCACTTCTTCCGCCATCCTTGCGCCGAGTCGACGAAATACATGTCCATATAGGGGATGTCCGTCATCGCCTGGATCCCGAAAGCCCCCGGTGCGCAGCGGCTCCCCCGGCGCCTCGCCTGGTCGCGACTTCTCCCGGAAGATTCGCACCTTGAACAGGGCCTTCCAGAGGCCACAATGCGGGCGGATGCCCAGAAAGCCCTCGCAAAGCACGATAAAGCACGAAATGTGCTGAATCGCGTTTGGAGGCAAGTCATGGAGCTGTATGCCATAGACATACAACAATCCAAGGAGAAAAGGGTGAAGAGGAAGAGAGAGACCGTGCGAGACGTCCTCCGCGAAGAGCACATGCTCATTCTCGTGAGGATTGGGTACCTCTTCCTTCTTGGACAGGCGCACGCGCTTGTCGGCGTGAGGAGGAAGCAGCCCCTCCCGCTGCATGTCGGTATTGCTCTTCCTGCTGGTGCTGGCGGCACGCCATTCGCCCGTTTTCACGGTGGGCGGCGCTGAAGCATCTCCAGCCTCCTTCGAAGATGATGCGGCGGCGCCGCCGTTTCCTTCCTCCAGCCATTGGAGCTCTTTGGTGTTTGCAGAACGGGAGATGTGCGCGAGGAGGAAGAAGGAGAGCAAATGGCCAGGAGATTTACCCATCTCCTCGGGACGGCTACTTATACATAGGCCGGGCTAATCTGGACCGTAGATCTGGCGACGTGGCGCCCATCGCGGCCGCCACGCGTGAAGTGGAAACGAAGCGGCGGTCGACAGTTGCCTCTGCCACGATCTTTACAGCAGATCGTGCGCATTTACAGCTCGTGGCTCGCGGAAAAACCGGAAGCGACCTATCATTTCCAGACAAAAGCTGACAAGGTGGGTCATCATGCTCTGCTTCGCTCCCTCACGTCTCATCGGGAGGAGTCAGAACAGACGAGTGCGCAGTGACATCATTGCATACCTCATCAAACGTGAAAACTCTTTCGCATAAGCTCCCTGACACGAAATTTTCTTTCGTATGGGCATATCAAGACATGAAAACTTTTTCGCATAAGCTCCCAAACACGAAACTTTCTTTCGTATGGGCATATCAAGACGCGAAAACTCTTTCGCATAAGCTCCCAGACACGACATTTTCTTTCGTATGGGAATATCAAAACGCGAAAACTCTTTCGCATAAGCTCTCTAACACGAAATTTCTTTCGTATGGGAATAACAAAACGTGAAAAATCTTTCGCATAAATATCCACACACGGAATCTCTTTCGTATAGGTGCAGCAAGGCGCGAAAACATCTTTCGCGTAAAATCTCCAGACACGAAAACTCTTTCGTATGGGCAAGGTATTACAAACGCAAAAATCTCTTTTGCATAAGTACGAACAAGAAAGGAAAATCTCCTCACTCAAAAATTCTCAAGATGATAGTCGCGAGTGTGCAGTTCCTCCCACTCTGACACACGATGTATTTACACATCCTTGCCCTGGATCATTCAGCCGACTAGGCACATCCGGATGTCGTATTCTCTCGAGTACAAAGGTAAGAACCAAAGATCTTTCTTATGGGCCTGGAATCGCACTCAAGCTGCGTCCTCCGGTAAATTTCCGTGTCAACAACACAAAGAAAAATCCTAGCGGACGCGCCGGGTACCACTATAGGTTAAGTTCGATTCGGTAAGACCTCCACGGCCCAGTCGCAATGATCACCTCACCGGATTCGAGTCGGAGGTCTCGAGTTTGTGTAGGCCAGAACCGTTTTTGCCCTAGATGCAATTAATTGGCCCTGAGCTTTCGGGAGAGCCAACCGACTGAGCCACATCCTTCTGCGAAAAACAGTCAGTACATAGGCACATATATTACTCGATGCTCGAGTACAAGAAGCGCATCACGCACAGGGTATACGCCCTCCAAATTCAAGTGACTGAAACAATCAATCGCAGGAAATCAAGACGAATTTTGAGTGTCCACCCGACAGATTCTCAATCGAGTAAACACTCGGGGGCTACTGACGAGGGGATGAGTCCTAGACCTATCAGGTGAGACTACCCGGTCCAAGGCCCAAGACCTAAGCCCAAGGAAAGGTGACACCAGTAGTTCTAGAAGGCCCAATCGAAGGCCCATCCGCAAGAGCCTTGCGGGTCAAGAAGGAAACTTGTAACCGACCTAAGCTAGGGTTTGTAACCCTCCCGGTACGGTTTGAGACCTGGCCACCTATATAAGGCCAGGAGAACCACCGAGAGGGGGATCCAAGTAACCACACACCACCAAAGCCTTGAACACGAGTCATACTCTCGATTCGAGCACCCCCATTGTAACCGATCTATTGATAATACAGATCGACAGAGCAGGAGTAAGGGTTTTACCTCTACGAGGGCCCCGAACCTGGATAAATCTTGCCCCCTTTTAGCCGACGATCGTCACCAGCGCCTACACGTTCTCCTAATCGAAACCCTACCAGTTCACCCGAGGGACTTGTTGAGATGCATATTCGAAAGCGTCCCATACCGCCACCGCCACCTGCCTCGAAACTTCAAGGCCACCGACCAGGACGTCTCATACCGCCATCAACTGCGACCCGCGAAGTCGGAGACCATCACCAGAACAAAGATCCTACCATCGCGCCACAAGATGACATCGCATTTGTGACGTAGGAAACAAAAAAATAAATTGCTTCAAAGAGGAGACTAAAAACCAGTCACCTCTAGCCTCTATGATAATTTAGTTTTTGACTTGTAATATCATTTATACTTTGATGCTATGCATGATTATGGCCATTATTGCTCTCTTAGTTGGTCGACATGCTCAGTTGATGGGGGAAGAGTCGTACAAACTAGTTAGCTCTATATATTGTTGGCTCACAAATATTGGGTATGAAGCACTTTATTCCATAGTTTAATTTAAAATAAAATTTTATTTGAATTTCTTCAAAAACGGTTGTGTGTATTTTGGAGATGCTGGCACAGGTTCAACTAGTATGCATAATTGCAATTTGTAATCTTCTTTATGGATGTTAGAACGTGCTTCCGATTTTGGGCTCCTTTAGACTTATGTAAACAATTAATATTTTGTAATATGTAATGAATTTGTTGCGTGCATCAATCGATTAGATGTCAGCGATTTTCCTTCCTTTCTAAATAAAAACTCGCTATTACTCAATGATGAGATTATGTGAATCTCGCGTCCTGTAGATGCATGTGCATGTAATGAAGTAGATTTGCGGCGGCTAGCCGCACCGATCTCGCTAGATCTCGGTATGCATCTAGAGACATAACGTGCACTCAAAATTTCAAAAGTGATTTAGACGTGCTCTTGGAAGAACATGCATCCAAGAGGTCGATCGTGGGGCGTTAACAAATTTAATTAATTGGCTCCATTCTCGTAACAAAGAAGAGCTCCAAGCATGCACATGCAAGCATGCGGGCTGGCCGCAGTACGTACGTTGCTGGGCCCTTCGCTATCTTCTTTAACTGTTGATGTAAATCGTGTTGGTTGAGCCGTCCTCACCCCTAGCTAAGCTAGCTAGCTAACCCCTAAACCTAATCATCATATAACCAAAAGTCTCAAACTGTGCATTAATTGACCCATACGTACGCATCCTAGCTATAGTAGCAATGGTTCATTTGCACCACCACTAACTAATTTAACTAACTGTTTAAGTGATCAGGTGGCTAGATGAAGTAGCTGACGACGGGCCCCACCCCGCCGTGGCACGAACAGGAGCACAAACCTGCCCAATTTGGCGGCATTGGCCGACACTCAACTACTGAAGAACCTTTGGTTTGTTTATTCTTGCACAAAGCCTATAGTACCCATTACTGTGTGTGAAATACCGATACAGTATGGTTAGGCCGCTAGCTAGCTCGTTTATTGGCCACTACGTACTACTGTTGCTGATCGTCGATCGCTCATTTGATTGATAACAGAATCATCCAGATGGTACATCGATCGTTGTCTTTCTCTGCCCCATGGAAGGGCACTTACTATTGCTAGTCGATCAGCAGGTCTATGCTAGCTGAAGGCAGCCTGCGAAAATGTCCGTATACGGTCTTGGCATTATCACTATCTCACCATGTTCCGCACTAGTGCAGCTTGTGTCTTCTTCCCCTGTTATGATATTCTTCTCATCCCGTACATTTGCTCGTCACGTCCTGATCATACTTCACTGTTACCATTTTCGTTGCATGCACTTGCATTATATTGTTTCCTTGGTTTTGGATTTAATTATCATAGATCCGTGTTTTCAGTAACTTTAGGGGACATGGTCATGTTTTATGGTTTCAACTGTAAGTTAATTATTCTTACCTCGAGATTCTTTATTACTATGAAGGCGGAGTTCGATGGTGATGATATCTCATTCTCTCCATCCCAGTGTGATTAATTTGTTGGGCTTGTTTATATCCCTATTCTTTCAAGCGACTTCATCTTTGAAAAATCGCTTGGTTACAATTTCTAGCTATCGTTTTTAAATTTTCCCATGGTCGATTATTTTTTGCCGGATCGCTTTTCATGTACAAGAGGCCCGAATCTTAGTATTAGATTTTTTTTTCTTCAGATTTGTGCCGATTGGTTCTTTCTCCGGCTAGTTGGTATTAGCCAAGGGATCATCCACATCGGTTTTGCTAATGCTCGTCCATAGATAGGTGCACAACGGATGTGTGCATTATTACGATGCAGAGGCCGTGTGTAATACTTAAACTTTTTAAGTAATAAAGCCCTTTATCAAAAAAAAAGACAGGTATACAAGACATGCTGGAACTCGAACCTTGGGGAGACGCCCCAAGAGGACTCTGGCTATGACTTATCAGTCATGGGCGCTTGTCATGACTGACCGCAGACCAAAATTTTGACGGTGTTTATTGGATCATTGTTAGTTTCTTGTGGAGTCAACTTGACGGAAGCTCCATTGTCGATGTGAAGAAAACACCTATGACAGACATGCTAAAGTCGACGCGAATGCATAAACCACCAAGCGCCTATTCAGTCAAAAGAGGCATTGCAACCTCTGTTTCCTTCGAGGAATTGGCCATGTCAAAAATGGTTTACACATTACTAATTAATTGTGTTCCTTTCTTAAATATAATACAATTTTCCTTGGGAGTTTTTTTGCAAAAATAGAATTTTGACCCCAAAAGAAAAAGTAAGTTTATTTTAGATAAAAAAAGTAAGTTTTCTTTTAGACCCGCCGATTACTGTGTATAAATGCAGATGGGCTAAAGTTTCCTTTCATAAAGTGGCCTTCGTCGTCACTGACAAATTCTAACAAAAAACCCCTGTCAGCGCAATCTTCGAGGCCCATCAGCCCAAGCGCCTCGTCCCACTTTGCAGCCGAATCAGGAACCCGCAGAATCACGGCAGGCAGCAACCTCCTTCCGCGTCGGCGTCTTCCTTCCCCACTGCTTCTGTTTCCGATCGATCGAGCCGCACCGGCGTAGCAGCCGGGAGTAGCAGGGCGGCGATGGAGGCGGTGAAGAGCCTCCTGAAGCCCAAGCCGACGCCACAGCAGCAGCTGCGCGAGTGGCAGCGCCGCCTCCGCAACGAGGGCCGCAACATCGAGCGCCAGATCCGAGGTTCCCCTCCTTTCACCCTCCTCTTCTTGATTCGATTGCGGCAGATGAGACCTAGGCGATTTAGAGTTTTATTTAGACGATGAACTGACGGTAGGGATTTTTGTTTTCGGTGGGGGCGCAGACGTGCAGAAGGAGGAGAAGAAGGTGGAGAAGGAAATCAAGGAGGCCGCCAAGCGCGGCGACATGGGGTCAGCCAAGGTATTACTCGCGCGAAGACGCGTTGATCGATTCGGGCTGGACACCGGCGATGCGTGTCTGGTACTGGTTGTGATTTCCTTCCATGTTGACGATGATTGCCTTTTCAGGCGCTGGCCAAGGAGCTGGTGCGGTCCAGGAAGGCGGTCAACCGGCTGTACGAGAACAAGGCCCAGCTCAACTCCATCTCCATGCACCTCGGCGAGATCGTCGGTAATGACCCCATCTCTAGCTCTACTTATCATTCCAGTTCCATATAGATAGCATTGTGATGTGGTGAAATTCTAGACTTGTATAGTTGTATGGTTGCTTGGGTATCTTGCGTCTTCACAGTGCGATTCATGCTACACAGGATCTGAAAATCGGTCCAATTAGTGTGCTTTTTTTTCTCAACAGTCGTGTTAACTTTGCCAAAGCTTATGTGGATCAGAAGATAAAACTGCCCCTGTATTGTTAACTACATAAATGATAATAATGTGCACATTAATATGTAGACTCTGTTCCAAGCGGCTAAAGAATGTGTGATAAATGTTACCTTGTTTGCAATATATACCAGCCAGTGTACTTGCAGGTGCTATTGCTCTTGAATCTATGATTTGGGCTTGAAATGGCCTTTAACTATTCCTAGTGGCTTGCTTAGATTTTGTGTAACTAGCATGGTTTGGCTTATCAAGAGTCAGAGTAGATTCATTTGGTTATGAAACTGTTTTACTAATGATGTGTTGTGTTTTGTAATCTTTCAGCTACTACCAGGACTGTAGGACATTTGTCCAAGAGCACTGAAGTGATGAAACTTGTCAACAGCCTTATGAAAGCCCCAGAGGTTGCTGTTACTATGCAGGAATTTAGCAAAGAGATGACAAAGGTATATTGGACCTCTTTCAAAGGTTTCTCTGGGTCTTTTGGAGACATGTTTTAGTGTTAGATACATCTACTTTTGTCCAACTTTAAGACAATTAATTTGGGACGGAGGGAGTACTTTAGTAGTCATGGCTTCATGGTTGCTATGGTGCAGGCTGGTGTAATGGAAGAAATGATGAATGATGCGGTGGATTCAGCATTGGACAGTGAGGACATGGAGGAGGAGATTGAGGAAGAGGTTGATAAGGTTCTCTCTGCAATTGCTGGGGAGACTGCTTCCCAGCTTCCTGAGGCTGCCCGGAAACAAAAAGAAAAGGTCACACAACCTTCCACAAGCGAACCTGCAGAGGTAATATGATATAACTGGTGCTTGCCGTGCATATTGTGCAATCATAAAGGTTCCTTCTTATCTGGAGTCCTCGCCTTACAAGTAGCTTTTCCACCGCCTGCAGAGAACTGCTGTAGCGGAATCTGTTGATGATGACGAGGATGAGATGGAAAAGATAAGGGAAAGGCTCGCTAAAGTGAGGTCATAAGAGAGAATCGATATATTCACATGTACAATAGTCCATTTGATAATGTATGGGTGTATGATACACCATTTGACAGACTAGTATACGTGCACGTGCAATGCACGCCTCTAAATAACATCTAATCTGATCTCATGTTTATCTCCCAGTTGTCGTGCTTTTGCTCGTCGTATTTGTTTAGCCATATGATGAATTATACAATCCCTCACGCCGGTCCTCCCACCCATGCAAGTGTTGCGGTAATGTCGATATCGCCTCCAAATATGGTAGTAAGGACATGTAATTTTTTTTCTCTTTACATAACATCAAGAGAGCGTCGAGAAATTTGTTATATGAGTCCATTTTTCTACTTCCTCGTCACCTTCTAGTCTCAAACATCCATGATGCATTTTTTTTTGAGAATGACATCCATGATGCATGTGCCAAGACTAAAGACTCAAGGGTTCTAAACTCATGGGCCGCTCGGCCACAACATGCCAACAATCATCAAGCAGCAGTACACAGCAGCTAATGTCTCAAGAACTTAAGATGCAACTTTAAATAACAGAATCATTAGACTGTTCTGAACTAATTACTTTGTATAGAAAATGTACTTTTGACAAACCACACCATTTCTCAGTTTCTCTTGGCATGCTTGTTGACACATCGAAAAAATGTAGATCATACAAAAACATTTTATTTGGAGCAACAACCACAAGATTTTAGTATAACACTACTGACAAGTGACAATCTAAATAAACAAACTATGCCAAAAAAAAAGTAAGAAACAAAAGACATACTTCACTCTACATATTCTAGCACAGGTTATAAACAACATAATATACTATAGTGTAGTACTTCCAATTAAGAACAAAGAGTTGAGGCTCCCTACTTCTGCATAGCTGCATTAGCAATTCACCATAGACTTTTGCCAAAGTCCTTTTCCTATTGATCTTCACAGTATGCACTGTGATGCGCTTCTGGTTAAAATAGGAAAAATGAAAGAAGATATTTAGAAAATCCAGTTTAAGTGTAAAAGCTAATGCAGATAAAAGTGAATTGGTGATATTGTGTAATCTCAATACAGACACAAGATAGCAGTTAATGCTTGTTTTGGCAAGCCAATTGAGTTTTCCAAAATGTATTCTAAAAGAAAGGATAGAGAAAGTACATATATCTAATATGAATGGCATTGCCGTTTGGTTGTTTTCTTTCTGCACGCATTCAAGTGAGCCAAATATATTACATGAACCAAGGAAGAAAAGCCACAATGAAAGAAAATAAACGGAACATGTATGTAGTGAAACAAATACAATATAGTAAAACAGAAAGTAAATTAACTTTGGGAAATGTTTGTACGTTACTGAAAGTAAGGTGGACATATAACATACATAATCCTCGACGCCGCGCCTTCGTCTCCTTGCATCATTGAGATACATCGCCTTCTCCACTCGTGACATCGTTTATCTCCATTTCCGTTTTGTCTCTCACCTCCCTCTCCTCATTCCTGGCTGCCACGATGCCCAAAAGTGTGCCCGCTGTTCCAAAAAAAAATCTGCCCAATAGTTGTATATCAATGATGCAGTATGAACTGAAAAACTGCAGTAAACAAACCATATCCGAATTTCAGAACGTTCTGGATCTTGGAAGCATCGTTTTAATTGGGAAAAGATAAAATATGAAGTGGTAAGGCTGCAAGGAGATAACCAGTAATAATGTAGAGATTTCGAAACCTAACAGACCTAGTCTACTCTGCACATATACGTGAAAATTACAATGGATACCAAGCAGGGCAATATTGGTTGGAGAGTAACAATGACATTAAGAGGCCCAGCAGCACCTTCTGCAAGATCAGTATGCAAGATCAGTACACATCTCAAGAACCTAGCTGTGCATTGCTCTACACGCGAAACATAAAATGGTAAAAACCGAGAACAATTTGTTTGAACAAACAATATCAAGTGTAATATATTTGAAATTATGAGGATTTTAGCAAACATGTATTCAGTGAAATGCATCTTTCATTTCCTGCCATCCTCCTCGCTAGTAATGGCATCCGAAGCTCCACAACATAAATTCTAGAGATCCGCAAAGAAGATGGATCATCAGCGATTTATGTATTGCATAACAATGACTATTTTCTAAAATGTAACATATTAAAAATATGAATAGAGGGAGAAACCTACCCCATGTCAAGGAAGAAGCGGAATTCAGCGGTTTGGCAATCATTGAACAACTATCATTCAGTTTTGGCATAGAAACATCTTACAGTCATGTCAGCAAGCATGAAGAAGAGACAATCATGAATTTCCCAAGGATGGAGGGTTGGTCCCAATTGTCACGAAATGGTCTAAAGCTAATAGTTAACTTGATAGAAGAAAATAAAAATCTAAGTATGCAGCCACGCAATTCCATAAATGTTCTCACGATAATAATTTAATCAACAACAACGATGGTAATGTTCACATATCAATCAAGAATGTTTTTCTTCTGATGTTGATCAAAAAAATTAGGTAGATTAATACAACGTACTCTGTGAACATATAAATCGATTAATCATGGTCTTGTTAATTAACACAATTTGATAGAATTAAATTGAAAAATTATCAAGGGATAAAGCTTCGGAATTTAGCTCTTTCACGTGGTGCCTGAAGTTGTTGCCGAGAAAGGAGGAGCAGCGAATCTAGGCGAGTCTCCCAATTGGCAGATTGAAGTCAGCTGCTAGGGATAAGCAATGGAAAACTAATGAAACATGCATCACTAACATTGACATATAAAATAAATTGAATTTCCTAGACCTCATGAAGTCCACGTATTGTACACACTAACGGAACCTGAATATTACAACAGTGCCTAAATGGCATGAACACAAGAAAACCAGACACCTAAGTTTTGAAGATCCTATATAGAGAACAGATTCGCACATTAAAGCATCATGCGACCAAGCACAAAAATGAACAAAGGCAATAGAGGCAAGACACCCAGATCACCTCTTGAATTCAGCGCCCCAGATCGGAGAAGCCCTTACCGTGCCTCCAACAACATAGAGTCCACCTGCAGCACGCGAGAAGCATTGTTCGTTTTCCGCCGGCGGTATGGAATAAAGTTTCAGGACGCAGGGTGCCGGCCACCTCCTCGGAGCGCTCGCCGGCCGACACCACCCAAGGCCGGCCGTCGCTTTTCGCCGGCGGTATGGAATAAAGTTTTAGGACGCAGGGTGCCGGCCACTCCTCGGAGCGCTCGCCGGCCGACACCACCAAAGGCCGGCCGTCGCTTTCCGCCGGCGGTATGGAATAAAGTTTCAGGACACGGGGGGCAGGGGAGAGAGATCTCAGAGGTGAGGGATTGAGGCTAGCAGAGGAGTTAACGGTGACAGCAGGGGAGTCAACTGCGTGAGGGGAATTGATTGCGTGCCTAGGGAACGTGTTAATTGCCGTTAATTGTGGCTATTTTTCCGTAACTTGATTGCTATTGGAGTGGCACTTTTCGATCGATGGATGGCAGAGTTTCGTCCGCTCATGTAAATCGCTAGATGTACCCAGCGAAGGTTAAGTTTTATGTTTGACGGTTAGATCTAGTTCGGTGGGTCTAATCCTGCGGTGGTATTTGGTGTTGGTTCTCCTGTGTACGTGTTTCTGTGTGCGCTTAGCGAAGAATATGTTTGCTCTTTTAATAGTAGTATAGATGACGCCCTTGTCACTGACGATCTGATTCATTTACCCACATTTACGACGGAAGTTGTTCAGTCTCTGTTGTAACTTGTAAGGATCGTCTCCTGTGATGCGTCCTGTATTTCTTTTTGTTTTTCTACTTCTTGTGAATACATATAGTTACTCTTTAATCATGTATCTCGGTAATCTGGAATGCACACAACTATTTATGCAGAGCTCGTGTACATATCAATGCTGAAAGCCAGATTTTCTACATTAATTGTTTTTTCACTTCATCTTACAACGTAGAATGTTCTGTTCAGTTTTTGCAGGTTCTGGAAGCACTTGCTAGCGAGTAAGCCAGGCGAGGAGTTAAACTTCGACAGGGAAAAACCATGCTGGACATGCGTGTGGGCTGTTCCATAGTGGCGTAGCAAGCTTCTCCGGCAGCAATGGCGTGATCATCCTGTCTCCCATGCTGTATGCGCCAGAATCCCAGAGGCCACCCTCCAGCCTACTGACATTGTACTCGTCGAGGAAGTAGATGTAGTCTTGTTGAGCATTGTAGTCTTGTTGAGCATAGCTTGCCACCACCACCAGCAGGGACAGACTTGGAGCATAGCTTGCTCACAAAGAGTGCCTGCCTCTCTAGGCGGTCGACCTTGTTCCACCGGCCATGGCTCAGATCGGCCTCGACGATGTCCAGCAGACGAGTCTGTCCCTGGGAGCCATGGTGCCACTTACAGGTGACCCATCGTCTCACCATGATCAACTTGCCATTGGATTCGACTAGATATCGCCAGACCTTGCAGTTATGAATATCATGGGAGGCCGTAGAAGGAGAGAAGCCCTAAGGATCCGTCTGTCGAAGTGTGGCCTTTGCTCGTCGTTGTTGAGCTCAATAGCAAGGAGCTCATTGCTCTAGGAGATGCGTGGATCTTCCCTTGGAAGATAGCAATGTTGCTAAACATGTCGATGTACCGATGCAGCTGGTGAAAGCAATAACAATTTGGGACTTGAACGGCGACAAGCTTAGGGAAGACACGACAGAGTTTATGACTGCTGAGTGTTTTGCTTATGCTCGGCACCCAAGACCCTATGCTGAGTGGGCCGTGCTTTTGCACTCGGCAAATCCAAGAATGCCTGGCAGAGTTGCATTTTCCAGTAACTTAAGGATCGTCTCGTACGATGCGTCCTGCATTTACTTTGTTTTTCTTCTTTTGTGAATCTACTATATCTAAATAGAAGCCTCCCACTACCTGATTTTCCTGCCCTTACAATCAGCCATGTCACTATAAATTTGTCCATCCGTTCGATTGACCACGTGCAGCCAGATTTGCAGCTGAAGGGTTCAACCTCCCACAATTCAACCCCGTGGTTGCCTCACTCTGGCCTCCTAAAAACGCTCGCACCAACGCTGAACGCACCCGTTGATCCGGCCGCCGCTGATCATGTTGTTCCCCTTCCACTTCTCCTCCATTAATTCCCAGCCAGTCCTTTCTCGGTTTGTCTAATAAGAGCAAGTACAATAAGCTTATGTAAGCGGGCTATAAGGATTAGAATAATATTTTTGTGATGACATGGAAGAGAGAGAAGAGGAGAGAGAAGGAGAGTGGACTCTCATGCAAGAGCTAACTGCAGCACGTGCTCCTAGGCACCTTGTGAGAGTGAGAGGTGGGTCATGTATCAATAAAGTAACCCATTTTTATACCTCACTATTGTACATGTTGGCTCTATAGTTGGCTATAGGTGACGTGGCAATTTCTTATAGCCAGTTGCTAGCTCTACTATTGAACTTGCTCTAAATCTACCACAGGTACTAGAGGCCTCCTGGCGTCCTCGGAAGTCCACGCCAGATCTTCCGCCGTCGGGCTTCTTATCCCGTTCGCTTCCACCGCTCGGCTCTTTCCGCACGCCTCCGCTCGGCCGATTAGAGAGAGAGAGAGATGGGAAGGATAGGTCATGTGGCGCTATGAGGAAGATAGAAGGCAGGAGAGCGTGGCGGCGGGTGTGTCGACAGGAGAGAGCGGGAGCCTGCTTCGGCCATCTCCAGGTCACAATTGGATGGCCACATCACCCCGAGCGACAAAATCTTTATTCCAATTTTATACTCCTTCAGTTGATCCTTTCCGCTTCCATGTCAAGCAGGCTTGGGCTTCTACACGGCTTCTTTGTTTCCTACATCTGATTTTATTTTTGTGTGTGAGATCAGTTGCAGTTTATCATTGCCTCCTTTGATTGCAGCGGTTTGCTCCGTTGGTGATTCGGCAGTTATAAATCTGTTCGATTCAATCTTGGTATGTGTATTTGGTGATGAAGCTTCCTCCTTTCATACATTCTTTTTTCAAATCCAGTTTGTGTGTAGCAGCACTTCAACTTCCAATGGACAAAATCACAAGAAAAAAAATGCTATATGGTTCAGAGTTCTCTTTTGAAGGTATCAATTCGATGGACACTCAGTTGTTCTTCCATCCATATTGACGTAACACAATTGATTTGTTGGATATACGGTACTCAGTTATAACTGTAAGTACAAGATGACACTCAGTATTTCAATGTCATGCCAGACACTCAGTATTTCAATGTCATGCCAGCTATTAAGTACCGTATATCCAACATTGAATTTCTTATATTTTTTAACTCAAAATTCCCGCAGCAACGCGCGGGGTATCATCTTGTACTTACAGTTACTCTGTAATCATGTACTCTCTCCGTTCCACAATGTAACCTCTTTAGAAATCTAGTTTAGCTTGCTAGAAAGGCTTACATTATGGAATGAAGGGGGTATTTTAGTAATTTGGAATGCACACAACTATCTAGTATGCAGAGCTCAAGTATATATTAATGCTGAAAGCCTGATTCTCTACATTAATGGTTGTTTCACTTCATTTTTTAAGATAAAAGGCATATATGCCCAACTTTAAATTAATGAAGCCAAAGGTTCCACAAAGGTTTAATACAACGTGCTGAGGCCTACAGCATTGCCCACACCAAACCAACACCAACAACACAACACACAACATAAAACTGAAAAAACAAAGGGGGGGCCTCCCCGACGAACACACCGGGACACACTCCCAGCTTAGGACTGAAGCCTAGGAGTTAACGAGTTGTAAATCAACCTAAGCTTGCTTGCCACTGGCTGCAACCGCTCCCTGTCTGGCTCTTTGGAGAGGTTTGCCCACACCTGCAAAAAGAGTTGCATTTTGCAAATGACATCAGCTGGCTGTTTAGGAGGGATATTATCAATAACTAGCTTGTTACGGATCAGCCACAGGGCCCAACACAACGCCGCAAACAGTACCCAACTATTAGCGCAGTGCCAAGAAGGAGTTGATGGCGGTCGAAAAACTGTGGGAAGTTAGCCGGCGTCCAGTCACACCCCATGACTGAACGGACCGCGCTCCAGCCCAACTTCGCAAGGGCGCAGGAGAAGAAGATGTGGGACGCGCTTTCTGGCTCACCACACAAGGCGCAATTTTCGTTGGAGGGGCCGTGGCGTTTGAGGAGCGCCAGGCCAGACGGAAGCCTATCCAAGGCGAGCTGCCAAGTAAAAATCTTGATTTTAAGAGGAAGTTAGCCTTCCAAAGGTTGCCGCAGAACTGAACTGGCACCCCTTGTGCCAGTTTCGCGTAGGCCGACGCCACGGTGAAGCGGCCCGAGGGGTCAAGGGCCCAACAAACCTCGTCTACCCCTGGCTCGAGGGCGAAGTCCCCCAGCTCCAAGTTGAGCTCAGCCCAGTGTCTAGCCCCGACCAGGTCCAGAGAGCAGCGGAAGCCCACTCCCTCCGCCCTCGGCGAGAAGGCTTCCCACACCCAAAGGTTGGGGTTGTCACAAACCGCAAAGAGTTTGGGGAAGCGGTCTTTAAGTGGGCCGTCCCCCGTCCACCAGTCACGCCAGAAGAGCGTACGTTCGCCGTTATTCACCTTGAAGCGGGCACCAAGCTTGAAGAGGTGTTTGATCTTATGAAGACTACGCCAGAAGTGGGAACACCCCTGGCTTTCAGATGCAAAGATGTTGTTGGCTTCGGGATATTGAACGTTTATGATGCTACGCGAGATCGAGTTGTCCTGTTGGAACAATTTCCAGATCCATTTGAGCATTAGGGCCTGGTTCATCAGTTTCGAGTTGGTTAGCCCCAGCCCACCAAACTCCTTGGGCCGACAAACCGCCGGCCAATTTATCAGGTGATACTTTCTTTTGTTACCCGCCCCCTCCCAGAAGAAATGGGAGCGGATGGAGTCGAATTTGCCATGTACTCCGTCTTGTAGTAAAAACAGTCCCATCGCAAAAGAAGGCAGCGCCTCTAGGCAAGCATTAGACAATATTAACCTTCCACCCGAGGAGAGAAATCTGCCCAGCCACACCTCAACTTTAGCTGCAAGCTTGTTGACAAGGAAGCTCCATTGTTCACAGGTAAGTTTCCTATCAGAAATCGGTAGGCCTAAGTAGATGAATGGGAAGGTCCCGAGTTTGCAGTTAAGCATGTTGGCCACTCTACGTTGTTCATTGGGGTCAGCTTCCAGCACGAACACTTCGCTTTTGTGGAAATTGATTTTTAGACCCGACATGTTCTCGAAGCACAGCAGGAGGAACTTTAGGTTAGCAATTGAAAGGTCGTCATTCTGGATCAAGACCAGGGTGTCGTCGGCGTATTGCAAATGGGAGATCCCGCTGGGGATCAAGTGAGGTACCACCCCCTTGATGTGGCCAGCTGAACAAGCAGAGGAGAGCATAGCAGACAGTGCTTCCACTACGAAATTAAACAGAAGGGGGGAGAGGGGATCCCCCTGGCGCACCCCTCTCCGGTTGCGTAAGAAGGGGCCGATCTCCCCATTAATGGAGATAGCAGTTTGCCCCCGGCAATCAGCTGTTCTATCCTATGGAGGTAGCCCGCGTCGAAACCCTTTCGACGCATGACCTCCAACAAAAAGGACCAGTTCACTCTGTCGTACGCCTTCTCAGAATCCAGCTTGAGCAAAATGCCACCTAACTTTTTCGAATGAAGTTCGTGCACAATCTCAAGGAGGCCCAGGGCACCATCAAGGATGAAACGACCCTTCAGGAATGCAGTTTGGGAAGGGCTAATGATCCGGTTGGCAATAGGGTCCAAGCGGGAGGCAAAGGCCTTAGCAATGATTTTAAACATGACATTGATCAGGCAATGGGACGAAATTGTGTGATCTGATCAGCCCCTGGGACCTTTGGAATAAGGGAGAGCACCCCATAGTTAAGTTTGGAGACGTCAATCCTCCCTAGTATGAAATCGTTCAGAATGTGGAGGACGCCAAGTTTACAGAGAGGCCAAAAGCGGGTGAAAAACGAGACAGGGAACCAATCCGGTCTAGGCGCAGTGTTGACTTTCATGTCCTTAATTACTGTTTCCAATTCTGCTTCAGAGAAGGTCAGCATCAACCCTTCATTCTCCCTAGGACGCACCCTAGCATCCGGTCCCCATATATCCGGGGCCAGCCCCAAGTGACGAGGGGACACCGAACCCAGAAGATCGCGATAGTAGCCGTAGATGTGCTCCTGGATAAGACGAGGATCCGAGATCTCAATCCCCTCAGCCTGCAGCGAAGACCGCGTGAAAGTAGGCCGTGTTCGCGTCCCCCTGGAGCGCCCAACGAACCTGGCCGCGCTGCCTCCAATACTCCTCCTCCATCTAATAAATGTGCAGGAGTTGGTCCTCAAGGTGGTATCGGAAGACCCATTCTTCCTCGTCTAGCCCTTCGGAGTCAGCTTTATTTTCCAATTCCGCTATCTGGTCGGAAAGCCTCTGCTTGGTTTCTCTAGCTTCCCTTCCCAGGTTCTTACTCAGCCTCGCAGATACTGGCGAAGCCCTGAATTCATGTGGACCCACCAATCTATAATGTCACGCCCTTTGGCATACGCCATAAGACGGCCCCATTGTGCCTGCACGATGGACTCGAAGCCCGCCACTTCAAGCCATCCTAACTCGAAAAAGAACTGATTACTTCTTGGCGGGAGCCCCTCTCCCGCGTCAAAGATTAGGGGGCGTGTGGTCTGAGCCTAAGCTGGTTTCGGCCGAAAGGGTCGCTAGCGGGAACATAGCATCAAGATCAGGGGTAATAAACACCCTATCCAACACGCATCTAACCGGAGATGGCCGCTTGTTGGTCTAGGTGTATCTCGCACCCGTGCGAGTCACCTCCGTAAGCGCCCAGTACGCAATAGCGTTGTTAAAGAGTTCTACGCGCGGCCAGTGGATGCGATCATTACTTGTGTCCTGCTCCTCCCGGATTAGGTTAAAGTCGCCACCAATAAGAATCGGATGAGGGCAGGCGTCAATCTTGAAAGTAAGTTCCGCAAGGAACTCAGGTGAGGCCGCGTGATTGGTAGGACCGTAAACTCCAATGAGAGAGAATTGTTTATTCAAGGCCTTGTGCCAGCACTCCGCGCTGAGGAAGAACTGACCCCTGTCAGTACTACTTACTTCGAACATGCTCTCTGTAACCCCAATAAGCATGCCCCCGGAGCGGCCATTGGCCGGGAGCCAACACCAGAAGAATTTGTCCCCTATGGCAAGGTCCTGAAGTTCAAAGTCGGAAAAATCTTGTTTAATGGTTTCCTGGAGGCAAATGATGTCTACGCGATGCTTGCGGAGGAATTCTTTCAACAAGGTTCGTCGTCCGCGGCGACCGAACCCTCGGATGTTCCAGAAGAGGATCCGCATTTAAAGAACCGCGCCCAAGACCCGTGCTTGGCGGGTCACTGGGCGCCGCCCCTGCGGCGCCGCAGATTTTGCGCGACGTCTCTGTTTTTTCCCCGGCGGGGTTGAGAACAAGCAGGCCAGCGTACAATCCTCATCCAGAGGCGAGCCGGGGCCGGTTCAAGACTCGACTCACAATATAATGTTCTGTTCAATTTTGCAGGTTCTGGAAGCACTTGCTAGTGATCAAGCTATAGGCGATGGGCTAAACTTCGACAGGGAAAAACCATGCTGGCATGCTATTCCAAGGTGCTGGCTTAGCTGGCTCCTCCGGCAGCAATGGCGTGATCCTTCTAGCTCCTATGCTGTACACGCCAGAATCCCAGAGGCCAGGCCCAAGCATATTGTCGAGGAAGTAGATGTAGTCTTGTCGAGCTCCGTCGCCACCAGCGGCAGCAGCAGGAATAGAATAGACTTGGAGCATAGCATACTCACGAAGAGGGCCCGTCCTTCCAGGCTGTCGACCTTGTTCCACCGGCTATGGCCTATGTCGGCCTCGACAACATTGAGCTGACAAGTCCGTTCTTGGTACTCGTGGTCCCACTTATAGCTGACCCATCGTCTCACCATGAGCAACTTGCCATTGGATTCAACTAGATATCGCCAGGCCTCGTTGTTACCATGGGAGGCCGTAGAAGAAGGGAGAGAAGCCCCAATGACCTGTCTGATCCGTCTGCCGAAGTGTGGCGTTTGCTTGTCGTTGTTGAGTGTTAGAGATATATTCGGGTACATGTATTTGGTAGTATAGGATTTGTAATCCATCTCCTACTCTATCTCTACGAGGCTTCTTGCCCTCCAAGTTTGTACCCCAATATATACTCGCCCATGAGGCTCAATAATACATCCACCATATTCTGCCAAACTCATCCTTCTACATGGTATCAGCCTAAACACAATCTAACCCTAGCCGCCACCGCCGCTTCCGCCTCGCGCCGCTCCCGGGACGGATCTCAATGATCGTCGCCCGGGGCCGCGCCGCCCATACCTAGGGTTCGTCCGCCGGTCCCGTGGATCGGCTGCCCTAGAGCGTCTTTCTCTCCGCCGGTCGCTTGGCCTGCGTTTTCTTTTTTGGTTTTCCGATTCAAGATCGGTTTGCGTCGCCCGCCGCCACCGTCGATCCTCACGCGCCTCTACACCGACACCGGCGCGACTACCGGCCACACGCCACGCGGCGGCCGTAACGGCCATTGTCCATGTGGCCTCTTCGCCGCCTCGGCGGCTTCACGCGATGCGGCGGCCTTAACGGCCGTCTTCCGCACGTCTACCCGCCCGTCGCTTTGTGTCGGTCGTCATCGCCCCTGCTCCGATCGGGACTCCTCCACTACCTCGCCTTCACCGTGGCTGCCTCACGCACAGAGCTGCCTTGGCCGCTCAGGCACGGCGCTGCATTCGCCGCTCGGCCTCCACCACCCAACCTTACGTCCTCCACCTCGCGAGCAAGCGGATTGATCACCCGCCCGCCCGCGATTCGTTCCATCCAGGCTGCACGGCCGATCCGTACAGTCGTCTGTGTGCGCCTCCGCAGGTTCCCGTGAAGACCGTCCCCGAGTGTGCGTCTATCACCGATCGAGCAAACGGGCTGCCGTTACGTCGCCTCATCGGGCCGCAGCGCCGCCGCCCCGTGGTTCTCACCGCGGCTGCATCACCCCGCGCGTCGCCACTGCGTCGCCCCTCCGGGCTGTAGCGCCGCAGCACGCGGTCCCCGCCGCCGCCCCGAGCTGTTCCCGCGGTCTTCTCTGCCGTCGCCCTGACACGCGCGTCGCCGCTGCGTCACTCCTTCGAGCCGTAGCGCCACGACATGCGGTCCTCTCCGCCGTCCCCGCGCGTTGACCTCTTCGTGGTATGCGCCGCGCCGCCTCCCTAGGCGCGGGAACGCCACCGTCCGCGCGTGGTCGTTTTCGAGTTGTTGGGTTCTTCTTCGCCTACTACGAGCATCGCCGCCGCGCTTCTACACGTGACCGCCGTGGCCCTTCGCGGGCTACCGCCGCCATGTCGCTCCTAACGGCAACCGACATGGCCCCCCCCAAGGGCTGCCTTTGGTTCCGCCGACTACATCGCCATCCACCTCTTCCTCTGCTCCGACAACCGTGGTTGACATCGGCACCTTCTACCCCAACGCCGACTGGCGCTGCAACTGTCGTCGAGCCTTCGTCCACGACGTGTCCCCGGGCCCGGCAACCCTGGTGCGACGCCTCGTCAACATCGACTTCGTCCTCTACGCATCGCCGTCATCTTCCTCGACCACTTCCTCTGCTCCGACAACCGTGGTTGACATCGGCACCTTCTACCCCCACGCTGACTGGCGCTGCAACCGTCGTCGAGCCTTCGTCCACGACGTGTCCCCGGGCCTGGCAAGCCTGGTGCGACGCCTCGTCAACATCGACTTCGTCCTTCTACGCATGCCCGGTGCTGGCAACACTGGCGCGTGCCTTCGTCCACGACGCGTCCACGACGCGTCCACGGGCTTGGCAAACCCGGCGCGACGCCTCATCCACACCGTCTTCTTCCCGGCGCACCACTACTTCAACACCATTGCGCCTATGTCTAACTTGGCGCCTCCTTGCGCCCCGCGGCTACACGGCGACTACCTCGACACCGGCTACCCCCACTCGACATCGACCTCGGCAATCCTCGCACGGCCACCTCGACCACGGCTACACCACCCTACGCTCTCGGCTACCTCGACCCCGGCACAAAGGGATATCATCTCGCCTTGAGCACTCATCAGCTTCCTCTACGGTCCAAGCTCCAGCGCCGTGACACCGTTCATGATGTCAGCCTACTGGATTCTACTTCGGTTTCTCTCCAGTCTGACCGTCCGCGACGCTCCTGTTGTTCGCAACGCTGCCGCTACGACTGCGGGGGGATGTTAGAGATATATTCCGGTACATGTATTTGGTAGTATAGGATTTGTAATCCATCTCCTACTCTATCTCTATGAGGCTTCTTGCCCTCCAAGTTTGTACTCCAATATATACTCGCCCATGAGGCTCAATAATACATCCACCATATTCCGCTAAACTCATCCTTCTACATTGAGGTCAACAGCAAGGAGCTTATTGTCCTTGGAGATGGCGTGGATCTTCCCTTGAAAGATAGCAACGTCGATCATGTTGATGTACCGGTCATCCGTTTCCGTCAGTACTTGGCACGAGTTCATCTCGCCGGCCGGCCGACAGCTGGTAAAAGCAATAACACCTTTGCGGGAGCTGGACCTGAACATAACGGCGACAAGCTTAGGCGAGGAGATATCAACACCTTCCTGATCCCGGAGCTCTTGACGCCGTGAACCTCTAGGAGAGCGGCTAGCTCTAGGAGAGGAGTCACGTCACTGGAGAAGGTGTTCATCAGGGAGCACCGGCCGTCGGCGTGGAACGGGAAGACCATGTTCTCGCCGGCGCAGTAGCAGATCGTGATGTCGTCCGGAATACGCACACGGTGCGCCCTGTTGTTGGAGACGTCCAGGAGGGCACCATCGTGGAAGACAAGTCAGGGTAGCTGTGGCGGAGACTGGCACTGATGCAGCATGGCGGCGGCGCTCGAGCGCCACGGGCGGCACACGGCGCGGAGGTAGACGCGGTCGGCGAGGGACGGGAGGCGGCCCTGTACGACGCCCAGGAGATCCGCCGACAGGTCTGGCCATGCGTACCGGCGCCGAGATCTTGAGGCCGCCATCGATCCCGCAAAGAGATCTTAATTGGTCCGACTATGCAGGGTTTGCGGGTCACACTAGGCGTAGGTCGCCCTAAAATTCCCAGATCTAGGTCCCTTTGTGCACCGTCGGATCGCCATCATACGGCCACAAATAGCGTTTCGTGTTTTTGCATTTTAACCCCTCAATTTTTTGGATATAGAACCCGCACTCCACAACAGCCCCACTTAAACGAAGGGGTATATCGCGTTGCCCCGGGTCATCTCGATAATTACAGCGAAAATGCCATTGCAACAAATTGATGGGTATCGCAACAAAAAATTATCGCCCCGTGTACAAAAAAAGTATTACAAAAAAAAAATTCTAATTTTTTTCGAAGAATAAGTAATGTTACAAATAATAGTTAAACAATATGTGATTGCGTTGCAACAATTTTTTTTAACAATTCAACAAAAATCACAACCTATTGCAACAACAAAAATTGTTTGCATCAATTAAAAAGTTGGTAAGCAACAAAATAATTTCTCACTGTTTTAGTTGCAACAAAAATCATCACTTATTTCAACAAAAAAGTAAATCGATAGCAACAATAAAAACACATATTTACAACATGTGAACGAGCGCATAAACATATCATTCAAAACGAATGCTACAAAATATATACACATTTCTCTAGAAAATCGTTCAGAAAATATTGCAACATCTCGCTTGTGGTTTCTCAACAAATTTTATGCGAAATTGTTACAATTTTTAAACACGTACGCAACATGACCGAAAAATGGCGAAAAGACTTAGCGTAATCGTGGCTGCTCCTATTTATTATGATGGGCTATTTAGACACAAACTGGGCCAAACACGCGAAATTGCTTCTAGTTGGGCCAGCTACACACGCGTAAGAAAGCCCAAAAGGCTAATTACCCTGCTCCGCGTGCGCTAGGAAGGAGTGACCTAACGATCACTAGTTTAGGTCCCCCTAGGGAAAACATTTTCCTTTGCTATAACGCCTGCAAGTTTGTATTCCCAATTGAGTTCTAGATGGATTCAGGTTTGTGTCCGCATACGTCTCACGTTCCTAGAATTGGAGCATTTGGTACATGCACTTTACAGGGTTCCAATAGTTATTTTAGAAGCCATGTTTTAATGAAGTGCCTCAAAAAACTGTCATTTGATACACTAGTTCAAATTGTCTCAAATAGTTAATTTTCTAAGGCACTTTTCAAATGGCTCAAATAGTCTACTTTTGAGGCATTTTTCATTAGTGCTAAGGCTGGTGCCAGTGCACCACCCGTTATAGCCTTGCCACGTCAGCTTTTACCTTCACTCTCTCCCCACTCTCACCACACTCTCACCCCACGGTGTTGTGCACGGGCTATAGTGCCAGCTCTCACTTCTCTCTTCTCCACATCAGCATTTCTCTCTCGTCCACATCAGCATTTCTTTTTCAGATTAAGACATTCAAAATAATGCAAGAAAATTATTTTATTCAAATAAAAATGTTACCGATTACATTATAAATAAAAAATTACATATAAATAAAAAAATTACATAAAAAATTGAAAAAATTACATAATCTAGGCATTAGCCCACACATGCTCAATCAAATCTTGCTGGAGCTGTGTATACATCGGTGAGTCCCTCATTTCGTTGTCCATCTGAATCCTGACTGCTAGGCTTGGTGGTGCATTGTTGTGTATCGCCGGGCCGATATTGGAATCAACTGTCTCATAGATGTCGTCCAAATCGGCACCATGCTCATCGTCGATGATCATGTTGTGCAGAATGACACATGCACGCATGATCAACCCAAGAGTACGCCTCGAGTAGGAGCGTCCCGGAACTGCTATAATGTTGAACCTAGCCTTCAGCACTCCAAAGGTACACTCGACGTTTTTGCGCCAAGCTGATTGAGCAGTAGTGAACAGCCGATGCTTTTCACTTTGTGTAAGAGTAACATCTTTCATGAAGACCGGCCAGGAGGGGTAGATGACGTCGGCAAGGTAGTAACCCCTGTTGTACTCGTGTCCATTCACCGTGAAGTTCACTATGGGTGCTTCTCCCCTAAGCACATCAGTGAACAATGACGACTTATTGAGTACATTGATGTCGTTGTTGGACCCGGCCACTCCAAAAAAGGCATGCCAGATCCAATGATCATACGACGCAACGGCTTCTAAGATTATGGTAGGGTGTTTGATGTCTCCCCTTGTGAATTGACCGGCATGCGCAACTGGGCAATTCCTTCACTGCCAATGCATGCAATCGATGCTCCCTAGCATGCCCGGAAAGCCACGCTCCTCGGCTTTCACTAGTAGACGCTGAGTATCCGCGACATTTGGTCGACGGCAAAACTCATCCCCGTAACAGTGAATGATGACTTCACAGAATCTCTCTAGACATTCTGATGAAGTTTGTCTAGCGAGCTTAAGCCACTCATCTATCGTATCTGCAGCGGCTCCATAAGCTAATAAACGCAAAGCCGCAGTACACTTTTGTAGGGGAGAAAAACCAGGACGGTTGAGAGCATCAACTCTTTGGGTAAAATACGGAGAGTATTCACCCAATCTATCCACAATGCGTAGAAAAAGGTGTCGCATCATCCGATACCTTCGCCGAAAGAAGTTCGGAGGATAAGCACAGTTGTCGGCGAAGTAGTCGTCGTAGAGCCGATCGTGGCACCCATACGATCACGCCCGATGAACTCTCGATGGCGTCGCGACCGTCTTGTCTCCGCCTCGAGGTTGAGCATCGCCTCCTCATACTCCGCCTCGAATGCACCGATCATATCACCCTCCATTCCTTCGCTCGAACTGCTGCTGGATGAAGACATGGCGTCGAGAGGAGTGGAAATGGAGAGTGGAGGAGATGAAGTGGGGTGTGGAATGAGTGAAACCGGGTGGGGGTATTTATAAGGGGTTGTGGATGAAATTTGGAATTTTTTGCAATTTTTTTCGAATTTTTCGAGGCTGCAACGGATACTTCAACGGCTAGCTGACGTGGACGAATCACAGCTCGCCACGTCAACTAGCCGTTGGCCCGCGTCGCTACCGCCCCGCTCTCGCCCCACCCGCCAACGCGCCGCCCCGCTCTCGCCCCACCCCGCCAACGCGCCGCCCGGCTCTCGCCCGGCTCTCGCCCCCAACGCGGGCGACAGGCGCCCGCCGCCGCGCTGTCGCCTGCCTCCCGCCCCGCTACCGCCCGGGCTACAGCCCGCGTTGGCACCAGCCTAAAAAGCTGGTCATTTGAGGCATTAATCCAAAGTGTCTCAAAAAGTATATTTTTTAAGGCACTATTACATGCCTTCAATATTCTCCCATTGAGGCAATTTGCATTAGTGCCTCAAAAACTATCATTTGAGGCAGTAATCCCTTGCCGTTTCTCACTGCCCCTGCTCGCTACTCAGTGATGGCAGCGCTCGTCACTCCCGACGCCATTGACAAAGAAAGGGGAGTAGAGGTTGACAGAGGCGAGAGAGAATATTCCATGTGAGATAGAGACGAGCAGATATCGTCGCCTTCCCGACGTTCCCGCACCTGCGTGTAGCTGAATGCCTCTGCCCGCTGTACGTGGCCGCCGCCACCATCGTCTGGAGTAATGGATACGGTTGTCTCGGCAGCATCGGAGGAAAAGTTGAGATAGAAGTCTGGCCGAACAACAACTCCCCACAAACAGACCTCACACATGGGCCCACCCAGCAGTCACACGAGCGGCAGATGGCCTGAGAATCCAGTGCCAGCTCCCGGTTTAAAGCCTTAGATAATGTACCCAAAATTAACAAGATTATATGAGCACAAGAGAGCAAATAGTTGCGGTGAATTTTATTTATGAGCTGCGGTATAGCTGATAGATTAGCGGCTTGCATTGAAAACCAGATTATAATCCAGTAGTTAATACGCTAAGTGCATGGAAACAATGTCAGGCAAGGCAATTACCTCAACACAGCGGAATTGATTTTCTATTCTCTTTATGGCTCGTGTAGATATAATTTTAGGAGCGTTACTAACTTCGTGGACTATCTGTCCCGCTAGTTACTTAACTTAAATGTTAGAATAAACTTAACACAATTTAAACTTAAACTTGTACATCTAACCATTGTGAAAATAAGGGATCCTGGTAGGGCAAGGATGCGCTAGCGCAGATCCAGATTTTTTTCCGGCTTGCTGGAGTGGGGTCCTTCGCTGGTAATCACGAAATCCACCGGCATACCTTCGACACAGATGAGCCGTTGGAACAGTGGATAGAGGAGGATGTCAACCCCCTGAAACTTAGGATCCTAATGTTGCTAGGAGGAATAATGATCTCCTCATCGGCAAAGTTGATGTAAGCTCAATGCTTTGTAGATGAATGTTTTCCTTTTGCTGTGTATACCTAATATTATGAATATCTGATCGTGTCCCCTTGCATTGTATGTTGTCATTGTAGGCAAGCTTTTACATGGACACAAACTGAGAGGAATTTCAGAAAGCATACATAGATGTCTTGCAAAAACTATCGAAGAACATGCACCATTTGATAAAGAAGAAGCACTTTGACACCGTGAAAGCAAACAAATTCAACATCAAGTCCGCGGTGAATGGCTTGCCGGATGATGAATGGCAAAGGCTTGTTCAGATGTGGTCTACCCCAAGACACAAGGCAATTCTGTTTGCATCGCCCTAGTTACCGTAATTATAGGCAAGTATGCATGAACTACATGCTGATTAAAGTTATAGGCAAGTCTTTTCAGTTGCAGAAGAGATGCGACAGTGGCAAGAAAAATCGACTAATTAAAAGTCAAGTTTCAGCAGAGGACATGCTCTAGATCATATGCTGCACATATCGATGCAATAGTAAGATCACTCATTTTTTTTCATTGGCCTAAAGGAACTTTTGTCTCGAAAGCTAATAGTCTGGTTTTTGTCTCGATGAAAATCGTTTCAGAAGGAAGAGCAGAAGGGTGAGGTGTGCTCTCTACGGTCGACTTGTTTAAAGCCACCCATAATAGCCAAAAGCACGGTTTCTCCTAGGAAGTTCATCATGCCATAGTAAGTCACTTGTCATTTTAATGATGTGTTGTGCGTTTTGAGGTACCATCGTTGATCATGAAGTCCTTCTTGTTTTCCTTGATCTCACAACCTGATAAGTTAGTGAGATAATTTTTTAACCATCCAATATGAGCTTTTTGTCAGCTTCTTTAGTCTACATATTGCTTGATGTGAAACACATTCTTTACTTGTTTCATGCACGTGTCTACTTGGTTCTGAATAAATGTTAGTTGTGTGCAATTACTTAGGCATGACTATGTCAAATTTGTGATTTTTTTCCTTTGTACTATGGCTGATTAGTGTTGTTCTACATATTTGTTACACATGTCCCACTGTATGTTACATTGAAAATTTTCTAAAAATATGTATTGGAAGAGCTACCTGAAACTACTCCATTTCTTGATATAATTTTACATGTATACTTTTTTTTTGTTCATACCATTTGTCGAAACCCTTTTAACATGTGCAATTCTCGATGCAGACCGGCATGGAGAACATTTTGGCTGAGCCTTTACAAGAAAGAGCACAACCAAAGTCTGATGTCGAAGCTTTCGTAGATGTTCTTAGAAAGTCGAGCACATTTCTAAAGAATATTGGTCTATAATCAAGTTCAGCTAAGAGGCGCCTTAGCAAATCAGACCCTGCCATTGTTGCACATGTCACCGTGCTTGAGGAAAGGTTGGTGAGGGAGCGAGTCCAAAACTAAGCAATGCGAGAAGAGCTTGCTGAAATCAAGAAGAAGTCTCTAGAAGTCAAAGCTATACAATTGATGACCCACAAATATAGCGGGTGTATCGTAGTACTTTCGATAAATAAGAGTGTCGAACACAACAAGGAGTAGAAGGTGTTGACAGGTAGGTTGGATAGAGGATTTACTGTAAACACTAGCAAACAAGTTTTTGGTGGTTTTTGATATAGCAGATAAATAAAGTGCGAGTAAATAAAAGACATTATATATAATTGCAGCGAGTGGCTCAATCCTTTTGAGAGCAAAGGACAAGCCGGTTGTTCTACTTATGATTACCAAACGTTCTCCATGACATATGGGAACTTCGTCAAACGCTTTCGTTTTATACAATTTATTAGTATTTATTGTTTTGATAGGTGTTGTGTGGGTGAAACTATGCTAATGCACCGCCAAACTAGGACTAATACATACTTGTGATTAAACCCCTTGCAAGAATCCGCAAATACAAGAAAGTAATTAAGATAAATCTAACCACAACCTTAAACTCTTGGATCCTACACTCCCTCGTGCATCGGTTTTCTAACGGGGTTTAGGTTTATGTCACTCCGGCAACCCCACAATTAGTATCCAAATAAACAATGCATCCTCCTAGGCCCATAAAGGTGAAGTGTAATGTAGTCGACGTTCATATGACACCACTAGAAGAATAACGCCACAACTTAAATATCAAACCACTAGATATTACTTCAACATAATTCCACTACTAACATCTTGACTTCTCCCATGGCCTCAAGAACTAAACGAACTACTCACAAGACATAATATAGATCATAACCAGAAGTGATATAATGCTGAATAACAATCTGGTCATAAAGTGCAAACACCGATAAATCTCACAAGCATCAACTACTAACAAGTAATCCACACCGGGAGTGAGATCTAGTGAAGAACAACGATATAGAACCCTAATTGTTACAGCGGGGTGGAGATGGATGGTTAGGGTGATGGTGATGGTGATGATGATGATGACGATCTTGATGATGCCCGGAGCGATGACGATGATTTCCCCTCTCCAGGGAGGAATTTCCTGAAAGATTTCTCCCTGCCGGAGAGCTTTTCTCTCTGTTGTTTTCCGCTCCGAGGAGGCGGCGGAATATTTCCTCGATAGTTCTCTGAGGCTTAGGGTTCCCTGCGGGTCAAGTCATGAAAGGAGGCGGCCAGAGGTGGGCAAGGGTGGCCATACCACCCCTAGACACGACCAAGGGGGGCTCCCCCTAGTGGTGTGGGCCCGTGGTGGCCCTCCTCCGGGTCTCCTTGTGGCTGGCTCCCTCTTCTGGACTTCTAAGACTTCTCCGATGCCCCCTTCTTCTTCTGATCTTCTGAAATAGGGTATCTGGACGATGCTTTTTCCATCAGATTTCTGGTCCCGGTGTTTATTCTCCAATAATTATTAAACATGCAAAATAAGATGAAATAACATAAGTAATGCATCATAATATGAAATATATCGATGAATAACAGAAAGTTACAATATAAATTAGTGATGCAAAATGGACGTATCAACTCCCGTCAAGTTTAGACCTCGCTTGTCCCCAAGCAAAACTGAACTCAGTAAACATGACCATAGGTTTATGGAGTGAGGTGTCGATAAATAAAATACGGACAATAAGCATCACATCTATCAATACACAAGTCATTCTATACAACAACTTCCTCTCATATAATTAAACTTGAAACAAGTAAAGGGAATCACAATAAAGGTGCAAAAAGGAAATCATAATTGGCTAAGGCAAACTTCGTTCTTGGTTAGAGAACAATTAACAGATTGTACTTATCTTTCGATCAGAGTCTTTATATTAGAGCTTATATTGCAGAGTTTATCATGCTCAATAATAAAAGTCTCTTTGCAGTCATTGATAACTTTCAAAGTGGTATTCATTCATATAAGAACATTTGTACTAAACAATTAAGGATAAAGGACATGATTGAGTAATCAACATATAGATGGATGGATCACAACAACTCAAATGCTTGCTTAAGACAGAAAGGAGTAGGTTTATTGACTCAACATAAAGGTAAAAGATATGCCCTTCGCAGAGGGAAGCAACGATTAACTCATGTGTTAGAGCTTTTCAGTTAATAAATAGAGGTATTGAAAACAATTTTGAGAGTGGTGTATGTTTATGTCAATGAATGGCAAACAGAAAATGCAGTACGTCACAAGCCAGCTAGACTTCACAAGAGTGGCTCCCATTGAGGGAAGCAACTGGTATAGAAGGTCATCCCTCTTTCTCTTTTGTTTACACAATTATGTTTTGACTCATAAACAAGGGGCAAAAATAGTGAAGAGAATTTGTAGTGATTATGTTTGGGGCTGAGAACCCCGCTGCCAGCTCTTCTATTATTTGGATAAGCGGATGAAGCCACTAGTTCAGGTGTGTAAAGTCTAATCAACAAGTGAGATAAAGATTCTCTATTTGCGTCCTAATGAGCTAAAATAGGGGCACAAAACAGGTGTAAATTTGGAGGTTTAAAGGTAGCAGACAAGCAATTTACTTGGAGTGGCAGTTAAATACCACATATAGGTAGGTATGGTGGACACAAATGACATAGTTTTGGGGCTTAAGGTTTGGATGCACGAGAAGCATTCCCTCTCAGCACAGGTTTTTGGCTAGCAAGGCTGGGTAGCAAGCATAAGAGTTGGCAGAAAATAGACAAATATACATATCATAGAACCAATCATATGCAATCTTCTTTGGAAGTACAAACAATATTAACTTGAGAATACTAAGATTATGAGCCAACAAGAAAGAAAGATCATGGAATAATAAATCTACATGCAACTCCCTCTTTTCTACTTAAGCCTCAAAGTATTGTTGCTACTGACCAATGCTAATTTTTCCAAAACCAACTAGATTAACTTGATGCTCCAATATTGACACCAATATTAATAACAAGATCAACCATATAACAAAAATTGCAAACTAAAATAAAGTGTAGAAATTAAACGATGAAACTTCTCATTGATATTCCATTACAATAACTCAAACCAAGGGATACATCGATAACCAACTAAAGGAGAGATACTTCCATACTACAAACTGATACGTCCAAAACGTATCTCCTTTTCTGAACACTTTTCTTATTGTTTTCTTCTAAACTTGTGACTTCTGGATACCACTAACACGGACTAATGCTGTTTTCAGCATAATTACCTTGGTGTCTCGTTTTTGTGCAGAAAAATCAACTTTCGGAAAATTGCCCAGAAAAGATCCCATTGGTCCTAAAATACCAGAAGACCCCGGGAGCCATAAGGGGGCCAGGAGGGGGCCACACCACCCCCTTGGCCGCGCCGCCAGGTGTGTGGGCCATTCCCTCACCCTCTCGGACTCCCCTTTCGACTACATATGCCCCGTAACCTAAAAACCGAGGGGGGTTCTTCATATTCCACAGAAACACAACAGAGCGCTGTCGCCACCTCGAAACTCGATTCGGGGATCAGAAGTTTCTGTTATGGCGCCCTGCCGGGACGGGAATTCGAAGGAGATAATCGCCATCGACACCGCCACCTCTTCTCCATCAACCATCCATGATTCCCCCATCCATGTGTGAGTAAACACCGTTGTAGGCTAAGAGAGATGGAAGGGATTGGATGAGATTGATCATGTAATAATGCCAGATTGTTAGGGCATAGTGCATAGTATCCATTGTTAGTGTTTTCTACCGTTGTTGCAACTTGTTATGCTTAATGCTTGTCACCAAGGCCCGAGTGCCATGATCTCAGATCTTAACATGTTATTGTTTCATAAGTATAATTATGTTTCTTGATCATATTTGCAAGTTGTTTACACATGTCATTGTCCGGAACCCGAGGTCCCAAAGTGACAGAAATTAGGACAACCGGAGGGGATGGTTGTGATGTGAGCATCACGTGTGTTCACAGAGTGTTAATGCTTTGCTCCGATGCTTTGTTAAAAGGAGCACCTTAATTACCGGTAGTTTCCCTAGAGGCCCCGCTGCCACGGGCTGGTAGGACAAAAGATGTTGTGCAAGTTTCTCATTGCGAGCACGTATGACTATATTGGAACACATGCCTATGGTTTGCCTAAATGTTTGATGCCTTATATTATTATCTGCAATGCCCGTGTTTAGATTATTACATGACCTATGTTGTCCATGCAACGCTCGTCCATCCATTCCCTCTATGCCTACGGTATTTCCCATACTGATGTTTTTCGCGATTGCTACTGCTGTTATTTTATTTCTACTGCTGCTATAAAACTGTTACCACTAATAAATTGTTGCGAGCAAGTCTACTTTCAGGTGAAGCTGAATTGACAACTCAGTTGTTAAGGCATATAAATATTATTTGGCTCCCCTTGTGTCGAATCAATAAATTTGGGTTTTACTTCCCTCGAAGACTGTTGCGATCCCCTATACCTGTGGGTCATCAAGACTATTTTCTAGCGTCGTTGCCGGGGAGCATAGTTTTATTTATTTTCTCACTTGATCGTGATATTGTTTGCTGCAAGCCTTTCATCATGGGCAAGACTCGTGATGGAAAAGTTACTATATTACCATCCACTACAAGAAGAGGTACAACTCTGAACACCTCTGTTGCTCTTGATTCACTGTCTGTTATGAGTAAACTTCTTACTCCACCACATGCTACTATTACTTCTGCTGATTCTGATAATGTTTCTGATACGTTTGATGATGCTTCTACTGTGCTTTATGATACTGGTTCTCTAGGTCTTTTCCTAGATTCTACTATTGCTAAATCCAAACAAATTGAAAATGCTGAAATTTCTGTTGAAAATACTAGTACACCTGTTAATTCACCTGGGTCTATTGATGATCTTCATGAAACCTATATTGAACTTAATGATGATTTTATTGAAGAAGCCCGTGCTACTACTGGTGCAAGTGATGTTAAGATTATTCTTGGAAGACATGCTGTGAAATATAAATCTTATCTTGATGTTAAGTTTGTCACATCTCCCATACACATTAGAGACAAGGATTATGATTTATCTTTAGATTTATCTTATATATCTATTGTTGAGAAGGAACCTTTTTGTGGAACTGAAAGTAAAAGTTCTATGGAACACATGAATGAGCTTTCATCTTTGAGTAGTTTATTTCCTGATGATACTAAACTGCGTACTTATTTTGTTACCAAGATCTTCCCTTTCTCATTGAAAGATGAAGCTAAAATTTGGTTTAACAATCTGTCACCTGGGTCTATTGCTGATCCTATGGATTTGGTTAATGCTTTCCTTAAAAAATATTTTCCTGCTAGTTCCCAACATGCTGCTGTGCAGGACATCTTTAACTTTGAGCAAATTGAAGGAGAAAAATTGCCTGAATCTTGGACAAGGTTTTGTTCTTTGATAAGAGCTAGACCTAGATATCCATTACCTAAAAATGAGCTCCTAGATATATTTTATAATGGACTAACTGTTAAATCTAGGACATACCTGTATAGTTGTGCTGGTTGTGTTTTCAGGAAAAGAACTCCAGAAGAAGTTGAGGAATTAATGGCTAAAATAGCCAAAAATAATGATGATTGGAATATACCTGAGCCTACACCTACACCAGAGCCAACACCAATACCAACACCCAAGAAGAGAGGGATGATTGAATTAAATGATGAAGTGATGATGGAAGCCAAGAAATCTCTTAAAGAGAGGGGTATTAAATTTGAAGATGTGAAGAATTTACCTCCTATAGAAGAATTATGTAAGCCTATTCCTCATCCATCGACTGTTAATAGAGATATTCCCTATTCTAAACCACCTGATCAATGCTTAAATGAATTTGATAATTATGTTGTTAAGCAAGACAAATTTAATAGGAGAGTGCAAAATCACCTTATGGAAAACTCTAGAGATATTGATAATTTTCATGGTATTATTAAGAGAACCTCTAATGATGTTAAAATGCTTGTTAAACATTTTCAAATGGTTCAGACTCAAATTGATCAACTTACTAAAGTAATGCTAGCTAATGCTTCTACACATAAGCATGTTTGTGAAATAATTATTAGAAGTGGTGTTTGTACTCAGAATCCCTTGTATCCTGAAGGACATCCTAAAAGATTTGAACAAGATTCTCACAAACCTAAAAACGATAGTTCTCCTTCTAAGAAAAAGAAGAAGAGACATAAAAATGTTGTAGAATCTTCTAAACCTGCTAAAGATCCTAATAGTATATCTATTTCTGATGCTGAAACTGAAAGTGGTAATGATAAAAGTGATGCTTCTGATAAAGAAGAAACTGTAGCTGAACCTGAAAAACAAACAAAAACTGTGAAGTATACTAAGGAGGATTTCATTGTTCATAAACATGGTAATGAAAGAGAGCCTTGGGTACAAAAAGCAATGCCTTTTTCTAATAAGAAATACAAATCAAGGGAAGAAGAACATTATAACAAGTTTTGTGAGTGGATGAAACCTCTGTTTATGCAAATCCCTTTGACTGATGCTATTAAACTTCCTCCTTATTCTAAATATATGAAAGATATTGTCTCTAACAAAAGGACGATTCCTAATGAGGAAATTTCCACTATGCTTGCTAATTATTCTTTCAATGGCAAGGTTCCAAAGAAGCTTGGAGATCCTGGTATTCCTACTATCACTTGTTCTATTAAAAATAATTATGTTAGAACTGCTTTATGTGACTTGGGAGCTGGAGTTAGTGTTATGCCTTTCTCTCTTTACAAGAGGCTCTCTCTTGAAAAATTGGTACACACTGATATATCTTTGCAAATGACTGATAAGTCTACTGCTATTCCTGTTGGTATATGTGAGAATGTTCTTGTTCAAGTTGCTACTAACTGTTTGATATTAAATGACTTTGTTGTGTTGGAAATACCTGAAGATGATAGTACTGCAGGGGCTGTTATTGATTGCAATCAAGAAAAGTAACTTTTAATGTTAATGATAAACAACATACTATTTATTTTCCCAAAAAGATTGATAGAAGATATGGTTTAAATTCAATTAAAAATATTGAGACCATCAAGATTAGAGAATTTTATTATCCCATTCCAATACCACCAAAAACAATATGAAATTATTATGATTGGGACTATGTCTATCAAGGTTGAGGTAACATAATTATTTAGTGATTAGAAAAGTTTTGCTTCATATAAAAATTGTTCTGGTAACAAGACTTGATCACCCTTGTTAACAAAATGATTTTTAATGAAGAGGACGATGTTTTCACCTTTACCATTATGTTTTCACCATGTTTACTTCTGGTATCACATTGTTACTCTAGTACAATCATGTACTCGTGGAAAAGTCTTGGGTGTTTAGGGTTAACCCGTGGAGAAGTATAAATAGGTGAGAGGGAAACGTCGAAGGGCAGCCAGGGGGGCCACATCACCCCCAGGCGCGGCCAGAGGGGGGTGCGCCACCCTTTGTTGTGGGGCCCCTGAGGCCCCCCTTCGGGTCTTCTCCGGACTCCGTGTACGTAACAACTTTCTAAGACTCTAGGATTTAGTTTCGTCCAATTCCGAAAATATTTCTAGAACAAATTTTCTGAAATAAAAAACAGCAGAAAACAAGAACTGGCTGTGTGACATCTTGTCAATAGGTTAGTTCCAGAAAATCCATAAAATGACATAAAGTGTATAAGAAACATGTAGGATAAGCCACGAAAACAACATGGAACATCAGAAATCATGGATACGTTTGAGACGTATCAGCTAGTTGAACTTTAGTTGTATTTCTGGTTGATACATATTAGTTGTATTCCTGATTGATACATATTAGTTGTTCTCCTGATTTGAACTTTGGATGCATGGTTTGTGCTGTGATCAGGTTTGGATGCATTTGAACTTTGGATGGCACCTGACACGGTTTATTTTACTATCCCGATTGAAGTGTGCTAGTGAGGATGCCACCCGAGGAGTTCAGTGTGAATTGCTGGTGTGAGTGTGAGGATGCCACCCAAGGAGTTATACTATCTAGTGTTAGCTCTGTGAGTGTGCCGGTGAGGATTGATGGTGTAAACCCGATGATGGTTCTTGGTTGTAAACCAAATGGTTCTTAGTAAGTTAGCTTTGTGATGGCTCTATGATGAATCTGATGTAAACCTGAGTTATGTGATGATGAACCTAATTATGCGTTGTCGTGCTAAGTTACATGATGATGCTTTGAATCCTTTAAAATGTCCTTGAATTATATTTCTGAAACTCAAATGTAATTAAATTCAAATGCAATTGAATTCCTATTTCTGAAATTCAAATGTAATCAAATTCATGTTGATAATATTGAAATTAGGCTAGCTGTATGCAACTGGGCTAAAGAGGCCTTGTCCCAAAATAATTGGGTTGTAGAAAAGCTTCAGCCCAACAACTATAGGACAATATTCTAGAATAAAAAAGAAATGGATTTTTTTTAAAAGACCATATTGTAAATAGTAATGGATTGTAAAAAAGTCCAAGTCCGAGAATTAAATGGATCGTAAAAATGGCCAAGGCCCAGAAAATAGCCCGTTGATTCTACCAGAAAATAGAGAGAGAGAGAAAAAAATTAATTGAGCTAAATTGTTGGGCTCGGACCCATGTAGGGGAGCAGTATGGACAGCGCTGAATCTATTGTACGACTTTCTCAATTAGTCATAACCTTTGCCACATAGGATTTCCTAGGATGAAGCGAGGCAACGCATGATCAAACAATTTGGTCATAAAATTACGACCATTTGATTTAGTCGTGGACGTCCATGACCTTTCCACACAAAAAAGTCATTATTGATCGTTTAAGACGTTTCGTATGTGACTATCTGCTTTGGTTACAAAATAGTTAAAATGAAAAAAAAAACCTTATAGTGACCAATATGGAGGGTCTAAAGTCAGCATATTTCTTGTAGTAATGGCAGTTGTGCAGTAATATGTGATTTGGTGTGAGGACACATTCGTAAATTTGTGTTGGGCAGAAATTTTAATAGAAAACTTAATGTTTTTTATTATTAGGTCTAGTTTCTTGCATGTGATTGGATATATAGCTCATTTTTTGATGAGCTTGCTATATTCTCACGTAGGTAAATTTTGCTCTTTTATACGCATATATAGCCGACCGGCGCATGTTATGCTTTGAAAAGTAGTATCTTGGAAAGGTTGGCATGTATAGTACATGGCTGTATGAGGTCACCGAACATATGATGCAGCAGGTTTTATCTCCACAGGCCCACTGGACGTACATGGGTTTTTTGAAGCTCTTCAACATCATGCCATATAGATCTCTTTATATCTCCACAGGCTCGCTGGACGTACATGGGTTGTTGAACATACGTTGCTAATAGACCTACTCTCTCCGATCCATAAAAAGTGTCGCTCGTTTGTGCTAATAGACCCACTGCACGTACATGGTTTTTTTTTTAGTTAGCATGGGAAACTACTACCTATGTTCTATATTATAACCCGTTTTGGCAAACTAATTTGGTTTGCCAAAAAGGCTTACAATATGGAACGGAGGAGTACACGTCGTGCCAGCTGATCGAGAGCCAAAATGCACCATGCCTGTGAGAAGTCAGGAAACACACAGGCCCACTAGACCGTGCGGTGTTGAAGCTCTTCAACGCTGCCACCAACCAAAATGGGCATTTGCCGAATACAGCAACACCGGCTGAGCTAAACTAGGAACTTGTAAGAAAATAACTCAACACAGCATGTGCAGCCCGGCGGCTGGTGAACTGCACCAACTGTTAAAGGACAAACGAGTTGATGGTCTAGTACAAAGGTAGGCAAATTTCATCCACAGAAAATCCCTCATGGGATGCAATGGACAACGTCGACAACATGAATGACACAGAGCTAGGAGGCCTACAACCATAACTCGCCATCTAAGATCGGATCCATGCTTGTTTCCCGCTGTTGAAATCCATGTCCCCTCCTTTGCTCGGAACGACTTCTGTCATCTCCTGCAGCTACATGCTCCAAGACAGACGGCAAATGAGATAAGAGCATATACTTGTGTAGTTCAGACATAAATAGTTGGCGGTTTATAAGGTCTGCGTAAATATCTAGATCATCAGCTTACTTACAAAATATGTGATATAATACAAATGACCACGGGAGGCATTTTGGCTCTCGGGTGCATATACATACTATATTTAAAATTCATTTTAAACATATAAAAAGGTACAAAAATATTCACACATAGATCTTAACATTTTATGTATTCACCTAGTTCTTCCACGAAAAAACCAACATTTTGTATTACTTGCGTAAAAAGACAAAATTTCGTACTAAAATAAGCCTTTTCACGATATTTTTTTTTTGTCACACGACACAAAAAATGTCAGTTTTCCGTGAAACGGCTTGTACACATATAATTATGTTAAGATCTACTTGAACATTTTTGTTAAAATATTTTTAACATTTCAAAATGTTTTTTAATACTGGGTGCATATGCACACGTTTTAATGGATTTCTTGCTTCTTCTTTTGAGAAGTTTATGTAGTACAATACTCTTTATGTCAGGTAACTCATACTCATTTTGTGAAATTCATAATAAGACATGTATGCCTTATAAACGCAAAGTGAGATAGTAAGATCTGTTTGCTTTTTTTTAAAGCCACATTATATAGACGGTGAGTCTGCATGCATGCATATAAGGGCGCATCCACGTACCTTTGCTATGCTTGCCTTATGATATTTGTAGCCCTGGAAAAACATATAGAACAAGTATTTTAGCGTCAGAAAATCGGTGGGCCACATAAATTATTTCCTTTATATTTTACGTTTGCCTGCCTTAACTAGCTAGTAGTGAGTTATTAAATGATTTCATTTTCTTCTCTGCCGCGCTCCTAATTAACGAGTTTATGTGATATTTGTGGGTGAGATTAGGAGGTACTTACTTTATCGGTCCCATACAAATAATCACAGAAGGTGAAAACTGAAGAAAAGTTGCTTTGACTCTGTGCTCCTACACGGTGATGGTAGTCATGGTGTTCCGCCCCTCCGTAGAACGGGATAATCCTCGTAGGGTTGAACGGGAAGTTGAACCTACATCAAATTTTTCTAGTGAGAGTAGGTAGAGGTATTGGACAAACCAATGATATCGTTCCGTTCCATATATTAGATGACTTCGATATGAATGTAGGTTCATTCATTACCCGCTGTGGATTTCGATGGCCTCAATATGGCGTATGACGAACCAGAGCCAGAGGGTGGTGATGTGGCATGGCACGATGGCCGGGCCGGTGAAGGAGGGGACGCCGAGGATGAGCACCTCGGCCCAGTGCGCGTACGGCGCGGCGTAGCCGACGGGCGCTGTGAACTCGTGGTGCACGCGGTGGATGTTGTCGTAGCCCCACTTGGTGTGCAACAGTCGGTGGATCCAGTAGCCGAGGTAATCCTCCACCAGCAGATACACCGCCATCTGCACCGCGACCTCTCCCGCCGACGGCAGCGGCAGCCCCGTCCGGGTCCCCACCATCTAATGACATGATCAGACAGGAACACAACGGTCATCCTCAGATCATAGATTATGTACATGCATGCGTGGCATTATGGGAGGCAAAAAAATCATGGGTGGTCATGATATCTTTTTTTATACGGAGAGTAATATTTTGTTTATGACGTAAACTGCTACTGTAGTATTTAGTTATTTTACAACTTGGCGGGTGGTCATGTGATCTGGCTACTTCCCTGGTGCGTGGCATGGCATGATGAACTGCAGACATACGTTCGTCATGAACACGCTAGAATGGTAGAATCTACAGTAATACATGCATTGACGTACGATGAACCTAACCTTGACGACCGGGAAGGAGACAAGGCTGAGCATGCCGACGGTGATGAGCAGGACACGCGCGGTGTTGAGGTAGCAGCGGAGAAATCCGGCCGGCGAGAGGCGCGCCCGTGGCTGCAGCTTGTTCGACGGCCGCAGCAGGACGGCGGCGGCGCCGTCAGGCGCGGCGCGAGCGCGGAGCTCGAGCAGGGCGAGCGGGAGGGGAGCGAGTGTGTAGACGAGGAGGAGGATGGCGACGTTGTGGCAGTAGAGGAGGTGGTCGGGCACGGACGCCGAGTATCTCAGCCAGGCCGCCTCGGCGCACGTCATGGCGCGGCCAAGCGCCGCCTCCGCCTCCCCCGCCGTCGAGTAAGGCAGCATACTTTCTGCTTCTGCTACAAAAGTGTTCTGGTAACTATCTAGCTTGTGAAGCCCGTGGAGAGGTAGCTTATATTGGTGATGGCAATAAGGCGGGTGACAAACTACTTTCTGCTACAAAAGTGTGTTGGTAACTTCCAAGTGGCATATGTTTTACGATTGTATTTACTCATTTATTATGTCAATTTTCATGTTCTTTTTCTCGTATATCAAATGGTGTTACAAATTTTACAGTTATTTAATAAAATGGTAAATAGATTTTACCGAAATGCACGCTAAAATTTTGGTTCAATTGGCATACCCTTTGTTAAAATCATTGGTCCGCAGCGGCCTGAAGTAGCAAAAAAAAAAAAGGATATGCATAAAATCTCCATTCGGTCATAGGTAAATCCCGTCAATCGTTGAAACATGTCACACACGTGTTTGTAGCAGAACCCATAAAATTCTGCAGCATGTCGAAACGAAATATACACCTTACAAGATCTGGAAATTACTTACCGTATACCATCTTCCATGGGTGCAGGGCATTTCATTTACGCTCCAGAGCGCAAACTCGACTCGCCAAAACCTCGTCTACACTAGATATGGTGACCATGGAGTCAACCCCCTTACTTGCACCATTTCTCCCGAAATTTTGCTCTACACTCTGAAGTTGACGTTGGTTTAGCCCCAAGGTAATACATGGATGCCTAGTGGAGGAAATATTGTCCAAGTAACCGTTAACATAGTCCGTCATACTATTTTTGGCCGCTGGGAACAAAATCTATACCATCTTGTTAGTTGTTGTTTGCTCGTCGATTTGGGCTCAACCGAAACAGGATAACCTTCTGTTATAAACGACAATAAGATAAACGATGAACAAAAGAGATCTAGCATGACAGGAGAGACACGCGGTTTAAACGTGGAAAACCCTTCTAGCGAAGAAGAGAAAAAAACTACGGACACCAGTCGGCAGAATTTCACTATATCGGGGTGCGGTTACAAACATCGGGGATTTACAACTTGCGACTTATCCCAACCGACACCTTAATTTTCCTTTATCTTCATATAAATTTAGATCACGCCAAAATAACACCTTCAGCAAGTAGTATAGTCAGGGGATTATGCTACTTTTCCGGTGCACTTGGTGAGCGATGGTTCTTAGTTTGTTTGTTTGATATAGATGTTGTTGGACTGTTTTTTTTTTTTTTGGTTCTTTCATAATCTCACTTTCTGAAATGCTATTTTAGACTTCAGTGCTAAATAGGTTATGCCCCATTGTAGCAGAGGCCGGATCACCTAAATGCAACTGTGCAACACATACACAAGACGGTGAACAGAGGAAATGGTTTACCTAGCTAAACTTTTTGTAGTGATATATATACGATACAATCCCGGAAAGTGTACTAGTACTAGTTATTGTGCATATAATGCCACAGTGTAGGCTTAGCTGTGGACCATGTGCTTGCTTGAAGCCGTTGCTTGGCCACATTGGTTGTTTGTGTGTGGGTGTGGGGGTGTGTGTGGGTGTGGCAATGTCCAAGAAATCGTTGGCAATGTCTGCCATGCAATTTTTGCACGTTTGGGGACAAGATCTATGCCGTCTTGTTAGTCGTTGTTTGCTCGTCTATTTTGGCTAACCCGAAATAGGATAAGGGATTCTGCCACTTTTTCGGTGCACTTGATGACCGATGGTCCTATTAGTTTGTTTGTTCAATATAGATGATGCTGGCCTAGCCTGATCACTCTCATTGACAGTACCCCTGCCGCTTTGAGAGTCGTGTGTGGAGCTGTTGACCCGGGCTGGAACCTAGCCTATCTCGCCGGCGTTGCCGGAGGGAGATGGCGAGGGGATAGCGCCGGAGGTAGTCGTATGTTTAGGGTAGTTTTCTTCCTTTGTTTGTGGCCCTTCGTGGCAGTTAGGAGTAGCTCCTTGGTCGCTGGCGGCCATGGCCAAGGATCCCTTTTGCTCGTTCCTCTGGTGGCGGTGTCGGAGTGGCAACCGGCGGCGTCCACGGTGGAAGGGGTGGAAGGCATCTCCACAAATAAGGCTTGCCAAGGCAGTTATACCGGTGATGCTGCGAGATCTTCACCGGAGTGGTTGGATTCCATTTTTCCCTTTGCTTCATGGAGGAGGAAGGAGAAGATGCGGATCAATCGCTGCCCAATAATCCTCGCCCCTCAGATCTACGCGCGTTGGAATCTTCTATGCTCACCCATCCAGGTCCGTGGCAGGAACTCGGGAGAAGGTGAGTTGCTTTCCCTTATCCGATGCGTCTGGATCTTCTCCACCTCTAAGCAGCAGAAGCTCGCCCTTCGCATCTACTCTGAGGTCGCCGCGGTGGTGACCAAGTTTGGAGGTGATGGATGTGCTTTTGTTGGTTGGGAGTGGATGCGGAGTACTGGAACCAACACCTCGAGCATCTTATCAGTGAACAAGATTGTTCATCTGACATCCATGGCTATGATGAAGAAGCCAAGCATGCCGATGAGGAATTCCGGCAAGACTACCTCCAATCGGAGGCCCTCGAGTTGTGCTCCTGAGATTGTCGCCAGGACGGAGACAAGTGGTGCTATCCCCGTCGAGGTTCATGGCTGCAGGAGCAGAGCTCTCGTTGCTCAGCGCTGGAGAAGAAGGGGGACTCGATTGCGTTTTCTATTTCTTTTCAGGGTCCTCCTTACAAATGTTAGGGGCCTATATGTAATTTTCCTTTCTTCTGAGGCTCCTTGTAATATCTGGTCCGTCCAGCGGGTATAATCAAAGGTTCTGGTCCCTTCGGGGACGCTCCACTGTTCAAAAAAAAAAAAAATGCTGGCCTGTTTTTCTTTGGTTTTTTTCATAATCTCATCTAAACCACTATTCTAGACTTTAGTGCTAAATAGATTTTGCCCCATCGTAGCAGCGGCCAGGTCACCTAATAATGCGACGGTGAGTCAAGGAACTGGTGTACCTAGCTAAAGTTTCTGTAGTATATTACTACGGAGTATATACAATCGCGGAAAGTGTATATATTAATACTCCAGGTCTCCAGTGTATATATTAATACTAGTATAGTACTCCCTCCGTATCAAAATATAACATGTTTTAACATTTTGTAGATATAATGTATCTAGACATGTTTTACCGTGTAGATTTATATACATCTTACACTAAAACATGTCTAGGTACATATTGTCTAAAAGTTATTGTGCATATAATGCTATAGTGTAGGCTTGACTATGGAGTATGGAGCCTGTGCTTGCCGCCACATTTGCTAGTCTACCACGCGTAGCAGCAAGCTAGCTTGTACAGTCGTCGCTGTTTGCTCCGTACAAGAACAAGTTATGCACTCCCTCCGTCTTAAAATATTTGTCTCAACTTTGTCTAAGTATGAATATATGTAGACATGTTTTAGTTTATAGATACATTTATATTTGGATAAACTTGACACAATTATTTTGAGACGGAGGGAGTACATATATAAATATAGATATCTTAGTGCAAGATAGACTAGATCCAGATCTAAATCATGCATGGCACCCTACAAGATAAACCATGCACATGCCTGTGCAGCTAGCTGGATCGACAGGTACTAGTAAGAGGGCAAGAGGACGGACATACCTAGGTACCATCTTAACCCCTCATCTATACTGTAGTTTTAAAAAACAATGCAGTACATCAGTTTTGTTCAAAACCGAGTACAGTCGTTAGGGCAGAAAAATTTCAACTGACACGAGTACATGTGCTTACAAAGTAGTGGACGGGCTGCCGTAAGCACAAAATGGAGTCTCAGTCTTCTAAACATTTTTTCGTAGAGCAAATTAGTCTAAAGCTTTAAGCCGGGAGGCCACGGAGCGTTCTCAAGCCATCTGCCAATTTATGACTATGCCATGTGGGCCACTGCAGCCGTTCTACAACCCATTGCAGCCCCGCACTTAGAACAACCAAAAAAAAAGCTTGGCCCCTCTTGGTCTTTCTCCTCTCTCCCGATCTCCATGGGTGTCTAGGGTTCCCGGACGGCGGCCGACGCCAGGCCCCAAGCAGTGTGGCTACTCCACCGCCTCCTTGATTCCTCCCCCACCCGCTTCCCCCTTTATGGCGGCATCCTCTCCATGAATCAGTGCTAGGGTTTCCGGCCGGCGGCTGCTATATCGCTTCTCTGGTTCTCCCCTTCCCAACCAGTTTAGGTTCCCTTCTGGCGGCGTCCTCTTCAGGAACTAGCGCTTCGGGTGAACTCGCCCCCAACGAAGACGCGGATGTGAAGTTCATGGCTGGACGCCCGCTACACTTAATTTGAGGTACAAAACCTCCTACGTCGCCCTCTGCTATTCGTATGGATACGAGCCCATGGCAGCAGGTAGGGTGGCTGCACCTCTGCCCTCCCCGCCGAGGGCGAGCTCATGGGACTTCTCCATGTGTTCGATAGCTATGAAATGATGCGGGCTGCATCCTCAATGGTTTGTCAGGTGCTATAACTTTGAAATTGGTAGCTGAATTTGAAGTGGTACTCTTATGTCGATCTTTATTTTCGTTTTCCATCCAATTATTCTCTAGCAGTATATATAACGTGCATAGCTAAGTTTACATATGAATGAGTTGCATATAAATGCAGTAGAACAGCCTGTGTTATTAAATATAGAGCTTCAGATGGGGCATGTAAGTTAGCATTGTAAATAAAAATAATGCTTGGATGTATTTGTTCATCCAAGCATCATTATTGTTTACCTTATTTCACGCACCAGTTCTAGAGAATCCCACTCTCCAAGTTTCTGATGTATTTGTTCAATACATAGACTGTCTTTATATTATTCGAGCTATCATTTACCGTTGACCTTATTTAAAATTCTGCTTGGTACAGACTCGAGAGATAGCTATACCATGAAAATAAACTAAAACGTGTTAGAACAGCCATTTGCATCTGAAATGATGTGGTATTTGTTCAGACAGCTTTATCTTATTCATATCATTACCGTGTGAAATATTCACCTTGGATTTTGTTCAAGTAATTCCTAAATATTCCCTATTCTCTAATGATATGTGACTAACTTAGTAATTATCCCATTTTCAGATTGAAGTAACAGGTTACAATTGTGCAGGAAGCTGGTGCCGGTAGCCAGCTACAGGAAGAAAACGTTGGTCCTAGCATGGCATTAGGAATTTAGGATGCTATGTAGAGTAAGAAAAAGAATGCAGTGACATGTGTGTTCTTTGATTAGTAGAAGGGCGTATTTTAGTAAGAGTGTGCAAAAACTCCATTCAGCCAACCTATAGCCAGATTAGGAGATTTATGTTTACTTTCACAATGCAAGAAATCTAATCAGTAGTTTAATGGTACTCTATTAAATGTATTTTTGAGTTATGGGGTTTTCTTATGATGTTTGCTTCATTTGTAGAATGTCGCGGGACCATCTGTTAAGCTCCTTATGTAACACTAGCTTCACGCCCTGCCATAGGAGCTTTGGAGGTACAAAACCTTCTATGTCCCTCTCCTTAGCAAATAAAGGTTGAGTTGATTGTTATCATCACTGTGGTTATTATAGATAACTCCTTCTTTTCTTCAATTTTCTGTGCATCTTGGTGCTACTTTTTCCGAGGATGTTGCAAGTAAAACATTATAGCATTTAGATCTGGTAGTTGAATTACATATTATTCCGTTGCTCATTTGTGTGGTGCTATTGGCTGAACTAGGCCACTTAATATTTTCAGCTCGGGTAATTTCTACACCATCAATTGTTTGTTGCATATTAATTACGACTGTTTTTGTTATAGTACCAATGTTTCTTTCTAGATCAGCTGGCTTAATAATCTATTATGTAGAAAAACTGATAGAGAAAAAACCTTACAATTCTCCTATCCTTGATCTTTGTTCTTACATTGTTGTTATAGCTAGGCTTCGCATGCTCTACCTAGACTTCGCATGCTCTAATTTATTACATTGGTTTGCTTTCCTAGCTCATGTGCATAGGTGTCAATACTTCTCTGATTGTCTTTACGGCACATGAAGTTCACTTTCCTAAGAAAATGTATATCTCAAGTATCCCTTTTTCATCAACCCATTTTCCCTCATAGGTACCAAGGGACACCTGATGTTTGTATGTGACCATGATCATGGCACTATGAGAACAAGAGAGTAACTCCTTTCGTTATTTTTTTTGGTATTGGACAATATGATGATTCCAGCATTGGGTGTTCCATGTTCCATCCAAACAGGAGGGTGGCCCTTGATTAGATTGGAGATATCCTTTTATGAGACTAAAAGCATGCCATTCCTTGATTTATATATTTTATACCCATTGATTCTATGCCGGCGTAATCACCTGCAGCTCTGGGCCTCCCCGTATGGTGTGTTTGCAGCCATCATATATGGGATGAAAGCAATCTGGGGACATATGTTTGGATTGGTCGAGATTTATTTCCCCTAAGCCGCGTCCCCGTCATTAACCCTCACTTTATGAATGACACATATTCCAGTTTGGATTAGTATGAAATGAAGCTAAGCTGTTATGTATGGTTAGATTGTTGCACAACCCGTGAGGTATTTACAGGTGTTTACACAACTCCATCTTCCCTTATTTTCCATCTTTTCTCCCACCGTTTAAGCTTTAGATGATCTTTTCATGCAATACTTATACCTAGATACTTTTGTTATCTTATTTGAGATACCAGTTGTCTATACTGAGAGTTTGCAGAGCCTGTGTATGCTGATGTGAGTACTCCTTCTAATCTTACATTCTTCTTTTCATTCCTATGTTCCGGTTTGGTTGTTCATTTGTCAGAGACGATAGGCGCTAGATGGTTCTTTCTTGGAAGTGATGCGAAGCTATCATAATAAAAAAGAGTTCCATGTCTATTTTTATCAATTTATGCCGATCTTAGAATTCTGGTAGTGGTTCTTAGAAGTTTTTTTTACACCTATAACCTTCTGTGATTACTGGATAGCTGGTGAAGTTTGGAAGCTGCACCATTACTTTCAAAAGGAAAGGGACCACTAGAGCAGATTGAATATTTGTTCTTTACAAATTAATGTCTGCAGCTCTTTCGAAGCAGTTCTCATTTCAGCAGGAGCCTACTCTATATGGACTAGCAGGTGTAAATCCAGGAGAGGAGAAACTCATTTCTTCCCACGTCGCAGCTATCTGGGTGAGTAAAGTGGTGTGGGAAACTTACTCTCACCCAATAACTCAGTTGTCATAAAGATTTGTTTGTTCGCGGCTACCGACACAATCGACGATCAAGATTAATTCAGATGCTTCCTTCGATCATATTTCATTTCCAGGTGCGATGGGCATAGTGGCTCGCAATTCAAATCGTGGTGTCATCATGGCAGGATGTATTAGGTATAATGCACTTCCCAATGCATTTGCTGCTGATGCTAATGCATGCAAAGATGGAGCGCAACTCACCGTCACCCTGGGTATCAAGCATATTGCGTTGGAGACTGACTGTCTGAATTGTCAACTTGTGGAAGAGAAGAGATAACCACTGTTTAGAGATCATTTGTGTCGTTTAATAGATTGACACTCTCAATAAACAGGCTGACACTTTCTCCATCGAGTATATCCCAAGGGAACCTAATTATTCGGGACACTTATGTGCTTTACAATTGAATCATGTAATATGTAGTAGAATGTGACTCTCCTCCCACTTTTCTCACGATATGTATTGACTATAAATGTAACCTCTGAAGTGAGAATAAATCAAGGATACTAGTGGTTGCTTCTCCAAAAATGATATACATCCACAAATAATAATGTACAAAGTGTGCACTTATTGATTCTAAAAAATCTATTGGCTTACCATTTCTCATTATGAGTTTTTAGTGCTTAAATCAAAGTGATCTTGCTAATCTCTTGAGTAATGCCATCGATAATACTGCATGTGTTTGAATATATACATTGTTTTAGGAACAATACCAAAACGTCTTATTTGAAAATAGAGGGGGTAATATTTTTGATGAAATATTGAGGCATGTCCTCATTTATAATATGTATTACAACTGGGCATTACCATTGTAACCTATCAGTTCTAGGTATTACTGGCTCGACGAATCGCGTATGCGCACCCATTAACACATTTAATTTACGAGCATCACAGGTATAAGAACCAAAAGAAAACCCTCAACCAGAACTAACCATGCTGAACCACATCCAGGATCTCAACCGTGTGAGGACTTATCAATCATGACAATCATGCCGAACCCCGTCCAGGATCTCAACCGTGTGAGGACTGAAACTAACCATGCGACAGCTACTTCTATGATCACTGCGGCAACCACGGAAGGACCAAACACAAAGCAGCCGGCGCGGCGAAGCGCGCCTATCCATCTAGTGTTGTTTAGTTCGGTCGTGTATGAGAACTCTGCGCTATGGTTGTGTCTTGTGGCGTTTGTCCAGATTACATCCGTGAGATTATTTGTAATGACATTACAGTTATTTCACGAGGATGGGGGGCCAACAGAGATCGGAGGAAGTTTGCAGGCGACGGAGATGGAGGATGTTGGTCGGTGGTGGCGGGATCCGATCTGGAACCTTACGATCCAATCTGGACCAGCGGTGGTTCGGCCTCTTCTTCTCTTCCGCAATCAGCATGCAGGCCCTAACCTTGATCTGCTTCACGAGGACGTCGAAGGCACCGGCCCTGGGCGTGGTGGTGGTGGCCTCCTACTTCGTCGGAGGTCGTCAGCCAGCTGGCGTCCCGACGGCGAGTGGGGAAGGGTGGCTGCCGATGAAAGTTGTGCTTCGAGTTCGGTCGTGGTGGGCGACGACGGCGCCTGTGTGGCATTACCTTGTTGAAGGCGTCGCCTATGCAATCCACGTCTTCCCACTCATGCGGCCGATTCGCGGTCTAGTCTTCCCACAACATAACTTTATTTAAAAACCCAAAGAACAAACGAGACCAATCCAAAGGACACAGTGTTGAATAATTAGGCATAATTTCCACGATTAATTGCAGAATATAAATCATGACAAAAATAGCTATTAACATGTGAAACTCGAACATACTAGATGCAGTAAACAGCATGAATAACAGCAACACGATCTCCGTAAACATGTAACAGTAGACATGTTAAAGAGACAGATCAGGACGCAAATTCCGTACCGATCGTTTGTAGAAACGTTGTTGATGACAACGTTGGTGATGAAGGGTCGGAGTAGACGGCGCTTGAGGCGATGGTACGCAGCACCGCCTGACTTGCTAGGAAGACGAGCCGTCGTGGAAGCAGCGAGCAGTCGCGCGAAGCGCTTCCCAAAAACCTAATTCGCCCTCTCCCGTACAGGATCACAAAGGCGACTGGTTCCGGAGACCTGCTCTCCCGTTCGTCGGTGTACGCCGGCGCTCGGGATGGAGTAGACTACGGTGGCGGCGCAAGGAACGAGGTGGCAAACCTAGATTGGTTTCGGTATATGTACAGCGCCCACGGTGCGCATCTTTTATAATGCGGTTCGGAAAACCCTAACGCGTGCGACGTGGGAGGCCCACGCCGCACGTCCGAGTCGGTTGCAGCACCCGATACGGGAGTGACCCGAACCGCCTCAGCTGTGACGCGTCCGTCACGACTACGAAATGGGTTTTCCAAAACAGCAAAATAAACACAAGTATTGTCTCGGCTCGAGGCTCGATTCACGAAACGCGATCGTGACGTGTCGTGTCGAGACGAGCGAGCGGCGGAGGAGGAGGAGGAGGAGTGCGCGAGAGGCTCTCTTGTTCTCACTCACATACAATCCCTACAACACTCCACCTTATAAGGTGGTGTGCAACTCCTCAAACTTCTAATGTGGGACTAAACTTCCCACTCCCACCACTCACTTGTACACATGGGCCATTTTGAGATTTCAGGATTTCTTATTGGGCTTGTACTTGTTGGGCCCAAATATTTTAGCAATCCCCCACCAGATCTCAAATGCCCATTTGAAGATTTGCCAATCATCGCTACTTGTTTATATACTAGTGTTTCAGCAGAGACTGTTAAGTTGAACTTCCGCCTAGAGCCTTAAGCTACATCTATCAGCAACTTGAACAATGGACTATGCCTTGAATTGCAAGTTTTGTGCCAATAGACTTTACTCAAAGTCATGACTAGTACTTGGCTGCCAGTAGCCTACCCCACGGGTGGAGCATATGCGTCGTACTCCGTGGTCTCTTCATGAGTTTACTAGAGATCACCCAAATCTCATAGACTGCGACGTTTATAGTCGGACTCACATAGGTGTGTTATTTCAAGAAGGCTCTGTAGGACAACATCTTTGCTATAGATAGCCAACATAAACACATTAAGGCATGTTGCCAACCTGCCTTACAGCTCCTTGAGAGTTATGCATCATCACTTAGAGAGGGTTTATCAAATACTCTCCTCAGTCAAACCACTAGCTTGTTCTTCCCAGGTCCTAATTCACGGGATCTCCGATCACATAGGTTGGGTTGCCACTATGGTGTAACGCTCATGGGTCTCATACCCATCTCCCTCGATGCACTATCTATCACATTACGTGATAGTCCCTTCGTAAAGGGATCTGCCAGGTTTTTGTCTGTTTGAATATACGTAACAGTAATTACTCCGGAGTTTCTCAATTTCCTGACAGGCTTCAAACGTCTTTTGACGTGTCTTGATGACTTCGCATTATCCTTAGAACTGGTCACCTTGGCAATCACCGTTTGATTGTCACAGTTCATGAGGATAGCCGGTAATGGTTTCTCAACCACCGGCAAGTCCATCAAGAGCTCACGCAGCCATTCTGCCTCAACAGTGGCTGTATCTAAAGCAGTAAGTTCTGCTTCAATGGTTGACCTCGTCAATATGGTCTGTTTACAAGACCTCCATGACACTGCGCCACCTCCAAGAAGAAATGCATATCCACTTGTGGCGTAGAGCTCATCTACATCTGAGATCCAGTTGGAGTCACTATATCCCTCAAGCACAACAGGGTGCCCTGAATAATGAATCTCATAGCTCATAGTACCATTCAGATAGTGCATGACCCTTTCAAGTGCATTCCAATGATCATTACCCGGGTTTGACATGAACCTGCTCAATTTGCTCACAGCAAAAGAGATATCAGGCCTCGTCGCGCTCGCAAGATACATGAGTGAACCGATTATTTGAGAGTATATCAATTGATCTTTCGTAATCCTCTTGTTCTTTCGAAGCGTCACACTGGGACCATAAGGTGTTGGAGAAGACTTGCTATCAATAAAGCCGAAATGGCTCAAGATCTTCTCAACATAGTGTGATTGCGTCAACGTAATCCCACTCTCATCCTTAATAAGCTTAATGTTCAGAATTACATCAGCTTCTCCCAGATCTTTCATATCAAAACACTTTGATAGAAAAGACTTGACCTCATTGATCACAATTATGCTTGTACCGAAAATCAGTATGTCGTCAACATACAAGCATAATATAACACTATCGCCCCCACCATGGCGGTAGTATACACACCTGTCAGCCTCATTAATGACAAAGCCCGCAGAAGTTAAAGTCCTGTCGAACTTCTCATGCCATTGCTTAGGTGCTTGTTTCAGTCCATACAAAGATTTTAACAATTTGCACACCTTTCTCTCTTCACCTTTTACCACAAACCCATTAGGCTGATCCATATAAATTTCCTCTTCCAACTCTCCGTTAAGGAAAGCTGTCTTTACGTCCATTTGATGAACGATAAGACCATAAGAGGCAGCCAGGGAAAGTAGTACACGAATGGTGGTCAGTCTAGCAACAGGTGAATAGGTGTCAAAATAATCTTCGCCTTCTCGCTGAGTGTAGCCCTTGGCTACAAGCCGTGCCTTGTACTTCTCAATAGTACCATCAGGCCTTAGCTTCTTCTTGAACACCCACTTACAGCCCACTGGCTTACAACCATAAGGTCGTTCAGATAACTCCCACGTCCCATTAGAAAGAATGGAGTCCATCTCGTTATGGACAGCTTCTTTCCAGTCATCTGCATCTGGAGATGCAAATGCCTCTGCAATAGACGTAGGAGTATTGTCCACAAGGTACACAATGAAATCATCACCAAAGGATTTTTCAATCCTCTGTCTCTTACTCCGTTTAGGAGCTTCATTGTCATCCTTCTCAAGGACGTTCTCATCATGTGGTTGTTCAGTATGCTCACTAGATGTACTAGATTCCGGAATTAATTCAGAAGAAAATTCAGCAAAGCTATGCATATCTTTCATAGGAAACATATTCTCAAAAAATGTTGCATCATGAGATTCCATGATAGTATCAACATGCATATCAGGTACCTCGGATTTAACCACTAGAAACCTATAACCAATGCTACGCTGAGCATAACCTAGAAAGATACAATTCACTGTTTTTTGTCCGAGTTTGCGTTTCTTTGGAATTGGAACGTTGACCTTTGCCAAGCATCCCCAAGTACGCAAATAAGAAAGTGATGGTTTTCTCCCAACCCACTCCTCATAAGGGGTTTTCTCTTTATTCTTGTTAGGAACTTTATTCAGGACATGACATGAAGTCAATAAAGCCTCCCCCCACCATGCCTTAGATAAACCAGCAGTGTCCAACATGGCGTTCACCAAGTCGGTCAGCGTGCGGTTTTTCCTCTCAGCAATTCCGTTTGATTGTGGAGAATAGGGAGGCGTTCTCTCGTGAATAATGCCGTGTTACTCACAGAATTCATCAAATACTTTAGAGAAATACTCTCCACCACGATCCGACCTAAAACGCTTGATCTTTCTCTCTAATTGATTTTCAACTTCAGCCTTATAGATTTTAAAGTAGTCTAAAGCCTCATATTTAGTTTGCAACAAATAAACATAGCAGAATCTAGTAGCATCATCAATGAGTGTCATAAAATATCTCTTTCCACCTTTTGTCAACACACCATTCATCTCGCATAGATCAGAATGTATGAGATCTAGAGGTGCCAAGTGTCTCTCCTCAGCTGCCGTGTGAGGCTTCCGAGGTTGCTTAGATTGCACACAACTATGGCACTTAGAACCTTTGGCAATGGTGAAATTCGGAATTAAACTTAAACTGGATAGCCGCGACAGTAAACCAAAATTAACATGACATAAACGAGAGTGCCATACACTAGCATCTGAATCAACATTGCCACAAATATGGTTTACTGACTTATTGCAAAAATCAGAAAGAGAAAAGCGGAACAAGCCTCCGCACTCATAGCCTTTACCAATAAATTGTCCAAATCTCGACACAACTACTTTATTGGAATCAAACACTACTTTAAACCCATCTCTGCAAAGAAGGGAGCCGCTGACGAGATTCTTATTCATAGAAGGGACATGATGCACGTTCCTCAGCTGCACGATCTTTCCCGAAGTAAACTTCAGATCTACCGTGCCAACACCACGAACAGAAGCATGTGACCCATTCCCCATTAGGACGGAAGAATCCCGTGCGACCTGATAAGAAGTGAACATAGAGATGTCAGCACACACGTGAACATTAGCACCCGTATCAATCGACCAACATGGAGATTGAAAAACTGAAAGTACCATCGGTATATTACCGTACCCATCAGTGTTGCTAGCGGTCACCACGTTGACATTCTTGGAGCCTTTCTTCCCTTTCTTGTCTGCACGGTCTGGGCAGTCCACAGAAAAGTGGCCGAGCGCTCCACACGTAAAGCACTCGAGCCCAGCTTGGTTCAACACCTTCTTCTTCTTATTATTCTTAAAGGCAGTAGTGTTCACAGGACCATTGAACTGGGGCTTATAGTTCCCTTTGTTCTTGCTGTTATTCTTGACGTGATGATTTTTCTGCACCATATTGGCACTAGACTACAAATAACCACCTCTCTCAGTTGTGTCCTTTGCCCGAGCTTTCTCCTCAACATCAAGAGACGCTATCAGATTTTCAACTGATATCTCCTGTCTCTTATGTTTGAGAGATGTGGCGAAACTCCTCCATGAAGAAGGCAACTTTGCAATAATGCATCCAGCCACAAACTTATCAGGAATCACACACTTGAGCAGATCAAGCTCCTTCGCAATGCACTGTATCTCATGAGCCCGTTCGACTACAGAACGGTTATTCACCATCTTGTAGTCGTTAAAGCTCTCCATGATATACAGCTCACTGCCAGCATCGGACGCACCGAATTTAGTATTCAGTGCATCCCAGAGCTCCTTAGCGTCTTCGATGTGCATATACACATCGCACATACGTCCCTCCAGGACACTCAGAATACAGCCTCTGAAATTATTATTGGCTTCCTTGAACTTATTCTGAACCTCGTCAGAAGCTCCTTCAGGAAGGCCACTCATAATAATGTACCACACTTTCATGGACTGGAGCCACAGTTGGCTTCTCAGTTGCCATCTCTTAAAGGTGGTACCATTGAACTTTTCCGGTTTCATCGAATCACTTAAGTGGGCCATAGTCAGTTCAGGAAATTGTCTACAATTAGGTTTTTGGATTGTTGAATAATTAGGCATAATTTCCACGATTAATTCCAGAATATAAATCATGACAAAAATAGCTATTAACATGTGAAACTCGAACATACTAGATGCAGTAAACAACATGAATAACAGCAACACGATCTCCGTAAACATGTAAACAGTAGACATGTTAAAGAGACAGATCAGGACGCAAATTCCGTACCGATCATTTGTAGAAACGTTGTTGATGACAACGTTGGTGATGAAGGGTCGGAGTAGACGGCGCTTGAGGCGACGGTACGCAGCACCGCCTGACTTGCTAGGAAGACGAGCCGTCGTGGAAGCAGCGAGCAGTCGCGCGAAGCGCTTCCCAAAAACCTAATTCGCCCTCTCCCGTACATGATCACAAAGGCGACTGGTTCCGGAGACCTGCTCTCCCGTTCGTCGGTGTACGCCGGCGCTCGGGATGGAGTAGACTACGGTGGCGGCGCAAGGAACGAGGTGGCAAACCTAGATTGGTTTCAGTATATGTACAGCGCCCACGGTGCGCGTCTTTTATAATGCGGTTCGAAAACCCTAACGCGTGCGACGTGGGAGGCCCACGCCGCACGTCCGAGTCGGTTGCAGCACGCGATATGGGAGCGACCCGAACCGTCTCAGCTGTGACGCGTCCGTCACGACTACGAAATCGGTTTTCCAAAACAGCAAAATAAACACAAGTATTGTCTCGGCTCGAGACTCGATTCACGAAACGCGATCGCGACGTGTCGTGTCGTGTCGTGTCGAGATGAGCGAGCGGCGGAGGAGTGCGCGAGAGGCTCTCTTGTTCTCACTCACATACAATCCCTACAACACTCCACCTTATAAGGTGGTGTGCAGCTCCTCAAACTTCCAATGTGGGACTAAACTTCTCACTCCCACCACTCACTTGTACACATGGGCCATTTTAAGATTTCAGGATTTCTTATTGGGTTTGTACTTGTTGGGCCCAAATATTTCAGCACACAGTGAGTATCTTTGGTGACTTTCAGACTCTACTGCAGCATATATGTACAGTTTAACCTATCCATGCAAAGACTTTGATTTTTTTATCACACAACCACAACTCCATAACCCCAAATTCACATATAGGACATGCATATATCATATGAGAAACGACATAATTTGGACCCCAGGCAGAAGACCATAAGCAAATATATCTGTATGGGAAAATATACTTAAATGTCAATGAGCACTACTTCTTTTGCACATCTATCATCCCGGTAAAGGGTTCAGGGTTGTGCATGCATGGCTGCCGTGAAGCAAATTCAGAAACATGATAGTGATCATCTCTAGCAAAAAAAATTAAGCACTGATAATTGGTATGCCAATACTTCAACAATAAATCACAACCACACTACATATTTTGCAAAGTTCGAAAGACAGCTGAGGAAACTATATAAGTTTCTCAATGGAAGATTCAATCATATTAAGCATGAGACAAGACCAATCATAGGGCGAACAAATAGTTACACTACCTTCGCAGAAAAAATTCTTGTATGCCCCTATGCTGAACCCGTTTATCATACCTGAATAGAGAGCAACTGACAGAAGAATATGCTGGAAAAATGTTGTGGGTACCCATTGCGCAAGATTTAAATTTAGCTTCAAAAAAAGATTTAAACTTATCTTGTTATAAATCCAAGGGTGCTAGTCTGACAGTCATTCTTTAAAGCATTGGCGCCCATTTGAATATCAGTGTCAAGAAACCAGTCTGACAGCCCCTCCGCTGAATTTGTCGATTTCCACTTCTACAAGATTGTCCAAGAAAATATTTTGGCTTCTCCGGTTCTTGGGTCATCACAAAGAAAAATTTCAAGACATTCTTGCGCTCCTGACATCTAGAAAAAAAATACAATGCATTTTTTTTGCGGGCTGCATTTTGAGCAAGTATTACGTATGAAAGGCAGTGAGAACTTACTTGATGCCAAGGTAGGATGACCTTAAAATTTTGTATAGCTCAAAGACCAGCAGGATCATGTTGTCCGGGAAGATGCTGCAAGCTAGGTCCGGCGGTGGTGGTGACCGCTGCAGCGACACCCCAAATCCGTATCAAGAAAGGAATACGGACCAGCGACTCACCCAGCCCATAATTAATAGCCCAATTACGAACATGTCCGATCGTCAAGATTGAGCTTACTCTCGTGATTAGAGCCAACATGTCACGTTAGCCTCAGATCTGCCACAAGCTTGATCACGCAAGACTGATAAGTGAAGATTAGTAACAACTCAGAACTAGAGGCTGACTTCAGATCTCTAAACGCCAGGAGCCGGTGACCCAGAAAGTTCAGAGTAGCTATATAGGGCATGTTAGACGTCACCTACAGTGGTTTCGAGCATGTGGTGGTAGTCATAGTACTTTCCTGTCATGACGTTGTTAATAGTTGTTCCGAATTAGTGACATCATAAACCTGTCTAGTCTAGCTAGATGTGATAGGATAGTTGACTTTGTATGAAGACACTATTTAAGGTGCAATAGCAAATGAGAAAATTCAGGCAAACCAAACCTCTTTGGCACACACTTTATTTCTTCACTAGTAGAAACAGGGCCATAGGATTTTACCTATAGTATCTAATTAAATACAAACCGGTAGAAAATGGTTGTCTCGTACCAATTCGACACGGAGGGGCGCTGGCGAAGGCTAATACCGGTTTGCCACACACTTTTGGCACCGGTTTGTGGCTAAAACCGGTACCAAAAGGGTGTGGCAACCGTCCGGCAGGTGCGAGCACATTTGCTACCGGTTTTAGCCACCAACCGGTACCAAATGTGTGTGGCAAAGGGGCGCGTGACAACCGTTCGCCTGGCCGAGCACCTTTAGTAAAGGTTCATGGCTACAACCGGTACCAAATAGTCGAACCGTTTTGCCACCCGCGCCTATGAGTTCACGAATTGCTACAGTGCACAACGCCATTTCTCTGTTTCTTTGTTTCCTCTCTCTCCTCCTCTCTCTTCTTCCTCTCTTCTTCCCATAATCCACCATGGATCAACCAATCACTCTCACGTCCCATGTTCCTGTACATGGCATGAATGTGCTAACCGCCGTCTACACCAACGATAGCGCCAAGATGTCGGGGTATATTGCCACATATTCAAAGGATGGGTTGAAAGCGCGACAGACCAAGAGAAATTCATCGGGTTTGATCTTGAGTACACGCGCAATGGGAAGGATGTTGCGGTCATCCAATTTTGCTTTAAGAAGAATGTCTTGGTCCTCCAATGGGCAAGGTACGTTTTGGGGCTTGATCCATTCATAGGTTGATGAAAATGGCATAGGATAGCAATCCGATCCCCATTTGAATCTTGAATCATATATGCGCGTGATGTATAGAAAATTGCATAAGTTTATTATGATGAAAATTGCATAGGATAGCAACATGTCCGATCCCCATTGAAATCATATATCTGTGACATAGAATCATCATATATCCACATGATATATAGAAATTTGCATAATTTTATTATGATGAAAATTGCATAGGTTTATTATGATAAAAATTGCATAGGTTTATTATGATGAAAATAATATAGGTTTATTATGATAAAAATTGCATTGGTTTATTATGATGAAAATTGCATTGGTTTATTATTATGATGATGGATGTCATTAATTCTATGATCTATGTATTCTCTCTTTTCAACCCCATTAGAAAGACATCATAGGACTGGTTTATTAGTATAAGATTAGTATAAGACTGGTTTTTCTACAACAGGGCTAGAGTTTCATCGGAGAGGGACTCTGGGGTTGGGATCCCACCACAAGATAGGAGGTGCCATACTATGACGGGTGTTATGGCCAAATACATGGCATAGTTTGTTATAATGAGCCCATATTGCATACAAACATGCATCTTGGAAGCACGGATAATATTGACGAAGGAATTTATTTTTTTAACTGAATAAAAAAACCATTTTTCATTTTCGGAGTGTCAGAAATGGTTTTTTGTGAAGGACCTACCACAAACATGTTGAAAAACTTGGGGGCTTCATTTTTTAACATGCTAGGACATGTGATATACCCAAATAAACAATCTGATTTTTTAAGAAAAGATTTCCATCCAGCTTTTTTGAAATTCACAAGTTTTTGCCGATTCAGGTGGAAACGGGACAAATTTGAACTACAGGTGCCTCGTAATTTGCTCATAAATTTTGGAAAAAAAATCATTTTTAGGTACTCAACTACCTATTTCAATAGAGATCCATAGTGAGTTGCTGAATATACAACCCCTAACTAAGAACGGTCATGCCCGCCGTCTTGACTTTCTCCTAAAACGAGCCGAGAAAATTCCAGTAAATTCAAAAAATCCTAAATAACGCGAGACCTTCGCCTGGTGTCATTACATATGTCCTAGTATCCGCCAAAATTAGTAAAGTTGGAATACGACATTTCTGTTGAAAAAGTGTTCACAAAAAAGAGCTATCTCCTTCTAACATTGTAGGGTTTCGGTTCAAATGACAGGTGTTATGGCCAAATACATGGCATAGTTTATTATTATGAGCCCATATTACACACAGACATACATCATGGAAGCACGAACAATGTTGACGAAGGAATTTATTTTTTTAACTGAATAAGAAAACCATTTTCCATTTTCAGAGTGTCAGAAATGGTTTTTTTGTGAAGGACCTACCACAAACATGTTGCAAAACTTGGGGGCTTAATTTGTTGAACATTCTAGGACATGTGATGTACCCAAATAAACAATCTATTTTCTAAGAAAAGATTTCCATCCAATTGTTTTTAAATTCACAAGTTTATGTCGATTCAGTTGGAAACGGGACAAATTTGAACTATAGGTGCCTCTTAATTTGCTCATAAATTTTGGAAAAAATCATTTTTAGGTACTCAACTGCCTATTTCAATAGAGATCCATAGTGCGTTGCCGAATATATAACTCTAGCTAAGAACGGTCATGCCCGCCATCTTGACTTTCTCCTAAAATGGGATGAGAAAATTCTAGTAAATTAAAAAAACCCTAAATAACGCGAGACCTTCGTCTGGTGTCATTACACATGTCCTAGTATCCACCAAAATTAGTAAACTTGGAGTACGACAGTTCTGTTGAAAAAGTGTTCACAAAAAAGAGCTATCTCCTCCTAACATTCTAGGATTTCGGTTCAAAGGACGGGTGTTGTGGCCAAATACAGGGCATAGTTTGTCATATTGATCCTATATTCACACAAACATGCATCTTGAAAGCACGGACAATATTGACGAAGAGATTTATTTTTTTAACTGAATAAAATAACCATTTTCCATTTTTCGGAGTGTTAGAAATGATTTTTTTTTTGTGAAGGACCTGCCACAAACATGTTGCAAAACTTGTAGGCTTACTTTTTTTAACATGCTAGGACATGTGGTATACCCAAATAAACAATATTTTTTCTAAGAAAAGATTTCCATCCAGCTCTTTTGAAATTCACAAGTTTCTGCCTATTCAGTTGGAAACGGGACAAATTTGAACTACATGTGCCTCGTAATTTGCTCATAAATTTTGGCAAAAATCATTTATAGGTACTCAACTATCTATTTCAATAGAGATCTACAATATCAACTTCTCTCTAGGGAGTTTTATGACAGACACTGCACTTTTGGGTGTGACCTATTTCACTCGTATCAACTTCTCTCTAGGAACTTTCATGACTTAGAGCTTAAAAGTACTAGATCAGACAAGAGTTAGTTTATGGATGTCTCATATTTGGATTTCTCTCATTTTTCTAATTGGTTTAGACATATTATTTGTGAAATTTAAATTTACGGAATTGCATATATGAATTATTCAATATTAAATGAAAAAAGACAAATAAGTTAATTATTATTTCCATTTAAGAATATTTTAATTCAAAATACTATTAATGATTCATTTCTTTTTATTTAAATAATTGTTTTGATTCATAAAATTAAATGTGTGTGACATCATAGTCTATGGGTTAATAGGATTGATAACATACTATTGTCAAGTAAGTATATCTTCTTTGTAGGTAGCTCCTACGAAGTTAAGCGTGCTAGTGCGGGAGTAGTGTGAGGATAAGTGACCTCTGCGGGAAGTGTTAGTATAAGGGAGTAAATTAGATTGAAATTAAGAATGGTGGGTGATAAATGTGAGTATAAGTGGTTAAACAATAGAAATAAATAAAACATAAATAAAATAAAATAAAATAAAATGAATTTTTTCGGGAAAAAATCGAAAAAGAGAGAAAAAAAACAAAAACCCTTTGATACCGGTTCGTAACAGGAACCGGTATCAAAGGAACACGGACCGCGGGCTCTCCTTCTGGGCCACGTGATGGCCCATTTAATACCGGTCCGTGAGCGACCGGTACTAAAGGCTGGTGGGCCTTTAGTATCGGTTGTCCAACTGGTACTAATAGGCCTCTAGAACCGGTACGGAAGGCCCGTTTTCTACTAGTGCTTCTTCCCTGCTCTCACACGTATCCGGTCTAGGGGAAACATAAACTAGATCTGACCGTGAGATGAGCGCGGTAGTGCGCTACAACGAGTTGGTGGTACACGTGTGAGAGGATTTGAATGGAAGATCGCTAGGTTCGTTGGATAAGATCGTTGGTTTCGTTGGATTTATTCGCGAATTGGGGTTAAATCACACCGAAGTACGAAAGAATGAATTGAAATGAGTGTTTACCATCTTGAAAACCGTTGATCTTGAATTACAAGCCATTGGTCATGAATTGATGAGACGTACCTCAAGAATGGCCAATCGTGTTATTTTGATCTTCCCGCCGTCAGTCATGAGCGGAACGTTTGGAGGGGGAATAACATTCTTACCAACATGAGATTTTTAATTAGTTGGTCGACCTGAAACATTGGATTAATGGTTGTGGTGTCATGTAGATGCAGTTTGTATGCTAGCTCTCCAACTTTCTCCAGCACGTTAAAAGGGGCGTAGAATTTGGACCTTAGCGCTTGAGAGATCCATGTAGACTGAATGCATTCTTTTGATACAGAACTACAGATGGACATTTAAGTACACCATTTTTTGATCTCATAGTTTTAGGTCTCGTGGCGGTAGATTTAAACTTTTGTATATCTTGCCTTCATGCATGTAAAAATTGGGATAAAATTGTACTCCCTCCGATCCATAAAAAGTGTCGCTCACTTAGTATAAAGTTTGTACTAACTTAGTATAAAATGAGTGACACTTTTTATGTATCGGAGGGAGTACCTTTTACTTTAGATTGTTTTGGTTGTCTACATCGCTCTAATCCTTTCTAAAAGAGAGGGAGGGGTACTAAAAAGGCATGCAAAACCAATCCAAATGATACAATGAGTATCGTTGGTGACTTGCAGGTGTCTCCACTACTCCCTCCATCCCAAAATAGGATGCGTATATTTCTTTGTTAAAGTACTTTTTAAACTTTGACAACCTATGTAGAAAAATATATCAACTTGTACAATACAAAATCCACATGATATGAAAATACATTTCATGATAGCTCTAACTATATTGATTTGACAATATAAATGTCGACCATTTTTTATATAAAGTTTGTCAAATTATAAAATGTTTAACTTTCAGTAAAAACTATATGCAGAGGGAGATATGTAGAGTTTAACCTATCACTTGGCAAGAGACATGCAAAGACTTTGATTTTCATCACCAAAAGGGCATGAATATGTGCTAAATAGCCAGCAGTGACATAATTTGCACCCAAGGCATAAGACCATAAAGAAATATTTCTGTATGTGGAAAAAATAATATAATTGAAATCCAATTAGCACTTCTTTTGCTAATCTATCATCCCAGCAAAAGAGTTCATGGTTGTGAACTTGTTGGGGAAGCATGGTTGTCGTGAAACCAATTCAGAAACATGCCAGTGGCCATTCTCCAGGAAAAAAAATAAGTACTAATAATTGGTATGTCAACACTTGAACAATAAATTGCAACCGCACTGCAGACTTGCAAAATTCAAAGGAAACTGAGGAAACTGTATATGTTTCTCAATGGAAGACTCAAACACATTAAGCATGAGACAAGACCGATTATAGCGCTAGCTAGCAAATAGTTGCACTACCCCTTGCAGAAAACAATCTTGTCGCATCTAGGAGCATGCTGATTGTATGCCCTTATGCGGAACCAGTTTATCATACCTGAACATAGAGCAACTGACAGAAGGATATGCCGAGAAAATGTTGTGGGCCTCCATTGTGCAAGCTTTAAATTTATCTTATTTAATCTGAGATTATATTCTGGCAGTCATTCTTTGAAGCGTTCCTGCCCATTTCATTATCATTGCCAATAATTCAGTCTCACGTTCCCCTCCTCTGAAGTTGTCGATTTCCACTTCTGCAAGATTATCCAAGGAGATATCTTTGCTTCTCCAATCCTTGGGCTTGTCACAAGGACAATTTTCAACACATTTTAGTTCCCCTGACATCTAAAACATGAGAAACAAAAGATATTACAATGTATTTTGAGCAAGTAGTACGTATGGAAGATAGTCCTGAAAATGCTGCAAATTTACCTCATGCCAAGGTAGTTTGACCTTCAGACTTTGTATGGCAGTTTGAATGCGATGCATCCGAAAGAGGCGCAAGAAAAATGCTCCATAAACATGCCCGCTGTTGCTGATATGTAGCTCCAGCATAGAAAAGTTGGTAACCGAAAGTTTCTTCATCTCATTAACAAAGTTCAGCACTGCACCCAAACGACACTGCAAAATAATACAATTATTTGGCATGATACGCAAACTATTTAGAAATTAGTTAGGCGGTAAAATCCTAAAGAATCAAAAAGATATGAGACAGGAGACATACGTAGGCATGTACATGCAAGGATAGGACATGAATATGGGGTGATGAAGTGTCCTTGATGAGCACCCCTTCTATGTATTTGCAGCTCTCTTCTGTATTTAACCATAGGGTCTCAAGGGACCAAAAACCAAACATAAGAGCCAAGTCTGAATACGACCAAGACCACGAGACCTTCTCAATCATTGGCGCCGAGATGGACACCGTGAGGTTCGTGTAGCCATGGACATGGAGCTTCAGTTCCTTAAGCAGAGGGGTCATGATGTCTATGGCCTCGCAGTCCGTGTCGTTACCGACATAAATCTCAAGTTCCTGTAGTGACAGTGAGTGAACTGTAACGTCGTCTTCGCACATATCAGCGGTCACATCGAGCACACGCAGACGTGGGCAGCGGGTGACCAATGTGAAAAGATTCTCCAAGGTGCATCTGCGGAGGGCCAGCCTCTTGTTGCACGAGCCTAGGAGGCAGGCGCGGGTTGGCACTGCAACTTGCAGCAAGATGCAGAGCTGTGACAGTTTGCTGCCTCGACGGACCAAAGCTGGCAGCGCCTCAACCACGAGCAACGCAAAACCAGGCCACAATCCACTGAAGGCTCTCGCTGCCTCGACGGACCAAAACAAAAAAGACCTAGGCGTCCTCTAGGGCGACTAGGGTTTCTTGCCTCCACCGCCGGCGTGCCGACGGGGAGTTTATCCGGTACCGATCCTGAAGCCTCGCGGTGGATCGCTGCCTCCTCAGCCGCTCCTAGGTTGGGGGTTTTCCATATCGCTCTGGACAGGAACCTTCTCCAAATCGTCTTCGAGTTCCGAACGGATACAAACTTCCTTCGACTCGATTGCAGAAGTAGGGAAGATCAGCTGGTTAAAGCCACGGGGCAAGAAACAAAAAGACATGAATATGTCCTCAGCAGCCAACAGTGACATAATTTGCACCGAAGGCATAATACCATAAAGAAATATTTCTGTATGTGGAAAAAACAATATAATTGAAATCCAATTAGCACTTCTTTTTCAAATCTATCATCCCAGCAAAAGATCGTGCTTGTATGTTGTATCGACTAATGAGCTTAACTGATTTGATCTGCCGTCCGTATCACCTGGAATGTTTATTGTCCATGTCTTATGTCCCTTTAGTTTTAAATATGTTAGCATTTTACTTATTGTGTTTTCTGGTATGCGTCTTTCATATGTTACCGATATTTTAGCCTGACTGCTCTTTTATGTGTGGTGTCTCAATTCTATTTTTTCTCCCTTCACAAGATGCTTAAATAAGATATTGACCAAGCTCTTTATAAATATGCTCAGAAATGAACTAAGTTATTATTTCAAGTTGCATCTATGTATTTATTTTGGAGTCTCATAGATGTGAATATTTTTCGTTCCTTTTGGCTTTGTTTACCAGAGTGTTTACAACCACCATCTATTTATTTGTGATTGACAATTATTGATTTATTTACTTGTTGTAGCTATCAGAAGTAACCTGCCTTGCAGATGTATAAGTCTGTCTGGGTGACGCGTGGATGGCTGATTCCTGTTGTCTGTGCCATCATAGCGTCGCTTCTAAGGTAACCGAAACTATTCGTCCCTGCCCTTCATGTGATTCTGTTAATTCTTCAAATTTTTGGGTTTGGTCCAGTTTGTTATACAAACAGATGCTAACTAGTACATGGAGGAAGCATACACGATTAGTTGTACATGCATTATTAGATTTTTTTTTTTGAAACGGAAAAGCCCAGCCTCTGCATCCAGTGGATGCACACGGCCTATTTATTAAAAATTCATCCAGAGTGCAATGTAAAAGTTATTACAACTCAATCAAACTTCATAGTGGCTACAAAGATTAGCCATCTAAACAAACGGAAACTACACATATTGTAATCTCCTAGTATGCTGCCACCCACCCTGGCTGAAGATAGCCCGCACGACCGCCATTAATCGTGCACATCCTGTATCCAACCTTCCACGCTGCTCTTCCGGGGAGAGTAGCGACCATTGGTGGATCCAGTTGGTGGCTCTGTGTACAACCTGCAAAAAATGCCCAGCTTCCATCCTGTTAAAAATAACATCGTTTCTGCAATTCCAAATTGCCCATAAAAAGGCACATATACCAATACGTATGCTAGCTTTCATTTTTCTATCAATCCCATTTAACCAATCCCCAAAAAGGTTGTTAATCGACACCGGTGCTTGAATACTAAAAGTAAAGTGAATCAAACGCCAAATACGTTTTGCAAATTCACAAGAAATGAATAAATGGTCTATAGTTTCTTGATTACCACAGAACACACATTTTGAGCAGCCCACCCAACTCCGTTTTGCCAGATTATCTTTTGTTAACAATTCCTTACGATAAAGGAACCACATAAATATTTTTATCTTCAATGGTACTTTTATTTTCCAAATGTATCTTCGTAAACATTTTGTCCCCTCATTCATTAAGTCCTCATAATAAGACTTAACAGTAAAAATGCCAGACGTAGTTAACCTCCACCTGAAATAATCCGGACTACTAGAATTAGGTACATTTATTAAGCGTTCAACCAAATGCAACCATGCGTCCCATTTATCCCCTGTGAGCGCTCTTCTGAACACAATATTTGGATGATCATTCCATAGGACATTTGATACATAAGCATCTTTATGCCTGACCACATTATAAAGGGACGGATACTGTGCAGCAAAGTAGTGTCCCCTAACCAAATGTCCTCCCAGAAACGTATGGTTTGACCATCCCCCACCGTATGTTGTACCCGTGCAAAAAAATCAGATTTGACTCGCATCAACCCTTTCCAGAAGGGTGAATCAGTATGTTTCACTTCCACCTGTTGCAACGGTACATCTTTAATGTATTTACTATGTAGTATCTCACTCCACACTCCTTCTTCAGTAAGGAGTTTAAAAAGCCATTTGCTTAGGAGACACTTATTCTTAATCTCTAAAACCTCAATACCCAAACCCCCCTGGTCTTTGGGTCGACAAATAATATTCCAACGTGTTAATCTATATTTTTTCTTCTTTTGATCGCTCTGCCAGAAGAAACGTGATCTATAAAAATCCAATTTTTTCCGTACCCCAATAGGTATCTCAAAAAAGGATAAGAAAAACATAGGTAAACTTGATAGAACCGAATTAATAAGCACCAATCTATCCCCATAAGAGAGTAGTTTTCCAATCCAGGTGCTCAATTTGTTTTCAAAACGATCCTCAATTGGACCCCATTCTTTGTTCAATAATTTTCTATAATGAATCGGGATACCCAAGTACTTAAAGGGTAACTTACCCACATCACATCCAAAGATGTGGCGGTACTCATCCACAGATTGGACTGCATCCCCGAAACAAAAAAATTCACTCTTATGGAAATTAATTTTAAGCCCTGATAATTGTTCAAATAAAGCAAGTATCAATTTCATATTGACAGCCTTATCGAAGTCATGTTCCATGAACAAGATTGTATCATCAGCATATTGTAGAATTGAGACCCCCATCCACCAAATGAGGTACAAGACTCCCAACACTACCATCCTCCTTTGCCCTAGCAATTAGGACTGCTAACATATCAGCCACGAGATTAAATAAAATTGGAGACAACGGGTCTCCCTGTCTTAATCCTTTTAGAGTTTGGAAATAATGACCAATATCGTCATTTACCCTTATTCCCACACTCCCTCCTTGCACAAATCTCGCTACCCAATCACACCACAAAGGAGAAAAACCTTTCATCCTGAGTGTTTGTTGAAGGAAAGACCAACTAACCTTATCATAAGCTTTCTCAAAATCAATTTTAAACAAAACTCCACTGAGTTTCTTTGTGTGCAGCTCATGAATAGTTTCATGTAAAACCACTACTCCTTCTAAAATATTTCTACCTGGTAGAAATGCAGATTGAGTTGGTTTAATAATACGCTGCGCAATCGCAGTAACTCTATTAGTACCAACTTTCTTAAATATTTTGAAGCTTACATTTAGTAGGCAAATGGGTCTATACTGCTCAATTCTAGAAGCATCTTCCTTTTTAGGTAACAGAGTGATCACCCCAAAATTCAACTTAAACAATTACAGCTCAGCAGCATGTAATTGAGCAAACATGGGCATCATGTCAATTTTGAGCACGTCCCAAAACTTCTTATAAAACTCTGCCGGGAATCCATCTGGTCCCGGTGCTTTATTAAGTTCCATTTGATCTATGGCCTCTAAAATCTCCTCTTCAGTAAAAGGGGAAGTTAAAATTTTATTTTCATCTATAGATACTTGGGGCAGATCAGTGATTCTTCCCTCATCAAGCGAAATAGATGTTTGATCGGGAGGGCCAAATAATTTTTTATAATATTCAGATATAAAGACTCGCAGATTCTGTTGACCAACAATGGTCCCTTCATCCTGCTCTAGTTGAAATATCTTTTTCTTTCTATGTTTCCCATTAGCCATCAAGTGGAAATATTTTGTATTATCCCCCCCTTCTTTAATATGTCTCATTTTAGCCCTTTGAGCCCACTTAGACTCCTCATCCCTTCTGAGCTTACCTAGATATGAATCAGCTTCCCTTTTAGACTTTCTCTCCTCATCAGAAAGAGGCATAGTCTCAACTTTAATATCTAGTTCATTAATCAAGAGTATCAGTTTGTCTCTCAAAATCTTATACTCCCCACTCATATTTTTAGCCCATCCCCTTAGAAAACTTCGCAGATGTCTAATTTTGTTTTGCCAAATCTCAATAGGTGAATCACCCATCTGCTGAGACACCCACTCTCTCTTAACCATATCACAGAACCCATCCTGTCTAAGCCAGGATAACTCAAATGAGAAAGCTGATTTATTTCCCTTGTGTACCGAATTCCCTGAGTCCAATAACAAAGGGACATGATCAGAACCAGTCCTGGCCAAAGCCTGAACCGAAACAAGTGGAAATTTCTGCTCCCATTCCACACTTGCTAGTACACGGTCTAACTTCTCATAAGTAGTTACCTCTCGTCTACTAACCCAAGTGTATTGTCTTCCAGACATTTCTAACTCTTTAAGGTCTAAACTCTCGATAATAGCATTAAAGATAGACGGCCATCTTGCATTAAAATTGTCACTACTCTTTTCATTTGGTCTCCTCATTATGTTGAAATCTCCCCCTACCACTATAGGACGAGATTCACTCTCACAAATCCTGACCAATTCAGATAAGAAAACTTGTTTTTTGTCATCTTGAGCAGCCCCATAAACAACAACCAATGCCCAAAGGAAACCATCTTCCTTGGTTCTTAGGTGAAATTTAACAGAAAAATCACCCGCAACCACTTTCTGAACAGTCAGAGTGGCATTGTTAAAACCAACCAGTATCCCTATGGAACATGCATTATTAGATGCCATATGGCATTGTGAGATATGTAAATTTTGTACCTTACGAGTGGTTATGTCATATTATTGTTAACTAGATACCCTATTTATTAATTACTAAGAAAGTTTTTACTACTTCTAACATAGAGAGTATGAATGCATGCTCCATATACTTTTCTGTTTAAACCTTAGTACGTTTTGCTACTGCTAGATCTAACACAGAGTATTTACTATGAATGCATGCTCGAATTACTTATCTGTCCAAACGAGTTTGACTCCAATTTTTTTTTTAAAGTGACAAAACTGGAGTATCAGATAAATTTTAACTTGTTCACTGAATTGTCAACAAAATATTTTCTAAATAATGCTAATCTGAAATGTCTCGCAGGTGATAATTCTGCCACTGCATCCTGTGGAGCTGTCGCTGAGGCAATGGAGAGAACCATCATCAGCCATAAATGTGTTGTGTATTGACTCTGTTCCCGATATCTGAGTTGATTTTTTGTGTAATGTAAACATGTGAGATGTGTTATGTGATGCCATATGATTGATGATTTGAATTTGACCTAGAGTTTTCCTGATTTCAATTTGAAATATTACTAGATGTATGCATTCTATTATTCGGTTAAAAAGGCCTTGGGCCCAAACACTTCTGAGCATGTAAAAGGCTGGCCCAAACATTTTGAGATTTAATACCGGATAAGTAAATGGGCTGAAAAAGGCAACAACCCAACAAGCTTTGGTCGAGAGCTGCCATTGGAGACCCACCAGAGGGAGGAGGCGGAGCGCCAGGTCTACCGGCAGCTCACCACAAACGCGGCGGCGGATGAGCAACAGGCCCTCGTCGCGCGGTACGAGAGCGACCGGCGCAAGGTTGTCCTGCAGAGCGAGAGGCGCAACCGCCATCCCTCCGAGCAGGCGCAGTTGCACCGGCTGCGGATGCAAGGCAGAGCGGAGCGGCGCTGGCTCGCTACGGTGGCAAACCCATCGCCAAGCGACTCATCGCCCTTCGCCGAGAACGACCACGAGGCTGACCCCTCCAACATGCCGGCCTACGACGACTGCGAGGAGGACGACGAGGAAGAGGACGACGTCTAGGAGGAGGGCAACGAATGAGCAAGGATCCAAGGTGGCTGATTTTACCGGTGACGCATAGACTCTCGAGCGCAGTGAACTCGCCGCCTGATTGCGGCTTCACGCAGAAGTCCCATGTGTCTAGGTGGAAGCAGGGAAGCCTGATGTCGGCCATGTAACCCGTAAAACGCACCGGGACAGTCAAGACTAGATGCCTCGGCGCTAGCCGGATGGCGGCACGCAACAACGAGTTGGCACCGCCGGTGACTGTTAGAACTTATACGATCTAGAACCAATCTAGATCAAGGAATTGATAACAAACTAGAACACCTAGAGAGATCAAACATAAGAGAGGGGTTTAGAGGTTTACAGGATCCAGCGTTTGTAGCCATCTTAGCCTGCTCGATGCAGGCTTGATCAACGGTGGGCTTGGAGAAGGTCCTGATCCCCTCCGGTCTCCAGCGGCACTGCCCTGGCACGGGAGAGGTATAGCTCGATCTTCCCGTTGTTGCTGGCCTCCCTAGATCGATAGGGTTTTGGGGATATCGGAGAGGAGGTTCGCAGATGAGCAACTCACGTGTACTCATCGCTGCCAGCCTCCCCTCTCTTTATATGGCGCAGTACGACAGGGGACCAAACCATGAGTTGGTTTTGGTGCCCCCGATCAGGGCGCGTTAGTTGCGTACGAGGTGCTCACGAACGTTGGTTCGTGGGCCTCCCCCTAACGTTATTTGACTAGGCCTTTTTGGCCTTTTCTATTTATCCTTTATTTCCTGCTAAAACTGACAGGTCAACCAACATTCTCCCCCTTGATCGTTAGTTTTAACCTCATTTTCCCATTCTCCATAGGAATAACATATCAAAGTGAGGTGTTACAAAAGCTAATGAAATGTCGTTGAACCTCAACACTTATGACATACCAGCCTATCTCGAAATGGATAACATTTTAATTGATGGGAGTGGTTCTTCTAGAGGTCCCTTTATTCCTGAATCATAAGGCTTCCAGTAATCCCATGCCGGCAACATGATCATGAAAAATACTGGGTGGTAAACCTTTCGTCAGCGGATCCGCAAGCATACGAGTTGTACTTATATGTTTAACCTCAATTGTATGATCCAGGATTCTATCTTTCACAACATGATACTTAATGTCAATGTGCTTGGCAGCAGCACTTGACTTGTTGTTACTTGTATAGAAGACTGCGGGTTCGTTATCGCAGTATAGTATAAGTGGTTTCGAAATGATGTCTACCACTTTAAGTCCGGGAATGAAATTCTTTAGCCATACAGCCTGCCCAGTGGCCTCGAAACATGCTATAAATTCTGCTTGCATCGTAGATGAAGCAGTTAACGTTTGCTTGGAGCTTTTCCACGATATGGCTCCTCCGGCTAGTGTGAATATATAACCTGATGTGGATTTCTTACTATCCACACAACCGGCATTATCAGCGTCTGAATAACCAACAACTTGGAAGTTATCAGACTTCTTATATGTAAGCATGTAATCTTTTGTGCCTTGCATATAACGCAAGACTTTCTTTGCGGCCTTCCAGTGGTCTGGTCCTGGATTTGATTGGAATCTGCCAAGCATTCCCGTTATAAAAGCCAAGTCAGGGCGTGTGCAAACTTGTGCATACATGATGCTTCCGACAACTGAAGCATAAGGAACCGACTTCATCTGATCAGTTTCAATTTGGTTCCTCGGACATTGGAATGTCCCAAACTTATCGCCCTTAACTATAGGAGCAGGTGAGGGAGAGCACTTGTGCATATTGTATTTCTTCGGTACTCGCTCAAAGTATGCCTTTTGGGATAGTCCTAACATCCCCTTTGACCTATCTCGGTAAATCTCAATGCCAAGGACATAAGAGGCTTCACCGAGATCCTTCATATCAAAATTAGACGTCGGTAAATCTCATGCAACATATCCTTATCGCTGCAAGCCAACAATATGTCATCTACATATAGGACTAAAATTGTGAACCTACTGCCTTTAAACTTAATATATATGCAGTTGTCCACGACATTTTCCGTAAACCCAAAAGTTCGAATAATCTTGTCGAACTTGATGTACCACTGTCTTGAAGCCTGCTTCAAGCCATAGATGGATTTCTTCAGATGACATGCCAGGTGTTCCTTTCCTTCCACGACAAAACCTTCCGGTTGAGTCATGTAAACATCTTCATTAAGATCACCATTTAGAAATGCCGTTTTAACGTCCATTTGATGCAATTCTAGGTTGAAATGAGCTACTAGAGCCATGACAATCCTAAAAGAATCCTTAGATGACACAGGAGAAAAGGCCTCGTTGTAATCGATACCTTCTCTCTGTGTGAAACCTTTCGCCACAAGTCTTGCTTTAAACCTTTCGACGTTCCCTTTGGAATCATACTTGGTTTTGTAGACCCATTTGCAGCCTACCCTTTTAGCACCATTGGGAACTTCTACTAAGTCCCAAAAATTGTTTGAGCTCATAGATTTTAACTCATCTTCCATGGCAACTTGCCATTTAGACGAATTCGTACTTTTAATGGCTCCTTTATATGAGATTGGATCATCCACCTTCCCGACATCACATACATCCTCACTCATGTAAGTGAAATAATCTTCTGGGATGGCTTTCTTCCTAGGTCGCTGTGATCTTCTCACATGAGGGGGTGGTGGAGGAGCGTCATTATTTTCAGGATTTTCTTCGTTATCTGTGTGGTGATCCTCTCCTTCTGGTATGTCATTATTGTTTTCAGGATTACCATTGGGTTCATGATCTAAATCACAAGATTCAGAACCATCATTAGACGTCACTCTATTTTGAATGGGCAAAACGATCTCTTGGATGCCCGGGCATGGAGCACATACCCGCTTCTCCTCAAGATCGATCTTTTTTAATTCAGTGACCTCATTATCCTCAAAAAACACCGCTTGTCGCGTCTCCACAAACTTAGTGGTATGACTTGGACAATAGAAGCGATATCCCTTTCCCCTATGAGGGTATCCAATAAAGAAACAACTAACTGTTTTTGGATCTAAATTCTTAAGTTGTGGATTGAATACTCTAGCTTCAGCAGGACAGCCCCACACACGTAAATAGTTCAAGCTCGGTTTCTTTCCCGTCCACATCTCATAAGGCGTGTTCGGTGCTGACTTAGTGGGAGCAAGATTTAATATATGTGCGGCCGTCTTTAATGCCTCCATCCATAGGCTTACTGGCAAACTTGCATGACTAAGCATACTACGCACCATATCCATAAGCGTGCGATTCCGACGCTCAGCCACTCCATTCTGCTGAGGTTCACCAGGCATTGAGTACTGGGCAACAATTCCATTCTCAGCGAGAAACCTTGCAAAAGGTCCTGGAATTTGCCCATAAGGAGCATGTCTACCATAATACTCTCCCCCGCGATCAGATCGTACAACTTTTATTTTAACATTTAGTTGGTTCTCAACTTCAGCTTTGAACAATTTGAACTTGTCCAAAGCTTCCACTCGATCACGTATAGGGTAAATATACCCATATCGGGAAAAGTCGTCTGTAAACGTGATGAATGAATCAAAACCGTCTATAGACTTAACGTTAAGGGGTCCACATATGTCAGTATGAATAAGTTCTAGGACACCTGTTGCTCGTACTGCTCCTTTCTTAATTGTTTTTGCGTATTTTCCTTTTATGCAGTCAACACATTTTTCTGCATCGAAGAAGTCTAATGGAAGTAGTACATCATTTTTAATAAGTCGTTCAATTCTCCCCCTCGAAATGTGGCCTAGACGACGGTGCCACAATTTCGAAGAAGTGCTAGTACCCTTCCATTTATTCTCATCAATACACACATTACTCACATGCATAACATGATCATTCAATGATAACATATATAATTTGCCTCGTCTGACACCGAAACCAACATCTTTATTACAATATTTCAAAATAAATTGTTTGTGACCAAACAAACATTCATACATGTTATCATCAAGACAAGAGACTGAAATCAAATTCCTACTCAAAGTAGGTACATAAAGAACATTATTTAAATGAAGACGATGGTTGGTGTGGAGCTCCAAGGTGAGTGACCCTACAGCTTCAACATCAACTTCAACTCCATTTGCTACTTTAAGCCTTCTTGTACCGTTTGTTGTGGTTTGGATCATATGGAATCCCTGCATAGAGTTAGCAACATGAGTAGTTCCTCCTGAATCAATCCACCATGATCTAGAGGAGAAATCAGCATAAAATAATTCATCAACAAAAGTGATTTCATCCGTACCTTTCTTCATCATCCATTTAATATAGGCTGAACAGTCATTTCTGACATGACCCTCTTTCTTGCAATGAAAGCAAGTGTTTTCAACAACAGCCAAGCTTCCAGAAGACTGTCCAACCTCCTTTCCTTTAGACTTGTGTATATCCTTTTTGAAGGTCTTCTTTGGAGGCTTGGAAGGACTAGGCCCATCATACTTTCTCTTGTTAGAGCCAACATGAAAAGCTTGGTCCTTGTTTTGTTTCATCAGCCTTTCCTCCTCCTGGACAATTCGAGGAAATATCTCATCGAGTGACCACTTTTCCTTCATGGAATTATAGTTGATCTTGAATTGATCGAATTCTTCAGGGACGGACTCCAAAATCATTATGGTGAGTAGGTTATCACTGAGTTCACATTGTAAAGCCTTCAGCTTGCGCGAAGCATTAATCATTCTCAGTACGTGACTCCTTACTTCACCATCACATTTATACTTCCCAAGGAGTTTCTGAAATAACTCAGTTACATAGACCTTCTCGGAGCCTTTGAATTGCTCCTCCAAGGCTGCCATGAAATCTTTAGGAGTATCTTTCTTGGGGAGAGCCCCAATAATCTCAGGTGAAATGGATGATCGCATCAGTAGCATTGCTACATGACTTGATTTGTTCCACTTCTCCATTTTGGAGTCATAAGTTTTCTTAAGATCATCATACCCCGCGACACCACTTTCAGGTGGCGTGGGCTTATCCTCCCTTAAGGCATAATCAAATTCGCTGAAAGCCAAACTTAGCTCGATTGAATTCTTCCAGCGTGGGAAATTACTCCCCGTCAGTTGCTCGACAGTGTCGTAGCGTATCGCAGTGGAAGCTGAAAATATTACATGGACGTTAAAAAATTGCATGAATACAATACTTTACGTTGGTAAAGAGGAATAAACATGCCATAATCATAAAAAATTCTAATTCTGTGCCAAATCACCGTTGGGCAGAAATGACACAAGATTAGAACAACGTAAGGGGATGACATGCAAAATTAACACAACGTTGGTCAGAATTAATTTTACAGTCATGACATTATCAAATTTAAGCATTAAAATTAATAACATAAGGTAAATAACATTATTCAATGCTTAAATTGATTATACAACATTTAAACATATTAAAATATTCTAAACAAAAAATCTCGTTGGTTCATTTTTATTCAGAACAATAACATGTTTATTATCATAAATTTAGGAAATTGTTTTCTGTTATTTAAAACAGTGCACAAAACTTATTTAGGAAACTTAAAAATGCACTGGAAAAATAAATAAAACAAAAACTTAAACAGAAGGAAAAAAGAATGTCCAATGCAGCCCAGCCCGTGGCAGATTGACCCATCTCCTAGCGCGGCCCAGGAAGAAAAAACAGCCAGAGGCCTAGCAGGCCACTGAGGCCCGCTAATTTGCCTACGGTGTCCGCACCGTTCGATCCAAAAGGACGGTCGAGATCGACCCGGGTCGGATCAAAACATCTCAGCCGGTCAACCCCCAAACCCTAGTCCCCATTTCATTTCTCATCCCCGATTCCTGTGGAGACAGAGAGTGAGGCGGCCCGAGCGAGTGACGGGTGACGGCCGGCGGCGGCGCGCCGCCCTCCCCCTTCCTTTAGTCGCTCGACGGCGAGCTGAGGTCCGCCCCGCTCTGCCTCCAGGCATCTGGCGCGGTGGTCGTGCCCAGTGAGTGAGGGGGAGGCGGGCTGGAGCAAGGCGACGGCGGCAACGGCGCGCCGCCCTCCCCCTTTCCATTCCGGCGCGGTGGCCGTGGTCGCCACTTCCGTTCCGTCGCGGTGGCCGTGGCGCGCCGCCCTTCTTGATGGCGACACGGAAACGGCGCATCGCCCTCTCCCTCCATTCCGATGCGGTGGCTGTGTTCAACGGAGGGGCGTGCGCTGCCGATAGCCCGCGCGCCCTCTCGTTGAACATGGCTTGCCGGCGTCGTGTACATACGGGGCGGTGAGGGGTGTCGTACGCCGTCGAAAAAACGGCGGCCACGTTCAAGGCGGCGAGGTCGACGACCAGTGTGGTGGCTGACGACGCGCACGTCTTGTCTGCGTCAAGTGCGCCTCCCTCACGTCCTCTCCGATGGGAGGAACGGCGTCACATGGCCATCTCTTAAGGTGAGATCTCAATCTCAATAGGAATTGGTTCGGGTTTATTGCCAATTGGGGTTATGCCGAAAAAAGATAAGTGCTAGGGTTCGGGTTTCTTCATGACAGGAGGGGATTTTCATGATTTTATTGCCAATTCGTACCCCCCTCCTTCTAATTGCTCAAACATGACTAACAGGTGATCGATTGAATTAACAGAAACATCAATGTGATCATAATTTGTTAATTAAAAAAAGATCGATTTATCATTAGCACTACATGTTTAGGGAGCAATTAGACTAATCCGAGACATAAAAAACATGAGATTAATTGCCTAAATATGAGCTTAATTAAAAGGAATTGATCAACAGATCCACATTAGGGTTCTAGTGCTATCAAAATTGGCGTCTGATACCAATGTTAGAACTTATACGATCTAGAACCAATCTAGATCAAGGAATTGATAACAAACTAGAACACCTAGAGAGATCAAACATAAGAGAGGGGTTTAGAGGTTTACAGGATCCAGCGTTTGTAGCCATCTTAGCCTGCTCGATGCAGGCTTGATCAACGGTGGGCTTGGAGAAGATCCTGATCCCCTCCGGTCTCCAGCGGCACTGCCCTGGCACGGGAGGGGTATAGCTCGATCTTCCCGTCGTTGCTGGCCTCCCTACATCGGTAGGGTTTTGGGGATATCGGAGAGGAGGTTCGCAGATGAGCAACTCATGTGTATTCATCGTTGCCAGCCTCCCCTCTCTTTATATGGCGCAGTACGACAGGGGACCAAACCATGAGTTGGTTTTGGTGCCCCGGCCCGATCAGGGCCCGTTAGTTGCGTACGAGGTGCTCACGAACGTTGGTTCGTGGGCCTCCCCCTAACGTTATTTGACTAGGCCTTTTTGGTCTTTTCTATTTATCCTTTATTTCCTGTTAAAACTGACAGGTCAACCAACAGTGACACCATGGTTTCGAGGAAGGTTGAAGTCGAGAGTGGACACCTGTGATGATGAAGTAAAGCGGCGGAGCAAGGCTTCGATCGTGGCAGGCGCGAGACCGCGGAAGCACAGATCTGTAGGGCCAATCCAGAGGCCCATCCAGAGACCACGCCAGCGTCGCGAGAGGAGGCTGGTCTGCACGGCGGCACGGACGCAGCGCAGGCGCGCGAGAACCAGAAGAAGCATCTCGTCGGGGAGGGTTCTGATGAGGTCCCTGCGCCCGGAGGGACTTCCATGCTGCGCCGGCGACGGCGACGAGCGCTTGAGGCGACGCCCCGATCTCAATTCCATCGGAAGAGAAGGAAATTGTAAACCCCTTCAACTTCGTATCAGAAAAGGAATAACATAAACCCAGCCGCTCACCCGTCGAAGTCCTCACGGAGCCCGGCCCATGATGGTCAACTTCGAATACTAAGCCCGTGATAATCACTACCAATATACTAACAATTAGTAGTTTGTCAAAAGCCCTAAAAAAGTACTGTAGTAGTTTGTAAAAAAAAAGAGTTTGTATTTAATTTTTCCACCAAAAAATGCACATCTCGTCTGGTCAAGGATTTGGAAACTCAACGTATCTCCAAAAGAAAAAAATACAATAATAATGTTTGGAGGATATGCTTTTATGTACGTATAGATACTAGTAGTGGAAAACGATGTTTATCGGGTATTTAGCAAAGAGCTTCTTTGTCAGAATGTCGAAGAGATACCACCGTCTGAAGCACTATAATGTGCCTTCTATGGAGAAGGAGAGAAATCCTCTCTACTGAATGGAGATAAATATTCCGGTTTTGTGATGTTAGCGTATATGAATTTTGATATTTTATACTAGCAGAAGCAAGAATGCTATCTGAACAAACCAAGCGATGCTAGCTCAAACAAGGGATGCTATCATGCTAGCTGAAACTGAACAAATCAAAAGCATATTAGCTGCAGCTACCATGCAGGCTAGTTTTATTTTCAATGAGAGACATATCAAAGATATAGAAGAAGAGGATGATGGCCATTGAATACGACGGAAGCGTCGCAACGAACACCACACCACACTGGATGCACCTACAACAAGAAGGCCTCTCCTTGTCCAGCAAGAGACCCAAGGCCGCGTCTCGGTAATGCCGGTTACCTCCGAAGAAGGAGCAGCTCCTCAACAGGAAGGAGACGTCTGAAGCACTATAATGTGCCTTATATGGAGAACGTCAGAAATCCACTACTAAATGCAGAGAAATTTGTATTGTCTATTTAAATTGTTGTAAACCATATTGTTCTATGTTTGGATTGATCGAAATATTGTATTGTCTTTTTTTTCTTTTAACAAACTTCAGTTGGGGCCGGCCGTTTGGGGTGCGCCGGTGTGGGCGTCACCCCCAACCTGCCGGACACCGGTCCAGCACACCCAACGAGGACAAAAGTTGGAGGGTGCCGCACAGAAGTTGGAAGTGTGCCGATGGAGATACTCTTAAGAATGACATAGGATAACTCGGTAACTCAAGACTCCCGTGTCTCTTTGAGGGACTATGACGGTTCTGTAACCTTAGGGAGCCCTCTCCTGTTAGTTCATCTCGCCGCCACCGGAGCAAACCTTTCCACACATCAGCTGAGGTGTATCTTCCTTTTTTTTTTAAGAGGTAGTCTTCTTTCTCCAACATACTCCCTCCGTCTCAAATTAATTGTCGCAAAAATTGACAAACATGGATGTATCTAGGCATAAATTTAGTGTTAGATACATCCATTTTGTCGAACTTTGCGACAGTTAATTTAAGATGGAGGGAGTACCTGAATAGAAGGATACGCCGGAAAAATGTTGTGGGTATCCATTGCGCAAGATTTAAATTTATCTTGTTATGAATTGAAGGGTGCTACGGTCATTCTTTAAAGCATTCGCGCCCATTTGAATATCAGTGTCGAGAAACCTGTCTGACTGCACCTCGCCGAATTTGTCGATTTCCACTTCTGCATGATTATCAAAGGAGATATTTTGAAAAAATGAAGGCCAACCAGGACTAACCCTTGGTGGCATATTTTTATAGGAGAAGAGCCTTTGTGAAAATATCTAGGAATTCGTCCCCGATGGGGATCAAACTCAGGTCGTTGGGATAAGCCACTACTGCTCCCTCAACCATCGGGCCTCTGTCCCGTTCTCTCCAAGAAGATATTTTGGCTTCTCCGGTTCTTGGGTCATCACAAACAAACATTTCAAGACATTCTTGTGCTCCTAACATCTACAAAAAAACAAAAACACAAGCAATTTTTTTTTTGCGGGCTGCATTTTGAGAAAGTATTACATATGAAAGGCGCTGAGAACTTACTGATGCCAAGATAGGATGACCTTAAGAATTTGTATAGCTCCAAGACCAGCAGGATCATGTTGTCCGGGAAGATGCTGTGAGCTAGCTCCGGCGGTTCCAGCGACCGCCTGCAGCGACGCCCCAATCCGTATCAAGAAAGGAATAAAGCGGACCAGCGACTCACCCAGCCCATAATAGCCAATTCCGAACATGTCCGATCATCAAGATTGAGCTTACTCTCGTGATTAGAGCCAACATGTCACGTTACCTCAGATCTGCCACAAGCTTGATCACACAAGACTGATAAGTGAAGATTAGTCACAACTCAGAACTAGATGCTGACTTCAGATCTGTAAACGCAACAAAGCTTATAAAGGATGCAAACATAATCCACTCATGCACACAACAGAAAGATCCTTTGCCGTGCCACCGTTTACACAAAGTGTGGATGTTTACACTGCTCCGTTTGGATGTGACATATTGCATTTTCTATCAACTCCAGGCCAGTAGCGGAGCTTCAGGAAAATATTAGGGCGGGCCAGCTGAAGAACAGTACTAGATTGGGCTGGTAAACTGATTGAGCCTCTTATATGTATAGTCTTAAAAGATGTTTTTGCTGCAAGTCTGGGCGGGCCATGGCCCGGTTTTGTTTCAACTAAGCTCCGCCTCTGCTCCAGGCCACCTGTTAGTCAGTATCTGATCGATGAGTTGATTCGATTTTGCACTGTGCGAAATGTAAATGCAAACATGGAAAAAACGGAACAAATACTCAGCTTAAAAATTAACAGAAAACACACACCACAATATTTATAAGTTTCTTAGTCGAATATCGCAGAAAACAGGTACAGTGATTTAACATGAGTTTTCTGAAAATAGCAGGCAAGGATAACAGTTACAGTTGCATCTCTAATCTTGCAAACGAAAAGAAAATTGAGTTGCATCTAGGAACATGATGAACAACACATGGAGCGCCAGTCTGCCAGAAGGGTAAAAAATGGGAATGTGCTGAAGGATCTCCCCAAGAAGATGGTGTAGACGTTCTTAGTTCAGCTTCTGTAGCATATGAAATAATACTAATTCCCTATTGCATCTAGGAGCATGATGAACACGAATGCAGCACCAGTCTACCGGAGACATAAACATGGAAATCCACGGAAGGATACTCCAAGGAGATGCTATTGATTTTCTTACTGCAGCCTCCGTAGCCATATGATTTGATCCCATTCCCCAGTTCGACGGTCATTTTTTTAAGCGATGGCGCACAACTGAGCATCAGTTCCAGGAAATCAATCTCATGGGCTTCTCCAAGTTGTGGGAGAATCACAAGGACAAGTCCGAGTTAGTGACATCATGGACCTGTCTAGTCTAGCTAGATGTGATATGATAGTTGACTTTGTACAAAAACACTATATAATGAGTGCAATAGCAAATGAGAAAATTGAGGCAAACCAAACCTCTTTCGCACACACTCTATTTCTTCTTCCCTGCTTTCACACGTATCCGGTCTAGGGGAAACACAAACTAGCTCTGACCGTGAGAAGAGCGCGGTAGTGCGCCAGAACGAGTTGGTGGTACACCCGTGAGAGGATTTGAATGGAAAGATCGCTGGGTTCGTTGGATTTATTCGCGAATTGGGGTTAAATCACACCGAAGTACGAAAGAATGAATTGAAATGACTGTTTACCATCTTCAGAGCCGTTGATCTTGAATTACGAGCCATTGATCTTGAATCGATGAGACGTACCTCAAGAATGGACAATCTTGTTATTTTGATCTTCCCGCCGTCTGTCATGAGCGGAACATACCAACATGAGATTTTTAATCAGTTGGTCGACATGAGACACTAGATGAATGGTTGTGATTTCCTGTAGATGCAGTTTGTATGCTAGCTCTCCAACTTTCTCCAGCACGTTAAAAGGGACATAGAATTTGGACCTTAGCTTGAGAGATCCGTGTAGACTGAATGCATTTTTTATACAAACTACAGATGGACATTTAAATACACCATTTTTAGATCTCATAGTTTTAGGTCTTGTAGCGGTAGATTTAGATTTTTTTGTATCTTGCCTTCATGCATGTAAAAAATGGGGATAAAATTGTACTCCCTCTGATCCATAAAAAGTGTCGCTCACTTAGTATAAAGTTTGTACTAACTTAGTACAAAATGAGTGACACTTTTTATGTATCGGAGGGAGTACTTTTTTACTTTAGATTTTTTTGGTTTTCTACATCACTCTAATCCTTTCTAAAAGAGGGGGAGGGGTACTAAAAAGGCATGCAAAACCAATCCAAATGATACAATGAGTACCGTTGGTGACTATCAGGTGTCTCCACTACAACAGATATGTACAGTTTAACCTATCACTTGGCAAGAGACATGCAAAGACTTTGATTTTCATCACCAAAAGGGCATGAATATGTGCTAAATAGCCAGCAGTGACATAATTTGCACCCAAGGCATAAGACCATAAAGAAATATTTCTGTATGTGCGAAAAAAAAAATATAATTGAAATCCAATTAGCACTTCTTGTGCTAATCTAGCATCTCAGCAAAAGAGTTCACGGTTGTGAACTTGTTGGGTAAGCATGGTTTTCGTGAAACCAATTCAGAAACATGCCAGTGGCCATTCTCCAGAAAAAAGATAAGTACTAATAATTGGTATGTCAACACTTGAACAATAAATTGCAACCACACTGCAGACTTGCAAAATTCGAAAGAAACCGAGGAAACTGTATATGTTTCTCAATGGAAGACTCAAACACATTAAGTATGAGACAGGACCGATTATAGCGCTAGCAAATAGTTGCACTACCCCTTGCAGAAAACATTCTTGTCGCATCTAGGAGCATGCTGATTGTATGCCCTTATGCTGAACCAGTTCATCATACTCATCATACCTGAACAGAGAGCAACTGACAGAAGGATATGCCGAGAAAATGTTGTGGGCCTCCATTGTGCAAGCTTTAAATTTATCTTTTTTAATCTGAGGTGATATCTTGACGGTCATTCTTTGAAGCGTTCCTGCCCATTTGAATATCATTGTCAATAATTCAGTCTCACGTTCCCCTCCTCTGAAGTTGTCGATTTCCACTTCTGCAAGATTATCCAAGGAAATATCTTGGCTTCTCCAATTCTTGGGCTTGTCACAAGGACAATTCTCAACACATTTTAGTTCCCCTGGCATCTAAAACATGAGAAAAAAAGATATTACAATGTATTTTGACCAAGTAGTACGTATGGAAGACAATCCTGAAAATGATGCAAATTTACCTCGTGCCAAGGTAGTATGACCTTCAGACTTTGTATGGCAGTTTGAATGCGATGCATCCGAAAGAGGCGCAAGAAAAATGCTCCATAAACATGCCCGCTGTTGCTGATATGTAGCTCCAGCACAGAAAAGTTGGTAACTGGAAGTTTCTTCATCTCATTAGCAAAGTTCAGCACTGCACCCAAACGACACTACAAAATAATACAATTATTTGGCATGATGCACAAACTATTTAGAAATTAGTTAGGCGATAAGACCCTAAAGAATCAAAAAGATGTTGGACAGGAGACGTACATAGGCTTTTACATGCAAGGATAGGACATGAATATGGGGTGATGAAGCGTGGTTGCTGCGCACCCCGTCTTGGTATATGCAGCTCTCATCTGTCTTTAACGTTAACATCTCAAGCGACCAAAAACCAAAGATAAGAGCCAAGTCTGAATACGACCAAGACCACCAGACCTTCTCAATCATTGGCGCCGAGATGGACACCATGAGGTTTGTGCAGCCATGGACATAGAGAGTCAGTTCCTTAAGCAGAGGGGTCATGATGTCTATGACCTGGCATTCCGTCATTTTACCGACATAAATCATAAGTTCCTGTAGCGACAGTGAGTGGACTGTAACGTCATCTACGTACTTATCAGCGGTCACATCAAGCACACGCAGACGTGGGCAGCGGGTGACCAATGTGACAAGATCCACCAAGGTGCATCCACAGAGGGCCAGCCTCTCGAGCATAGAGAACTCGCCATCTCGCAGCTGCGTGAACCGCACCTTGGACAAGTTCATCTCTATGGACCTAGCCAGGGGGAAGCATGGTAGGTCGGCATCAGTGCATCGATAGAAGTCGTTTGTGAAGATGAGCTCCTGCGGAGAGAGCCTAGCGGCGGCAGCTAGAAGAGAGGCAAAGCGAGCGCGGTTGATACTGTGCACCCGATTAATGTGGTCAAATTTGTATTCGATGCCGAGGCGGGACACCACAAGGCCTAGCGCCGCAGCCGCTTCGAGCGCAGCGAGCCCCACGTCCAGATTGTCGGCAGTGACGCCGCGGAAGGTGACACCGAGCACTCGTAGACGCGGGCAGCATTCCAGAAAGGCGCCGAGATCGACGATGTTGCCGGAGAGGGACAGCATATGGAGCGCGGGGAGCTCGCCTGTCGGCGGCGACTTGATACAGAGGAAACTCGTGTCGAGCTCGATCGAGGTGGCCCGGCGGAAGGGAGGCAGAAGGATGGTGACGGGACGACCTGGCTTTATCGCATCGCACTGCGGTAGGACGAAGACGAGCTGCTCCGGCGAGAGCCGCGCGACGGCGCGCAGCAACGACTTGGCGCGGGCGTCCGAATCTGACGACGTACTCCCGATACGGATGTCGAGGAGGGACACGGCGTGGGGGCGAGCGACGACGGAGAGGGCTGCTTGGATCTCGCGGGCCGAGATGCCGCGGAAGGTGAGACCCGGGAGGCGAGCCCAGAGGCCGCGCCACCGCCGCGAGAGGACGCCGGTGCGCGCGGCGGCGCGGGCGCAGCGCAAGCACACAAGGACCTGGAGGAGCATGTCGTCGGGGAGCGCACTGAGCGGGTCATCTCCACGCGGCGGCGGCGGCGAGCGCCTGATGCGCCGTCTAGGTCGCAATTCCATCTACAAGGAAAATGGAGATACCGCGGAAAACATGTCCCGCACCGTGTAGAAATACCACAGCAACTCATCAGTCACGCGGCCCAGCTCATAGCCCGAACTGTCACCGTAGCCCGTTGTTGCCCGAACCTGAACATTACGGCCCACTGAGCAGCAATATCTCCCGTTGTTGTCGAGATATTGAACGGAAAACACTGTATAGTGCTCATAGCACTCCGTAATACAGCACGCCCATGTAAAAATGTTAGGTGGGCCGGCCCATTTAAAGAGAATTAATCTACGAAAATAGAGGTAAATGTGCGGGGGAGGGGACTCGAACCCGCGTCCTCACCTTGCGCCCGGCGTGGCGAAGTCACTGGGCCACGCCACGGCTTGTGTATAGTAAGCTTTTTTTTTACCTTTTTATAGTTTCGCCTTTTCTATTTTTTTCTTTTTACCATTTCTGTTTTCTTTTTTTCCGTTTTATTTTTTTCTTTTCCTTTCTATTCGGGATTTTTTCGTTTTGAAATATGTTCCAACGAAAATTTGATTTTGAACAAATTTCGAATGTGAACAAATTTCGAATTTGAACAACTTTCGAATGTGAACAAATTATGAATTTGAACAATTTTCGAATTTGAACAAATTTTCAATTTGAAATTTTTTCGAATTTAAACAATTTTCGAATTTGAACAAATTTCGTATTTGAACAATTTTCAAGAAAAAGAAAAAAAAAGGTAAATGGGTCGGCCCATTACGCGTAGGACATTGGTGATCCTTAATATGTACTCCTTCCGTCCGGGAATAAGTGTACTTCTAGCTTTTGTTCAAGTCAAACTTTTAAAATTTTGACCAAATTTTACGGAAAAACTCGTAACATATATGACATGAAATTGGTATATTATGAAACTACATTTCGATACGGATCCAGTGGTACTAATTTAGTGTCATAAATGCTAGCACATTTTTCCATGTAGTTGGTCAATACTATAAAAGTTTGACTTTGCCCAAAAGCTAAAAGAACACTTATTCCCGGACGGAGGGAGTAGTGCTATAAGCACTACATAGGGGAACCCATATTGAATGTTTCATGTTACCAGGCTAGGAGACGGCTTGCTTGCTTGCTTGCGTGGACATCGATGCATGATTATCAACTAAATTCTTCTGAAGAAACAACATCAATTTCTAGCTTAGAGGCTACATTTAGCCATGAAACAGCGAGAAGCAAATGCGGATGCACATTGCCTCGCTCGACCGATGACTACTCTAGATATTGCTAGGCATGTGTGGTTTCAGATCACCCTAGCAATTTGGGGTTTTTTTTGTAAACATAATTAGTAATCAATAATCGACCTGAAGGTTGTAGTAAAACTGAAAAATTAACCCAATTCTATTCCCAAACAAGGTTCTGGAATGTGGAGCTGATAAAAAATATGCCATCAAGAGGATGTGAGACAAAACTTGAAGAATAAACATCCTATTCTACCGTGTGATGACTCTCTGTTGCCTGGCACTATGACAAATCCGGCAATTTCATGTTTAGAGGCGCCTGCAAGCTTGCTTACAAACGTCACCATGGCGTCGGATGGCAGGCCAAATGCAGCTCTAGAAACAAGGATACGAGACCCCAATCTCGAAAAAAGTATGAACTGTTGTCGTCCCCTCCAAAGTAAGGATTTTCCGATAGAGAACAGCTCGAGACAACCTTTTCAGCATGGTAAACAAATGGAGAAGACGAGACGAGACAATGTTGGAATCTTCCTACTGAAGAGAACTTCAAACTTATGAGAAGGGCTTCTGTTATGGTTGCTAGGGTTTGAGCGGGAGAGAGAGAGCTACGAGGGCGCGAGAGAGCCGGCCGTGGGGATCCTTTCCCACGGCGCTCGTGCAAGAGGGAAAGGGTTTTCCTTCTTAATTCTTGCCTGATTAGATTGATACATCTCCTCTCCATATATAGAGAGAGGTTTACTTGACTCCCAAGCAAGGCTTACTTGACCCCTAATCAAACCCTAAGACTAACGGGCCCAGGCCCATCACGTACTCTGACACTACACCCCACCTGGACATGCAGCTCGTCCTCGAGCTGCAACCTAACGACGATTCAACCCCACACAAATCTAACGTCTAAAAAAACAAGCCTTTTACATCTCGGCCTATTGTATTGACCTGAAATAAGCTAACCCGAATGAGACTCTGACTCCGAACGATAAGAGAATCCTCCGCGCGCCAAACTTGTGCGTTTGCAGCCCCCTGGATCCCAAGGACGCCATCGGGGCCAAGGGAGCCCTCGCGGCGGCCGGTGGCGGAATGTAGTGGTGCTACGCAATGCGCTCCTATCGGTGACACCATGTCTTCTCCCCGCCGGCTGACTGTCGATGTCGCAGACTTGGAGGGCGCCGCCCGTAGGAAAAACAGCATGCCCGCCGCCCGTGGGGGAAACCGCATGCCCAATATCCCCCACGCAGCGGACGAGATCGAGGTCCGTTTCACCGCGAAGCGCAACTTGGAGGAGCTGCAGCTGCAAATCACGCATCTCCTGCACATACCGACGCGCTAGGAGGCCGCGAGCAGCAGCCAGCAGCCTTACTGCCGCCGACACATGGTCGGTAGCGATCCAAGCCTGACGCGGTGACGGCGACGGCTGGAACTTGATCGGTTGGATGGGATTGTCATGGGACGGCGGTGGCGCTGCTAGGAACGAGGTCGTCGCAGTTCCGTCGTAGGGCATCCCATGCTGGGACGTGAAGACCGGCGTCGTGGTCGCGACCGAGGGAGCGGCGGCGGCCGTGCGGGGGTCGTCACCGGTGTTGTGACCATGCAGGACCCCCCGTGGAATGACGCACCGTCGGGACCGGCGTAAGGACCGGCGAAGCGGGAGGGCCCGCCGTACTGTTGGGGTGGCGCCGGTGGTGACTGGATGTGCGGCGGCGCCCAGGCCGCCGTATAGATCGGCCCGGAGACGGACAGCAGCAGCGGGGGCTGCAGCAGCCTGGCGTCGAGTGGCGGCGACGACAGCAGCAGCGTGGTGCGGTGGCTGCCACGGCAGCCGCGCCAGCCCATAGGCGGCGACTGATGGCGCGGGCGGCGGCGGTTCGTAGGGACCGGCCAGGAAGAGGCAGATCTCTTGGTGGCGGTGGTGAGACCACCATGCTCGGGGGTGTAGACGACGGCGGCCGGCGCGGGGAAGGATGCCGCCATGGTAGCGGTGGCCGCAGTGGAGGCCAGCGGCGCTGTCGGTTGGGGCGGCGGCATGGTGGTGGTGGCCGGCGATGAAGACATGGTCGAACAAGGGCAATATGGTACCAAGTGTTATGGTTGCTAGGGTTTGAGCGGGAGAGAGAGAGCTACAAAGGCGCGAGAGAGCCGGTCGTGGGGATCCTTTGCCACGGTCGGGCAAGAGGGAAAGGGTTTTCCTTCTTAATTCTTGCTTGATTAGATTGATACATCTCCTCTCCATATATAGAGAGGTTTACTTGAATCCCAAGAAAGGCTTACTTGACCCCTAGAAAATCCTAAGACTAACGGGCCCATGCCCATCACGTACTCTGACAGCTTCTCATTCTGCTATATAGATGTAGCAATGAGCAATACAGCCTTCTTCTTATGCTATGGAGGAGTTGGCACCTACGTTATGGCGTGATACATGGAACAGATCTGGAACCTATCACTGCCTCTAGAAATTTCCTTATCAACTAAGTATGTCTTGTTTGCAAGAGAATTATACTGACGCCACGTGGGAAAAGGTTTTTAAGCAAAATGCTAATCAGGAAGTGAGTAGCTTTGCGTTGCAGGTCAACTCAGGATCAACCAAAGATAGTAATGTTCTCTCTCCAGAAGGATCGGTGGAATTCACCTGAGTGCCTCCCTTGCCACCGGCTATTCAAAATCTTGTTGTACAAGACTCTCTACCACTCGACATGATGAATGTATGAGTGTCTTCCTCTGAAAGAGGAAAAGAAAAATTAAATTTGGAAACATGACCTCCCAAATATTGTTGATTCGAGTCTGTGATAGTATTTTCTTACACTGATACCTTTGAAAGGTTACGGGTCCTGTATATGAATAAAGTACAGGAATATACAAATATACTTTTGTATGCATGTGGAGTTGGGGACTAAACATGAATTCCAGGGCATCTTTTTTTGGTCACAGAATCTACCATCCTAGGCTTCCTGCAAAAGGGTTCTTGGTCGTGCACTTGTCGTGCATGCATTTGTGCCTTGAAACAAATTCCTCAAAAGATGAAAGGAACATGATAGTGGCCATTCTTGATCAAAAAAGTTGAGTAGTGACGGTCACAGGTCATAAGCTTGCTGATTTCATGATAGTCCATGACTTCCATTACCTCTGGCCACGCTGCTCTAGCTGCATCAAGGTCAAAGAAGTGTTGAGGCACATGATCGTTCTTCAAGGTTGTGGTGACCTAGCACACCACTTCATGTGTAGTGCGTAAGTCGTTAACATAATACTCACAGAAGGACTTATCCGTGAATATTACATTCCTCGGAGTAGTACAACAGAAACATAGCAGGTCCAAGCAAAGCTATATGATACAAACTTTCATTACAAAATCTTGAGAATCTCCTTGATGAATCAAAGGATCTTGTGCAAATGAAACATCAAAATAAGCAATGCGAAGCTCCAAGCTGGAGATTAACTCAAGCTCAGAACCCAAACCACTACGCTGATGTCATCCCTAATCTATGGCTTCTACGAAACAATGTCCATGAATGGACTCCATCTAAACCTAGATAGCTTCTCCTCCACCGGCGTTGTTGATGACAATGCTTCACTGGTCAAGTAAGATATGACTCCATCTAGCTTCATGAGGTAGCGATGGCTTCACGATGACTACTTCCATAAGGCTTCAACTCTAAGCAGGGGGTCAAACATGAACGAATGTGTAACGCGCGTTACTCAGCAAGTTCATGATATATAGTGGTAGTTTGATGCACTAACTATAGCTTTAGACTCGAACGAGTCATAAGCTAATGCAAGGTTTTTGTAAATATTTCTTTAATAGGTTGCTTTAAGTTCTGAAAACTATGTGTAGGGGCCCCAGATCGGAGGGTCCAGAACCCCTCATATGCATTCATTCACAATCCCAGAATAACCAGTCGTGAACAACATACGTAGTTGGCATACAGAATACATCATCCATTACACGAATATTAGAGTCTTACATAAATGGTCACATGACCAAGTTCTTCACAACTGTCACACAGGACAGGCATTCAAAATAAACACAGCGGAAGACGATAAGCATAGCGTAGTAGAACCCGAGTCACGCCTCATCCTACAGGCTGCTGACTGGGAGACGATCCTAACTCGCAGGGCCATCAGTGTAGAACTCCTCCTCATAGAAATCCTCCTGTGGTGGCTCCTCGTAGTCTGATAAGTAGATACCAGGGGCGAAACCAAATGAGTACATTTGAATGTACTCAACAAGACATCCTTTATGAGCTTACAATTATGCATACATGCTTATTTGGTGGAGTGGGTAGGCCATACATATGGTTCAGCTACCCATGACAGATAAAAGATTTATCATTGTTGATTTTTCAGGTTTAGTTCTTTGTGAAAGATCATCTAAAATAATGTAGTTTTTCTCTCGTAGATATCACATATCTCAGAGGTTTTATAAGATTGGTTTTTAGAAAAGAAAGTTTTCTTTTCAGAAACTTTTAGTAATAGTTTCCTTCTCATCCGTATCTCGCAGATACCAAGTCATTCCTCCTTAGTACCTCGCAGGTACAAAGCCATCCTTCAAAACCTCTTTTGAAAATTTGACACAATACTAGCTACATGGCCATTCAACCGTCCATATCCGAGGACGCGGCTATTTCGAAATAGTTTTACTCTGCAGAGGTGTACACGTTTCCACTAGATCCAGAATCCGCCATGAAACAACCATGGACCGTTCACAACATATGAGAACATCAGATAACTGATCTTGACTATCAACTATGTGCAAGCTAGTACATGACTATCTCTTCAATTGGGGTTACCCTCCCTGGCAAGCCGTGTCCCACACCGCCCAAACAGGAGACCCAACTGCTGCATCCGGAGGGAAAATCAATCCCACACTTTAGATGTCCCGTATTCTCACTCCTAGCGACATTTCGGTTCGGAGGATCCAATCCCCTATAGCACTTGAGATAGCTCACATACTAACCATAACAAGTTTTTAATCAAGCCCCTACCCATATTGGGGTAAAGTGGCAGTACGATAATGGTTGTCCAGCGAAGACTAGGTTATGTGTCTTTTGTAAACATTTCTCCAAATTTCCCATCATGACATCCTTCCGGTAGACAGGGTCTCACCCTTCCTCCGGGGTTTTTCTTCCATAAGGCATTTGTTTACAAAAGCACATTTTATTTAGTTCATTTAAGAACCCAAGTTTTAATTTGGTGAATGGTATTTATATACCATTTGGTGGCTAAGGGCTTGGTAATACCAAGTTGACTATTAATATGATTCCTTCTTCTAGTAATATTAATAGTAGTAGTATTCACAACAAAAATAGTTTTGAGAGTATAGTCTTGTGAAAACTTCAGAAGTGAAAAGCATGCATGATAGATAATGATAAGTATTTATACAGCAAGCATTAGGATGGCTTGCCTTGTTACAAGTGATGGTCCTGGTCCTGAAAGTAACAGGAGTTGCAATACCCCTCCTCAGCAAATCCTTCCTCCTCGTTTTCTAACGTCGTAAAAAGAAATAAAAGCACACTTTCAGAACCAACCAAGACAAACAATGCTACAAGTGATACATACAGCAAGCAATTAAAAAGTATCACCCAAAGTACTCAATTTTTCCTTAATAAAAATTGGCATAAAAACTATAGTGGGAAAATATGCTTTTTCCTAGTGTTTATGTGTGGCCAACCTCAATGATTTTTAGTTAAGAGCACCATGGACTAGTGGGGTAAAACACATGTTACTAGGCAGTAGGGTGTCACATAAAACACAATTTGATGTCTAAAAACTCCCCCAACATTCTCCATGGCAAGCACATATAATAAGCTAAATTATGCAAGTGGTGAGAAAGGCTCATGACAACAAGTCAAGCTCATTATCCACCATGATGCAAAAATACCAGTGGGTGTTACACTAGCAAAATGCTCATATAGAGGTTAGTAAGCCTCTGGTCACATTTCTAAAAGTGCTCTAAACAAAGAAACTAGCTCCAAAAACTCCTACTCATACTAGTAGAAACTTTGGAAAAATGCTAGACTAGTTTATACTACACTTGTTAATTTTATGCACAAGTGTGCTAACTAACAGAGGAAGAAAACTCCTCTAATCAGCACCAAAATGCTACTGGACCCCACAAAACAAAATAAAAATTCTAGCTATTAACCAAGGAAAAACTAGGCTAAAATGCTACACATGTGAGAGAATCAATTTCTAGGCACCCAAGTGTTACTCATGCTGTTCTACTACTTAAGGGGAAAATTATCAGAGGTGAAAACACTAATATAACAATGCCACAAGGACATTCCATCCTCTGTTTTCAACCACAAAGATTCATATTTTTCCCTAGTGGAAAACAAGACAAAAAGGCATGCATGGATATTCTAGTATGAAAACTAGACTTAAGCAATGCTATTTAAATCTATTCCAAACACAAGCACCAAGTAACCAGAGGGGCTATAACCAAAATAAAAGTACCTAAATGGTACTGGTTCCATGAAAATTAATCTAGAAATAAGCCTAATAAACAATTAGAGATCTACTAAAAAACCTAGGTAGAAAATTAAGCTATGAGCAAGATCTATGCCTGGAAAATAATTCTAGAAATTCTACCACTCAAACAATCTATTCTAACATGTTCATATAACTTGTGAACATCATAACCACACTGGAAAACAACATTACAAGCAAGAAAACATCATTTGCACATCACAACATGAACATATAAAACAAGATCTAGGAAATAAAAATAGACAGAAAGGTACCCAAACTTGTTCTATCTCCCTAATTTTTTTATGGCTCCAAAAATTAAATACTTCTAGGATGTGATAGTCCTTAACATTAAAAAGCATCTCCAATTGGTCCCACTCAAAAATAATGCCCCAAACTCCCCCTAAAATTCTTGGAATGGCTCACAGATGTTTCACCAAAATGGATGGCATTTCAAAATGGTAACTCACCTTGGTGCAAACTAAAATTCTACTGGTAGGTATTGACAAGGGCTTTCCAAAACAGTTGAGTTTGCTCAAAATTATTATGTATTTTTGAAGTTCTATTCATTTCAATTTTAAGGGTACTGTCTGGCAAAATAGCTATAGAAAAGTAACTAAAAGTCCAAAAATTATTCGGCCAATGGGAGGTGGTTGTGATTTTGTATGGATATAGGTACAAAAATTAGCAAGGTCAAATAAAATCATTTGCTAACATTCCTAGGCCAAAAGCTAACATCTATCTTTCTGCCCGAAAATTGCTTATTTTAAAACTAACAGAGAAATGCCCGAATGGGCCAGATTCGCTACGCACGGCCCAACTAGCGCCTAGGCTAGCCCAGGCACACGCGCGCGCGGGCGGCGGGCGCGGGAAGCGACGCGTTCAAGCGTGGCCGTTGATCTCGCGATCAACGGTCCGCTTCTTTTCTTCCTCCTCCCCTCTCTCTCTCTCTCACCGGCGACAAACACCTCGCGGGCGTGCACGGCGCAGGCTCGCTGCTCACCTAGGGGTGCTGCGGCGTTGCGGGTGGCGGCGGTGGTGCTGTGGGGTGCGTATGGCGCGGTGACGGCGAAGCTCGTTTCCTCCATGGCGGCTCCTTCTCTGCGACGGCGCGGCGGGCACGGCAACGACGGCGCGGGCGCTCCTGCAAGCAAAAAGGTCGGGGAGGGTGTCAGGGAGGTGGCCAGGGTTACGGGGAGCACGTGCGTGCAAAAATGGTGAGCCCTACGCACGGGATTGCTCGTTTTGATCCGGTGGATCTCCCGGTGGCTGGCGGCGAAAAACTGCCCGTGCTCCTCGCACACGGCGAGGCACGGGTTGGCGTCTCGGGGGTGGGGTTGTGGAGTGTGGTGGCGTGCTCTGGCGAGACGGCGTGGCCTCGAAGGCTTTGTAGACACGGGGCCAACATGGGGGCTCTCGGGTGTGCATGTGCTTGTGCACGTTGGCAAGCAGAGAGAAGGGGGGCCAGGGTTTGCGAGTCCTCTCGAGCCATGGGCGGTTTTAGAGTCACTAGTGTCCACAGTAGAGCTAGGGATAGAGAGTCATGTGGGATTTTTGTTCATGCCACTAGCACACCCCCCTTCTACCCGAGCCCTACTTCCCCTCTTCTTTCCTTCCTTGCTAAGGCATCTCTCGGGCAAACAAACACATGGTGAGGCAGAGGGATCCTAGGTGAGTGACTAGGATCAAATTTCACACAAAAAGATCAAGCAAAGATCAAGAAATTCATCCCCCAAGTTCTGTTCAAAAACAGATTCAGAAAATTCAGAAAAAGGCATTAGTGAGAATTGCACTAAGTGTTGAAAAACCAGTGAAAGTTTGCTTCTGTTTGAAAGAGCAAATGAACTTGGATTTTGAAAATTCAAGTTGGTAATTGTTCTATGTACTTTCTAGTTTGAGAAAACAACCAGTACACAAAAATTGGAGTTGGTTAACCTTCTTAAAACAACTGTCCAAAAAGCTATGTTTCTGTTTTCCAAACAGAATTGGTTTTGCAATATTTTTATACTAGGAAAACAATCATGGATTAGGTTGTTTTCCAAGTGAGAAATTTAAACCAGTGGAATTTAGTTGTATTCCATATCATGGTAAACCATAATACAACAAGAAAACAACAAATCAAATATGTTTTACCCCCTGAAAACAAGTGGGGAAAACAGCTAGTTCTGCTGTTTTTCTGCTAAAAGTTTAAATAGGAAATAAATTCCCAAAGCTATTTAAATCCAAACCAAAATGTTTCCTTGGTCAAGACATGACTAAATAATGCTATCATGAGTGAATCAAGCATTCCCCAATATTTGAGAAGAAAAATCTTAGGGTTTCCAGTTGAAATTCATCAGGAAGGAAATAATAAATCATCAGGGAAAATCCTCAAGTGAGTGAAAAGAAACACACCACTTATATTGCATAGATAAACATGACTACACAAACATGTTGTCCACTTAATTGTCTTACAAAAGTCTTAAGAGGCTTGCTAATCTAATATTAAACAAGTGCTTAAAAACAGGGGTGTGACACTATGCCCGCTAGACCATCACAGGAGCTAGAACTTCATGGAGTTTCCTTTCCTGTAGCGTTCGCAGTTCCTTCTTGGAACAGGGGGTAACGTGCCATATCCTTTTACACTCTGCATAGGTGTGTTACTTTACCCATGGGAGATCAAGACCATGTTTCACAACCAGGTTTACATTCTTGTCCACTCCCACTCAGGTGTGGGGCGCGGTTGTTGATCCAAGCCAAACCATACTTCTCCGCACAACACATGCCCACCCATTTCTGCCAGCAGGTTGAACCCCTGATTCCACCCCTCACGATGGAGATCTAGGCGCCCCTCGTAGACACTCATAGACCCCAGAGTATGTGGGATGTAAGGGCTCCCACCCATGTGCATGTAGTCCCGCAAGACCTCAGTCTCTGGCAGTCCGTTGACATGCGAACGGGAAAAGTGTCACAACTGACTTACTCGCCCCATACAAGACCCATGGTTAACGAGGTATTTATGGCGCACCGAGTTCTGGGGACATTTTTGATTAATTCCTAGGTAATAATTTCCCATGCAGATGAAACCTTCCTTTGACCTATTCATCTTACCATGGTCCCATCCGCCCACCAAACAGAACACTACCACTCGGGTAGTCATTCAATTATTATAAAAATAGGATCATGCATTCTTTTTGGGAATATGTGGTAATATGATAGGGATTTTGCAAATAGTTCGTTAGGAAATACTACAAAGGATATGAGCGAGTGATGAACTTGCATGAGATTGAAATAACAATAATAACCCATGTCTTCGGGTTCAAGGGTCGCGTAGAAAATCCCTATATCTGAAAGGTAACAAAGTAGCACAGGACCAATCCTCTCTGTTGAACTCGATTTCGACGATTTGGTCCGAATTGATTCAATAGAACTTGGCTACTAGCTAGAGGGACTCAAGGGGAGTCGAATGAGCGGCTCCAGGGACCATATCGCTGCCGGAGTTGCCGGCGACAAGTAATGGCGAGACAGCGATGACGGCTCACGCTGGCCGGGCTAATTCGTCGACCCCATACGGAACGGAAAGCATCCAGAGGTGAAATACCTCACCTAGAGCGCGATGATGAGGTCAAGGAAGTCCGGTGAGCTCGGGATGGTCGGCAATGTCGCGGCGACGGCCATGACCGGAGCAAAGGGAACGACCAAATTTGTGGGCCTCCGGCCATCTTCTTCCATGTTCTTGCTGGAGGAGGAAGAGGAGATCATGACGCATCTCCTCGTGGCATTGGTTGGTCCTGGCGTGACCGGAATGGAAGGTGACGAGCGGAGGCCGACGGTTAGGGTTAGGCTTTGGTTCGGCCTAGTACACACAGAGAGAGAGCCAACGAGCGAGCGAGAGAGGAGGCAGAGAAGAAGAGAAGGGGCACGACTGCTTTGCTCTTATCCATGAATGGTAGAAGGCACGCAGGAGGTGGCGCAGAGGTCGCCGGCAGAGGACACGCAGGTGTTCGCGTGCCTGGAGGAAGACAAAAGGACAGATTTCCCCATAACCGCATTCTAGTCCTTTTGTTAATAAAACTGAGAGTAAACTAATGTTTTCAGGGCCTATTTGTAAACATAAAAATTAATAAGAATCATTTTTATAATCCTTATCAAAAATTAAATCTCACCATGTTTTATTTTGGTGAAATTGGAAAATATTGGAATTTTTATTTAGGGTGCTAAATTAAGTGGTTTTGGTTATTTCTCCCCATTTAATTTATTAAATGGCTTGGAAATTATCATAGACATGATTATCGAGCACACAACAAACATGTGGTTTCCCATAAGATATGTACTTGTCTTATACATAATTGGTTTTACTTAGTTTTCAATTCCATTCCTCTAATAGAGGTTATAACTTGTTGTTATTGATTAGTTGTTTCCAAAGATATACTTTAGTTCTTGAATGTTGATTTGAATAGAAGTGTGGGGTGCTTATGGAATCATGACTTATTAGTAAATTTATCAAATGGTTCATTGATGTGTTGGGATTTCATATGCTCACTGGTATAAGATGATTGAAATAATGAGCATGTGGAGGTTATTGGGGTTTAATGATTTAAGTCAGAGTTGTTAGTTGGTTACTCAGAGTGTCATGTTTCTACTTTATATACTTCATTTGTAATCTTTGTCATGCATAATGTAAACATAAATGTTTGGGAAGATCATATGTAATGATCAGGGTTTAGTATTAGTTTAAGAAGGTTTGTTTCATCTTTTAAATACTTCATTTCTTGCTAATGAGATGTGTACATATTCCATAAATAAGTTATTAATGATAATTAAGTCATTTCCCACTTGTGGGGTTTGAGTTAACACTTATTGGTATCCATTGTGTTTTATTGAACCTTTGTTATTTACTTGTGAAGGTGCACTTAATAGTTATAAGATAATTTAGGAAGATGTTGTGTGGATGGTTGATAACTTAAGAGTTCATGATTACATAGTCTAAAATATTTGTTGATGAGATTATTCCATCAAGTATTATCATATTATGGAAGTGTGATCATCAGCTATGTTTTTGGATACTCACCCCTCTTTGAGTTCTAAACACCTAGTTGAATTCCCTCAAGTCACTTATAGACTTGTAGTTAAGGTTGTTGAGATTTTGTGCTTGGTCATAACCAATTATGGTTTGTCTTATCAAATGATTTGGTTTCTAGAGATACTATGTTATAAAGATCACTCCAAATGTACTCTTGACTAGATGATCTAAACCTAATTCATCATGTCAAGTCAAACATTGGTCACTTCAGTTTGTTTAAACTTTCGCGCCAAAATTTCCCGTATTTTTAGATGCATGCTTTGCAAATGCACATATTATTTTTAGATCCTTATAAATTCCCAAACTCTGGGATGTTACAAAGGTGCAGACCACAAACTCATGAACCTGCTGATGCATCTTGCAATAAAACCTAGTGTCACGACAGGTACGATGAGAAAAATCATAAAGTTTGAACATCATGCGATCATTTTCCCAGTCGACTGAGCTTAAATTCCCCCAGGTATCATGGACTGGCTCATCCTCATTGACAGGAAGAGGTGGCCCCTGCTGTTGAGTGGGAGTAGAGCCACAAGCAGCAACGACACTCTGCTTTGACCTCTTACGAACATAGGTGGTAGCCGCGGGACTCTCTCCTGAGAAATAACGAACATGCATGTGCATATGCATAATGAGTGTACATGGTCATAATGATAATGTTGGTTTTGTTTGCTAGATTATTTAGGAGAGGAACATGTGTAATGTAGGAGACATGATGAATGTAGTCCTCACAAGAGAGATTAATACGTGATTTAAAAAAAAAACATGGCACAGACATTTAATGTTTTAGGATTAGTAAGTGAAAAGGATAGTATGAGCAAGAAGACACATAGCTAAGAATTGGGTGCCAAAAAAGTACTAGAGTGATTTTCTAGGTAATAGGGATGAGGTAACACTAGTGGCAACCCTAAACGAGAGATCCCTAAACAATATGAGACCTAGAGTGCAACGAGGAGCCGCAATACACGAGATCCCTAAAAAAGATGAACTATAAGAGGCCAAATTGCAACAAAAAAGAATGAGTACCCAAATTTAAAGCCATCGTGAGAGTCTCCAACCAATGAGATGGATCTCCCCCAAATCCCCAGCAATGAAGATTTTGTTTGGAGGTGGGGAGATTGGGGCTAGGGTAGCAAATCTGAGGAGTATGGGGGTTGGGATCAAGTATAGAGGGAGGGGCGGGTTGAGAGGAGCTTAGGGCTGGGAACCCATGGAGTTTTCAAGTTTGGGGGAGGGGAGAAGAAGATGGATCTTAAAAGACCCCCCCCCCCAACTCGTGACTTAAAGGGATGCCGGACAGGCCGGGCCGCGGGCCGGGCGCCAGGTCGGGAACCCAACCGAGCCGCCGGCCTCGACCCCGGCCTAGGCCGGGCATCCTGCGAATGTAGGCTGGGTACCCTGCAGATAGCGCCGGCCCCTAGGCTGGCCCTTAGGCCGTATTTTCTGGAAAAAAAATCCCTCCCCTTTTTTGTTTTGGATTTTGAATGAATGTTTTTTGTTGTTGTTTTTTTTTGAGTAAAAAATAGGCATTTTAAGCATACTACCAGTTTTAGCAACATGAATACAAGAATTTGTTCCAATTTTAACAAGTTGTTTGACCATGTACTTAATAAAAAGTTTTGATGTAAGAAGCATGATGTTGGGAACATGGAGCAAAACATTAGTATGATGATTTCCTCACACATCCAATGGAGGAAATAATAAAACCAGAAAATAACAAAGGGCAACATTGGATGTGTTATGGAATAGAAGAGCGAATATGCATATGAGTTGAACACCAAATGGCTTATCAATAAGAAAAAACAAACAAAACTCAAATCCTTGATTTAGGCGGTGGCCTTAGCCACCATGTATGAGTATGCTCTATATGACACCGCGAAGATATATCTTGGTTGCATTGTCTAAACTCATCATTGAAGCACATTATGTCATTTGAAATGACCATTATGCATGATTTGTTTATTTGTGCATTATAGTAGTAGAGTTGACTCATTAATTGAGCTACACTACCACTATGTCTATGCGTACATATAAGAGCCAAATAAGAGTCTAATAGAGGTGTGTATGCAAGATTTTCAATCAACTAAAATTGCTTGCACATACGATATTGAGCTCACTCCTTAATTGCTTGAATATCTTCTCATCTAGAGGTTTTGTGAGGATGTCGGCAAGTTGATCTTTGGTGTCAACATAGGAAAGTGAGATATCTACATTGGCCACATGATCTCAAATGAAATAATACCGAACCTCAATATGTTTGGTCTTGCCATTAAGTACCGGATTGTGATCAATCTTTATAGCACTCTCATTGTCACATAAAAGAGGCATTGTCTTAATCTCAATTCCAAAATCCTTAAGACATTGCCTCATCCATAAGAGTTGAGAGGAACAACTAGCGGCGGAAATATACTCTGCTTCCGTGGAGGAGGTGGCGATACAATTTTGCTTCTTGGAAGACCAACACACGAGTGACCTACCAAGAAATTGGCAAGCACCTGAGGTTGATTTTCTATCCATATTGTCACCTCCCTAATCTGCGTCCAAATACTCCACAAGATCAAAAGTTGTGTTTGATGGATACCAAAGACCATGTGTAGGAGTGTCAACCAAGTACCTAAGAATCCTTTTGACTGCAATCATATGGCTTTCCTTGGGTTTAGATTGAAATCTTGCACACAAACCCACACTCAACATAATATCCGGTCTAGATGCACAAAGATAAAGCAAATATCCAATGATAGAGCGATAAAGTTTTGGATCAACCGGTATACCTTCATGATCCATAGTAAGATTCACGAGTGTTGACATTGGATAAGCTAGTGGCTTGGCATTGTTCATATCAAATTTCTTGAGCATGTCTTGAATATATTTTTCTTGACAAATAAAAATTCCTTCATAATATTGCATGATCTCAAAACCGAGAAAGAACCTCAATTCGCCCATCATAGACATCTCAAACTCACTTGTCATTAGTTTGGCAAATTTGTCTACAAAACTCACATTAGATGATCCAAATATAATATCATCAACATATACTTGGCACACGAAGAAATGTCCATCTATACTTTTGGTAAACAGTGTGGGGTCAATTACCCCAAGTACGAAACCACGATCTACTAAGAACTCATTTAAATGATCATACCAAGCATGTGGGGTTTGTTTGAGGCCATACAAATCCTTATGGAGGAGGTAGACATGGTTAGGATACTTGGGATCCTCGAACCCTGGAGGTTGTTTAACATATACCAATTCATTTAGAGGTCCATTTAGAAAAGCACTTTTAACATCCATTTGATGCAAGGTGAAGTTATGACTAGTGGCAAATGCAACTAATATATGAATGGATTCAAGTCTAGCTACAGGAGCGAAAGTTTCACCGTAGTCAAGTCCTTCGACTTGAGAGTAGTCTGGAGCAACCAATCGAGCCTTGTTGCGAATCACTTGCCCATGAGTATCTTGCTTGTTCTTGTATACTCATTTTGTTCCGACGACATTATGATCCTTGGGCCTTTCCACTAGAAACCATACTTTGTTCCTCTAAAAATTATGGAGCTCTTCATGCATAGCTTGAACCCAATCTTCATATCAAAGAGCATCATACACTGTCATAGCTTCAACATGAGAGACATATGAGTAAAAACACAAAACTTGAGAAGTTGACCATGTGTGGACACACTTCTTCCCAAGCCACCAATAACATTATTTTGGTGATGAGAACCTTGACGCAATTTTGTGGATTGAGGAGTCATGATACGAATTAGTGGATCATCGGGATTCTCATTTGGAGGAACATGCTTATCATTTCCTTCATCAAGACCATGATCTATCCGGAGTGGAGTTCTTGGTGATGAGTCACCATCATCGTTTCCACCATTATGATGTGGTGGATCTTGATCACTTTCTTGATGAGTGGTATCAATTTGAAGGCCTTGTTCTTGTTCTTGGTCTAACATTTGATTGGTGGTTAATGTAGAGGGCTCCACTTGCATAGAGCTTGTCCCATCCTCCTTTGCCACAAGGTGTCCCTCAACGGGTATAAGCGGACCTATACTCATTCTTCCTATGGCTATGGAGGGTGGCTCATCACCTACATCATTACAATCAATTTAATCCAGTTGGGAGCCATTATCCTCATGAAACTCCACATTCATAGATTCTTCAACACACCCGGTGGATATGTTGTAGACTATAAGTGTGATATTTCGTGGCATAACCAACAAATATGCCTTCAAAAGTTCTAGGATCAAATTTAGACAATCTAGTCCCTTTAATGTAAACTTGACATTTGCACCCAAAAACTCGAAAATACTTGAGGTTGGGTTTGTCACCGGTTAGGAGTTCATATGGAGTCATACCAATCACCGGACAAAGGAAGAGTGGGTTAGATAGATGACAAGCGGTGTTGATATCTTCGTCCAAAAAGTTATATGGGGATTTGAACTCGACCATCATTGTCCTTGACATATCAATAAGTGTGCGATTCTTCCTCTCTGCTACACCATTTTGTTGAGGGGTGTACGCAGCGGAATATTGATGTCTTATCCCCTCTTCACTCAAGAATTCATCCATGGTGTAGTTCTTGAACTCGGACCCATTGTCACTCCTAATTGACAAGATCTTGGTGTCATATTGGCGTTGCACTTCCGTTTCCCAAGATATGAACCTTTCTTGAGTCTCACTCTTCTTCTGGATATAGAATACCCAAGTGTATCTTGTATAATCATCAACAATCACCAAGCAATACTTTTTGTCACCAAGACTATCATATGTGGGAGGCCCAAATAGGTCCAAGTGAATACGCTCAAAGGGCCTTGTTGTGGAGATAATTGATGTCTTGGGATGGTTATTCTCATGCATCTTTTCGGCAATACAAGAGCTACAAGGGCAATCTTTGGAAAAAATCACACTTGTTAGTACTAGCACGTGCTCACCCTTCACAAGAGTTTGTAGATTTCTCATACCGACGTGGCCCAAGCGGCGATGCTAAAGCCACCCCACGTCAGATTTAGCCATTAGACAAGTGGCGATATGTGTAGTTTCTTTCAAGAAATCCACTATATACATACCATTTTCCACAAATCCAACAAAGGCTATGTTACAAAGAATTTGTGTGAAGGACAAGCACGTGATGACGCCCAAATACACATGTATAATTGCATTCACAAAGTTGCAAAACGGAAAGGAGATTAGAGCCAAGGGACTCAACAAGGAGGACTTTATCAATGGATGAATCCGGAGAAATGACCACCTTGTCATGTCCCAATACCTTAAGTTGTGATCCATCACCAATATTTACATGAGAAAATTTTAGGAGTTGGAGTTTTAAGTCATCTAACACTTCCTTGCTTCCGGTCATGTGTGCGGAACAACCACTATCAATCATCCATGATGTTCCTTCGGAAGCACAACCCTACAGTGAATCAACTTCTTCTCTTGGGTACCCATTTTTGGATGGGTCCTTTCTTGTTAGTCACAAGGGTCTTAGGAACCCAAATAGCATACTTGTAATCATCACCATATGAGTTGCCAACATATTTTGCATAAACATGACCATCAAAAGATTTAAGAAGCACATAAGATGGGTTGTACTTTCCCACAAAGTTGTTGTGAGTACTAGTGTTCCTAGGAACAATACTCTTAGCAATTATATCAAACTCATCTTCATCATTAGCCAACTCCCCCTCCTTCACAAAAACAATAGAGTTAGTGGAGGGAGTTGACTTCTTCTTGTAGGCCACCTTGGATGTGGAACCAAAACCAAGGCCTTCCTTGCGAATAACTCTCTTTTGACTACTCAAAAGATCATTAAGGTTCTTTTGCCCTTGGATGCAAGTGGCAAGAGCTTTGTTGAGTTGGGCCTTCAACCTACTGTTCTCCTCAATGAGAGTTTCCTTTACACACAAAGGGTTAGTAGCACAAGAAGTTGCATTTACATTTCTTAACCCTTTTAAGGTCTTGAGCTCATTTGAAATTGTTCGATGATCAATGTTAAGCTTATCAAAATCCTTAACGAGATCATTGTAACCTTGGTTAGTTGCATCATTTAAGGCCATGAATTCTGTTACCTTAGCAAAAGCATGCTCACGATCAAGTTTTACTTTAGCTATGTCAATTGCAAAGGTATCCTCTATGCTTTCTCTAAAGCAATGTGATTCATCTAGAGCTTTCTCAAGCTCCTCAATTTTACTAGCATCATCACGAGCAAACTTTTCAAGTAATGTTATTCTCTCCTCATGTTCATCAATGAGGCCATGTGCCTCACTTAATTGATCCATGAGAGAGACAAAGATAGATTTAGTTTCTCCTTCTAGTTTCTCCACAAAGTTTGTCAAGGGGTTTTCCTCAACACAATTTAATAGTGAAGGAGTAGAAGAGTTTGCAAGTTTGAATGTATGGGTCACCTTGGGCATATACCCTTGGCCATGAAGCACTTGTGACTCGAGGGACCCTTGTTGTAATTAGGGTGGGATAAGAGAGAGCTTAAGTTAGGAGGTACGACGCCTTTAGCCATGGCCTCCATACCTACTTGTTCATCATCACCATCACTATCTTCACCACCAGACATGTACTCAACTTCTTTTGCAATTAATGCCCTAGGAGGGCCTCTCTTGATGAAGTTCTTGTACTTGGGAATTAAGGTGTATTTCTTGATAAGCCTTCCACCATTTTAATCTCTACTCTTGAAGGGGCACTCGGCAACAAAGTGCTCAGTATATCCACAATTGAAGAAAGTCCTTGCCTTCTTCATGCTTCAGACTTCCTTTCCCTTGTTCTTGGTGGAATTTGATCTAAAATCTCCCTTCTTCCACCACTTGTTGTCACGACCCCGGACCCAGAGATATACATACTGTTATGTGCTCCTAGACATGAACTCACAAGGGCTTCAGGGTTACCAGCCCCGGCCGCAACAGACAACGGCAGGCAGACTGGATAAATCGGCACGTAGTCCGGATCCCCAGTCTACTACTCCTTGTATCCATGCTAGTCATAACCAACTATGCATATCAAAGCGTCCACGAATCGAATGAAACTGAAGGAAACGGGAACAAAGCTATACAGGGATGCTATGTGTCCAGAAAGTGCAACCACAATCGAGGGTTACTGGGGTTACCTCGCCCCAGGCCGATCACATCGACAGGCGGGCTCGGACATGGATCATCGGCTCCACAACCCCTCGACTGCGACAACTATGCAGGCATAGCCAAAACTGTATAACAATGAGCTCGAGACCAACAACCGATCAAAGAAACACTTTAGACATTGAAATTGTATTAAACCGGTGTTACTAGAGTATAGCTTACAAACAGAGGTCACACGACCCAACATTACATCAGACAACGGAAGGCAAATTATGTTGCTAATCAACAAGAACCAAAAAGGCCTAAGAGGCCGCAACATAAGGCGACGTCCCAGCCCATAGATTCCAGGCTGCTACCTGGGAACCCCAAATTACTCGTCGATGTCCACGTTGAACCACCACTGAAGTGAGGGACTCCACCTGAACCAAAATTAAGCAAACCTGAGTACGGGAGGTACTCAACAAGACTTAATTAACCTATTATATATCTGCTATCTTCAGAAGGGGTTTTATGAAGGCTGATTTGTGTAAAGCAATCTTTGTTTTGCAAGTTGAGGAAGAAATAGCACGTCTCATGGAGTATTTTGAAAACAGATGAGAAAGCTACTCAACTACTGAGATCATCATCTTTCATCCACCAACATCATTCCCCAACAACTCTCTTGCTACAAGGATCACCCCTCTCGGCATCTCCGAGGAGGCACCCTTCAATCATTGTCAACATCTTTTACGTCACGTTTGAGTTATCTATGGCCACGTGACATTCACCAAGTCGTCCTTAACCGTGGACATGGCTTTCCGAAAGATTTATCCCTGCAGGGTGGTACACTTTACCCACACGTAGCCTCAGACTCTTAGCGCCACATGTACGCTCTTCCATGGAGCGCGGCAGAGGGTGGATGGCTCCGACCTTTACCTTGCTCGACCCTATCCATGAGTCAACCCAAACAGGGCCACCCCATCAACAGGGAGTTGGCCACCTCCTGACGGCACCTTCTGTGAGTCGGGATCAAGATCCGTGTACGTCCATCACTTGTCCAGGTCACGCACTAGTTTTTCTCCAAATCGTTTTCTGACTCACACGCAGATGGAAATAGAAAACTACGTGACTCATGGATGTGGCCAAACAAGTTAGTTAGTCGAGCGAGGTTCATTGGCTCGCGCGTGTGGTTGCACGCTCAGTCTTGGTTTCCGCGGCGAGACCTTAATCCTAGGGTTGGCAAGTACAGGACAAAGAACCACTTCCCAAGTGGCCTCCTGTCCTCGCCTTAGTCAGATTAACCACACAATACTCATCTCACCACGTCATCATATCATACTAGGTTATCGCAGCTCTGATTCATCAACCAGATGGAGCAGAGGTAAACAAACATGTAAAGCTAAGCGAAGCAGATATGAGGCTCTGGCGATGCGCACAAGCAATTCTATGGCGGCTAGGATCAGTGGATCAGGATATTAAGGCAATGCAGCATATATGCGAACTATGTCTACTAGCATCAAATACTTTGAAATCGAATGCAAAGTACGAGATCAAATGTTGTTGGAAAACATATATGAGCAGATAAGAGGTTATGCTTGCCTTGGTTATAAGAAAATCAGATATGAATCTTCTGGAATAAGTGCTTGACTTGTCGGTTAAGATCAAGTATTCGTCATTGGATTGTTGGCCTTCTCTTCGGAGTCACGTTCTACCGAGGGGAACAAACACCGAAAAGAAGAATAACAATCAACACATGGCATCGATGCAATGCGCAATATGTATGCATGAGCAGATTAATGCACTGAAATAAAGCCCTAAACATGTTCGTTGGGTTGCTAGGGTTCGTATGTCAGTTATGCATTTTTACTGAAGTTAGCCCGAAATAGACCCCGGAGGGGCAATTCGGACGATTCTGAAAGTGAGTATCATTTTAGTTGCTCAAATGGGTTTGAAAACACCATAACTAGATTGTACTTGTCATTTTGAGCAATTTGTTATATAACTTTTAATTTTCTAATTTTAGTGAATAAAAACTTATTTTTCTATTTTAAATGAATTAAACAACATTAAATAGAGGCCATTTTTCAACTTTCTCAAACATAATTGAAAATGACATATTTGGGTAGAGAATATTTTTATGATCATATCCATATTTTTCTTATATTTTTCTGACTTATATCTTGGGAGATATTAATTATCCAAGTTTTATTTAATTTCTGAAATATTCAAACAGTAGAGGGCCCACGTGTCATTTTAATTTTCTTTTTATAAAAAGAGAAGGCAGTTGGCAATGGGGCCCACGGTGATGTCACCATGACGTCATGGGCTGGCCGGCAGAGGGCCGGTGATGGACGCCGGCGGCGTTTCCCGGCGCCCCAGCAAGCGCGGGTTGGCGCGTTGGAACCGGCACTCGCAGGCGCACCTAAAGGTGGCGGTGCCACGCTCTGAAGGTCGCCGGAGCGGTCCCGGCAAGCGACGGCGGCGGCTGCTGTCACGGTGAGCCGCGGCGGCGAAGAATTTGGAGGGGGAGGAGGTCAACGAGGAGCACTACCGTGCTCGGGAGCTCACCAGGAGCCGGCGGAGATTGTCGAGGAGGCCGGAGGAGGGCGGGGGAGCCGGAATTGGCGACGACGAGCGGTGGCCGGCTGCGGGGAAGATGATGGCGCCGGCGTAGTTGCAGGGCACGGGACACCAATTCCTTTGGCATAGAGAAATCTCGCGACGGCGCGAAGCTGACGGGGTAGATGGATTTCTCCGGGGCAGTGCGTAACAGCGGCGATTTGCAACCTCGCCGGAGCTAGGGTTTCGGGTTAGGGTCTTGAGGAGGCGCAGAGAGAGATGGATTTCGAGGGGGAGGTGAAGGAGGGGGTGCAGGGCTCCCTGGTGTCCTTATCCTTCTGCAGAAGGAAAGCAGGAGGTGGCAATCCGGCGACGGCGGCTCTGCCACGCAGGAGCTCCTACTGTCAAAGGTTGAAGACAACATTTTTGCACAAACCCCCTGGAGCTTTCGGAAAACACCAAGAGGTCCTTTTCTCTAATAAAACAGGACAGAAAACATTGTTTTGAGGACCTTTTTGTAAACATAAAATTTGGCAAAAATACTTTTTGGAAAGCTCATAAAATTTCCAACCTAACCATGTTTTGCTTTGGTATGTTTCAAATATTTTTCAGAACAAAGTTTTGGAAACCAAAATAGGTACCATCGGTGAAATATTCTCGAATCAATGTAAATTCAAGTTTTAAATTGGTTCAAACATGATTAAATTTTTGTTTTCATGCATGAATGATATGAACACAACACCACACACCCTATTGTAGCAAAATTTGGGATGTTACACTTGTGTTGAGCAAGGGCCAAGCATTCTTCATGTGATGTCTTCATCTCTTTCTCTGAGACCTCATGTGTGGAACCACCATCATCACTTGAGTCATTTTCTTCATGGGGAGTGGCCTTGGCCTTCAAGGGAAGAGAGGATCTCTTCATTCCGTTTACACGGGCCATGACATCATCGGAGGTTTGTTTCATGACCTTAGAGTGATGAAGAGACCCAAAACATCATTGGGGGATAGATCCAAGTAATCGTTCCTTGATTGCACATTCATCACCATGTGTTCATTGTATGTAATCAAGTTGAGTAGAAATTTCTCCTTGACCCAATCCTCAGTACAATCCTTGAATCCAGAATCTCTCATGTCATTTACGAGAGCCTTGAGTCTTCTAAACATGCTTCAATGTTCTCTCCATCCTTCAAATGAAAGTGTTCAACTTGTCTTTGGATGATTGACTTATTGGATCGTTGAAGGTTGATGTTGCCGTCATACATATCAACAAGGCAATCACAAGCTTTCTTTGCACTTGAGAAGGACCGGATGTGCTCGACTCCTTCTTTTTCCATTGTCGCCTCCAACATGTGCATGGCATGAGCGTTGAGTTGCTCATCTATGATGTCACTTGATCTTAAGTTCTTGGGGTCCTTTGGATCATACCCTTTATCAACAATTATCCATATTTGCATTGAAGATCTGCACATGTAAGACTTCATGGAAGCTTTCCAATTAGTAAAACGATTCCTATCTACCATAGGGGGTGCACCAAGATGATTAACATGTGGATGTTGAACATTAGGAGCATTATTATAAGAAAAGCCAAATGAATTTGCATTACTACCATTTCCTGGTGCCGATGTTGAGGATGCTTCCTTAGACGCAATGAGATTTCCATTTTCATCTAAGACAACATTCTCTCTACATTTATTAGATGAAGATTCCAATTCTTTTATTAGTCCCTCCATCTTCTTCTCGGAGCTATAAATCATAGCTTGAATTAGCTTTTGAATATCGTCCATGGTGACGGGTTCAATAGCCATCCTCCTCTTTAGGCGGTAAAGCCCTTAATAAAGAGACGAGGCTCTAATATCAATTGAAAGATCTAGAGGTTAACTAGAGGGGGGGTGAATAGGTTAACTACAAATTTTAACTTCTTTTTCGATTTAACAGGATAGTGCTCAAATATAGATTGTCAGGATTATGCAACTAGGTGAACAATCCTATATGTTGAGACAAATACAACTAGCACAATATATATATATATATGCGACTAAGCTAGTAGCAACAATTAAAGGTAAGTTAAGGGATAACCAAATACAATGACACAAAGATGTATCCCGAAGTTCACTTCCCAATGGAAGCTAATATCCGTTGGAGTGGTGCGGTGCCACCAAAGTGGAACACCGAGTAGCTCTCAAATGGCACACCGTGTCTCCTTCGAGTCCTTCCACCGATGTGGAGAGGCTCGAATCGCTATGTTGTTGTTGAGGTTGACAACTAGAACCTTTACAAGGATGAGGCACACTCCACAACTTTGGAGGGTCCTCACCAAATCCCGGGAGCCACCAAGACTCCGTGAAGCAAGATCCACGAGCACAAGAGCTTCAGGGAGAACAACAAGGCTCCAACCTCCAATGAGCTAGGAGCAACAAGGTTCTTGGCTCCAAAGAACTAAGAACAACAATATCCCTAGGGGATGAGTGGGTTGATGACGAATCGGCTTGGTGGAGTTGTAGATCCAGTGCTTCTCTTCGAAATCCCAACAGATCAATGGCTTTGGTTGGGTATTTGGGAGATCCTTGAAGCTTGAAGGTGGTCAACAATGGTGGAGAGAGAGAGCTTGTTTGACCCCCTCAAAAGGGAGAAGACAAGTCCTATTTATAGTGAGGGGGAAGAAATGGCCGTTGGGGGGGGGTCCCTTGGTGCCAGGAATCTCGGCCTGGAGCCCGGCCTGGCCGGCTGGGAGGCCGGCCTGCTGTCCGAGGGACCCGACTTGAGGAGCAGGGGACCCGACCTCTGGCCCGGCCTAGACTGGCTAGACAGAGTGCCCGGCATGAGGCGCAGAGTCCCCGGCCTGGGCCAGCGGCTAGGCTAGCCACCAGACCGAGGCACCCGGCTTCTAGCCCGACCTGGGCTAGCCATCAGGCCAGCTAGGCAGACGCCCGGCCTGCACAAGGGGAGCCCGTCCTAGGCTGGCTACCCAACAGAACCACCTGGCCTCTAGCTCGGCCAGGCCGGCTAGGGAGTTTTGACTTTTTCTTCTCTTCCCTTGATTTCTTCTTTCACCTTCTTCTTTCTTTGATTCTTTTCTTCAATAAACAAGTGTTTTGACTTGTTTTCCTTTCTCCTTTTTTGTACTCTTATAGCTTTGCATATTTACCATTCGTCTCCTAGAACACTTAAGCACAATGGTAAAATACTTCCAAGTGTTGTAATCAAACATCAAAACTAGGATTAAGGGACATGTCCTTTCAGTGGGGGCCACTACTCGCACCTCGAGCTCCTCCACCCTAGACACAACCGACTCAGTGTAGCCATACTCCACTGTCGACACATGAGTGCTCACCTCTGCAATAGAAGCCTCTAACCTGAGCTCCAACAGCGCCTGTAGAGATCTGATCCTGTGCGGTAGAAACATGCAGCCCAAAGTCCGTGCCTCCATCATAAAGATCATCACTGGCAAGAGTATCCTCCACCCAGACATCAACATCATGTCCCTCTGCCAAACTGACCAACGCCTCATGCTGCACGAAGCGTAACTATAGCTCCTCCCGAACAGCGTCAAAAGTGCGCCGTACAAGAGGTGATAACACCACCCCTGACCTCACATCACCGAAAATGTGCTGCATATGCTCAGATGCCCCCTCAAGAGGCTTGCTGCCCTGCTCAGTCGACGGGGCCACCGTGTCAACCACGTGTGTCCCCTTCTGGCTTGCCACCTTCTCCTGAGCCTCCCTAAAGTCGTGCCCCAAATCATCCTCATCATCATTATCCCGAGCAGCGTCTGTCATAGAAATATCGGACCGAGAGACAATCTCTTCGCCTTCCACCTCAAAGGCAATCTCCTAGATCCCATCCACAATAAACAGGGGAAAGTGGGTGGATTCTTAGTATAATCTAAACATCCCACAATGATCCGGGGAACCTTATGCTCCCATGTGTATGCCATGTCAATCTTAGAGGTCTTCCCAATCAAGTCACCAACAACCCAAAGTGCCAAATAATCACGTATGTGATCCTCTAGAATCCCTGATACTCTGACCCAAAACTGAGGTAATGTAGCAATCGGCTCAATCTTCTTAGTCTAATGATCAATAGTAATCTCACACGTACTGTTTGGAATCTTGAATGTGCCGAAGACCTGCAACCTATCCAGCTCCTGCTTAGATGGAAACTGTACCTTAAAAATATTCTGACCAGCGCGACGAACATCCCACTGGAACTGCTCAACTGGAACAAGCCTCCGAAGCTGAGTAGTAATATGTGGGATAGTCATCTCCCCATGAGAAACCACCAAAGATGCAAGCCAATGATTGATCAACTTTGGACGATAAAACTGAGAACATGGCATGCCAAAAATCATCAACTCCTCATGAGCATGACCGTATATAATCAATTGAGGCTTGGGCGCAGATAACAGCGGGCAAGGTCCCCGCCGATGTGAAAAGGCCTCGCAGATGTCATAAATGACCGTAGTGCGGTCCCCAAGCCCGTGTCCTAACAATCCACAATGGAAGCATTTGTTTTTATCCTCCTTCGGCTTCTTTAGAGCACCTTCCAACTGAGCTGCGGAAACAATCTCCTTCCCCGTGTCACCCCTCGCCACCTCAACCATGACCGGTGCAACCGGAACAACTGGCTGGGCCATCCCCTGAGTCACCAAAGTCGAGTATCCACATAAGCAACCCTCGGAGCTCCTCCTCCGTAAACAAAACGGCCATTCCCCTGTGTTGGAGATATGCCCGAGAGGCAATCATAGAGATGATGATATATCTTTGTATCCATGATTTGTAATAATGTGCCTTGAATAATACCTTTGTATTGATTGGCAAGTATGTGACTTGTTTGTGAAACTCTTTACTTACATGGTTATTCTAAATATGTCCCTAGTCAGAGTTCATGTGAGGACACACCTGAACATTAGACTAGCACATGTACTGGTTGATGGCTATGTTTCGCAAGTCATAGACATGGTGATGTCAAACTAATAATGTGAACTCATGTTACGAACATGGTGTTGGACTGACCCAACTTGAGACATTACAACAATGCTAATCGTTCTCTATCTACACATTGTTCTTGCTTTGTCCTTAGACCTGAGATTGTCGCATGTTCTTGAGATGTGAATCGACCTACATTGGGGCTATCAAACGCTACACCGTGACAGGGTAGTTATAAAGGTAGCTTTCGGGTTTGTCATGAAGCATGTTGCAAGGCATGGTCAGTTAAGATGGGATTTGCCCCTCTCTTCACTAGAGAGAGATATTTATCTGGGCCCCTCGAGTGACCGGATCCAGAAATGCATGGCCATACTGAATAAGGTTAATAGTTAACCTGGAAAGGGATTCCGATTCACAAGATCGAGAAAGAGTGATCAGCTAAGAGCATGATCAAATATCGTGAGGCAAAAGGAATAGCATAAACATGTGATGGTTCGTCCGATATGATCTTTATGCACGTTTGGGAGTTGGCACGTTTTGCTAGAAGCCGCTACCAACTATTGGCTGAGTAGGTGTACTCTTGTCATGTCTAAACATGCGTGAACCTATAGGGTCGCACACTTAAGGCAAAAGAAGCAGAATTCGGATTGGATCCAAAATAGGCTGGAAATGGACTCTGGAGTGGGCTGTTTTAGCGGCAACCCATTATGGGGACGTCTATATATAGGAGAGGAGGCTGTGTTTTTTAGGACTGCTAATTCCGCACCACATTCCACCGCAGCCACCGTCTCTCCACGCCTCTGCCGCCCGCGGACCTAGCAGTCCGGCGAGCGGTGCTTCCATGCCGCACGTGTGGATACCGATAGAGGTGCTGCATCTGTAGCACTCGGACGACCCGCCAAGAGGAGTTGTTCGTGGCAGCGACGGGATCTGGAGGATTCGTACGACTACCCTGCCCCGACCCGCTTCACGGAGATCGGCACAGGGCGTCTAGTGGTAATCTCATGATCTATATCTTGCAGCAGATCTTGGTTGACGCGGTAGAGATTTTGATTTGCGCCAGTGTAGCCTACCCCGTTTTTCCTACAGTGGTATCAGAGCTGATGCTGCGTAGTTATAAATTCGGATCGTTTGCATATGTGATATGTAGATGGGGTATGATCGACGTGATCGATTGTATGGAGTATGTCGTGAGTATGTCAACACGGCTGGAGCCATATTGTGTTGTCACTTATTGTATTAACGGCATGCGTGCCGAATTGTGATGATTCCCTCTATCCATGTAATCTTCTTTTCTAGCTGTTAGTAGTAATAGTTTGTAGAAGTTTCTTGGAGGACTCATCACCCGGAGGGATGGCGCATATGGACCATGGAGATGGAGATCATCATGGTGGATAGGTTCCATAGAGACGGAGACCACCATGTGAAACGGGCCATACTGTATCACAACTATGTGGTTGCTATTCCTGTTGTTTTACTCCTATGCATGTTAGATTCGTAGAAGTAGAATGATCCCTTGCAAATGTTAAGTTCCATTGCCAACCCAACTAAAACTTGCACCATCCCATGTCTTCTATGATTGATGGTGGGTCTGTTGCAGCAGTGCGCCATCAGTTTTCGTTGACTAGGTGGGTATGTATTGGTTAGGTGGTACGACTGTTGCAGCAAGGTGCCATATGGTGATGCTTACACGCATAAAGGGTTGGTTAACTCATCAAGGTAATCTTAACGGTTAAGCGCCTTGGGGCATAAAGGTTGGTGTTTTTGACATGGAGATGTCACCCAACAACAAGAGTCATATGTGATATGATTAGCAAGTGTTGCTTACCGATCTACCTTGTCTTCTAGCAGTGATGCAAACATCACTAGTCGATTTGTTCGTTGCGGATCTTGAATCACTAAGTACCGATAGAGGGATGTTGGTTTTAGTGGGAGTAGACCATGTTAAATTGTTTAATGTCTTTTACTCTATCATGGATTTTGTCTTAGTATTTTGCATGTTTTTCTGTTATAGATCAATGGCACGTAACAACCAACCCACCCCTTTTGCGTTGCGATCTGTTCTTGAAAAGGAAAAGTTAAATGGAACAAACTATTCGGATTGGATCCTAAACATGAGAATTGTTCTCAGGGCTGAGATAAAGGGAAGTGTTCTGGATACCCCAATCCTAGATGCGCCTCTTGATACTGAAACTGCTGCCGTTAGAACTTCCTTTAAGAGAGTATGTGATGAGACTCTTGAGGTTAGTTGCCTTATGCTTGCATGCACGGAACCCGACCTTCAAAAGCAATTTGATGGTCAGGAAGCGTATGATATGATCACTGCGCTGAAGGATATGTTCCAGACTCAAGCCAGGACTGAAAGGTTCAATGTCGCTAAGGCTTTTGGTGAATGCAAGCTAGCTGAGGGCGAAGCAGTAGGGCAGCACGTGATCAAGATGCTTGGTTACGTGCAGACTTTGGACAAGCTTGGTTTTCCATTGGACCCTAAGTTAGCCACAGATTTCATTTTGGCTTCGCTTCCATCTAGCTATGGGAACTTCATTTCGAACTACCATATGCATGGGGTGAGAAGGACCTTAATGAACTTTGTGGGATGCTCAAGACGGCAGAGAATGACATTAAGAAGAGTGCAGGGCATGGCCAAGTGTTAGCTGTGCAGAACAGGCCTAGCTCCAAGAAGTAGGGTAAGTCTAAGGGGAAAGGGAACGCTAAAGATTTGATCTCTAAGCCAAAGCCTAAGCCTAAGGACAGACCTAAACCTGACACAAAGTGCTTATACTGTCATGATACTAGACACTCGAAGAGAAATTGCAGCAAGTACCTTGATTCAGTGAAGAAGAGTGGAAGTAAGACTTCTAGCTCAGGTACGGTTGTAATTAATGTTATAGACATTTTTTTCGCTGACTCTATTATTGACTCGTGGGTATTTGATACCGGATCGGTTGCTCACATTTGCAAATCGATGCAGGGGCTAGTAAGGAGTAGAAGCGTGAGACAAGGAGAAGTTGATCTTCGCGTCGGAAATAATGCAAGGGTTGCTGCGTTGTCCGTTGGCGTCTACCAACTGCACCTCCCTTCAGGATTTATTATGGAATTGAATAATTGTTATTACGTTCTTAGTTTTAACCGAAACATTATTTCTCCTTCATGTTTGATGAGAGATGGTTATTCAATTGCGAGTAAAGACAATGGTTGTTTAATCTCCAAGAATGATATGTTTGTGGCTTTTGCTTCCATTGTGAATGGGCTTTTTATTATAAATCCTGCTGATGCTCATGATGATGCGCATGTTCATAATGTAAGTGCTAAAAGGCTACGGCCTAATGATTTGAATCCCACCTATTTTTGGCATTGTCGGTTGGGTCATATAAGTGAAAAGCGTATGAAGAAACACCATAATGATGGTCTTGTAACTTTGTTTGATTTTGAATCATACGAGACATGCGAAGCATGTTTACTTGGAAAGATGACCAAGTGGCCTTTCAACGGTTCTCCTGAGAGGGCGACATACTTATTGGAACTCGTACATACTGATGTATGCGGACCAATGAGCACGACAGCAAGAGGTGGTTTTCACTACTTCATAACTTTCACTGATGATTTCAGTAGATACGGTTATGTCTACCTAATGAAACATAAGTCTGAAACTTTTGAAAAGTTCAAAGAGTTACAGAATGAAGTAGAGAATCAACGTGGCAAGAAAATTAAAGCTCTACGATCCGATCGTGGAGGAGAATATTTGAGTCACGAATTTAGCGATCATCTTAAGAGTTGTGGAATTGTTCCTCAACTTACGCCGCCTAGAACGCCTCAGAGAAACGGGGTTTCCGAACGGCGTAATCGAACCTTGTTGGACATGGTTCGATCAATGACGAGCCAGTCAGATCTTCCATTGTCATTTTGGGGTTTTGCTCTAGAAACAGCAGCACTCACACTAAATAGGGTACCATCTAAATCCGTAGTTAAGACGCCATATGAGATGTGGAATGGGAAGAGTCCCAATTTGTCTTTTCTAAAGATTTGGGGTTGTGACGTTTTTGTCAAGCGACTTCAGTCGGACAAGCTCACACGCAAGTCGGATAAATGCATTTTCGTGGGATATCCAAAGAAAACATTTGGGTATTACTTCTACAACCGAGAAGAGGGCAAAGTGTTTGTCGCTCGGAATGGTATTTTCTTAGAGAAAGAGTTTCTCACAAATGAGACAAGTGGAAGAACGGTGCAGCTTGATGAAGTTCAAGATGAGCCTACCGGGGAGGACTCAATGAGTGATGCTATAATGGCAGAACGAGTTGAAGAACCCGTAGCAAGAGAAGCACCACCACCACGAAGGTCGGAAAGGCTCCGTAACTCGAGAGAGATATTATTGTTAGACAATGATACACGAGAAATATTATTGTTAGACAATGATGGGCCTACGTCCTATACGGAAGCAATAATGGACCCATACTCTGAGAAATGGCAAAGTGCCATGAGATCCGAAATAGATTCTATGCGTGACAATCAAGTTTGGAACTTGGTTGATCTGCCTGATGGTCATAAGACCATAGAGTGCAAATGGATCTATAATAGAAAGATTGATATGGACAGAAATGTTCATGTCCATAAAGCTCGACTTGTCGCAAAAGGTTTTCGGCAAGTTCAAGGAGTTGACTATGCCGAGACCTTCTCTCCCGTAGTGATGCTTAAATCTATTTGGATAATTCTAGCTATTGCTGCATATTTCGACTATGAGATATGGCAAATGGACGTCAAGACGGCTTACCTAAATGGAAAGTTGAACTTGCCGAAAACCTTCTCTCCCGTAGTGATGCTTAAATCTATTTGGATAATTCTAGCTATTGCTGCATATTTCGACTATGAGATATGGCAAATGGACGTCAAGACGGCTTACCTAAATGGAAACCTAACCGAGGACGTGTATATGATGCAGCCCGAGGGTTTTGTCGATCCTAAAAATGCTGGAAAGGTATGCAAGCTTCAAAAATCTATTTATGGGTTGAAGCAAGCATCTCGGAGTTGGAACATTCGGTTTGATGAGGTAGTCAAAGGTTTTGGCTTTATCAAAAACGAATCAGAGTCTTGTGTTTACAAGAAAGAAAGTGGGAGCTCACTCGTATTTCTAATCTTATATGTGGATGACATACTACTGATTGGAAATGACATTCCTATGCTCGAGTCCGTTAAGACCTCATTGAAAAATAGTTTTTCCATGAAGGACTTAGGGGAAGCGGCATACATTCTAGGTATTAAGATCTATAGAGATAGATCAAAGAGGCTAATCGGATTAAGCCAGAGTACTTACATTGACAAAGTGCTGAAACGATTCAACATGGAAGATGCAAAGAAAGGGTTCTTGCCCATGTCACACGTCATAAATCTTAGGAAGACTCAGTGTCCTTCGACAACTGATGAGCGAGAGCGCATGAGTAGGATTCCATATGCTTTGGCAATTGGGTCTATCATGTATGCAATGATATGTACTCGCCCAGATGTCTCATATGCTCTAAGTGCTACGAGCAGGTACCAAGCTGATCCCGGTGAGAGTGACTGGACAGCGGTAAAGAATATCCTTAAGTACTTGAGAAGAACTAAGGATATGTTCCTAGTTTACGGAGGTGAGGAGGAGCTCGTTGTAAATGGTTACACCGATGCTAGTTTCCAAACCGATATGGATGATTCCAAATCGCAATCGGGCTATGTGTTCACGTTGAACGGTGGAGCGGTTAGCTAGAAGAGTTCCAAGCAGGACACGGTTGCTCATTCTACAATGGAGGCCGAGTACATCGCGGCAGCTGAAGCCGGCATGGAAAGTGTTTGGATGAAGCAGTTCATTTCTGATCTAGGTGTTGTCCTTAGTGCGTCCAATCCATTGGATATCTACTGTGACAATAGTGGTACCATTGTGATAGCCAAGGAGCCAAGGAGTCACCAGAAAACCAAACATTTTATGCGGCGTTATCATCTCATTCGACAGTTCATCGAACAAGGAGAAGTAAGCTTATGCAAAATACATACGAATCTGAATGTTGCTGATCGTTTGACAAAACCTCTCCCCAAGCCTAAGCACGAGGCGCACACAAGAGCTATGGGTATTAGATATCTTCTAGAATGGCTGTAGTGCAAGTGGGAGACTGTTGGAGATATGCCCGAGAGGCAATCATAGATATGATGATATATCTATGTATCCATGATTTGTAATAATGTGCCTTGAATAATACCTTTGTATTGATTGGCAAGTATGTGACTTGTTTGTGAAACTCTTTACTTACATGGTTATTCTAAATATGTCCCTAGTCGGAGTTCATGTGAGGACACACCTGAACATTAGACTAGCACATGTATTGGTTGATGGCTATGTTTCGCAAGTCATAGACATGGTGATGTCAAACTAATAATGTGACCTCATGTTACGAACATGGTGTTGGACTGACCCAACTTGAGACATTACAACAATGCTAATAGTTCTCTCTCTACACGTTGTGCTTGCTTTGTCCTTAGACCTGAGATTGTCGCATGTTTTTGAGATGTGAATCGACCTACTTTGAGCCTATCAAACACTACACCGTGACAGGGTAGTTATAAATGTAGCTTTCGGATTTGTCATGAAGTATGTTGCAAGGCATGGTCAGTCAAGATGGGATTTGCCCCTCTCTTCACTAGAGAGAGATATTTATCTGGGCCCCTCGAGTGATCGGATCCAGAAATGCATGGCCATGCTGAATAAGGTTAATAGTTAAGCTGGAAAGGGATTCCGATTCACAAGATCGAGAAAGAGTGATCAGCTAAGAGCATGATCAAATATCGTGAGGCAAAAGGAATAGCATAAACATGTGATGGTTCGTCCGATATGATCTTTATGCACGTTTAGGAGTTGGCACGTTTTGCTAGAAGCCGCTACCAACTATTGACCGAGTAGGTGTACTCGTGTCATGTCTAACATGCGTGAACCTATAGGGTCGCACACTTAAGGCAAAAGAAGCAGAATTCGGATTGGATCTGAAATGGGCTGGAAATGGACTCTAGAGTGGGCTGTTTTAGTGGCAGCCCATGATGGGGACGTCTATATAAAGGAGAGGAGGATGTGTGTTTTAGGGCTGCTAATTCCGCAACACATTCCACCGCAGCCATCGTCTCTCCATGCCTCTGCCGCCCGGGCGGACCTAGCAGTCCGGCGAGCGGTGCTTCCACGTCGCACGTGTGGATACCGATAGAGGTGCTGCATCTGTAGCACTCGGACGAGCCGCCAAGAGGAGCTGTTCGTGGGAGCGACGGGATCCGTAGGATTCGTACGACTACCCTGCCCCGACCCGCTTAACCGAGATCAGCACATCGCGTCTAGTGGTAATCTCGTGATCTATATCTTGCAGCAGATCTTGGTTGACGCGGTAGAAATTTTGATTTGCGCTAGTGTAGCCTACCCCGTTTTTCCTACACCCTGAGCTCCTCCCCTCCCTCTAGCGAGTCATCTTCCCTGATCATAACGATAGCGCCCACAATCATTGTTGTAATTCCCGTATCCACGATGTTGTTGCTGCTGAGCATTGGAAACCACCCAATTATTGAAACCACCGTGACCACCTCCAAAAGAAGCACCAGCAATAGGGACAACCCCCTGAACCGTACCAAAACCAGGAGTTGAAGCAACCACTCCTTGGCCTCCACCAAACGCCCCAACAGCCCCCGGTGGAATCACAATACCGTAGCCCCCCAAGCGACGTCCCTCCAGCGCCAGCATGCATAGCCGCGCCCAGCCCACCGGCAGCCGCGACAGCTCCCCCAACAGGCGCAACGGCTCCCAGGCCACCAACGGTCGCGACGGCGCCCGACCACAGTTAGCAGAAGCAACATCGCGCCCTTCGAAACCAGCGCAACCGACTGATTCTTTGCACGTCTCGGGCAATCCCGCAGAGCCGCTCGGGCCTCCCTGCACGAAAGTACGCCGAATCGGTGGCGGCAGATCAGAGCCTCCATGCCCTCGGTGCGCCAGTGACGAAGAGCCACCGCGCACACGATCACAATCAGAATCGTGAGACAACCGACTCGAACTCCCACAGGTCAATCCTGGGAGTGATCGTAGCCCTCCAAGTCTGGCTCGACACCGTGGATCAGTTACCCGACCTGGCCCCACTTGGCCCGGATTTCGAGGCAGACAACCCTGTTGGCGAACGCGCGGAACCACCCGGCCCAACGGCATATGCCCCTAGGGCCTAACGATCCGGTCCAACGACCGTTGATCACGCCGTTTTGAATCGTAAGCGCGTGATCCGCAAAATCCGGTCACCGGAGCCAAGGACGGAGGCCTTACCTTGCACGCCGACGACGGTCGACGAAGAAACACCCGCCTCCCCACGCCCAGACGCATGCGTCTTCCGCGGACCACCGTCCACTCTGCAACTGGCAACTCCTCGTCCAAGTTGAACGTCGATGGCGACATCACCGACATCTTGAGATTCGTCCAGCCGCCCATCTTCCCCCCGTCCTATCGATACCGAAGAGGAAGAAGATGTACTTACCTGTGATGGTGAGTGCAAACAACGAGCCACTTCCCTTTGCGCATGCGCCTTGGCGATCCTTTTGGCTGCTCTGCTGGAGATGGACATCATCTCGAGCGCGGGAAGCTCGCCCGCCGGCGGCGACTTGATGGGGAGGAAGCGCGTCTCCAGCTCGATTGAGGTGGCGCGGCCGAAGCAAGGCAGGACGACGGTGACGGGACAGCGTGGTTTTATCACAGGACAACCCGGTAGGGCGAAGACGAGCTCCACCAACGAGAGCCACGCGGTAGCGCGCAACAATGATTTGGCGCGGGTGTCGTCGAGCATGCGCGACTCTGACGTCACAATCTCTGCGAGACTGATGTCGAGAAAGGACACGACGTACGGGAGATCGGCGGAGGTGAGAGCAGCTTGGATCTGCCCAGCCGAGATGCCGCGGAAGGTGAGACAGGGGAGGCGAGCCCATAGGCCGCGCCACCAGCGCGAGAGGAGGCCGGTGCGCGCGGCGCCACGGGCGCATCACAGGCGCACGAGGACCGGGACGAGCATGTCATCCGGCAGGGGGCTGAGGGGGTCCTCTCCTCCGCCTAGACCACGCAGCGGCGGCGGCGAGCACCTGAGGCGCCGTCTCGGTCGCAATTCCATTCACGAGGAAAATGAGAACCCTCCCCACTCCCCCTCCCCAAAACTCCGTGGTAAAAATGCCAGCAGCTCGTCCGTTACGTGGCCCAAACCACAATGACCGAGCACCAAAACTGGCCAGCGGGCCGGCCCGACACGGCACGAGCCTGTTTAGAGCTTGGCGGGCCTGGCACGACACGGCCCACCAGGGCACATTTAGTAAACGAGCCATGTCGTGCCTGCCTAAAGGCCCAGGCACGACCCCCTGCATTCAACGTGCCGGCCCGTGGCACGATTAGACATGCGTGCCTGTTTTGGTCCCCGTGACTGTTTTGACTGAATAATGCAAAAAATCAAAAAATATAGAAAAATAGGCTAATCTAGGCAAATCTCGTTTAAAATGGGCTAATGCCACCTAAAATCGCCATAATTGCCGAAATCCGAGTGTTGGGCCCATTTCCGCGCGTCTACGGGTCGAATTCCCGTCCACCCGGTGAAATTCCCGCCCATTGGGCTTCTTTTTGCTACACGCGGGCCTCGCGGGCCGTCGCCGTGGCCTCGCGTGCCTGGCCGATAGACGGGTCGTGCCCGTGCCAGCACGCGGGCTCGGCCTCTAGCCCCAGCATGGCTCCAGACGGGCCGACAAAGGCCCGTCAAAGCACGTGCCATGTCAGGCCTGTGGCGGGCCGCGCTTCTGTGCTCGCGGGCCAGCACCACGCTGGCACGGGCCTAGGTGGCCAGGTTTGCCCAGCACGGCCCACGAAGCAAACAATATCTCCACCTCCTTCTAACTCTTCGCCGTTTCGGATAGGAGGCAGTAAGCGGGGAAGCGAAGCTCGCGGCAGCACTCACTCAGCAGCTCCTCGCGGCGATGGACGTGGCGGGGGCTCAGGCCCGCACGGTGCCCCTCCTCCTGCGCCACCCTGCCGCCTCCTTCCGGGGCTCCACCTCCTCTGTCTCATTCTCCTGCGGCGGCGCCCGCCGGAGCTGGGCAGCGTCCGCCACGGCGGATGGAGAAGACGGCGGCCGCGGCTACGAGCGGGTGGCCATGGACACCCCTGGCGCTTACCGGCTCGTGGACCGGACCACCGGGCGCAGCGTCATCGTCTGGGGCGGCGTCGACGATGGCGACGAGCCGAGCGTGCCGTCACCGGATGTCCTCTCCCGGAGCGCCCGCGGTGGCAGCGCCGACCGCTCCGCCGCCAAAGGTTCGGCACATTCTTTGAATTTCAACCATACAAGGCGAATTTCAACAAAGTGTTGACGGCAGAGTTAAATTTACCCAAAGTTACATGTAAAATTCTTCTCTGAAATGTTCTACTTTTCCTGAATATGGAGCTATTTGTCGACACTGCAGGTGCAGAGAGAGGGGGCAGTGCAGGCGTTGGGAGTTTCGGAAGACTCAAGGCACAGAAAGTGCAGGCGTTAGCCAGGAGATCATCAGCCCAACTCAAGAGAGAGGGTACTGGTTCTAGCCGTGGAAGCATCGCCCGGCGTAACGAATGGTCTTTCAAAGATTCTGATGAAGATGGAAACAGTTCTGGACGAAGAAAGTTTGTTCCAGACCCAGCACGCCGCGCAAAGCCGAGTAGTAACTACAGGGATGAAAGAACCCGGAGCGCGCCTTCTCTGAATTCTGTTCTGAGCCAGTACAAAGGCGAAGATGATTCAGGTTTCCCGGGTGAAGAGGCTACTTCTGGCCCCAAAGTTTGGGGTAAAGTTGCCGATGCTACGGCTTACAGAAGAGAGGATCGGAAGCTGAAGTTACCTTTAGACAGTGGATTTTTCAGTCGCAGTTCTTTTAAGGAGATCGGCTGCGGCGATGAGATTCTAGGTGCCGTGAGTAGTTTCGGGTTCCCTCAACCATCGCATATTCAGGTAAACACCTTTCCTTTTCTTTTGCAGTACCAAAAAGCTTTGAATTTGTTGGTGTAGAATTCATGAATGTGGTGTAGCACTTGTTGATCAGTAAAAGACACAGTGCCAGCATCTTAATCCTTTAATACTAAGTTACTGAATTAATCACACCTGTGCAGTATGACCTATGTGCTAAACCTGCGTTCATTGACTGATGGCCCCTTAAATCGTTTTAGGCTATGGCATATGGTCCTGTCTTGGAGGGAAAGAGTTGCATTATTGCTGATCAAAGTGGTTCTGGCAAGACATTGGCATATCTTTGCCCTATAGTTCAAAATTTAAGGAAGGAAGAAGCCATGGGGGTCAAATCAACTCCCAGGAACCCACGAGTCATAATATTGACACCTACTGCCGAACTTTCTTCTCAGGTATTAATACGCGCTGAATGTGATGTTGTTGATGTTTTATGATAGTTCTTGTGTCACCTTGGGAAAACTAACTATGGAATAACCTGTTGAGTCATTTCTCTAAATACAGGTCCTTCAGAATTGCCGTTCATTATCAAGATCTGGGGTTCCCTTTAGGTCTATGGTTGCAACCGGTGGGTTTCGACAGAAGACACAGCTAGAAAGCCTTGAGCAAGAGCTAGATGTACTCATAGCAACACCTGGTCGCTTCTTGTATCTGCTTCAGGAAGGCTTTGTGCAATTAAATAACCTCCGATGGTATGCCTGTTCCTTTTCCAGTCATTTTGTAGATAGCCTAAGACCTAAGGTAATAAATTGTGCCCTCTAATTGCAGTGCTGTGTTTGATGAGGTGGATATTTTATTCAGTGAAGAGGGTTTTGAACAAGTGCTTCATCAATTGATTACTGTTGCACCAGTGACCACGCAATATCTTTTTGTCACTGCCACCCTTCCTCTTGATATATATAACAAGGTTGTCGAAACATTTCCTGACTGTGAGGTAATTATGGGACCTAGTGTGCACCGAACGAGCGCGCGTCTTGAAGAGGCAAGAGTCATTTCTCACATCTTCATTTATTTAACGTTTTACTATGTTACAGATGCTGTCTCAAAACGTTTACAGAAAATACGCTTGCAAGTCACATGTTTCTCCAACTACTGATATCATATATACATATTTAGAATGATGGCATACGAGTGACTCAGATATATATAATATAATTGCGTGAAACATTAAGTCCATAGTATGGTATTGGTACCATGTGGCATTGTTCTCCTGGAGTGATTACATTTGTATGGTTCAACTGCAGATTCTTGTGGACTGCAGTGGAAATGACAATGATGAAAAGAATCCAGAGACAGCCTTTTCGAACAAGAAAACATCACTTCTAAAGATCATTGAGGAATCTCCAGTTCGCAAAACAATAGTCTTCTGCAATAAGGTTGTTCCTCTCCCTTGTATCCCTGTCTATCATTCATATCAAACAAACACAACAAAATGTCCCAGTGTCTGACAACTAGTCCCATGCTTTTTTCCCCAGATTGAGACATGTAGAAAGGTTGAGAACGTGCTGACGCGTCTGGACAGGAAAGCTACTCAGATCAAGGTTTTACCGTTCCATGCTGCATTGGACCAGGCGAAACGCATCGCAAACATGAAAGAGTTCCTGAAGAAACAGACTAACAACTCGATGTTCCTCGTGTGCACGGACAGGTGTGGATCAACTAAACAACATCTCTGCTTTATTTTTATTTTTCTGGTTCCAAGGCCACTGTTTCACTAAAAACTGTGGGACTTGACGTATATTTTATCATGGCAGAGCGTCACGAGGTATCGACTTTACGAACGTGAACCACGTGGTGCTTTTCGACTACCCCCGCGACCCAAGCGAGTACGTCCGCAGGGTCGGCAGGACGGCCCGTGGCGCGTCGGGTGACGGCAAGGCCTTCGTGTTTGCTGTGGGCAAGCAGGTGTCCCTGGCCAGGAGGGTGATGGAGAGGAACCTCAAGGGGCAACCCCTACACGACGTCCCGTATTTCTAGAAGAGGGGCTGATGTTCTACCCTTAGATCTATAGTTTTCGCAGTAGCATATGATGTATAAGGCTATAAGCAGGGTCATATCCAGAGGATCTGTAATAACCTTGTTCTACTGGCCATGCTTGTCTGAACAGCATTTTTACTTGAGAAGTTTAAGGCATTTAGCAGTCATAATAAGCGTAGAAAGCATTGATGTTCAGATTCAGTAGTGGCACAGATTCAGACGGGCATATAGTACTAGAACATCAAACTGGACTTGCCTCGCCTGAACACTGACGGGTTGTTTGCCTGAACTGAACTGAAGATGTTTTTAAGGTGGACTCGATACAGGAGAGGGTGAAGAGGCGGACATTGCGTGTGAAGTTATCGATGGCAACGAGAATGTGCATGTGCTGGACGTTCTCCGCCAACCCCACCACCTCAGACTCTGCCGCCACCATGCCCATCTCCCCCCCGTCCATCTCCGTCCCCCGTGCTCACGATGGCCTCGAAAAATTCATGTACTAGTAGTCTTCGGCTCTTCGCTACCTACATATATCTCCAGTCCAGTTTGACTTGATGAAATCAATGGCGATCTGCTTGACGAACACCAAAACACGAGGAAGGAGGGACACCCTTGATAACATGTTTCACATCATCACATGGCGTGGCGTGATTGGTGTCGAATCAAGAATCCTTCCTCTCATAGGTATTGCAGCATATCTATCCACCTCAAGCAGACCATGCTACCAAAATGGCTGGGGCACAGGCCATCTGCCATCTTCAAGACCATGTCCTGCGCTCCCAGTTCGAGCATGTGTGCCGTACTCGAATCGAAGCTTGATCACCTCGATGCATTTACTGCTGCCTTCCTAAGTGGAAATCGTCTCAAAGGCCTTGCTCAGCGTCCGGCCAATTGCACCCGTGGGGGCATATTAATCCCGTCGGACGTACGAGAACATGTTCAATTTGACAAATGTTCAGACAGGGGTCTATTTCATTTCTGCCACGGTTAACTTTATCGATTCCTCAACCTCCTTCGAGCTAACCTTGGTGTACGGCCCTACTAGAAACAACCTGAAGAATGCCTTCTTCCAAGAGAAAAAAAATGAGAAGCCCCCTCCCAGTAACCTAGTGGTTAGTGCTGGGTGATTTCAGCCAAATTTACAGGGACACAAATACCTTATTTTCATATTATATTAATCATTGTGTAGAACGCTCTGTGCAGCACGCTCCTCCGCCAACGGTTAATAACAGGAGTGTGCTTGCTGAACCGGCTAAGAGGTCGGGGCCGCTGCGGATGCTCGACTACGACGTGCTGATCCACCTCGACCGCGTCATCGACTTCTCCGTGCTCTCTCGGACTCGAGCTCTGACAGTGGGGCAAGCTTGCACTCCGATGTCAGTGGGATCCCGGTGGATGCCCCTTCCTCCGGCGGGCCTACCGAATGGCGGTACCGGTGGTTCCTTAAGTTTGAAGATGGGACCTTCCCCCCCGTAGGCCATCTGCTCACTCGCGCCTCCGGTTCCCCTGCGGAGACGGGGATGGAGCTGGTGGTTCGGGCGGGGATGGAGGCGGATCGGGAGTTGGCGGCGGAGGCGGCGGGAGTTTTGGCAGTGCAGGTGCAGGCGCTGGTGCCGGCTTTGGTGGTGGTAGGCGGCGCAAGCAGAGCAAGGGATGGATTGCACCATCTTCGGGGTCCAGCTCCGGTGGTGCCGGCGGCCGGCGTGCGGCGAGTGGAAGCCTGGAGTCGCCGGCGGTGGCGACGAAGATCTGCACGGCCGCCGCGGTGCCCGTGAGCCCGGTGTGGGCCTGTGGCTGGTGCGGGCGTGCTGTCCTTGCCAGGCTTGGCAGGTGGGACTGCTCTGTTGGGGGCGCGGTCAACTGATCCCGAACTGGATAGCCCCGCTCTGCCATCCGAGGATGGCGACTTCGCGGATTGCCTTTTGCTCGCCTCATTGGTTGGGAAGCAGTGGAGGCGTAAAGAGGTGGGGTCGCCGGAACTTTGGCTGTCGCGCCCGCGCATGCTCTTGCTCTGCGCACACATCGCGTTAGGCTGGTGCCAATGCACCACGCACTATTCACGGGCTATAGCCCCGCCACGTCACCTTTTTTCACCACTCTCACGCCACTCTCACGTCACTCTCACGGCACGGTGCCAGTGCACGGGCTATAGCCCGGGCTATAGCTTCTCTCTCTGCCACATCAGCTTTTCTCTCTCCTCCACGTATTGTATTGAAAAATAGTACGTATTTTGGTTTCCAAAATCTTGTATTGAAAAATAATTCAAATTGACTAAAGAAACACATGGTTTTGTTGGAAATTTCACAAGGTTTCCAAAACATATTTTTGCCAAAATTTTACTTTACAAAAAGGCCCAGAAAACATTGTTTTCTCTTCAGTTTTCAAAGGAAAAGGACCTTTCTGTGAAATTCCCGAGAGGACAGGGGGTTATGGATAAAAATTCGTTGTCTTCTACCTCTGGCCTGCAACTCGACCGCCCGTCTCGCCCGCCACCCCCATCGCGCCGCCCCCTCTCTCGCCCCCCCTCTCGCCCCGCCACCCTCCTACCGCCCCGCCAACGCGGGCGAAACGCCCCCCTCTCGCCTCCTCTCGACGGGCGACCCCGCCGTCGCCCGGCGCCTCCCTCCCGCCCCCCATCTCGCCTCCTCTCGCCCGGGGCGGGGCGATAAGGCCCCCTCCCGCCCCCGCTCTCTCCCGCGTTGGCACCAGCCTTATGGAGGCGCTACCTAGTACGCTGGTCGGGGGCTCCACCTTGGGGGGACCTGAAGGGGCCACGACTGGGCATGTGCTGGAAGGTAGTGGAGGTGCTTCTGGCCTGGTGGGCTCGGTGGAAGGGCCCCCCCTTGTGTTGGGCTCGGCTAGGTTGGAGACGGAGAAGGAGGGCCAGTTGGGCCGGGATGGTTGTGAGGCGCTGGACGGGCTCCATAGCATGGGCTTTGTGGGGGCAGGACGGTGGAGGGGAACTGCAAGCTTTTCTTCACAATGTGTTCACTCCATCCCGTCCTCCTCTGCTTTCGATGCCAATGGCGGATCTAGAGACGCCTGTCGCCCAGGGCGCTGCGGCTTTGGGGGCGTGCAAAGGGGCGACGTCGGGGGCGGTGTGTGCTAGCGGGCGCCTGGCTGCAAAGCCTTCCAGGGTTTTGTCGGAGGCGGAGAAGGCCAAGCTGGTTCTCCTCAAGAAGGGAGGAGTCCTCAAGCAGGACGGTCCTCTCGATGTGGCAGACCTGGGCAAGTTTGAGGGCCTCTACGCCAACCCTCTCCCTCCGCAGTTCGTAGAGGCGGTCTCAGAGCTGATGGAGGCAAACAATATGGGGAAGGCCCCTGTTGGTGCCGCCGCGACATTTGGTTTCCCATGTTAGTTTATTTTCTTCGTCTTGCTGCTGTGTGCTCTTTCGTGGCTGCGTCTCGTCCTGTTGCTGCTGCCTCCCTCCCCTACGCTTTGCTGCCTCGTTCGGGAGAGCTGGTCTGCTTGTTGTTCGCTTCTGTGGTTTCGGCCGTTCGGCGAAATGTGTCTGTGTGCTCCATGTTTCCTTATGGATATCGCTCTTTATGATTGGAATGTGCGAGGCCTCAATAACCCGGCGAGGAGAAGAGCGGTGTTTGATGTGTTCTCTGGCTCTAGATGCAACTTTGCTTGCTTCCGGGAAACAAAATTGGAAGTGGTATCGAGATTGACTGTCGTGGAAACTTTAGGCCCAAGGTTTGCAGACAATTTCGTGTTCAAACCGGCTGTTGGTACCAAAGTGGGTATCCTTATTGCAGTGTCAGAGGATTTTGGGATTCAGCTTGTGCCACAGGTCACCAACAACTTCTCTCTCTCTGCTCATGTCACTGGCAGAACCGGGGGCCTCTCCTGGGACATCACTGTGGTTTACGGGCCACAGGAGGAGGCGGACAAGGTCTTATTCTTGCAGGAATTGAAGGACACGAAGCAACATCTGCAGGATCGATGGCTGCTGTTGGGATATTTCAACCTCATTATGCAAGCAAGCGACAAGAGCAACGCGAACTTGAACATGAGGATGATGAGCCGTTTCCGTCGTACGGTGCAAGATCTCCAGTTGCGTGAATTCAAACTCGTGGGGAAGAAATTCACCTGGGCAAGTGACTGTCGGGGCAGCGTGATGACGAGGATTGATAGGGTATTCATGTCTCGAGAGTGGGAGCTGGATTTCCCCCAATACCAGCTGTCGCCATGCTCCTCCTCAATCTCTGATCACTGCCCGCTTCTTCTGCGAAAGATGGAGATCAGACGCTACCGTGGGTTCCGTTTTGAAGCTTTCTGGACAGGATTACCTAGATTCGTTGAGGTGGTGCAGTTGGCGTGGCAAAAGCCAGTGCTTTCGCGGGATGCTTTCCGGGTACTGCACATTAAGCTCTCCCGCGCAGCTAAAGCCCTCAAGAAGTGGAATAAGAACAGGATGCGAGACATACGTGTACAGGGGGAGATCGCCAACGAAAGCATCTTGTGGCTTGATATCGCGCAGGAAAATAGGTTGCTGGAGGAGTACGAGGTCCTTCTCAAGAGGCTGCTGAAAGCAAAGTTGTTGGGATTCGCGGCCATCGATAGATCTAGATGGAGGCAGCAGTCGAGGCTCGTGTGGATTCGAGCCGCTGATGCTAACACCAAGTTGTTCCATCTGAAAGCAAATGGGAGGCGCCGGAAAAACCACATTCCGCTGATCAAGATGGGAGATGTGCAGGTTACAGGGAATGAAGACAAAGCAAGATGTCTGCTAGCATTCTTCAAAGAACACCTCGGCTCTGTGATGTCGAGTAAACTGGATGTCTGTTGGAACACTGTGAGGGTGCAGAGGCATGATCTCCTTCACCTAGAAGAGGACTTTACTATGAAAGAACTTAAGGCAGTGGTCTTCTCGCTTCATCCTGAGAAAGCTCCGGGTCCCGACGGTTTCATTGGCACTTTTTATCGATCGTGCTGGGAAACAGCGAAGGAGGACCTATTCCGGGCGGTTAATCAGTTTCATAGCCTTCGAGATGGGAATTGGAATCTCCTGAACTCTGCCAACATTGTGCTACTGCCTAAGGCAGATGGTGCGGCTGAGCCAAGGAAGTTTAGGCCCATTAGTCTCATGCACAGTGTTGCGAAGATCATCTGCAAGCTGCTGGCGACCAGGCTGGCCCCGGAACTTAATGACATGGTTTCCATGTGCCAGAGTGCGTTCATCAAAAGGCGCAGCATTCAGGACAATTTCCTCTACGTGCAGAATGTGATCAAGCAGGCCCATGCAAAGAAGTTGCCTACCATCTTTCTCAA